>CM056060.1:66346409-67063391 GCA_029574335.1 Rana kukunoris
TAAGGAGAAGAAGGTAAAAAAGGAGTGAAGAGGAAGAGAGGAGAGAGAAGCGGGGAGGGAAGAGTGGAGAAAAACAAAATAAAAGGACGCAAAAGGAGAAGTAGGAAAGACAAGCCTCTAGAGAGAGGAAGCAGAATGAAAAGAAACAAAACAAGCAGGTCTCTAGGACCCCCTGCCCCCCTCTAGACGATCCCCCGGGAGTGAGACTCCCCCGAAAGACCGAGGAGAAGCGAGAGAAAAGAGTAAAAAGAGAGAAGAAGAAGATGGAGCTCTCTCTGCTCTCTCTAAACTCCTCAGAGCATAAACCAAATAATCCCCTCTCTAGCCCACTCTCTCTCCCTCGAACTCCCGAGTCTCTCCTCCGCTCAAAAAGAGGAAAAAGAAAAAGCGAGAGGAAAAACCTCCCTCTCCCCTCTCCCCTCAAATCTCTCTCTAGGCTGAGAGCAGAAGAAAATCTCAGAGAACCTCGTCTCTCCTCTCCTCTCTCTCTCTCACTCACCCTCCCCTCTCCCCCCGAGGAGAGAGACCCTCTCTCTCCCTCTCTCTTAGAAACTCCTCGACGAGAGACAAAAAGGACCTCTCTCTCTACTCCTCCTCAAGCTCTCCATCTCTCCTCCCTCTCCAGAGAGAAAAAACCCCGAATCAAAACCCCCCCCTCTCTCAAAAAAAGGCTCTCTCTCCTCTCTCGAGAACCTCTCATCCCCTCTCTCTCTCTCCCCCCTCTCTCTCCCCCCCCCTCTCTACGAAGATCCACCCCTCTCTCCTCTCTCTTCAAACCCCTCCTCTCTCCCCCCTCTCCTCCTCCCCCTCTCTCTCTCCTCTCTCTCTCCTCCTCTCTCTCTCCTCCCCCCTCTCATCTCTCCCTCTCTCTCCCCCCCCCATCTCTCTCTCCCTCTCTCCTGACCTCCCCTCCTCTCCCCCCTCTCTCTCCCCCCACTCTCTCCAGGCCCCCCTCACTCAAAACCCCTCCTCTCCCCTCCTCTCACTCCCTCTCTCTCTCCCCTCTCTCTCTCCCCCTCTCCTCTCTCTCTCTCTCTCTCTCCCACACTCTCCCGCTCTCCCCCCCATCCTCTCTCTCCCCCCCCTCTCTCTCTCTCTCTCTCTCTCTCCCCCCCCCTCTCTCTCTCTCCCCTCTCTCCTCCTCCTCTCTCGCATCCCTCTCTCTCTCCCCCCTCCTCTCTCCCCCCCGTCTCGTGTCTCTCTCTCTCTCTCCCCCCTCCTCTCTCTCTCTCCCCCCCTCTCGGCTCACCTCTCTCCTCCTCTTCTCTCTCCCCACCTCTCTCTCTCCCCCCTCTCTCTCTCCCCCCTCTCTCTCTCCCCCCCTCTCTCTCCCCCCTCTCTCTCCTCCCCCCTTCTACTCTCTCTCCCCCCTCTCTCTCTCCCCCCTCTCCCTCTCTCTCTCCCCCTCTCTCTCTCCCCCTCTCTCCCTCTCTCTCTCCCCCTCTCTCTCCCCCCCCTCTCTCTCTCTCCCCCCCCCCTCTCCCCCCTTCTCTCTCTCCCCCTCTCTCTCTCCCCGTCCTCTCTCTCTCCCCGTCCTCTCTCTCTCCCCCGTCTCTCTCTGTCCTCTCTCTCTGTCTCTCTCTTCCCTCCTCTCTCTGTCCCTCTCTCTCTCCCCCCTCTCTCTCCCCCCCCCTCATGGTTCCTCTCTACTTTATGTATATTAACCACCCCAATACAGGGCACTTAGATCCCCTTGTTGTCCAGGCCTTTTTTCAGCTTTCAGCGCTGTCGCACTTTAAATGACAATTGCGTGGTCATGCTACACTGTAACTATTACTGTTTTTTTTTTGTTTTTTTTTTTACTAATTTTGAAAGTTTCTGTCAGAAAATTTTGTAAATAAGTAATTTTTCTCCATTGATTTAATGGTTGCTGTTAATACTTAAAACAAGCAGAGATATGGAAACATACAAGTTAAAAAGTCATAAGTTCCTGCCTTTACTGTATAAATGTGACTGGCAGGGAAAGGGTTAACCACTAGGGGGCGATCAAGGTTAATATGTTCCCTGGGAATGATTCTTACTGTGGGGGGGAGGGGACTGACTGGGGGAGGTGACCGATGGTTGTTCCTATGTACAAGGGGCAAGCCATCGGTTGCCACTTCCTGACAGGACGTAGACACCACCAGGCACGCGCACCGGCATCTGGGTGACGCGGCGGGCACATGCTTACGCCCCCAAGTTGCCCGGAGGAGCCAAGGATGTCAATAGACTGCCTCCCTGGATTGTAGAGCCACCTTGGATGATTGCCGACATGGCAAGTGGTTAAAGCACCCCGTCCCCTCGAGTTTGCGCAGCTAAGAAAACGCATACGGAAGTCGCGCCCGCATATGTAAATGGTGTTTAAAACAAGCGTGAGGTATTGCCCAAATTGTCAGCACAAGAGCATTAATTCTAGAACTAGACCTCTTCTGTAATTCTAACCTGGTAACCGTAAAAAAATTTAAAGGGTGACATGTTTGGTATCTCTTTACTCGGCATAACAGCATCTTTCACATTCTACAAAAAAAGGCAGCCTAACGTTACTGTTTCGTTTTTTTTATTTTTTTATTCATGAAAGTGTCTTTTATTCCCTAAAAGTTGTGTTTAACCACTTAAGACCCGAACCTTTAGGCAGGTAAAGGACTTGGCCAGTTTTTGCGATTCGGCACTTGGCGTCCTTTTTTTTCCCCACAAATAAAGCTTTCTTTTGGTGGTATTTGATCACCTCAGCGGTTTTTATTTTTTGCGCTATAAACAAAAAAACATTACAATTTTTTTTACTTTTTTGCTATAATAAATATCCCCAAAAACATATAAAAAATGTTTTTTCCCTCAGTTTAGGCCCATATGTATTCTACCTATTTTTGTTAAATGCTTATTGCAATTTATTTTATTTTTATCGATTGGTTTGTGCCAAATTTATAGCATTTACAAAATAGGAGATTGTTTTTATTACAACTAATCAGCGATTTTTTTTTTCATGACTGCGACATTATGGCGGACACTTTAAACAATTTTGGGCCATTGTCATTTTCGCAGCAAAAAATGCATTTACTGTGAAAATGACAATTGCAGTTTGGGAGTTAACCACAAGGGGGCGCTGAAGGGGTTAGGTGTGACCTCATCGGTGTTTCTAACTGTAGGGGGGTGTGGCTGTAGGTGTGTCGTCATTGATTGTGGTTTCCTATATTAGTGAACACACGATCGATGACGGCGCCACAGTAAAGAACGGGGAAGCTTTACAGGTGATTTCATGTTGACTCACAACCGGTCCATAAGAATGACTCTTTCAATTCTTAAAGCGGAGTTCCACCCAAAACTGGAACTTCCGCTTATCCCACTCCTCACCCCCTTACATGCCACATTTGGCATGTCATTTTTTTGGGGGGGGGGGGGGGGGGAGTGGGGGCTTCAGGAGGAGTGGGACTTCCTGTCCCACTTCCTCCTTCCACCGAGGGGCTGGTTAGGCGATTAAGCTTAATCGCCTTCAGCAGCCCCTCCCAGTAGGCGTTCGCCTAGGACACTGACAGGTCCTAGGCGATCGCCTGTCAGTCTCGATCTCGCTCTCTCTCGATCTCGCTCTCTCTCAATCTCGCTCTCTCTCGATCTCGCTCTCGTTCGATCTCGCTCTCGCTCGATCTCTCGATCTCGATCTTGCTCTCTCTCTCGATCTCTCGCTCTCGATATCTCGCTCTCGATCTCTCGCTCTCGATCTCTCGCTCTCGATCTCTCGCTCTCGATCTCTCGCTCTCGATCTCTCGCTCTCGATCTCTCGCTCGCGCTCTCTCTCTCGCGCTCTCTCTCTCGATCTCTCTCTCTCGCTCTCGCGCTCTCTCTCTCGATCTCTCTCTCTCGATCTCTCTCGATATCTCTCTCGATATCTCTCTCTCGATCTCGATATCTCTCTCGATCTCGATATCTCTCTCGATATCTCTCTCGATATCTCTCTCTCGATATCTCTCTCTCGATATCTCTCTCTCGATATCTCTCTCTCGATATCTCTCTCTCGATCTCTCTCTCTCTCTCTCGATCTCTCTCTCGATCTCTCTCTCGATCTCTCTCTCGATCTCTCTCTCGATCTCTCTCTCTCGATCTCTCTCTCGATCTCTCTCTCGATCTCTCTCTCGATCTCTCTCTCGATCTCTCTCTCGATCTCTCTCTCGATCTCTCTCTCTCTCTTGATCTATCATTTCTCATCATATCACACATTTACATAGTCCGGTCTTACCTATATCCTCCAGTATAGGCCAACCGACTTTTATACCTTCCTAGTTACTTCAATTGTTCTTCTACACCTCATTAACTACTTAAGGACCGCTGCAGCCACAGAGCATCGGAACGGTTCGCGAACGTGCCGGCGCACTCGCAACCCGTGGCTGGGTTCTTAAACGGGACGTACACGTTCGCCCTTATGCCCAGCCGTGCCATTCTGTCTATGTATATCGTTATGCAGCGGCCCTTAAGTGGTTAATGAGGTGTAGAAGGACAATTGAAGTAACTAGGAGGAAGGTATAGAAGCCGATGCACAAGGGCGAACATGTACGTCCCTTTTAAGAACCCAGCCACGGGTCGCGAGTGCGCTGGCGCGTTCGCGATCCGTTCCGATGCTCTGTGGCTTGCGGACCTGATCGCCGCCGGTGTCCCATGATCGGGTCACAGGAGCTGTAGAACACGGAGGGAGAGGTGAGTGTAAACAAATCTTCTCTGTGGCAGTGTCGGTGATAGTCTGTTCCCTATCATAGAGAACGACTATAAGTGACGTCACACATCCAGCCACTCCCCTTTACAGTAAAACACACATGGGGTCACACTTGACCCCTACAGCGCCCCCTAGTGGTCACTGTCATTTTCACAGTAATCGGTGCATTTTTTTCTTCCGTTCATGGACGGACACAGCAGCATTGACCTTGGGGTTATATCGCCTTCCTTCCAGAAGAGACTAGGCAGAAAAACAGCACTTCAAGTGTTAAATACACTTCTGCAGTACAGCTCCTCCCAGAGGGCGTGGCTCCCTGGGTATATAACTCTGACTGAACAGCTCCAGTTTTTCTTTCTCGTACATCACGGGACACAGAGCGGCATATTCATTACTATGTGGGTTATATGGAGTACCTTCAGGTGTGGACACTGGCAATCTCAAACAGGAAGTCCCCTCCCTATATAACCCCCTCCCCTAGAGGGAGTCCCTCAGTTTTTTCGCCAGTGTCTTAGGTGTTGGTCACGGAATAGCTTTGCTCCACATCCTTGGGATTAAGGGCGGGCTAACCGGATCTGTCCAAGGAGCCTCAGTGCCAAAGTGGACGGTACCCGGGCCCCAAACCGTGGGGTTTTGCCTATAATGCTCCTCTTTGGAGGGCTGGACCCTGGGCACAGGACTTGGAGTTTGTAAAAACCATAAGTTCCTGTTTGCCAGGGTGCTATATAGGTCCAGGACAGTGGGTACCTTCATAGGACCCCAGGGCCTGAAGGTCTACTACGCTACCCACGGAGATGGGAGAAGATTGGATCAGTTTGCTGGACAAACATCCTGCAGCATGGAGCAGGTAAGGGGGAGCCTGCGGGACTTGGTTCGACAGCAGGCTCTCCGGGGTAACCTAAAAGGGGGGATAGCCTAAGTATGCTCTGCATGGGCAACCTTGCTCACTATGTCTGAGAGAGACAGGATGACACCTTTTCTCCCCCATCACTAGGTTCCCCTGTCTAAGAATGTGTTGCTAGCTAACCTGCTGCTTTCTTCCTAGGACTAGTAAGGATCCCTAGGGGCTTTTGGAGAGTCCTACCTGGCCGGGGGTTTGAATCTGCCGCCTGTTTCTGCAGTCCTGGATCTCCAGCAGCGCGGCTCCTCCATGTTCCTCCTGTTTCCGGCATACGCGCGCGCACGTCTTATAGACGTTTTTCGCGCCGTTCACACAGGAGGGCGGGGGGGGGGCGTGCCTGCGGCGTCATACAGGGGCGCGCCTTGTGCTGTTATAGATCAGCAGGCATTGTCAGTGCTCAGTCTGAGGCTGATTTCAGAAGGAGAGGACGCAGAGCGGCAGAACAGTGACTCCCGGTGGCGGAAGAGGGGTAGTACATGCTGGACTTTGTTCCAATGCCTTTTTTGTTAAGCCAAGAAATTCCCCTTTTTGCAGCAGGTTGGAGGCTGGCAAACTAAAGTTTGGGGTCACTGTATGTTTTAAAAAAGAAAATATATATAATATATATTTAAAAAAAAAAAAAAAAAAAGAGAGAAAAACATACGGGATCCCATCAGTTTTTGGGCATTAGTGATCTATTGTCCCCTAAGCTCTGGTTTTGTACTCCTGCCCACTACAGTCTGTTGTGTGGGCGGAGTCCCTCGATTTTGTATTATGGCTTCCAAAGGTTCGGGGTCAAAGGGTACAAAAAAGACCAAAAAACAAAGGGGTTCCCCTTCTGATTCTGATGATATGCCGATACTTTCCCCGCAACTTATTAACATAAAGAGCGCCTTGGATGAGCCATTAGGGGGATCTGGTGCGGAGGCTGGCCCAGATCAACCCAGCCCTGTGTTTATCACAGAGGAGATGCTAGCCGTATCCCTAAGGCCTCGTACACACGAGGGGATATGTCCGCTGAAAACGGTCCGATGGACCGTTTCAGCAGACATCTCCGCTCGTGTGTATGGGCTAGCGGACAGATTTGTCCACCCGACAGATTTCAAAGCATGCTTTGAAATCTATCCGGTGGGGATCTGTCCGCCCGACATGTCTGCTGGTTAGTACACTTACCAGCAGACATGTCGGCCCCCACCGCCGCCGCGCCGCTGCCGAATGGATTCGGCGCATGCGCGGAAGTGTTTTACTTCCTGGTGCGGTGACGTTGCGGTGACCGCCACGTCACCGCGCCTTCCGGCGGCGGGGAATTTGATCCGATGGTGTGTACACGCCATCGGATCAAACTCCCGATCGGACATATCCGATGGAAATGGTCCGCGGACCGTTTTCATCGGATATATCCGATCGTGTGTACGCCGCCTAAGGGGGCTAGAAGAGAGAATAGCAGCATTGATCGCTAGAGCTATTCCTGGTAAGAAACGGGTTAGATCCCCATCACCAAGAGGTGTATCCTCAGATGCTGAGATTCTCTCTCCGGAGGAATTGGAATCACAGGAGGATCAACTAGACCTGAACCAAGAGGGTTCAGGGATTGAGGGATCTGCCTCTGAGGAACCATTTTCAGACTCCCAGACAGAAAGACTGTGGGTACAGTCTTTGACGGACATGGTCCGCTCGGCATTTAGTTTACCATTGCCAGAGCCTCAGGTTCCTCCGGTATCCTCTCTGGGCTCTTTGAAAGCTCCGTTAAGCAACGCAGTTTTTCCGGTCCATCCTCTCTTGGAGGAATTGATCTTTCGGGATTGGGTACGGCCGGACAGGATTTTTCTGCCACCGAAAATATTTGCGGTCATTTACCCCATGGAGGAAAGATTCTCCAAGAGGTGGAGGCTCCCAGTAGTGGATGCAGCCATCTCATGTGTGAATAAATCACTAACTTGCCCGGTGGAAAACATACATATGTTTAAAGATCCGGTTGATAAAAGGTTAGAGACACTTTTAAAAGCATCCTTTGCTACGGCAGGAGCAGTGGTGCAGCCAGCTGTGGCTGCGATTGGTGTTTGTCAGGCGTTAAAAGACCAGACAAAAGAAATGTTAAAGGACATGCCTACCCAACAAGCAGAAGAGTTTTCTGACATTCCCAGAGCTCTGTGTTTTGCTGTAGATGCTATAAAAGATTCCATCCAGCAAGCCTCTCGTTTATCACTATTTTTGGTGCACATGAGAAGGCTCTTATGGTTGAAGAACTGGGCGGCGGAGCCCCCATGCAAAAAGCTTCTGGCAGGGTTTCCCTTCCATGGAGGACGACTCTTCGGAGAGGATCTGGATAAATATATTCAGACTATTTCAAATGGCAAGAGTACCCTTTTACCGGTCAAAAAGACATTCCGGGGTCCTACATTTAAAAGGCAGCTCTTTCCTGTCTCGGGGCCCTCAAATTCCAGGCAGTATCGACGGCCGCCTGCACGATCCAACGTTAACAGTAGATCGCAGGGACAGGCCCCTGGGGGTAAGAGGCCATGGTATCGCAAGCCGACAAAGACAGCCCCTAAGTCTGCCTTATGAAGGGGCGCCCCCACTCTCGCGGGTGGGGGGAAGGCTTCGTTTCTTCTCAGAAGTTTGGGAAGCCAAGATCCCCGACAAATGGGTCCGGGCATCTGTAACCACAGGTTACAGACTGGAGTTTCTAAGGTATCCTCCGCCTCATTTTCAAGAATCAAGGCTACCAAGGGATCCAGCAAGGAAGGCCTCAATGCTGGCAGCTTTGGATCACCTGCTTTGCCAGGACGTAATAATAGAGGTGCCAGCCCAAGAGCAAGGGCTAGGTTTCTATTCCAATCTCTTTGTCATACCAAAGCCCAACGGCGATGTCAGGCCAATCTTGGACCTAAAGAGGTTAAACGGTTACCTAAGGGTTCGTTCCTTCCGGATGGAATCCATCCGGTCAGCAGCCGCCGCGCTTCAGAAGGACGATTTTCTGGCCTCCATAGACATAAAGGATGCTTACCTTCATGTACCAATCTTTCAGTTGCATCAAAGATTTTTACGCTTCGCGGTGGGGCAGCGACACTTCCAATTCAGGGCGCTCCCCTTCGGGCTGGCCACGGCCCCCCGGGTATTCACGAAGATCCTAGCCCCAGTTCTGGCCAATTTAAGGATCCAGGGGGTCACAGTCCTAGCATACTTGGATGACCTTTTAATCATAGATCACTCACGGCCGGGTCTGCAAAAGGCAGTAAACCTCACGGTTCGGTACCTCGAAGAATTCGGCTGGGTCCTAAACCGGGGAAAGTCAGCGTTCCAGCCTACAAAGCAGTTGGAATACCTCGGCATGAGGTTAGACACAGAACAGCAAAGAGTGTTCCTGCCCCTGGTAAAGATCGAGGCTATCAAGGGGTTGGTTCAGTTGGTTCTAAACAAGAAAAAACCAACTATTCGCCTGTGTATGCGAGTACTAGGCAAGCTAGTGGCCACGTTCGAGGCAGTTCCATACGCTCAGATCCACACTCGCGTCCTACAGGCAGCCATTCTAGCAGCCTGGGGCAAGAGGGCACATGCCTTAGAGTCCCCTTTGACGCTATCATCAAGGGTCCGACAAAGCCTGGCCTGGTGGTTGAACCCCCAGAATCTTCTAAAGGGAAAATCCTTCAGCCCTGTTGTCTGGAAGGTAGTTACCACAGACGCCAGCCTGGCAGGCTGGGGGGCGGTCTTCGAGGGGTTCTCTCGCCAGGGAACTTGGGTGAAAGCAGAGAGGCAGCTCCCCATCAATATCTTGGAGATCAGAGCTGCTCGCCTAGCCCTTCTGGCATGGACCTCCAGATTAAAGGGGTTCCCGGTGAGAATCCAGTCAGACAATGCCACGGCGGTGGCATACATAAACCACCAAGGGGGAACCAGGAGTCAGGCCGCTCAGAGGGAGGTGAGCTTGATTTTTCAGTGGGCAGAGGTTCATGTACCCTGCATTTCAGCGATATTCATTCCCGGAGTGGACAACCTGCAGGCAGACTTCTTAAGTCGCCAGAGTCTGTTGCCAGGGGAGTGGTCTCTGCATCCCCAGGTCTTTCAGACAATCTGCCAGAGGTGGGGAATGCCAGACGTAGATATAATGGCATCCAGGTTCAACAAGAAACTAGACAGGTTCGTGTCTCGAGCGAGGGATCCTATGGCCTGCGGAACCGATGCGTTGGTTTGCCCTTGGCATCAATTCAAACTTTTATATGCATTCCCTCCACTACAGTTACTCCCTCGCCTGTTGCGCAAGATCAGAGTGGAGCACAAGCCAGTCATTCTAGTAGCTCCGGCTTGGCCCCGGAGGACTTGGTACTCACTAGTCCTGAAGATGGCAGTGGGAGACCCTTGGACTCTTCCTCTACAACCAGACCTACTCTCACAAGGCCCGATCCTCCACCCTACATTACGGCGTCTAAATTTGACGGCCTGGAGGCTGAATCCCTGATTCTCAGGGGTAGAGGTCTGTCTAGGCAGGTAATTCCTACCCTGATTAGGGCTAGAAAGCCGGTCTCCAGGGTGATTTATTACAGGGTGTGGAGGAACTACGTAGGCTGGTGTGAATCCAAAAGATGGAATTCCCGCAAATATACTATTGATAGGGTGTTAAGTTTTCTCCAGCTAGGAGTGGATAAAGGCCTGGCACTAAGCACAATCAAGGGACAGATCTCAGCTCTGTCAGTGTGGTTTCAGAGGCCGCTGGCCACCCACTCGCTGGTAAAGACCTTCTTACAAGGGGTCTTGCGTATTAATCCTCCTGTCAAGTCACCAATTTGTCCATGGGACTTAAATCTTGTCCTGTCCACTTTACAGAAACAACCCTTTGAGCCGTTGGCTGAGATTCCTTTAGTCTTACTGACAAGAAAGTTGGTTTTCTTGGTCGCCATAGTTTCGGCCAGGAGAGTGTCAGAATTAGCAGCATTATCGTGTAAGGAACCATATCTCGTTCTGCATAAGGACAGGGCAGTTCTCCGGCCCCATCCTTCCTTTCTACCAAAGGTTATATCCAAATTTCACTTGAACCAGGATTTGGTACTTCCATCCTTCTTTCCAAAACCCACATCTAGAAAGGAGGGGTTGCTGCATACCTTGGATATTGTCCGGGCCATGAAGGCCTATCTTAAAGCTACAGAAAAGATCCGGAAAACAGATGTGTTGTTCGTTCTACCAGATGGCCCCAAGAAGGGGCAGGCAGCTGCAAAATCCACCATCTCGAGATGGATTAGACAATTAATCATTCAAGCCTACGGTTTGAAGAGGTTGCCTCCTCCTTTGTCGGTAAAGGCCCATTCTACCAGGGCCATGGGCGCCTCCTGGGCAGCACACCATCAGATCTCTATGGCTCAGATATGCAAGGCAGCGACGTGGTCATCAGTCCACATGTTTACAAAGTTTTATCAACTAGACGTGAGAAGGAATGCAGATTCTGCCTTTGGACAGGCAGTACTACAGGCTGCAGTTTAAGATCCTCGGGATCAGAAGCACCCTTGGTTGTAAAAAAGAAAAAAAAAAAAGGTTTTTCTTGACTAAGTTGGAATTATTATTATTATTTGAGTTTACCTCTAAATTGGATCCTTCTTTGGAAGATGTCTCCCTCCCCTCATTAAAGCATTGCTTTCGGACATCCCACATAGTAATGAATATGCCGCTCTGTGTCCCGTGATGTACGAGAAAGAAAAAGGGATTTTTAAATACAGCTTACCTGTAAAATCCTTTTCTTGAAGTACATCACGGGACACAGAGCTCCCACCCCTCTTTTGGGTGACCATTTTGGGAGGCATACTGCTTGCTACAAAACTGAGGGACTCCCTCTATGGGAGGGGGTTATATAGGGAGGGGACTTCCTGTTTGAGATTGCCAGTGTCCACACCTGAAGGTACTCCATATAACCCACATAGTAATGAATATGCCGCTCTGTGTCCCGTGATGTACTTCAAGAAAAGGATTTTACAGGTAAGCTGTATTTAAAAATCCCTTTTTTTCTGCCTAGCGTCAGGAGTAAACTGGCCTCTCTAAATCCATGTACTCTGGATTTTTCTGCGATATTTTTTTTTATTTTATTTTTTACTTTTATTATTTTGGATCCTGCATTTTTGGATCCTGGATTCTATCAACTGCCGACTGGGTGACAGCCTGGATCCTCGATCCTTGTTTCCCCATGTTCGGCCATTGAGCGTGTGCCGGCTCTCAGCTTTGGGTCGTCCACGATATGCCCCGTTGCTCCAGGGGTGGCCGGGGAAATTCATGTTCTAGGGCACACATATAACCGGTCTCTATGGCCTTGTCACAGTGTGTCTGGCCGTCTGCCATGCCGTTCGTGGACGTTAAATTAGTCAGGAATGCCTCCAGGCGGTGGGCGCAAGACGGTGAGTAGGCCCCTTGCCTCGGCAAGGTGGTATGGCTGGGGCTTTCCTGGGGAGCTCGACTGATGGTACGTGCTGGTTTCCTCTCTCCGCTCCTCTCCCTCCTTCCACATACTGGGTGGCGGCTTTTAGGGGCGGCCCTCCTGGGGTTCTGTCACTGCCAGGGTCTGTGTTCTGTGGGGGAGCAGTTGGTTTGGTGTGGGAGTGCTGCTGTGTGACTTCTGCTGTGTCGCTGTGTTTTACATTCACGTGTGTGGCTGACATTTTGCCACGGTCGCGTCTTATATAGGTCGGCCATTTTCCTGTAGCCCGCATGCTTTTTCTGGCATACGGCGGCCATTTTTGGAAATAGTCTTGGCCTCTTGTGCCTGAAATACCGCAGCAGATGCCCACGAATTGCTTCTTGAGGGACATCGCAGCACAGTCAGCCTTCTCAGCACTTATCAGCGCTTCAGCCACAGCTACAACTGGGTCGGGTGGTGAGTTCCCTGTGTGGTCCCCTGCTCTGTATTTACAGCCGGGAGGGCGGCCGGTGGGTGTCTGCCTTGCAGTGCTGGGGTGGCATAAGTGTGGGTCAACATGGAGTCTGAACCAGATGCTTTCACCACAACCATGCCTGAATTAACCCTTAGTGCCCCTGCCCCCTCTGTAGAGGCTATGATGGCAGTCCTTGAGGCGTTTCTCGCCAGGTTTGAATCGACTAGTGGCCAGAAGGGGGTTAAAAAACGCCCCCTTTCTGCGCCAGCTTCTGGGGATGGCTCTGACGCAGAACCAGACCGTGCTTCTGCCTCTGGCTCTGGTTCTGTCATGTCAGATGATGCAGGCTTGGCCCACACGGACAGTGAGGATGACTCTGTTTCAGAGCCGATGCATGATAAAGCATTTGTTGGAGCCCTTATCACTGTGGTGCGGGATACTCAAAAACGCGAGGATTTGGCGGAGACATCAGATATGCCGTTCCCTTTTTGGTTTCGCGAGCCACCCTGCGCCGTGAGAGTATTTGGACGAACTGTTGTACAAGGAATGGGATACACCGCAGAAAGCTTTTGCGGTCCGTTATCCTTTTGAGGAGGACTTTTTAAAAAAAGTGGGTTTCTCCTCTCTCAGTGGACCCTCCAGTGTCCAGACTGAGTAAAGCCACCAAGTTAACTGTGGAGGGGGCTCCCGCATTTACGGACCCCGCAGATAGGAGACCTGAGGCTGTGGCCTGCTCCATGTTCACAGTAGTGGGCTCGGCAGTGAGACCGGTTTTGGCAAACCGAACTGGCAAAGGTCTTGCTGAGAGAGCTTGAGACACAGAATGTTTCTGAGACCTATCTGAACCTGGCCGACCAGTTGGGGGCCGAATTCGCGGCTCAGTTCTCTTCTAGCCAACCGTTGGGGTTTGCGAGGTAGTTTCCTCGGGGTAAAAGAGTTTCTCTCTTGTCCGCCAAACAGATTTTTTCCTTCCAACCTCCAGCTTCCTCCGGTTCGCCGGGAGGCTCTGTCAGGGGCTGTCCAGGATCTACAGGCCATGGGAGTGATTGTACCGGTTCCTTCAGGGGAACTGTTTCAGGGGTTTTACTCCAAGCTGTTTGTAGTCCCCAAGAAGGAAGGGGTTCGCCCAATCTTGGACCTCAAGGCCCTCAATTGTTTTGTCAAAGTGCAAAACTTCAAAATGGAGTCGATTCGCTCGGTGGTGGCAGCGCTCCATCAGGGGGATTTCATGGCCTTCCTGGACATCACGGATGCGTACCTGCATGTCCCCATATGTGCAAAGCATCAGAGATTTCTGCGCTTTGCGATTGGAGAGGACCACTTATAATTTGTGGCCTTCCCGTTCGGTCTGGCCTCAGCACCACAAATATTCACCAAGGTGCTTGCTCCGATCTTGGTCCTGCTGAGGCAGCACAGGATCGCTATTGTGGGCTACTTGGACGACTTTCTCCTGAGAGCTTCCTCAAGCTCAGAGTTAGAAGAGGACGTGTCCATCACCTGCCAAACCCTACAGGAATTTGGCTGGCTTCTGAACAACCGGAAGTCAATGTTGGTACCGTCCCAGCGAGTGGAATACCTGGGGTTAATCTTGGATTCCTCGGAGGCGGGAGTCTTTCTCCCAATGGAGAAACTTCAGACACTACAGACTGCGGTGCAGCGGTTGACGATCCAGAGGTGGTCGTCACTCCGGTTCTGCATGAGGGTTCTGGGTCTGATGGTGGCCTCTTTCAAGGCAGTTCTATAAGCCCAATTCCACACCAGAGTGCTATAGAAAGGAAATTCTGTCACTTTGGGACAAGCTTCCTTCATCACTGGACTACCAGATTCGGGTGAGTTGGCTGGTCAAGTCCTCCCTGGTGTGGTGGCTGACGTCTCCGGTGCTTCGGGCCAGGAAATGGTTTCTGCCATGCCATTGGACTGTGGTTACGATGGATGCAAGCCTCTCCGGCTGTGGCGGCGTCTGGGGTACCCAGTCGGCCCAGGGGTCGCGCCTTCCAATTAATGTACTGGAACTCCGTGCAATCAAGTTGTTCCTCACCAAGTGGTCCCGGGATCTGCAGGACCGTCCGGTCAGGATCCAGTCCGACAACACCACGGCCGTGGCATACGTCAATCATTAGAGAGGCACACGGAGCTCGGCTGCAGCGAAGGAGGTTGCGCACATCCTTCAGTGGGCAGAACGGTTCGTTTCGGCTCTGTCGGCCATGTACATTCCGGGGGTACAGATTTGGCAGGCCTAACACTGGACCAAGGAGAGTGGTCACTACACCCAAAGGTTATTCAGGGTCTGTGCCAAAAATGGGGCACTCCAGACGTGGACCTTCTGGTGTCCCGTCTCAATCGGAAGGTGTACACACAACAAGTAATTATGCGCAAGGTCAGGATAAAAAAAAATATATATATATATATATATATATATATATATATATATATATATATATATATATATATATATATATATATATATATATATATATCTATATATATATATATATATATATCTATCTATATATATATATATATATATATATATATATATATATCTATATATATATATATATATATATATATATATATCTATCTATATATATATCTATATATATATATATATATATATATATATATATCTATCTATATATCTATCTATATATCTATCTATATATCTATATATCTATCTCTATATATCTATATATCTATCTCTATCTATATATATATCTATCTCTATATATATATATATATATATATATATATATATATATATATATATATATATATATATATATATATATATATATATATATATATATATATATATATATATATATATATATATATATATATATATATCGTAACAGCATAATATATATTAACAGCACATGGAGCCAAAAAGTTCCAAAGGTGGAAGCAGTTCAGGCTGTTAAATGGGGTTTGGGAAATGAAATGTTTATGTTGATGGGGATGTGCACTCAGAGCTGCCGTCAGTGGGAAACAGAAACCGTGTTCCAAATCTAGAGGGGCAAACAAGGAGAGAGGCGCCTCTGGGTGCAGTAGCTTAAAAACAAATTTATTTACAAAGCCAAAAGTAAGAAACCCACTCACATTTAGGTGATATCTAGGCATATCATAAGTTTCTCCAGGAGGGAGAGGTGGCTGTCACCTGGTGCGTTCATTTATCCATTTGATGTCCTCTAGTGTAACGCTGTGCGATGAGGAGTCAATCCTATTTCCCTTGGTGTTGGTAAGTGGGTGCAGCAGATGAGACTATCCTCAGCAGGCACATCGACGTGCAGCAGAAACAGCGGGCGATGGATGGTGACGTCACCAGGCAAGCAACGCGTTTCCGAATGCTAGGCAGTGAGTGACACGGCTGCCGCATTCCTTTGTCAAGCTGATGGCGGTGAAGCGAGGAGCTAGTTTTTTTGTAACAGGGCGGGTGGGAGGGGCAAGTAACGATTGGTTAAACATGAAGAGGTGGGGGGGGACTACAGGGGAACATATACAATGGATAACAGCGTTTATAGTGGATTGGCAACACATCAACAGGCAGCCTAATAAACGGCAAAAACGTAAAAAAAAAAAAAAAAAGACGAGGATAATATGGAATCATGGACTTGAGACTAAAAATTAGGAGTGTTGGGAAATAACAAAAGTATGAAAATGATCATAATAAACAGGATGATTTGGATAATAAAAATCAAAAAATAATATAAAAATATATATAATAATAAAAATAAATAAATATGTAATAGTATAATAAAATACAATATTACATACAGTGCAGAAAATAAGTATTTGAACACCCTATTTTGCAAGTTTTCCCACTTGGAAATTATGGAGGGGTCTGAAAATGTCATCGTAGGTGCATGTCCACTGTGAGAGACATAATAAAAAAAAATTCCAGAAATCACAATTTATGAATTTTTAACTATTTGTATGATACAGCTGCAAAGAAGTATTTTAACACCTGTCTATCAGCTAGAATTCTGACCCTCAAAGACCTGTTAGTCTGCCTTTAAAATGTCCACCTCCACTCCATTTATTCTAAATTAGATGCACCTGTTTGAGGTCATTAGCTGCATAGACACCTGTCCAACCCATACAATCAGTAAGAATCCAACTACTAACATGGCCAAGACCAAAGAGCTGTCCAAAGACACTAGAGACAACATTGTACACCTCCACAAGGCTGGAAAGGGCTACGGGGAAATTGGCAAGCAGCTTGGTGAAAAAAGGTCCACTGTTGGAGCAATCATTAGAAAATGGAAGAAGCTAAACATGACTGTCAATCTCCCTCGGACTGGGGCTCCATGCAAAATCTCACCTCGTGGGGTCTCAATGATCCTAAAAAAGGTGAGAAATCAGCCCAGGACTACACGGGAGGAGCTGGTCAATGACCTGAAAAGAGCTGGGACCACCGTTTCCAAGGTTACTGTGGGTAATACACTAAGACGTCATGGTTTGAAATCATGCATGGCACGGAAGGTTCCCCTGCTTAAACCAGCACATGTCAAGGCCCGTCTTAAGTTTGCCAATGACCATTTGGATGATCCAGAGGAGTCATGGGAGAAAGTCATGTGGTCAGACGAGACCAAAATATAACTTTTTGGTCATAATTCCACTAACCGTGTTTGGAGGAAGAAGAATGATGAGTACCATCCCAAGAACACCATCCCTACTGTGAAGCATGGGGGTGGTAGCATCATGCTTTGGGGGTGTTTTTCTGCACATGGGATGACAGCCACCTCTCCCTCCTGGAGAAACCTATGATATGCCTAGATATTACCACCTAAATGTGAGTGGGTTTCTTACTTTTGGCTTTGTAAATAAATTAGTTTTTAAGATACTGCAGCCAGAGGCGCCTCTCTCCTTGTTTGTCAATCGGAAGGTGTCGGGTCAAGAGATCCGTGGGCAGATGCGTTGGACGCATTAGTGGCTCCGTGGGGGTCACGATCGCCTAATCAAGGCCTTCCCTCCTCTAAAATGTCTTCCTCGGCTGCTGCGCAGAGTAGAAGCCGAAGGGATACCAACGATCATGATTGCCCCAGATTGGCCGCGCCATCCCTGGTACGCGGACCTGGTGCGTCTGGTTGCAGATGTCCCTTGTCGTCTGCCCCTGAGAGAAGATCTCCTGTCACAAGGACCGATCTTTCATCCTGCTTTACAGTCGCTGGCTTTAACGGCGTGGCTGTTGAAAGCCAGGTTCTACAAGCACGGTAGACTACTTCACGTAAGATCTACCATCGTACGTGGTAAGCCTACATCTCTGTGTGAAGAGATGAAATGGCACACCCGTACATACGTGTTTTCCCGGATTCTGCTGTTCTTACAGCGGGGAGTGGATCAGGCTCTCGCCTTAAGTACGGTTAAGTCAGATCTCGGCTCTAGCGGTTTACTTTCAGCGACCCTTGGCGGCGCACTCTCTAGTGCGTACGTTTGTACAGGGGGTCCGGCATGTGGCCCCTCCTGTGTGCCCTCCACTGCCTCCATGGGACTTGAATTTGGTCCTTTCAGCGCTCCAAGACGCTCCGTTTGAGGACATTCGAAAGATTCCTCTATTGACTTTGTCTCAGACAGTGTTTTTTCTGGTAGCAATTACCTCGGTTAGATGGGTGTCTGAACTGGCGGCCTTGTCCTGCAAGGCTCCCTACTTGGTCATCCACAAGGATAAGGTGGTGCTCCGCCCGCAACCGCCATTTCTTCCAAAGGTTGAGTCAGCTTTTCACATTGAGGATATTGTGTTACCATCCTTATGTCCTCAGCCAAAGAACCAGAAAGAGGGCCGCTTTGCATTCCTTGGAAGTGCTTCGGGCCCTATGGGTGTACTTGTCTCCTATGGCTCCGTTCCGGAGATCGGACTCACTGTTTGTGTCGGTAACTGGTTCTAAAAAGGGTTTGGAGGTTTCGTCGGCCACCATTTCTAGGTGGATCAGACAGGTCGTGCTTCAGGCCTTAGGTCTAAAATGGCAGGCGCCCCCCTTTCAGGTTACGGTGCATTCGACCAGGGCGATTGGTGCCTCTTGGGCTTTCAGTCATCATGCCTCTGTTTTACAGGTGTGTAAGGTGGCAACCTGGTCGTCCATCCACACCTTCTCTAAGTTTTACAAGGTGAATGTGAGTGCATCTTCGGATGCCTCCTTTGCCCGCAAGGTTTTACAGGCGGCAGTTTAAGGTTAGAGTTCCTCCGTTTTTTGTTTGGGGTGAACCCTGGTTTGCTGTGTGTTTTCCCACCCCTCGAAATTTTGACACTGCTTGGGGACGTCCCTAAGGTCAATGCTGCTGTGTCCGTCCATGAACGGAAGAGAAAATAGGATTTTTGTACTCACCGTAAAATCCATTTCTCTGAGTTCATGGACGGACACAGCACCCACCCCTCCTTTTGGTTTGTACTGCTTGTTACGAACTGGAGCTATTCAGTTGAGTGGGGGTTATATACCTGAGGAGCTGTACTGCAGAACTGTTTTTAACACTTGAAGTGCTGTTTTTCTGCCTAGTCTCTCCCGGAAGGAAGGTGACATAACCCTAAGGTCAATGCTGCTGTGTCCGTCCATGAAATGGATTTTACGGTGAGTACAAAAATCCTATTTTTATAGCTCTTTTCGCTGTGAAAATGACAATGGTCCCAAAAATGTGTCAAAAGTGTCCAACATAATGTCGAAGTCACGAAAAAAAATCGCTGATCGCCACCATTAGTACTTTTGCGCAAACCAATCACGCGCTTATTGCAATTTTTTTTTTGTTTTACCAAAAATATGTAGAAGATTACGTATCGGCCTAAACTGAGGAAAAACCGCAGCGGTGATCAAATACCACCAAAAGAAAGCTCTATATGTAAGGAAAAAAAACAACAATTTTGTTTGGGAGCCACGTCGCACGACTGCGCAATTGTCCGTTAAGGCGACGCAGTGCCGAATTCGCAAAAAAGGGGCCAGGTCCTTAACCTGCATAATGATCCGGGTCTTAACTGGTTAATCATGTTCCTTTTAAGTGTCAATGTATTTTCCCACCTGCCCCTTTTTATTCTATACCTTACCAAACCTCCCCTTCCCCATATCAGAAACAACTTCATTACTACTTCAACCCACCAAAACACCACAAAAAACAAAACAAAGAAAAAAAAACCGGATCCCTCGCTCCCGCCCTCCACCTTTTTCTCCAGGCCCCAATCTTTGAATTTTTCATCCGCTGTGATACCCGGGTAGAGATCGAAGCAGCTGACATTCACAAGCCGTATGGTTACACCGAGGGCTTTTCTGGAGTTTTCTGTTAATGGGAGAGACATACCCAATGAGTGTTTACCCTTCATAGATCTGGTGAGTGTTAATTTTGAGGGTAGTGGAATCACGCGCTGCGGTGAAGGTGGTTATTACTACATATCCGTCAAAGCCCCCTTTCAAACATTCAATCAAGCATTTTCTAGCAGGACCTACTTGTCACAGGGTGTATTCCAATAAACTGTGTTAATTTCTGTGTTTAATACACCGAAGAGCGCTGCTTTAGTCTTACGAATCACTAGAAATTACCTTTTTAAAGAGGAAGTAAACCTTAAAGTGGATGTAAACCCAAAACATTTTTTTTTTTTTTTTATATCACAATGTATAGTATAAGATTTCCTATCATCTGTGCCCAGTCTTGCCACAAAGAGTTAATCCAACTCTGAGCAGTTCTTTTCTTTTTTCAGTGAGATAAACGGACAAACAGGAGAACATTTTTGTCCGTTCTTCCCCCTTGCTGTTAATGACAGGTTATTTACATATCTCATGCACTAGCCTGAGACATGCATTATTTTTGCATTCCCACCCCATTCCTTTTCTGAAGAACTTTTCTGGATTTTGACTGGATGTTAGTGATCATAACATAATTCAGTGTAAGGAATACACAAAAAAAATGCATTTTGACAAGGGGAGTGCAGAGGAGGGCGTGGAGTCTGACATCAAGACTTCACCCACCGAGCTCCAGACAACAGTTCCACCCACAGAATCTGCAGGTTTTCAGGTCTCATAACATAGACAGAGGGGAGACATTTGACAGGTAAGGATACATGCAGGAGGCATGTATATCCTTATAGATCAGCACTATGGCAGTAGTTTAGAATGGATGAGAGTGGGTTTACACCCATTTTAATGGTTTTTACTTTCTCTTTATTCCCCTGTAATATAAAAGCATAATTGGCTAGAATGCATTGCAACGTCTCCCCGCAGGAATGAAGTCCCAAGGGAGGGGCGAGCACGCTAACCCCCAGCCAGAACGGCTCAGCTGATGGTGGAAAGCTTACGGAGGAGGAAGAGGAAGTGAGAAATTTAGACAAAGGGGAAAAAACATTTAGAAGGAAAATCGAAGGAAAAGCTAAGTGAACCAACAATGCACTAGCTTAAAGGAATCTATTTAGAAAATAAACAAACCTTTTACAACCCCTTGAAGTCGAAAGGTTTTTTCTTACTGCATTTTCGTGCATTAAGATAAACCACCTGTGTGCAGCAGTCCCCCTTCGCTCCCCTAATACTTACCTGAGCCCCAACTCTTTTCAGCGATGTCCACAAGTTTCTCGCCCATCTGGGACTCTCCTCCTGATTGTCTGAGAGACAGCAGCAGTGCCATGGTCTCCCACTGCTGTCAAAGTGGGGCTCCGTGTCTAAATGGACCCAGGGAGCTGTATCTCGGCTTGCTGTGGGGGCACTCGGCAAAAGGCAGTGGCCAGGAGAGCCAAAGAGGTACCCGAGAAGAAGAGTATCCAGGCTACCTTGTGCAAAACCACTGCACAGAGGAGGTAAGTATAACCTCTTATTTTTATAGGAAAAAAACGAGACTTTACAATGTTTGAATTTTGGGATGCTGATAGACCACATTGCGCCCACCCTTAGGCTTTTTATGTACATGGGATATTTTGACAGATAGTAACCCACATTTAAAATGTCAGTTTTGCCGTGTTTTCTTTTTGACGCGTCTAGTGGCTGTTTGTCGCATTTGCGTTTTTAGAAGCATTTCTAAATAAATTTTGGCTCTTGAAATGCCTCTAAACTCAGCTTCTGAACCCATTTTTTTGCGTTCCAAAAAACCCCTCTAAACTCAACTGCCTAGAAACTACTGATGTACTGATCAGATAACCTAGAGAAGAGTTCAGGAGCAGTTGTAAAAAAATGCCCAATGTACATTAGGCCTTAGATATTAGTCTATGTATTTTTTCATATTATGCACTTAAAGGCATTCCACCCAAAAAAACTACTTTGCATAAATCAACAGCATTCAGCATCAGCAAAAACATTTGGATTTTTTTTTTATTTACCCCTTTAGCACACTTGCTATGTTGTCCTGTGTATTCTGCCACTTCCTCACTGTGGCACTTGATGTAATTTCCCTCGGGCCCATGCTCGCTGGTGCTCCTGGGAGATGTATGTAATTGTGTCATCGTTTCCCAGGACTCAGTGGGCAGCGCGAGGGCTTCGCTGCCATCACAACGAGGCAGGCACTTCCGACTCAATGTCTGAAGTGTACGGCGCTGCAAGCCGTTGATACTGTGCATGCACGAGAATGAGCGGTGCATGCTGGTCATTCAGCTGCACCGTGTCCCCGAAGATAATGATTGTGGGCTTCACATGCCTACAAACATTATGAAAAATGGCAGCAAGGCATAATAAGTTATATTTGTGAAATCGCCAATCGAGCGGCGATCAATATGTAAATCATGAGTAATATCACTATGATTTAATAAAAGATATTCTTGAAAAAATAAATAAAAATAACGCAAACAAAACTTACACGGACAATGATAAAAATTTGACAGGCTTTTAAATATTTTTCTACTTCTTCAAAATACACGTATAAAATATAGGGGTGCAACGGATCAAAAAACTCACGAATCGGATCGATCCTCGGATTTGGAGTCACGGATCGGATCATTTTTCGGATCATCAAAAAAAAAAAATATATATATTAAATATACACTTAAGATTCCCCCATCTCCCCCACTGCTGTAATATCCACTCATCTCCCCCACTGTAATATTCACATGCTCTCGCAGAATAGAAGCCGGCTAAATAAGATTCACGGGCAGGGAGAAAGGGGGAATGACGTTAGCGCGCACCTAAGTGGCAGCCGCCGGGTGTACCAATTCATAGAGAGGGGGGTTTCCGGCGCTCGTGGTGACTTGATGCCTATATAAAACAATGTTAATGGTGGCTCCAATGGCACCTTTGGGTAGATCAATGTATAAAATAGCAAAATGAAGGCACCCATCCTCCAGAGGGTATCCATAACCTCCTGTAAGCAAATCAGAGTGAGAAAGGAGGGGGTGGAGGCGCAATCTGTAATGTTCCAAAACTTTTCTATAAAATGTAAATATAATATATATACTTACTGGTTGACTTGGACATATAGTCCATCGGGGTGTCCTTTGGTCTGTGGGTGCCGGTCTGCAGGCTCTAGCGATGTCCCCCTGGCTACTTAGCGATGTTGCATGCAGGAAGCTCCACGCTATCCTGCGTGGAACGCAGAAGCGGCCGTGACGTCGCACAGCAGGGCTGGCAATCAGATGAGAGGTGGGGGGTGCAACAGGCTACACGCTCGGGGCTCACAGCTCCCTTCTACTGGCCTGGCCGGGTGTACCAAGATGGCCGACCGCTCCGGAGCTAGGCTGAAGCTGCAGCCTTTCCTAAGGCCGAGGCAGCGCTCCGCAGATCTCCTGTGCCGATCCGAACAGGTCGACCCGTTCGGTTCACGGATCGGTCACGTTGCACCACTAATAAAATATGAGCAAATGTAGTTAATACCTTGTACGTTAATTTTTGTTGAATTCTCCTATGTGCACAGTAAAACAATTAAAATTAAAGATAAAGTGTAGCTGTCTTTTATTTATTTATTTCTCTACACCTTCTCTAGTCCTATTGCTTGCTTACCTATATCAAAGGTTGTTAGGCTGCTGGATTCTGTGTAAATTTTGCAGCAGAGATTCAGTACCTGGCTCTGAACTTCTAGTGCTGCGGGGGTTACCAATCTTTGGTATTTGTACCGAGTTGCACTAAATGTGATCCAACGGCGACCCCCCTCCCATCCGAGCCCGACAATCCACTTAATTTTGTTTTTTCATTGATTACACCATCACCCAAACCGTCGACTCTCAAGACCTTCTGCTCTCAAACTCCCTTGTCCCCTCCTCCTATGCTCTTCTCCAGAGCCTTTCTAATCCTGCCTCCATCTAGCTGCTATCTCCTAGTCTGACTGCCTTTAGGCGATCCGTGAAAATGAGGATCCAGCTGTGCCTGTACAACATCCTTCCATAATGGATAGGAAATGTGACTAAAGTTGTAGAGTTAAAAAAAAAAAAAAAAAAGCGAAAATTCTGCTTTCATTTATTCAAGCTCATTATTGGGAATATCAGTTTTTTTTTCAGTACATATTCAAGGGCTGGTGTCCCCCCTTGGTCAGTTGGTTTAGCCACAGTTTGAAGTCTAAATGTGGCAGTATTGATAAAGTCAGTCTGTTCACAACTATTTAGGTTTTTCAGAGATTCTAGCCAATTGGACCTTCCTTTGCTAAATCCAATTTGGATCTTCATCAAGATCCTTCATCAAGATCCCCAAACATGTCAATATCACATCTAACTACATGCATTTCTTTTGTTGTATCCCTGTCTCTCAGAATATGCTGCCCCCGCTATGGTGAGAGGAAACAGACAGAAATTGACTGGGGTAAACGCTGCGTGGATAAGTTTGATATCATTGGTATTATTGGTGAAGGCACATATGGACAAGTTTACAAAGCCAAGGACAAGGATACAGGTATGTGTTTAACCACTTAAGCCCCGAGCCTGTTTTTCAGATTTGGTGTTTACGAGACTAAGTTTTTTTTTTTTTCGCTAGAAAATTACCTAAAACCCCCTAACATTATATATATTTTTTTCTAACACCCTAGAGAATAAAATAGCAGTCATTGCAATACTTTTTGTCACACCGTATTTGCGCAGCGGTCTTGCAAGCGCACTTTTTTTTGGGAAAAAAAAATCACTTTTTTGAATTAAAAAAATACAATAAATTTGGCCCGATGTTTTTATATATTGTGAAAGATAATGTTACGCTGAGTAAGATGATACCCAACATGTCACGCTTAAAAATTGCTCCCGCTCGTGGCATGACCTCAAACTTTTACCCTTAAAAATCTCGATAGCGACGTTTAAAAAAATTGTATAGGTTGCATTTTTTGAGTTAGAGGAGGTCTAGGGCTAGAATTAGTGCTCTCGCTCTAACGATCGCGGCGATACCTCACTTGTGTGGTTTGAACACCGTTTTCATATGCGGGCGCTACTCGTGTATGCGCTCGCGTCTGCGCGCAAGCTCGTCGGGACGGGGCGCTTTAAAAAAATTTTTTTTTTGTTTTCTTATTTTTATTTATCATTTCTTACACTAAAATAAAAAAAAATATCACTTTTATTGCTATTACAAGGAATGTAAACATCCCTTGTAATAAAAAAAAGCATGACAGGTCCTTTTAAATATGAGATCTGGGGTCAAAAAGACAGCTTTTAGAGTTTGTCAAAGACCACTCAAACCATATATTTTTTGAAGGCACATAACCAGTAGAATAAAAATAAGGTGCTACTGATTTTTAAGGGCACTGGTATTTTCACAAATGTTTAGCAAAACTACTTTTGCTAAAAAGACACAAAAATCATTATTGGCAGATAAAAACAAAATTGCCGACAAAATTCCTGATAAATATAAAAGCTTAACCTGTATGGAGTTAATAAACAACAAATATTTGTAAATTTTAAATTGAGCCTTTTTGCAAAATGGTGAAAATCGAACGTATGCAAAAATGTGAATATCCAAACTCCTCAACCTGGATTTAACACTTTCAAAGTTTGTAAAAGTATTTTCTAAAAGCACATGACCAGTAGGATAAAAAACATTTTTTTTAGGGGGCCTGTGATATTTGTGCAAATGTTTATCAAAACAATTTTGCAAAAAATACACTAAAATCATCACATTTTACAAAATTCCTACTAAATATTGGGGCCGAAACAACTAATAGATTATGAAATTAATCGATTACCATTTTCATAATGGATTAATCGGCCAGTAACATAATGGGTTAAAAAAAATATGCCCCTTTTATAGTACAAAAAGAGCAAATAATCGCTACTGTAAATATTACTTTCACTGTTCCACAGTTGCTCTTTCTTTATCGTACATCACGGGACACAGAGCGCATAGCCATTACACTTGGGTTATATGGGTACCTTCAGGTGTGGACACTGGTGTAATCAATTTCACAGGAAGTTTCCTCCCTATATAACCCCCTCCCACTGGGAGTGCTTCAGTTTTTTCGCCAGTGTCTTAGGTGTTGGTCACGTCTAGCTGTCCCTCGGAGGTCTCGGGACCCAGGATAGCTAGCCGGATCCGTCCGAAGTGCTTCAAAGCCAAGGTGTACGGTACCCGGGCCCTGCTGGAGTGGGGTTTTGCCTATAATGCCTCTCCTTGGAGGGCTGGATTCTGGGCTCCAGTGCCTTAGTCTCTTCCAAGAACTAAACGCCACTGATGCCAGGATGCTATATAGGTCCAGGGGTGTGGGTTCCTTAAACACAGGACCCCGGTCCCTGAAGGTCCAAGACAATACCCACGGAGATGGGGGAAGGCTGGGCCTCTTGCAGTTTGCAATACCCTGCGGCGTGGAGCAGGTAAGAGGGAACCTGCGGGACTTGGTTCGACAGTAGGTATCCCCCTGGGGGTTCTGGGTTGGCTAATGGTATGCTTGTGCATCAGCCACTATCTCCACTATGTCTTTTGAGGCAGGATGGGATGTACTAATGTTTACCCAGATAACATGTAGATATATGTATTCTTGTTTAAGATATATATGTTGCTACTCCCCCCAGATTTGCCTGTTAGCATGGATACTGCAGCCCCCACGTACTATAAAGAGGGAATGCTGGTGAAACTCCTGTTTCTTAGGAAGCCTATGGGGACAGCTTCCTCTATGTGTGCACTACATTGAGAATTAGTGCTTACCTGGTGTCAGTTTGGGCTGCTGGCGTTGGTCCATGCTTCTCCTCTGCTCCCTGCTTCCTCCATGTTGATTTCAGCGTGGGGATGGTGCGCGCGCTTGCGCGCGCGTGCACGCCGTCTTTTATGGCGTCCTCGTGCATAGGGGGGGCGGGCCGGCTGGTCTTTCCCTTCTGAGAGCGGTGGAGAAAGGACACAGAGCGCGCAGCTGAGCCATTTGTTTGGCATGCAGTGACACCTAGTGGCGGTTGGTGGATCTTCAGGTCTGGACTTAAAGTCCACTTTGACCAAGAAAAAAAAAAAAGTTTTTTTTTCTTAAAGGGACTCAGCCTTAGATCCGGCAGCATCCGAGTCTACCTTGGGCTCCAGCTAACGGGCATTGGTGTTGCAATACTCACAGGTTTTCCTCGGTATTGCCACATTCTAGAGCGTGGAAATTTTATTTATTTTTTTCCATAGCCTGTTCTTATTTGTTCACTCCTAGCTACAACAGTCGGGTGTTGGCTACATGGGTGTCTCAAGGTTGTGCAATGGCTCCCAAGGGATCAGGACCAGCTAAGGCTGCAAAGGGTGCCAAAGAACAAGTCTCCATCGGGGTCAGAGGATTTGGGTCAGGATGGTCCCACCCTCGCTAGATAGGCCACCGAGTAGCATCTTACAGGAGCCATTGAGGGTGCTGGGGGCAGAGGCGGCCCCCAATCCACCTATTCCCGTTTACGTAACGGAAGAAATGCTAGCGACCACCCTGGGTGGGCTAGAGGAAAGGTTAACGGCTTTGATTGCCCGCTCTTTGCCAGGTGGCAAACGGGCTAGATCCCCGTCACCTAGTTTGGTGTTTTCAGATGCGGGGTCTCCTCGCCGGAGGAACAGGACCCACAAGGGGATCAAGCTGACCAGAGTCCCGACGGGTCAGACATGGAGGGTTCCACTCTAGATAAATTTTTTCGGCTTCTCAAGCGGAGAGCCTGTGGATCCAGTCTCTGACAGATATTGTTCGCACTGCTTTTAAAAAACTTCCAGTGTCAGAACTATTAGCCCCTGCAGTATCCTCATTAGGTTCTTTAAAGGCACCATTAACTTGGGTGTCTTTTCCAATTCACCCCCTTCTGGAGAGCGTGTTTTGTTCAGGATTGGGCTCAACCTGATAGTATCTTTTTCCCTCCTAAAAGGTTCACTCTTTTCTATCCTATGGAAGAAAAATTTGCAAAAAAATGGGCACTCCCTACTGTGGACGCGGCCATTTCCTGCGTGAATAAATCCCTGACCTGTCCGGTTGGAAATGTCCAGATGTTCAGAGATCCGGCAGACAAAAAATTGGAGACCCTACTGAAGGCTTTGTTTACCACAGTAGGTGCCGTGGTTCAGCCAGCAGTGGCAGCCATTGGCGTTTGTCAGGCTTTAAAGAAACAGTTGTTAAAAGGACATGCCGGCTCAGCAGACTCGTGAATTAGCAGACCTCCCAAGGGCTCTCTGCTTTGCAATAGATGCTATTAAGGACTCCGTTCAACGGGCGTCCCGTCTATCTCTGCTGTTGGTTCATATGCGTCGTCTTTTGTGGCTAAAGAACTGATCAGCAGAGGCACCCTGCAAAAAACTTTTAGCAGGATTTCCCTTTCAGGGTGGAAGACTATTCGGTGAAGACCTAGATAAATATATCCAAACCATATCAAGTGGTAAAAGTTTTTCCTTACCGGTCAAGAAAAGACCGCGCGGGCCCGCGTTTAAGCGACGGGCCTTTTACTGGCTCGGCCCCTTCAGCTTCCCGTCAGTATCGACGGCCTCCCGGGCGTTCAACATTTAATAGCCGCCCACAGGGAAAAGCCGCGGCAAACAAGAGGCCATGGTCTCGCAAGCCGGCTAAACCTGTCATCAAGTCAGATTCATGAAGGGGCGCCCCCACTCTCTTGGGTGGGCGGAAGACTTCGGTTTTTCTCCGAAGTGTGGAAAGCCAGAATTCTCGACTCTGGGGTTCGGTTCGTGGTAGCCACGGGCTACAAACTAGAGTTTCGAGAAGTCCCCCCTCCTCATTTTCGGGGGTCAAAGTCTTCCAAGCGGCCCATTAAAGAGGGCCTCTCTCGTAAAGGCATTGAATCGCCTCTGGCTCCATGGAGTAATTGTAGAAGTACCAACCCAGGAATGGGGTCTGGGATTCTATTCCAACCTTTTTTATAAATACCCTATGGTGACGTCAGGCCTATCTTAGACCTCAAACGCCTAAATCGCTTTCTAAGATGTAGACCTTTCGTATGGAATCCATACGTTCGGTGGCAGCCAGCCTACATCATGACGACTTTCTAGCATCTATAGACATAAAGGATGCTTATCTGCACATGCCAATCTACCCGGCACGTCAAGTTTCTTCATTTTATGATAGATCAACGTCATTTCCAGTTCGTAGCCCTCCCTTTCGGGTTGGCAACAGCTCCGCGGGTATCCACAAAGGTGTTAGCCCCGGTGCTGGCCGTCCTAAGGACAGAAGGCATTTTGGTCCTGGTATACCTGGACAATCTCCTGCTTATCGACAGATCAGCTTCCAACCTCAATCATGCAGTAGTCCGCACAGTTCGGCATCTAGAGGAGTTTGGGTGGATTTTGAACCAAGAAAAATCGAGGTTGCAACCCACAAAACAGTTAGAATTCTAGGCCTTCGGCTAGATACAGTCGGCCAGAGGATATTTTTTCCTCAAGCAAAAGTCAGGTCATTGACTCAAACAGTTCAAATAGTCTTAGGCAAGAAGAGGCCGACTATTCGCCTAGGCATACGACTGCTGAGGAAGAGGGTGGCCGCCTTCGAAGCAGTGCCCTATGCCCAGATCCATACCAGAGTTCTCCAGGCAGCCATTCTCTCTGCTTGAAACAAGTCCATGCAGGCACTAGTCCGTTAATTATCTCAGGGGTCCGGCGCAGCCTGTTCTGGTGGCTGGTCCCTCAATATTTGTCAAAGGGGAAATCCTTTTGCCCCATCACATGGAAAATTTTAGGAAGACTGACCCAGCAGGGACAGGGATAGGAGGCAAAAAGACTGCTTCCCATTAATATCCTACAGATCAGAGCTGCTCGGTTGGCCCTGGTCGTCTGGACTCTCCCCCTTCAGGGTCTACCAGTAAGGGTACAGTCCGACAATGCCACGGCGGTGGCATACATAAACCACCAAGGGGGCACAAGGAGCCTAGTGGCTCAAAGGGAAGTAAACCTGATTTTCTCATGGGCCGAAGCCCATGTACCCTGCATCTCGGCAGTGTTCATCCCAGGGATAGACAATTCTCAAGCAGAGTTTTGAATCTTTAACAGTTGCTCCCGGGGGATTGGTCTCTTCACCCCCAGGTATTCCAAGACATTTGCCAAGGATTCGGAGTTCCCGATTTAGACATCATGGCAACGAGAGTCAACAAGGAATTGGACAAATTCGTATCCTGAGCCAGGGATCCCTCGGCCTACGGGACCAATGCGTTGGTTTGCCCCTGGCACCAGTTGTCTCTCCTGTATGCGTTCCCTCCACTGCAGATGATTCCCCGCCTTCTACGAAGGATCAGGGTGGAGCGCAGGCCTGTGATCCTGGTGGCCCCAGCCGGGTCCAGGAGGGCTTGGTACGCGCCCATCGTGAGGATGTCAGTGGGGGCACCGGGGCCACTCCCCCTGCGCCCAGACCTGTTATCTCAGGGCACGATATGCCACCCTGCTTCACAGCAGCTAGATTCGATGGCTTGGCGGCTGAATCCCTAATTCTTAAGGGCAGAGGCCTCTCAGCCCAGATCATATCTACGTTGATTCTGGCTAGGAAACCAGTCTCTAGAAATATCTATTACAGAGTCTGGAGGACCTATGGGGAGTGATGCGAGTCTCAAATAGGGCATCCTCGTAAGTTTTATCGACAGGATCTTGCGATTCCTCCAGGTTGGCGTTGATAAGGGATTAGCTCTTAGTACTCTAAAGGGGCAGGTGTCTGCCTTATTGATATGGTTTCAAAGGCCTTTGGCCGTGCATTCGCTTGTGAAAACCTTCTTGCAGGGGGTCTTGCATGTAAATCCCCCTATTAGAGCTCCCCTCTGCCCCTGGAATTTAAAACTCGTCTTGTCAGCTTTACAAAGACAACCGTTTGAACCTCTGATAGAAATCCCTCTTGTGCTGCTAACCCGAAAGTCGGTTTTCTTCGTGGCTATGGCTTCGGCCAGAAGTGTCTCCGGGCTGGCAGCCTTGTCTTGCAGGGAACCGTACCTGATTCGGCATAAGGTCAGAGTGGTTCTGCGGCCTCAACCTTCTTTCCTTCCTAAGGTCATATCCAGTTTTCACTTGAATCAGGACCTAGTCCTACCATCCTTCTTTCCTACTCCCCAGTCCAGAGAGGAAAGACTGCCTCATACTTTGGACGTGGTCCGAGCCATGAGGGTTTATCTCAGGGCTACAGAGAAGATTCTGAAAACAGATGTGCTTTTTCTTCTTCCGGATGGCCCCAAAAAGGGTCAGCCGGTTGCCAAGTCTTCCTTGGCTAGGTGGATTAAGCAGCTGATTTTTCAGGCCTATGGTCTGAAACGCATTCCACCTCCCTTATCAGTTAAAGCCCATTCTACGAGGGCCATGAGTGCCTCTTGGGCGGCACACCATCAGATCTCTATGGCACAGGTTTGCAAAGCGGCAACCTGGTCTTCTGTACATAAGTTTATTAAATTGTATAAGTTGGACGTCGCAAAAGCTACGGACGCAGCATTTGGGCAGGCGGTCCTACGGGCAGCAGTATAGAATCCTCTGGCCCGGTTCACGCCCCCTTGTTTTTCTGTTGGTGGAGCTATTTTTTCTCCTGATAATGTTTTTATTTGGCTATTCTTGGCCTTACGGTCTCCCTCCCTTCATAGAGCATTGCTTTAGGACATCCCAAGTGTAATGGCTATGCGCTCTGTGTCCCGTGATGTACGATAAAGAAAAACGGATTTTTAATAAACAGCTTACCTGTAAAATCCTTTTCTTGAAGTACATCACGGGACACAGAGCTCCCACCCCTCTTTTGGGGAACATTGTGTAACCTCGGAGGAATTGCTTGCTACAAAACTGAAGCACTCCCAGTGGGAGGGGGTTATATAGGGAGGAAACTTCCTGTGAAATTGATTACACCAGTGTCCACACCTGAAGGTACCCATATAACCCAAGTGTAATGGCTATGCGCTCTGTGTCCCGTGATGTACTTCAAGAAAAGGATTTTACAGGTAAGCTGTTTATTAAAAATCCTTTTTTTTTGTATCATAAAGGGATAATTTTTGTTTTTTTAATCCTATTATGTTACTAAACGTCTTAGTCCTGGTTCACACTTATGTGTTTTTTTTTTTCAGAAACGCACTACAGTTTATAATGGTTTCCTATGGGACATGTTCACATTTATGCTTTTTACAGCTGCTGCGTATTTGGCAAGGGTCAAGGACTTTTTTCAATGCAAAACGGTCCTTTTTGTGGTTCAATAAATTTCAATTGAAAAGCTGCAGAAAAGTATGTAATGCGTTTTTGCAGCAATTTGTGTTTTTTAATCTGCCCAACAGCAAATTGTCAAAAAAAAAGCATAGAGAATGCAAACGCCTAAATCGCAGCATAATCATGTGTGCAAAAATCAAACTGCACAGCAAAACACACTGCAGAAACTGATCAAAAGCAAACTGCATGGGTGTGTACTGAGCCTCATGCTGGCCTCACGGATCAATTTTCAGGCGAAAATATTAATACGAAATAACTGTACAGTCGCTGATTGAAAGAATGTTTTGAAATGAATGTAATTTCTGAACAAAAAACACATACGGTCTAAAAATGCCTTTGACCAACAAGTTTACTATTATTTCTAATGATGATAGCTGATATTTACCAGATTCACCCTTTCATAGTATATACTGTATATATCTTTTCTAATAGTATATACAGTATATCTCTTGTCTGTTCTCAGTGGATTAGAGTTTTTGCTCCCTAACCATATAGCTGGTATTTATATTTACACCTGCATATAGATATTTAAGATGAAATTGACTTTTTTAAACTTTACATATTAACTAAATTATACACCACACTTTTTTAAAGGTGATTAATCGAAACCATAATCGGCCAACCAATCGATTATGAAAATAATCGTTGGTTGCAGCCCTAATAAATATAAAAGCTTAACCTGTGTTGAGTAAATAGCAAATATTAGTAAATTTTCAATTTCTGTTTTTTTGCGAAATGGTGACATTATGGTGGTATGCAAAAATGTCTTTTTTTAATTTTTCACTTGCAGCTTTCAGAGTTTGTAAAAGACCCCCCAAATCATATATTTTATGAAAGCACATAACCAGTAGAATAAAAAGGTGCTATTTATTGCCTCTAAAACTCAATCCAGGTTCAGATCGTGCTCCAGTGGCTACTGATGGGCAGTGAGCAAGTGATGTGATTCCTCCTCACCGCCTGTTTTAACCCCATTTAACTAATAAATGCGCATGCTTTGCACAGGGTTACAGGGCGTTTGTGCTGTTTCCCCGTTGACATGAATGGACAGCATTGCTACAAGTTGGGTCCACTTAGACACGGGCACGAATCGGCACCCTGTATATACTGCCTATTGCAGGGGAGGGGGCAAGTTTTGACAGTTGAGCTGTGTTTTTGCCACCCGCCGAACACTCACATTTAAGCTGCAATCAGCAGTGGACAGGGTGCTGATGCCGTGATGCTTCGCCGTCCATGGCAAAGTTGAAGGTTAAAGCAGGTGGTGAGGAGGCAAGCGTTGATTCTTCACCGCCTGTTAGTAATCACTGGAGTGTGATCTGAACGTGGATCAGGCTTCTGAGACAAGTGAGAGATTTGGACACATTTCTAAATCTACCCTTACTATGTTTAAAAAAAATTTTTTTTGGAGAGAGGCCGGGATGCTGTACCAACATAGCAGCTGTGGCAGCCTACATTGATGAGGCAGGCAAATGCATGTCTGGCGATTGAAGTTGATGCGTGCAGGCTGTATGCGCTAATGAGGTCTGTTGGCAAACTGCTTCCTGTGTCTTAATGTTTTCTATGTCCTTAATCTAAATACCAGGAAGTCATGAGGTTTTCCATGGAACATGGCAGGGCTTAGGTAAGGCCTTGTTCTAAAAATCCAAAAAAGGTTTTATTTTTCTGCAGCAGAGGTACATTAGTGGTATGTTGGTAATCAGGGGAGCTGGAATGTAGAAAAAAAGTTTTAATTTTTTAGCCGTGGTTTGCATGTTGTCGGTGTAAACCCTTTGTTTTTGCAGGCTCATCAACTTGCACCCATCCAAAAATTTCCCTGTACATCAACTTGAACACTTTCTTTATCATACATCCCAGAACACATGGTAACTTAATCTCAATTATCCCCTTCAGGTGATTAGACACTGGGAAAAAAATTACAGGAAATCCCCTTTTCAGTGCTGTCAAAAGTCAGTCAGTCAGTCAGTCATGCAACACTGAAATGTGTTTATTTTTTATTTTCATTTTTTTAGGCAGATAGAGCTTCCTTTTAATGGTATTTAATCACCCCAGGATTTTTTGGTTCTTTGTTACAGTATCTCACAAATGTCTATACACCCTCCACATTTTTGTAAATATTTTATATCTTTTCATGTGACAACACTGAAGAAATTATACTTTTGCTACAATGTAAAGTAGTGAGTGTACAACTCCTATAACAGTGTAGATTTGCTAATCGCTGACAACAAAAGTGAATACACTCCTAAGTGAATATGTCCAAATTGCGCCTAAAGTGTCAATATTTTGTGTGGCCACATTTTTTTTCCAGCACTGCCTTAACTCTCTTGACATTGGAGTTCACCAGAGCTTCACAGGTTGCCACAGGAGTCCTCTTCAATCACAGAACTGGTGGATGTTAGAGACTTTGCTCCTCCACCTTCCGTTTGAGGATGTCCCACAGATGCTCAATAGTGTTTAGGTCTGGAGACCTGCTTGGCATTTGACAGACCTGCTTCACCATCACCTTTACCCTCCTTCTTTAGCAAGGCAGTGGTTATCTTGGAGGTGTGTTTAGAATTGTTATTTTGTAATATTGCTCTGCGGCCCAGTCTCCGAAGCGAGGGGATTATGCTATACTTCAGTATGTCACAGTACATTTTGTCATTCATGGTTCCCTCAATGAACTGTAGCTCCACAGTGCTGGCAGAACTCATGCAGCCCCACACCATGACACTCCCACCACCATGCTCGACTGTAGGCAAGACACACTTGTCTTTGTACTCCTCACCTGTTTGCCGCTACGCAAGCTTGACACCATCTGAACCAAATAAGTTTATCTTGGTCTCATCAGACCACAGGACATGGTTCCAGTAATCTATGTCCTTAGTCTGCTTGTCTTCAGCAAACTGTTTGCGAGTTTTCTTGTGCATCATTTTTAGAATAGGCTTCCTTCTGGGACAACAGCCATGCAGACCAATTTGATGCAGTGTGCGGCGTATGGTCTGAGCACTGATGGGTTGGATATGAAAAATATTGCGCTATCCCAGAACAAAAACAAACCCTAGAAAGGGGGAAGGAGGGTGTATCGGCTGCACTAGAATGTGACAAAATTCAAAAAGGAGTGGGTGAATGTGTAGCGCTACGTGTAATTGAAATATGAAAAAAAAAAAAAAAACCCAAGTGATGTATACTCAACAGAGTAGAACTATAACATAATAATGTTCTGTTTATGTAAAAATTCAATGTGATACATTTTATCTTCACGCATCTTCACTGGTCTCACAATTCGATTACGATTATCTGGTCAACGATTCGATTTAATTCCGCGATGCATCATGATTACTGCCACGCTTCTGCTTGGGCCGCCTAGGCGACCCTTCCTTCCTCCCTGCAATCTTGTGGGACACAACACAGGTCCCAGAAGGTTGTCTGGACAATGGCAGTGCGCACCCGGGCGTGAAGCCATAAGCTGTCATGGTTGGGTGCCCACAGTAGATTTGACGGTGGAGAGGAGGGGGAAAGAGCGGGGGTCTGTGCGGCCGCATCACCGGACCGTCGACAGGTGAGTGTCTAAAGTCAGCAGCTACATGGGGATGTGGCCTGGCAAGCGTAGGAGTAAGATGCAGGGGAAGAGAGCTCCTCTTGCTATAGATCCTGCTTAACAGCCTACGGGACTATTCGGGTCTGAATTTTGCCTTACAACCGCTTAAGAAGCAGTCCGCTGCGGCAGAAAAAGCTGGCTAAATACAGACATGAGGGAGACTTGGAGCAGGCCAAAGATGGCGCCGGTAAAAAACCAGGGGGGAAGATCGCCATGCTGCAGAGACGGCAAAGGTGCTGGACGCTATACCGTGTTTCCCCGAAAATAAGACGTACTCCGAAAATAAGCCGTAGCGGGATTTCGACGCAAGATAGAAATATAAGACACCCCTCCGAAAATAAGACGTAGCGATGTAGTGTCGAATCTCCGAAAATAAGATGTAGTGTCGAATCTCCGAAAATAAGATGTAGTGTCGAATCTCTGAAAATAAGATGTAGTGTCGAATCTCCGAAAATAAGATGTAGTGTCGAATCTCCGAAAATAAGATGTAGTGTCGAATCTTGTAGTGATATCTTGTAGTGGTACAACCAGACAAGATAAGTGCAAAAAGAAAGAGTTATTCTGTTGAGTACAAGAAAGGAATTGTGGAGGACTCCCGAGGCAAGAATCTTACGGCTTTTTGCAAAGAGAAGAAGTTGGATATCCGAATGGTCCAAAAATGGCGTGCAGAATACGATAATCTCAGTCTACAGGTGGACAGAGGAAATGCTAAGAAGCGCAAGTGTGGTTCAGGTAGGCAACCTTTATTTTCTGTAATAAAAATAAGACACCCCCCGAAAATAAGCCATAGTGTGATTTCTTGAGGAAAAAAAAATATAAGACGGTGTCTTATTTTCGGGGAAACACGGTAGCTGCACTACAAGGCACTTTAACGACTAAGATCGATGAAATAAAGATCAATATTTTGCTTCTGAGACAGGATCTGGCTACGGTGCGGGACGGGGTCACGGAAGCAGAGACCCGGATAGGCGCTGCGGAGGACATATTTCACCGCTTACAGCACACCAGAGCTGCAGCGCCAAGTTCACCTGCTCCATTCCCACCAGGACGAAATGGAGAACAGGCTTCGCCGCTGTAACATATGCTTATAGGACTACCGGAGCGAACAGAGGGCAGAGACCCATCGGAATATTTGGAAAACCTCCTTATTAATACGTATGGCAGGGTGGCATTCTCAGTAATGTTTGCGGTGTAGAGGGCACACAGAATACCAGCGAAGCCCCCGCCCGAGGGGCCGCCCCCCCGCATGTTGATCGCTAAGTTCCTTAATTTTAGGGACAGGGATACTATAATGCGGCTTTCCAGAGAAAAAGGGAACACAAAGATGGGGAATGGCCACGTGGCGGTGTTCCTGGACTTTTCCAATGAAGTACAGAAGAGATCTCCATTCCAAGACGTGAAGCGGCGGCTGCAAGTACTGCACCTCAAGTATGTAAAATGGGGGGAACTAATGCGCAATACCAATCTAACAGAATGCTAAATAAATATGAATAATTAATGAATAAAAATATGAATAAAAATAAGTAGCAGCCACCAAATGAGTGCTCACACACTGATAACAATTGAAAAATAAGATGGGTGTGGTGGCGCTTGCTAATTACCACAATGGTAATGTGGTTAATAAAGGATCACACACAGCGAGAAAATGACAGTGAAAATATTGTGGTAGTGTCTCACTCCTTAATCCGCAATATCCCCCAAAACCTCAACATCAGTGATGAGAGGGATAACAATGAGTGATAATGATGTGAATCAATATGTGGAAAAACTAAATATACCACTGAATAACAAATGCTGGAATAACAAATGCTGGTATAACGATATAACCTAACAGCAGAAAATTATTACTACTAACATAATGAATAATCACATGTTAGCCACACTAGGTGCATATTTTGCGCCCATTGCTATGCCGCAAATTTGCTTGTAATAGTCCTCTCCATACCAAAAATAGTTGTAATCAAGACCAGGCAACTAGCAATAAACTTTTTTTGGGGCATCTTTAAGATTAGTGGAAGGCGGGGCCGCAGGCCTGCCTGAATTTGTAGGAGGAGTCGGAGGGCTATTTATCCCTCCTCCCCTCTAATGTCCGGCGTCGGTGGGGTTTCTGGGTAGCCGCGTCACTTCCGGTTTCTTGCTGGGCGGCTGCAGGACCAGGTGTCTCACGATGGTTCATCTACTGGGCAAACCCTCGTCTGGGTACATGCAGGCACAGCCCCCCCCTTTTTTTACCAGCGCTCACACCGAGCTGGGGGGGCGGGTGCCCGCTCACAGACTTCCGGAGCTTTCGGGGGTCACAGTGCCAGGCATCCACCATTGCAGTTAATTTCTCACGCAGGGGGAGGGGGGGCACCCGTCCTTCCACACCCACACGCGCTGCCTAGGCTCTATCTGGCAGTGAGGGGGCCGCCCGCTTCTCCTTCCGGGATCACGCTATGTGGGGCACCCCTCCGTCCACCCTCCCGCTCCTTCGGGCTACACTGTGAGAGGGGGGGCATCCGTCCGCCCGGCTGCCTCTCCCGGTGCTCGCGCCGGGGGGAGGGGGGTTCTGCAGACATCCTTTCCTTTGGCGCCATCCGGTAGCATGGAGGGGTCGGCCGCCCGCAGCTCAGTGCAGCAGTGGTGTGTCCATCCATCCATCCGCCCACCTATGTTGCCTGAGTGCTCTCTGGCTTCTAGGAGGCCGCCCGCTTCTCCTTGTGCTCGGGGGGGGGGGGGGTCACACCCACACCATCCGCTTGTGACTACTAGGGCTCTAGCCTGCATCAGTCCACCACATTGCAGGATGTTGCTCACGCCGGGGGGGGGGGGCATCCCTCCATCTGCTCACCCACGCTGCCTGAGCTCCATCGGGCATTAAGTAGGCCGCCCGCTGCTCCCAGGGCTCGGTGGGGACCTCACACTCGCCCGCTCTCTCACGCTGGCAGGCTCATCTAGCTTGTGGCCTCCCGCTTCTCCCAGTGCTGGGAGGGGGGGCGCACATAAACCCATGCTGCAGGGCTCAGTCTACCTTTTAGGAGGCCGCCCGGTGCTCGCGCCGGGGTGGGGGACGACGACGACGACGACACACACGTCAATCCACCTATCCTGTTAGCCTCGGCTAGGACTCTGTCCGGTGTCGCAGCGGTTCTGTAAAGGGGGGGGGGGAGTTGGTGGGATGTCATTGCATGTTTCTTGTCAGTATGTTTTTTGTTTTTTGTCACAGCAGGTTCTGTCAGTATGTTTTGTCTCAGCGGTTCTGTCAGTATGTTTCTGTCTCAGCGGTTCTGTCAGTATGTTTCTGTCTCAGCGGTTCTGTCAGTATGTTTCTGTCTCAGCGGTTCTGTCAGTATGTTTCTGTCTCAGCGGTTCTGTCAGTATGTTTCTGTCTCAGCGGTTCTGTCAGTATGTTTCTGTCTCAGCGGTTCTGTCAGTATGTTTGTCTCAGCGGTTCTGTCAGTATGTTTCTGTCTCAGCGGTTCTGTCAGTATGTTTCTGTCTCAGCGGTTCTGTCAGTATGTTTCTGTCTCAGCGGTTCTGTCAGTATGTTTCTGTCTCAGCGGTTCTGTCAGTATGTTTTTGTCTCAGCGGTTCTGTCAGTATGTTTTTTGTCTCAGCGGTTCTGTCAGTATGTTTCTGTCTCAGCGGTTCTGTCAGTATGTTTCTGTCTCAGCGGTTCTGTCAGTATGTTTTGTCTTAGCGGTTCTGTCAGTATGTTTTGTCTCAGCGGTTCTGTCAGTATGTTTTGTCCCAGCGGTTCTGTCAGTATGTTTTGTCTCAGCGGTTCTGTCAGTATGTTTTATCTCAGCGGTTCTGTCAGTATGTTTTTTCTCAGCGGTTCTGTCAGTATGTTTTGTCTCAGCGGTTCTGTCAGTATGTTTTGTCTCAGCGGTTCTGTCAGTATGTTTTGTCTCAGCGGTTCTGTCAGTATGTTTTGTCTCAGCGGTTCTGTCAGTATGTTTTGTCTCAGCGGTTCTGTCAGTATGTTTTGTCTCAGCGGTTCTGTCAGTATGTTTTGTCTCAGCGGTTCTGTCAGTATGTTTTGTCTCAGCGGTTCTGTCAGTATGTTTTGTCTCAGCGGTTCTGTCAGTATGTTTCTGTCGTAGCATTTCTGTCAGCAGCATGTTTTCTGTCTTAGCATGTTCTGTCATAGCGGTTGCAGTCACTGTATGTTTCCTGTCATGTCATAGCGATGCGGTCAGCATCATGCTTCTGTCGCGGAGCATTTTCACTGTCGCCGCTCTGTCATCAGTATTCGGTCACAGCAGCTCAGTCCATGGCGTGTTTCTGTCATGGCGTGTTTCTGTCATGGCGTGTTTCTGTCATGGCGTGTTTCTGTCATGGCGTGTTTCTGTCATGGCGTGTTTCTGTCATGGCGTGTTTCTGTCATGGCGTGTTTCTGTCATGGCGTGTTTCTGTCATGGCGTGTTTCTGTCATGGCGTGTTTCTGTCATGGCGTGTTTCTGTCATGGCGTGTTTCTGTCGTCACGCAGGTTCAGCTTGCACCAGTGGCCGTTCTAGCTTTGTTCGTTTCCATGTCTCATTATTTTGCATGGGTTGCTTTCCTGGTCCGGTTGGCTAGGGCTCGCATCTCGGGGTCTGTCACGTCTACAGATCCATTCGGGCTGAGGTTTTCGTTTTCCAGACGATTGTTCACCTCAAACTTCTCGCCTGTCATGTCACGTCTTGCTACGCATTGGGTTTCATTTCACGGGCAGGACCACCCACCACGGTCTGTGGGTCCACGGGTCCTCAGTGTTCTGCTGTGCAGCAGGTCACTTACACTCACTCACGTTATTCACGGGGGGGGGGTCGTCGGGTTCTTTGACATGCTGGGGTCCCTCCGTCACTGCCATGTCTTCATACTTAGGTAGGCACAGAGGGGGTTGTGTTTCTGTTGGGGGTCCTACTCCAGCAGGGTTTGGTCACATAGCTTGTCGGTGCTATGCAGTCACAGCTCACATACAGCCTTGTAGCTTTATTTGTTTTCTTTGTCTCGTCATACTGTTCTTTCGGGTATAGTTAGCCAGGGTGCGCATCTCAGGATCTGTCACGTCTACAGATCCATACGGGCTGAGGTTTCGTTTTTAAATGATTGTTGACCACTATCTTCTCGCCTGTATAACATACGTCATACGTGCACGTTCATTCTTACGCCTATAAATCTACCCACCACGGATACATTGCCTTGAGTGTGGGTACATCGCCTTGAGTGTGTCATTTTTAATTACCTGTCTGCGCGGCAGGTTACTCGGGCTCGCTTACTGCTTACACTTATCACATACACTTGGGTAGGATCTGTCGTCGGGTTCATTCACGCGCTGAGGTCTGGTCATTTCTGCTCACATCTTTGGCCCAGGCAGCTACAGTGGGGGGGGGGGGTGTCTCATGTTTTGTTGTCTGTTGTCTCTTCTTTCGGTTTTCCTAGGGTTGGGCGTGCGGCACGTTTAGGGGGCGACACATTCTGGTGCATCCCGCCTGCTCCACGTGGGGGGTACAGAGCATGGCAGTACGCCGTCACTCAGGGGTTGGCCCGTACTTGGCTCAGCAGAGTGGTAAGTCTACAAGGGGTTTTCCTTTTTTCCGTCCGCAGCAGGGTAGGCGGTACATTTCAGTTTGGGTCCAGTTCCATCCCAGCTGCTTCACATACCAGCATTGAGCGTGTTCTGGCCGTTCCTGCTAGGACAATTTTATTAGGGTTCTCATCCATGGAGAGTCGTTGCTTCTTATCTTTGGGGCTGTTCTCTTGTTCATAGGTTGCCAGATCGTCGGGGCGGGTCCGTCAGGCCAGGCTCTTTGTCCATTGCCCGGCCTGTTGATAGGGGGGGTCCCAGTTACTCGGGTAGGTCGGGTCATTCCATGTCTGGTTCGGTCTCTGTATCGTTGCATATCGCTACTGCGTGTTGGCCTCGTCCATTAACATCAGCGACTCATCTTTCGGGTACCCGGCTCTCAAACCCCTTCCCTCCTATCAGTTTTGTCCATTTTTGGCATCTCTCCTTCTCACGTCCCCTTACCAGGTATGGATAGTTAGGTCAGTGGTTGTGGGTGTTTGACATGGGTCACTGGTTGCTTCCTATTGGATGGTGTTGCTTTCACAGGGCTCCTCAGGGCGGCCCTTGTTCCATTCCCCCCCCGTATCCTCTCGCCACTAGCAGTGGTTCCCATGTCTGTGCTTTTGGAGGAAAGCTTAGTCGATCAGGCACGGGACAGTCGTTTGGTTTTCGGGGTTCCTTCCAATCATCGGTTCTTGGGACGCTGGTTTTTCTGCTGTCGTAACGGATGGTTATCGGAGCCGTTCTTGAGAGTGTCAGGGCGTGCTTTCTCTACCAGACAGATATTCGTGCCCTTCCATTTCTTTTATCACACCTACTTCTGGATCTTTTTGCCCACTTATAGGCGTACTGTCCAGCGAGGCTAATGGCACACCTCAGGCCTGGGTAGTTAGGGTATCGTATTCCTCGGTGTAGACTCTGACTACAAGTGGAAGGCGGGGCCGCAGGCCTGCCTGAATTTGTAGGAGGAGTCGGAGGGCTATTTATCCCTCCTCCCCTCTAATGTCCGGCGTCGGTGGGGTTTCTGGGTACCCACCCACCCGTTCCCCCTTTTTTCATGTTATCATTTTCTTCATTCATTTCTTCATAATTACTTCAGGGTATGCCCACTTATAGGCGTACTGTCCAGCGAGGCTAATGGCACACCTCAGGCCTGGGTAGTTAGGGTATCGTATTCCTCGGTGTAGACTCTGACTACAACTAAGGCCATTCAGTGCCCAAGTAGTTGCTTGTATGGCTTTCTTATGATTAATGATAGTATATAGAGATGAGACGTCGGCAGTAGCCATATATACAGAGCTCCCGTCTAATACAATAGTGTCTAATACCTGTAATAAGTGCTTTGTATCCCTCAGATATGATTCGGTCTTTTTTTACTAAGGGCTGGAGAAACCAATCTATATACTCTCCAATTCTAGCCACCACTGAGTTTATGCCATTGATAATAGGCCTCCCTCGGGGGGTCTTCCCTTAATTTGTGAATTTTCGGGAGAGTGTATATAACTGGAATCCTACACTCCCAAGGGTTGTAGATATTTTCCTTCTTTCTTATTCAAAAGGCCTTTCTTAGTTCCTCTCTTAATGAGGTTTGCCAGATCTTCCTTCTAACGGATTATGGGGTTCCCAGGCAAGTTCAAATAGGGGGTACCATCAGTTAATTGGCGTTCAATCTCTCTTTTGGTAGGCCACCTTCGACTGGATGACGATGGCGCCCCCCTTATCAGCCTGTCTAACCACCACATCCTTCCTTTCTTCTAATTTTTGGATTCCAGCTTTTAATGTCTCCTGGATCATGCATTTTCTTAATCTATATATCATGTAAGACCTTCAAAACCATTCGTCTAAATGCTTCAATGTGTCCTTCATTACTTATTCGTGGATTAAAGACCGATTTTGTTTCTTAGATTACTGTATAAAACATCACTTTCTGTAGTTTTATTCCTAACTATACCTTCACCCGCTTTGTTCATCATATATTTTTTAATATAAAGACTTCTAGCAAACTAATGTCAACATAAGCATCAAACTTGTTAAAATTATTTTTTGGGGCGAACTTGAGGCCTTTATCCAATACTTTTAGTTCCTGTTGGGTGAGTTCTACTCCACTGATATTGATTGCTCCTTCTCCTATTAGTCTTTTTCTTCTGTTTCTTTGCTCCAGCCCTTCATCCTCTGCTTGATATTCGTTTCTTCCAGACCGATTTTCTTGGGTTCTTCCTGGTGTTCTTATTTTCCTTAGTTTCCCAATCTCGATTCTTCTGAGGGTCCTGGTTCCTTATTTCTCCTGACCTGTGTTTTCCCGGAGGGTCCTGGTTCCTTATTTCTCCTGACCTGTGTTTTCCCGGACTCCAATTTCTTGACCTCTGCACCCCATATTCCTGATGACGCCTCGGGGATTCTTGGCGTCTCTGCTCTAAAAAACGCCTTGATGATTCATTTCTATTAACTCTTCCATAGGGGAAATGATGATTAGGTGTTCCTATATTATCATAATATCTTGGGGTTCTCCCCCCCTCTCATCATCCCTTCTTAAATGGTCATAATGATTGTAGACAGGGACATTATAATAATTTTCATATTCTCTTCTAACTTCCGGTTGATAATAATGATCATCACGTTTTCGGTTTTCATAATTGCCATTTCCATTCTGATAAACCTGATTTCTTCACGGGAGTGTCCGTGATTTTCCCCTATTGGCATTCTGGTAAACAGGTCTGGGTGCATTTTGAGTATTTTGATTATGCCGGTTATTCTTCCAAAAAGGTTTCCATCCATTATTACCATTTTTTTTCTAGGTTTAGGAATAGGAGTGTTGATCACTTGTTGGGTCCCTCCAGCATCAACACTGATTATTTTCTCTCAGTTTGTTCCATATCCTGTTCAGGCGAACTCCTATTTTAAGGCAGTTCCAGATTCCTCCAATTTATTTTGCCACTTAAATACTAAATCATCCTCCTAATCTTTCATATCACGCTGATATTTTCTTTTCTTCCTAGCAATAGTCTCTTTATCTTTTTTGTTCCATATCACGTTGAAGTTGTTTAGATAGGGCTATGAATTCAGGTAGTTCCTTACTACTTTCCAAGTTTATTTTTATTTCTGAAATAGTATGATTCAGAGCTCTAATTTTCCACCGTTTTCTCTTAATCTTTTTAATAGTTATGTTGTTGCAGTAAGAGAATAGAATGTTGATGATTTGATTTTAATCACTTACCCGCTGAATCTACGTGATCAGCGTGTTAGTATATATGTCACCGGCTTACCATTGGCTCCCCAACCTATGACTAAGTGGTGTGACTACCACGCAACACGTCGGAAAGGAGGAGAGCCGTCGGTGACGTCGCCTCCGCTCGCGGACGGGAGCGGAGGTTCCCTGTTAGACATTTTGTTTATTCTGCGTTATCCACACTATTCGCATGTGAGTGTAATGTTTAACATTATTTTATTAAAATTTTTGGTACTGGTTGCACTATGAGGTTTCCATTGTTTATTATTTGAGAGCCACTGTATCCTGGGAGTGTTACTGTCTGGACTTGTGGGACTGGAGTGGAGTAGCAGGCTGACCGTGGGACACTGACCCGCAATATATGTTGCTTTGTTTTGCCAAGCCAGTGTTCTCATTAGGCTAACTGTTAGCCTCATTAAGGTGAGGGGCTTGTATCAACTTTTACACTGGGGTGTCATTTTGCACACATACACTGCATGATTGTATGGTGGATTACATTACCTCATCCAGCACTGAATGCACTTTGGGACTTTTTCAGCACTTTACTATTGGACTCAATAGGGTTGTCCCGATACCACTTTTTTTAGGACCGAGTACAAGTACCGATACTTTTTTTCAAGTAGTCGCCGATACCGATACTTTTTTTTAAATGTGTCCCCAAATGCAGCCATGTCCCCTTTAGCCATGTCCCCTTTAGCCATGTCCCCTTTAGCCATGTCCCCTTTAGCCATGTCCCCTTTAGCCATGTCCCCTTTAGCCATGTCCCCTTTAGCCATGTCCCCTTTAGCCATGTCCCCTTTAGCCATGTCCCCTTTAGCCATGTCCCTCACATATGCAGCCATGTCCCTCACATATGCAGCCATGTCCCCTTTAGCCATGTCCCTCACATATGCAGCCATGTCCCCTTTAGCCATGTCCCTCACATATGCAGCCATGTCCCCTTTAGCCATGTCCCTCACATATGCAGCCATGTCCCCTTTAGCCATGTCCCTCACACCTTTGCCGCCGAAAGCCACCGTGCCGCCGCATGGAGAAAATCACAGCATTCATTTGAATAGCTGTTTTGCCCGCGCGTATAGACAGTCCCCCTTGCTTGGGATTGGACAGATCACGATCACACATCCAATCCCGAGCAAGGGGAAGTGTCTATACGCGCGGGAACACTACAGCTATTCAAATGAAAGCTGTGATGTTCCCGCACGCTGTTTAACCCATGCGGCGGCTTTCGATGCGGCTGGGGGGGGGGGGGGGTATGGTTTGAAGTATTCTATTTAGGTATCGGGGGTATTTGCGGGCGTACAAGTACGCCCGCAAATACTCGGTATTAGGACAGCCCTAGGACTCAATATTAAGCACCTTGCACGTTGAATTGTTTTGAATTGTTTTGATTAAAGCACTTTATCCTATTGACCACTATTAGTATGGATTGCATTTTTGTGCACTGTGATTGTTCACCATTTTTTTAGTATTATTTTGCTGCTATTGTGGTTACATCGTTATACCATTATTTGTGCACTGTGATTATTCATTATTTTAGTAGTAATAATTTGCTGCTATTAAGTTATATCATTATACCAGAATTTGTTATTCAGTGGTATATTATTTAGTTTTTTCACATATTGATTCACATCATTACTCATTGTTATCCCTCATCATTGATGTTGATGTTTGGTGGGATATTGCGGATTAAAGAGTGAGACACTACCACAATATTTTCACTGTTCTTTATTCATTGTGTGTGATCCTTTATTAACCACATTACCATTGTGGTAATTAGCAAGCGCCACCACACCCCCCTTATTTTTCAATTGCACCTCAAGTATGCAATGCTGTTTCCAGCTCGGCTCCGGGTGGAAGAAGATGGCCGGGTCCAGTTTTTTGATACTCCCGCGCCAGCTGCAGCGTGGCTGGATCGCAAGGGCAGATAGGAGTAAAGGTGGCCCGGATTGAAAGTGAGTACTGTCCCCTGAGAGGGTGGGGGGTTTCCTCCTTGGGTTCCAGCTGTTGCTATTTCGAGACTTTGGCCTGCTTGGGGGGGGGGGGGGGGGGGTCTCGGTTATAACCTCTTTGTTCTTTTTTTTACATTACTTAGTGTCCTTGGTTGGGAAGTTTAATGTGCCTTGAGGAGAATGGCCGGATCCCCTTCTTGTTATAGCTTTAAGCGGCAACGGACATGAATGAGATCCTGAGGAATTATGGCAGGCTATGAGCGATGGCAATAAAGCTGCTTTTAAAGACGTTTATGCTTGGTCGCAAAAGGAGTTCAGTTTTGACTAAAAGTTTTACCCCCCTTTTTTTTTTCCTGGGTGAATAGCTCATCCACCGGGGCTGATCCGTGCGTTGCTCAGTGGACAATCGCTCCCATGAGACTAATAGTTTATGTCGATACATGCATATAACTGAATTTAAGTTTTGTGCCTCCAGTCAGTTTATGGCTAGACGCGTTTCATTTTGGGTGCTATGTTTGGGTATCTGATGCCTGCACCAGGTTTGGGGGGTATTAGGCTGGGAGGGGGGAATGTTGCCTCTTGGCAGGATCACCGTTGTGATTCCAACAGGTTAAGACAAGGTTTAATATATTGTAGAGATGTGATGGGGCATTCATTACTAGATAATGTACGGGATACAGTTACTGGACGGAAGATGATGATGCGAATGAATTGAAAAATGGGGAATCTGCTGGTCTGGCTCATAAAGGTCTGCATGCTACCAATATGACCTCTATTAAATTTCTGACATGGAATGTCCGGGGGGTCAGGGACAAAAAGCGTACGGCAGCGCTAGCATATTTAAAGTCGCAGAAAGCCAATGTAATCGCACTGACCGAGACACATGTCACAGGTCACTTGCAGGCTGCTCTGAAGTGCCCCTGGATAGGATGGGCATACCATAGTATGCACACCAGCTTCTCTAGAGCAGTATCATTGTTGGTGACTAAAGCCACACCATTTGAGCTGATTGCTGCAGAGTCAGACCAGCAGGGGAGGTATTTGTTTGTACATGCATTGATTGGGGGATTACCTATTGTGTTGATTGCCTGCTATATCCCCCCCCATACAGTTCGGAGGTCGTTACAGCTGGGCTGGCCTATATGGCGGAGGTGCCCAGACTGACTAGATTGAGCCGCTTACTGGCCCCTTTTCCAGGTATTTTTATTATGTTATATTCCATCATCTAGCCAGTGATCTTTTCACCTGAATTACAGGGTATCACTGCTATTTGTGGGAACCATTAGGAAATATTGCCAATAGTTGGGGTTCAGGTGTGCAATTTTGTGTGGGGACCTCTGTGTGTTATGTGGAGGCGCTATTTTTTGTAGAGTCTGATCTCCCCTTGGGATGATCGAGCATTAGTTACTGGTATAAGCCGTTTTTGAGTGCGCATCCGGGGGGACCATCCATGGGTTGGTCTACCATATCATAGTGGACCTGAGTTTTTATACCTGACATACATGTGTTCTTTTTTGATATTTATTCTAATACATTTTTTTTAGTTAACTCTTAAGGGTGTGCAGCAGTCTATTTTCTTTTTTATTGTTGTGTTATATTATAATATCTGCTGCACTTCTGCTACGGGTAGTGGGAACTGGGTTTGCACCCAGGGCCCTATCCGATCACTCCCCATGTTGGGCGCAGTTGTCCATTTTGGGGGAGGCCCCTAGGAAGGTGTGGAGACTGAATCCCTATTGGCTAGCTGCCTTAACGGACCATGAAAGTATAGTAAGGGAACTGCTTTAATTCCCAATGGGATGCGTTTAAACGTCATGCACGTAGAGTATTGGATACTAGGATAACTAGACTTAAGACATCTTCTAAGGTTGTTGTAAGCATGTGTGAGGACACCTTGCAGGATCTAGAGAGGGCTTACAATGCTCAGCCCTCCCAGGAAAACCTCCAACTCCACCTGGAAAAAGCTAAACAACGGGTATTTTTCTGTAAAACGAGGGTATATGAACACGGCGAGAAAGCAGGGAAGATGTTGGCATACTTGACGCATATGGAAGACAGACCGCCCGTGGTGGTCTCCTTGGCAGAGCCAGATGGCTCAGTCATCACAGACCCCACGCAGGTAGCAGACAGATTTAGGAGATTTTATGAGGATCTCCTATAGGTCCCAGTGCCATCACGCGCCGCAAGAAATTCGGGCATACTTGCATACGCTACAGTTCCCTCGTCTGAACCCAGAGCAGATTAAAGGGCTGGAGGCCCCCATCACTACTCGGGACATAAATGAGGCAGTGTCACAGCTAGCCAAATCTAAGGCTCCAGGACTGGATGGCTTACCCTTAGAGTTCTACACTACATAGTCTGAGTTACTAGTCCCTAGACTTAAACCCTATTCCGCTCCATATTCGACCGGGGTGTCCTCCCCTCCTCGAAGCAGGAAGCACAGATTATTGTCCTTCCAAACCAGGTAAGGACCCAAAGTACCCAGAATCATACAGACCTATATCTCTGTTGCCAGTAGATATTAAGATATTAAGATTATTAAGATATCCTCTAGGCTGAACACAGTAATACTTTCCTTAATGCACACAGATCAGACTGTTTTTATGCCAGGGAAGGACACGGCAATGAATATACGTAGATTATTCATATAAATTCAGGCCCAACATGACAATATGGGGACAAGGGTGGTGGTGGCCTTGGACACGGCCAAGGCCTTAGACTCGGTTGAATGGCTGTATCTATGGGAATGTCTGAAATGCTATGGGTTTGGCCCGAAGTTTATCAGATGGGTGCAGCTTTTATATCAGACCCCCAAGGCTAGAATTTTTGTTAACGGATGGCTTTCAGACCAGATCTCATTGGAGCAGGGTACGAGGCAGGGCTGCCCCCCTGTCGCCACTGCTAAATGCCCTGGTGGCGGAGCCACTAGCTATGGCCATTAGGACGAACCCGAAGGTGATAGGCCTTAGGAAGGGGGATACTTGGGAAAAGATAGGGTTGTATGCAGACGATACGGTCCTTTACTTGGGTGATCAGGGTCCATCGCTGCGGGCGGCATTGAATATTATAGAAAAGGTCTGAGGATTAATTGGGACAAATCAAAAATTCTCCCGCTGGATCTGTTCCCCCCCGGTGATGTCCCCAGAATTACCATTGCAGAGAGTAGCGGAAGTCAAATATCTAGGGGTGAGGATCAGTAGGAACTTGCAGGGCTATGTCGCCTTAAATGTTGATTCCCTATTTGCACTTATTAAAGCCAGGACTCGGGCTTGGTCAAGGCTGCCACTGGGGGTTATAGGTAGAATTAATTTAGTGAAAATTATACTGCTACCCAAAATTTTATATATGATTTGACATGCTCCCTTATATATTCCTTTGAAAGTATTCAAACAGATGGAAGCAATGCTTAACTCTTTTGTCTGGGGTTTGGGTCGGCATAAATTGGCTTGGCACATACTTCAAAATCCCACAACGGAGGGGGGTTGTTCCCTTCCGGATGTTCAGGATTACTATATAGCGTCACAACTCTCCCACCTATATTACTTTAATAAAATTGAGTCACACAGATATAGAGCACTGGTATGTAACAGGCCTGACAGTATCTTTCACATGCTTAGTCAGGCGGTTTTCCGGAAGGGACAGGGAGAGAGTAGGACACCACAATTTGGGGCCAGAATTTTACTGCACCACCAAAAGGTATGGGAAATGGCACTTAAAGGGGTGGTTCACCCAAAAACCTTTTTTTAACATTGATTGAGGCTCGTTTTGTCAAGGGGAATCGGGTGTTTTTTTTTTTTTTTAGAATCGAAGCAGTACTTACCGTTTTAGAGATGCATCGTCTCCGTCGCTTCCGGGTATGGTCTTCTGGTCTGGGCGTTCCTATTTGATTGACAGGCTTCCGAGGGTCGTATACATCGCGTCACGAGCAGCCGAAAGAAGCTGAGCGCCGGTGCGGCTCTATACTGCGCCTGCGCACCGTCGTTCGGCTACTTTCGGAAAATCGTGACACGAGGTATCCGACCGTCGGATTTGAGTAATTTCCTCAATTTCCTCAACTGTACAAGGAGAATTGAGGGAATCCGTTTGTTGTTGGGTAAGAGAAGGAAGACTTATTGCCTCCAGCCAAGATTTGGAGATATTGCTCGGAGCATTTTTAGGGCCTGACATAAGGTCCTTGTAGAAAGAGGTGAAGATCTTCAAAACCTCTTGTGGGTGAGTAACTAGGTCCCCTTTGCTGTCTCTGAGTTTGTAGATATGTGTGGGCTTACAGTCCTGATTAAGTTTCCTAGCGAACATCGTTGAGGTAGTGTTGCTGTGTAGCATAAACTTGGCCTTGGAAAATGTAAGGGATTTCTCTGTATTAGCTGACAATATCAGATCTAGAGCTTTGCGTTTTTCTTGGATCTGCTGGGTGATAATAGGGGTTGTGGTATGTTGTAGTTTATTATATAGATGATGCAAGTCATTGGTAAGGCGTTTAATGTCAGCTTGTCTTTCCTTGTTTTTGTTGCTGCTAAATTGATATGACCTCTCAGGACCGCTTTGTGGGCAACCCATACCGAGGTGGGCAATGTGTCCTCATTTACATTTTCTGTGAAGTAGTTGTCTATATGTGTGAAGATAGTCTAGACATTAGTCGGGTCAGTGAGCAGGGAGTCATTAAGACGCCAGTTATAGGGAGAGGGGGCGAGACCAATATAGGACGTATCAAACGTTACAATGTTGTGATCAGACCAGGGGCAGGGGTGAATTTGTGCCTTAGTGGAGTTAGCCATAAGAATTGGGGTGCAGTATAGGTAGTCCAACCTGGCATAGCAATCGTGTGGGTGTGAATAGTGGGTGTATGCTTTAATAACCGTATTATGGGCTCTCCATGAGTCCATCAGCTGTAGCTTGTTGATGAGGCGGTTGATGGTCTTGGAGAAGGATTTGGTATGAGGAGATGTTTTACTTCTATCTAAAACTGGATGAGCGGCCAAATTAAAATCTTCAATCACCAAGTGAGGGGAATGATATTTGTCTTATGGATTCAAAAAATTTGGTGAAGAAGGAGGTATGGGAATTGTTTTGGGCATAGACCGAGGCAATGGTGATGGCCCGATTATTAATGTACCCTTTGAGAATATTGTATCAGCTGTCTGGGTCTTTAAAGATGTTGTGGATATCAAAGATTAGAGAGTTGCGGAAAAAATGGCGTCCCCCCTAGTTTTATTAGTGAATGTGGTAAAATAAACTTGGTTGTATGATTTGTGAAAATACTTAGGGTGGTTAGATGTGGCAAAATGTGTTTCTTGGAGCATGATAATATCCGCTCCCAGTCTCTTATATTGTTGGAATGCTTTCTTACGTTTATTGGGGGAGTTGAAAACATTTGTGTTATGAGAAATTAATTTAAGACCCATCATGAAGATTAAAACATGATATCAGCAGAACAAACCACCATAAAACATCTAGTATAGCAGTAGTGCAAAGGGGTATTATTCTAGTGCCATTCAGTGTGATGTTCGTCATAGAGGGGGGAAGGGATATCAGTAGGAGTCCACTACCATGAAGAGTATACCATTTTTTTTTACCATTTCTAATAGCAAACGGGCATAGACTTAAAAAATTGAAAATACCTTTAAAAGTAAAACTTATCAAAATATGACAATTGGTAATTGTTATGTACCGACAGGCCACGAGGGCTAAAAGTGAGTTGAAAGTGGTTATGTTGGTGTGTATCAGCAACACTGGGACAGGAATAAACCTGTCGAACCAAAAATGAAAAGAGCAAAGAAAAAGAAAAAATAAAGGACCAAAAAAAAAGTCCTTGTCCTTCTGCAGGCGCATAGTGAACAACATTGGCCCAGTAGTACTTCAGAGCCTGCAAGCAGGAGTGGGGTCAATCTAACAACGGCGGATGTTCCCAGTCATTAGTGCTATTAAAGATATAATAACATATATAGCAAGAGAGAAAAAAAAAGAGAAAAAATACCATTTCAAATGATTGAGTCAAGTTTGGTGCATGGTGTTCATATGAGAAATTACAAAGGGATGGCGTGTAGGAGGCGCATATATGAACAGCCGACATCAGTAACATTTGTAAATAAACCTCTTAAAACTCTAATGCCTAAAAAGGGTGGTAAGGCAACAAAACAGTAAGGTCCACTTAACTGGCAAATAGTGGGGAGTTCCTCTGAGAAAAAAAAAGAAAATATCTTCAAGAATGTAATGAGGATATGATTTGAGTGTTGCTTGATGGAGTGAAATCCTCATTACCTTGTTCAGGCGATGGAGTAGTCTTTTAGGGACATGAAGAAACATGCAGGGCATGGAGAAAGTCAAATAGTGCACAAGGAAAGTCAGTTGGGTAGATTCTGGAAGGAATTGAATATTCTCCTCTGATCCCTCTGGTCACGTCTAGTGGAGGGGGTAGACCATATTGGTGAGGGTCTTGGCGTGGGAGGAGGGCGACCCTGAGGCAGCTGCTGACTTTTAATATTAGGACACTTACCTGTCCTGGAGTCCAGCGCCGTCTGCAGCAGAGAGACGAGCGTTCGCTTGTCTCTGCTGCTCCCCCCTCCATCCACGGTGAGGGAACCAGGTAGTGAAGCGGGAAGGAAGGATAGAAGACAGAGTGAATACCGGTTTTAGTCCTGCGTACAATGGAAAATTCAACACCCTGCGGTGAGAGTTGTCGCCTGGAGATGTCCAGAGCCCTAACGTCTGACAGTCTCTTGATGGAAATTAGACATAGGAGGACCGTTAGTTTTATGGATAAAAGTCTCAGAGATAGGTCCGCGTTGTCCCCCCAACTGGCGAACATATCAAGCACCTTGGATACATCCCAGGTCGCTTGGTATCTAGGCCTAGGGGGACGTTGAAACTTCACGCCTCTTAAAAGTCTACATACCAGCGGGTGTCTGCCCACTGGCAAAGAATCCACGGGGCAGTGATAGGCTGAGATAGCTGATCGATGTTAATAGAGCTGTATGACCTGCCGGATTCATAAGAATCTGCCAGGTAATTTGCTACTAGTGATACAGGGGCCTGTACGGGATCAACCTGTCGTTGATCACACCAACGAACCCAGAGTCTCCAGGCTGATCGATATGCCGATCTAGTCCCGGGGGCCCAGGCCATGGTGAGGAGATTCTGAGCTGATTCCCGAAAGGTCTCTATCTGGGGCCGGGATCCCGACACCAACCACGCCAGAAGTGGTAGGTTGTTCCCCAGAACCAGGGGGTGAAAATTCCCGCTCGGACTGGTGAGAAGGTGAGGGAAATGGGGAATCAGCCTGGGGAGGTCTACCGTCATCCCCAGTAACAGAGGGAACCATGGTTGGGTCGGCCACCATGGCGTAATCAATACCACAGTCGCCCCCAGATTGGTTATTCGTAGGAGAAGCCTGGGAATCACCTGGAAAGGGGGGAACGCGTAATGTGTTCCCTCCGGCCAAGGTTGGCGGAGAGCGTCCACCGCATATGCCTCCGGATCCGGCCTCCAGCTGAAGAAGCGAGGCAGCTGGTGGTTGAGGCGGGAGGCGAAGAGATCTGTAGATAGCGGTCCCCAGACCCGCTGCAAGCAAAGAAATATTGACTGATCCAGTCTCCAGTCGCTGGAGTCGCGAAGATAACGAGAGTTCCAGTCGGCTACCGAGTTGGAGACTCCCGGGATGTATTCCGCTATGGGGGTAATGTCGTGGGCTAGGCAAAAGTGCCAGAAATCCTGAGATATACGCCAGAGTTTTGGATTTGGTGCCTCCCAGACGGTTGACATATTGCACCGCCGCCACATTGTCCATGCGAAATAGAATACAGCACGTGGAAGTACGAGGCATGAAACTCTTGACAGCGAATAGGGCTGCCAAAAGTTCCAGCGCATTGATATGAAGAGAGGTTTCCGTTGCGGACCATGTCCCTCCTGTGGAGGCCGTCCCGCATGGGGTTGAAGATGGTTTTGCCGTTCCATTCGACGGCGTGGTGAAGCCACCATCTCAGTTCCTCGGTAGTCTCCCGGCAGAGAGGAATCTCGTCGTGAGTATCTGAGGCCTTGTCTCAGGTGCATAATTTTGAGCCTCTGGAGGGCCCTGTAATGCAGTGGGGCCGGAAAGATGGCCTGGATGGAGGCCGCAAGCAAGCCCATCGGACGCGCTAGTGTACGGAGGGATAGGTGGCCCCTGCGTAGTGCTGCACGAATCTCCTTGCGGATAAGGGCAAGTTTGGTTTTGGGGAGACTGAGGGTGGATTGAACGGTGTTTACCGTAAAGCCCAAGAACTCCATCTGTTGGGATGGGACCAAAATGAACTTCCCGTGATTGATAATAAAGCCCAGCTTTTGTAATAGGGATATAGTCCAAGACATGTGGAGGAGGGCTTGACCCCTGGAATAGGCCATGAGGAGGATGTCGTCTAGATAGATAATCAGACGTACTCCTCTGCTTCTGAGTGCTGCCACCACTGGTTTCATGAGTTTGGTGAAACACCATGGGGCGGACGACAGGCCGAACGGAAGGCAAGTAAATTGCCACATCCTGCCTCTCCACGGGAAACGAAGTAGGTGTTGCGATTCCGGGTGTATGGGGACCATAAGGTATGCGTCTTGTAGATCCACCTTCACAAGCCAGTCTCCAGGGTGGAGAAGGTCTCGGAGGAAGTGAATTCCCTCCATCTTGAAATGTCGATACTCGACATACTGGTCTAGGTCCCTGAGATTTATCACCGGCCGGTAACCTCCCCCTTTCTTGCGTACCAGGAACAGGTTGCTTATGAAGCCTGGGGAAAGGGGGTCTACTTCTACAATTGCCTGTTTGGTCAGCAGGTCTCGTATTTCCTTGTCTATGAGAAGGCCGTTTCGTCTTGCGAACCGAATGGGAGGGGGAATTATGTTGAGAAGCGGTGGGGATTGTATGTCTATAGCGAACCCTGCTACAGAGTGTAAAATCCATGCGTCTGCCGTAATCGCAGACCAGGCTTGGATAAAATACCTCAGACATCCCCCCACAGGAATGTGATTGAGTGTGGTGTAAGGCATACTCGCCAGTAGGAGGTCGGGATCGTGGGTAACCGCGTCCACCACGTCCACGCCAGGGTCTGCCTCGGGGAGGAAAGAAGGGTGCAGGTTGCGCCACCGAGGTGGCATAGGATGGAGCCTGGTATTGGAATTGAGCAAAGGGTCTGCCCTGCGGCCTGTAGGAAGCGGAACGGCCGGCAGAACGGCCTCTATTTCTGCCGGCCCTGTTAAAAACCTTGTTGGTCCCGGTTCTCCTTAAGGCCTTGTCTAGACTGGTGAATAGTCCTACAAATTTATTTATGTCCTTGATCACCATGTCACCAAAGAGCATGACCTCGGCCGACGGGGCGGGTTCGGATTCCGCCAGGTGTGATAACTGGGGGTCTAGTCGCATGAGAATCGACCTGCGTCTTTCCACCGAACATGCCGTGTTGGCGGTGCCAGCTAGGCATAGGGCTCTTTGTGCCCAACCCCTAAGCTGCGGGAGGTCAACTGGTTGTCCAGAAGCCGCGGCCTGTTCGGAAAGGTTCAGGATTTTTGTCAATGGACCCATAGGGTCCAGGACGCGGTCTTGTATGGCCCGGAAGGAGCGTTCGATGCCCTTCTTCTGAAATTTTCCCGTCTTTAGGAGATATTTTGTTAAGACTGGGTCCACCTCTGGGGTGGCCACAACTTTCTTAGGTATGGAGGGTCTGGGGCATTCAGCCCTTAATTTGTTACGGCCATTTCTATCCAAGGACTTCCTAGCCCAAAGTTCCACGAACTGTGAAACGTGTGGCAGAGGCGTCCATTCTCCAGAACGCGGGTGGATAATTGCGTCTGGGTGGAAAAAAGGTTCTCCAAGAGCGTCCAGGAGGACCTCGTCCTGCGTGACAGGAGTGGCGGCTTTGTCGAGCGCCGTAGCCCCAGCATCTTCAATATAGGAACCGGACTCTGATACCTCCGACCCATCAGAAGGGTCGGCCGAGTCCTCATATGAGTCCGGTTTAGCCCTTCTAATGGTTTTATACCCCTTTTGTGGAATCTCCCTGGGGTCCAGGGGTCGAGAAATATCTGGTTGATGCTGGGGATGGTAGACCGTGGTGGGGGCTACCTGTAGCAAATTGTTTACTTCCCCTGCCGGGGAGTCATGCACCGCCAGGGTGTGTTTCCTCTTGTGCGAGGCCCTACCCTTTTTTATGGGCGGTTCACCGCTCTGGGGCGGTAGTATTGGGTTATTTGCGGGTTGCTGGGCCCAGGTAGATGGGGTAGCAGAGGCCAGGGCAGCTTGTATGTACATGTGGATAATGTCCTGAAGTTGCGTTGCACTTAGGGTGTGGGAAATGCCTGCTGAGGGGATGTCCCCATTGGGGGACAATTGGTTAAGTTCAGCCATGGCAGTAAAAGTGATGAGGAAATGACAGCAGGCTAACAGTGTGTACACAGTCGTTTGGGCAGAATAAGGATATAGGTGCCAGCAGCGCAAGGGATAATATCTAGCTTGGCCGTGGGTATACACCCGTTTACCTATCAAAACTGCACTTTTAAGGGTCAGCAGGCTCCAATCCTATCCTCCCCACCGTACGCGCGCAGATGTCTGAGGGAGAAGGGGGGGGAAAATGGCGGCGACTGGCAGAGCGCCAGGCAAAGCGCACACAGAGCGGAGGGGTGGCAATGCCCGGCGAACAACGCTAACAAGGGGGAAGCAAGACCCCCCGACCTCCGTGCAATGCCGCAAGAGCGTTAGAAAGAGACAGTGTTAACACCCGAGACAACAGCTGGAGGGCTGAGGAAAAAAACGAATGTACTGGAATGCAGCCAAAAAAGAGGGGAAAAATAGGAAGTACAGAAAAAACCTAGAAATAAACAATAAAGAAGTAACAATAAAGAAGTAACAGGGGGCAGAAAAAAGCCCCCTGTACTCCCTAACAGTGAAACGTTACAAGCAAGGTACTTATCTGTCTGTGAGCAGAAAGAAAGAGGAGGAACCTTCACAGACAGCCCCTTTTATGGAGGTCACTGTCGGGGGCGTGGCTAGAGGTTATATGGACTGCTGAGAGTGGTAGTCTGTTTTAAATGTTTTTGTTTTACATTGAGTTATTAGAAATAGATTCTGCTGTGAGCATTAATAAAGAAAGATTAATGCATAGATATGAGCCTCCTGTCTGATATATAATTACAACTTCAAAAAAATTCACCATGCCTCTTTCTAAATACCTTTGAATGTCTTCTTTCCAAGAAGGGGTCATTTGGGGGGTATTTGTACTTTTCTGCCATGTTAGGGTCTCAAGAAATGACAGAGGCTGTCGGTACTTCAGGTGTGATAAATTCTAAGAGATGTGGACTCTAAGGCCGCGTACACATGATCGGACCAGTTCGATGGTGTCTACGGCCCAGCGGACCGTTGGCCGTCGGACAAAAGTTATAAAACCGTCGGACAGATTCGATAGTACGCAAAAGCATCGGACCAAAAACCCGCGCATGCTCTGAATCAAGTCGAAGCATGCTTGGAAGCATTGAACTTCGTTTTTTTCAGCACGTCGTTGTGTTCTACGTCACCGCGTTCTGGTTTGATCGGATTTTTGGTCCTAGGGTGTGTACACACATCAAAAGGACAGGCGCCAATAAATAAAACTGCTGAACTTTTAATGAAAAAATAACACAAAAGCACTCACATGGTAAATGAAGTTCACAGGCATAGAGTAAAATGAGGGTCTGCATGGATCGTCACGCCAGCCGAGGGTGAGTAGCGTCTCAGAGGAAACATCCAGCTGACATCTGCTGTGCAGGGGAAGCAATACCAGCAACAATGAGCCCGGAGGTGTCCCGATGTTAATGCTCCAATGAACATGTAAGAAGCAATGCTATGGTTGCGGCTTGGCGAGGGGGGATGATTGCGTGATGACGTCATCCCCCCTCGCCATACCGCAACCATAGCTTCTCAGTTTGTGCTCCAGAATGCGTTCCAGCTCCTCTTGCTGACATATTAACATCGGGACACCTCCGGGCTCATTGTTGCTGGTATTGCTTCCCCTGCACAGCAGATGTCAGCTGGATGTTTCCTCTGAGACGCTACTCACCCTCGGCTGGCGTGACGATCCATGCAGACCCTCATTTTACTCTATGCCTGTGAACTTCATTTACCATGTGAGTGCTTTTGTGTTATTTTTTCATTAAAAGTTCAGCAGTTTTATTTATTGGCGCCTGTCCTTTTGTTTGCTTCTTACATGTTCATTGGAGCATTGTTTCGGCTCCCCACTTTGCACTGAGGACGGTCTAAATGACAGTAGGTTCCTGTTTGCGCCAATATTGTGTATATTTGTGTACACACATCAGACCATCAGACCACTTCAGCCTGGTCCGATGAAAACTGTCCGTCGGACCAGTTTCATCGTACCGGTCTGATTGTGTGTACATGGCCTAACATTTTTAAAGACCAAATAATAGACACCAATTTGGGTTATTTTACCAAAGATATGTAGCAGTGTAAATTTTGGCCAAAATGTATGAAGAAAAATTACTAATTTGCTAAATTTTATAAAAAACGAGGAACATTTTTCTTTTTTTTACAGAATTTTCAGTCTTATTTTTTTTCCTTGCGCTATAAAAAAAAAAAAAAAAAAAGTGTTTTAAATACCACCAAAATAAAGCTCTATTTGTGTGAAAATACACATTTCATATGGTTGTTATATGAGTAATTGTCATTCAAAATGTGAGAGCACCGAAAGCTGAAAATTGGTCTGGTTAGGAAGGGGGTTTAGATGCTCATTGGGTTAGTGGTTAATGTGTTGAGTTATTTTGAGGGGCAGCAAATTTACACTGTTATACAAGCTGTACATTAGCTACTTTACATTGTAGCAAAGTTGTATTTCTTTAGTGATGTCACATAAAAAGATATATATTTTTCAAAAATTTTAGGGGTGTACTCCACTTTTGTGAGATACAGTATATCAACAAAAAAAAGAAATAAAAGAAATTAAACACCACGTTTTTCTGAGTTTAGTGTTAAAAAATTAGAAAATAAACGTTCAAAAATGAAGGTTAACATTTATTATGCTGTGATTCTTTGGGAAATGTAACCAAAATCAGTATACATTTTTTAGTCTGAAGTTAGTCTACCAACTATTGTGTGTGTATATGTATGCGTGCGTGCGTGCGTTCGTGCGTGTGTTGTATGTAATGTAATTTGAAAACTGATTAGTCGTTTTTCATAGCAATCACATGGTGCCAGGGCTGCCCTGAGCAACTTGGTACCTCTGGTGGTCACAGTCGGTTACAGATTACGCTGCTTGGGGCTCGCACAAGAGCACAGTTCTGGGAGGATGTATTGGTATGTTGTCCTGGAACTAGAGACCACCACCCGCACAGCCATTTATGTACATGTGGCTGGACGGGACTGGTCAATCATACAGTAAAGGATCTGTAGTCCTAGACCATGTTTTTTTTTGTTTCTTCATTACTTCAACTGACTTAGGGCACACTAGCAGTGTCTGAGTTGGTTATTTTTGAGGTACATCTTGGGAAACATTTACAGATCAAACAGCCAGCGCACACCCAGTCTCGTGCTCCAACTGTACTGTAGTTAGCTGCTGGGTGCTATACAAGTTCAGGGCTGTGTTCCATTCTTATGGTACCCAGACCCTGAAGACCCATTTGGGGCAGTATGTCCAACGTGATGGGCAAAGTGACTATGGGAAGAGGGTTTCCTCTGTATTCAAACCATACTGTTTTTAATGTTATCCCTTCTGTAAAAATCTTTATGTGGATGGTAGCTAATGTTTTTATAATTACTTGTTAAATTTGGCGGGTTTCTCGCTTAATGCTGCTGCTTCGGTGGTGGTGATGTTGCAGTACGCATTCTGGCTGCTGCACAACCTTACGCCATTTCCTTCGGGATCTTTAGGAGCACCTACCTTGCAGAGACACAGTAACGGGGTGCCAGTCAGCACTTCCCGGACATGCAAATACTCTTGGTTTTGTATAAATTTTGTGAGCATCCCACAAAAAAAATCCACTTGGCAATGGTGGAAACGACTGGTGCTATAGACGGTCCCGATGAAAACCTGAAAATGCTCAATGTGTGTGTATGTATGTATGTGTGTATGTATATATGTATATATGTAATATATATATATATATATATATATATTTAATAATTATAATTTGTGACTGGAAGTCAGGTAAATCTGTGGGTGTTGTCACAGACGAGAGATACATTTCTGCCTTGTTTAGGCAATTCACCAATTACTATCAGGTGTCGGCTGCAGAGGTAGCCAGAAAGGTTTAAGGACGTTGAATAGCTTCAGCTGTTCAGAATGAGGCAATTAAGGCCTCTATAAGTTATCCAGAGGATTACTACTGATTGCTGCATCCTGAGGCTTTTTGAGTTAAGTAGAGCAGTGAGCTGAGAAAGACTTCTGAAGGTGAGGTGGTGTTGATTTTTCTGTGTGATAAAAAAATCAAAAAGGCTATTGTTTTTCTGCTGTATGAACAGCAGTGTCTGCCCAGCAGTAGGCTGTGCCAGACTCCATAGGTAGGTTCCTGTGTTGTGAAGGTAGACGCCCCAAGTGGCCAGGGTTTATTTTGTTTATGCTGTTTGGATGCTTGCACTTGTTTCCAGCAATATGGAAGAATAAACCATAACCTTTGTTTTCAACCATCCTCGGCTGCCTCTCTGTATAGTTCAGTGTGTAGTGAACCCACCCAAGGGGTCACACACACACCCGTTACTGAGCTAACCCCTTATAATATACAGTGCCTTGCAAAAGTATTCGCTCCCCTTGAACTTTGCGACCTTTTGCCACATTTCAGGCTTCAAACATAGATATAAAACTAATTTTTTGTGAAGAATCAACAAGTGGGACACAATCATGAAGTGGAACGAAATTTATTGTTTATTTCAAACTTTGTTAACAAATACAAAAACTGAAAAATTGGGCGTGCAAAATTATTCAGCCCTCTTAAGTTGATACTTTGTAGCGCCACCTTTTGCTGAGATTACAGCTGTAAGTCGCTTGGGGTATGTCTATCAGTTTTGCACATCGAGAGACTGAAATTGTTGCCCATTCCTCCTTGCATAACAGCTCAAGCTCAGTGAGGTTGAATGGGGAGCGTTTGTGAACAGCAGTTTTCAGTTTTTTCCACAGATTCTCGATTGGATTCAGGTCTGGTCTTTGACTTGGCCATTCTAACACCTGGATATGTTTATTTGTGAACCATTTGTGAACCATTTCATTGTAGATTGTGCTTTATATACTTTCGCAAGGCACTGTATGTGTGTGTGTGTGTGTGTATATATATATGTACACACACTCTAAATGTCCTGCTGTCAGTGTTAAACCCTCAGGTAAAAATAAAAAATTTATAGAAGAATATTCAGTAATGGCAGCACTCACTGGTAACTAAATGCAGTACTATGGATATTAGACTAGAACAATTGTATTGTGCTATACCTTTAAAACTTAAAGCTAAACTCCAGCCTTTGTTACTCTCTGACTCAGCCAATCAGAGGAAGCTTTGTTTTCTATTGCTAGAATACATAGCTTCCTGTGAATGGCTGAGTGCCACTTAGACTATTGTGTTCTGCCTCCGCTACATACAGTTTATACAGCACATCCAAACTGGTGAAGTATGGGATCACTTTTCCCTTGCACTCTAATTGTGCTTTGCATTAGGATTGGCCACATTTTGAAGAGAGCCTTCTAAAGTCTTTGATAAATTATATCCTATGGAGAAGGATATTATAAAATGATGGTCTGTCCCAATAGTGGATCCTGCCATTTCTGTACCCAACATGCATGTCACTTTTCCTGTTGAGAACGTTCCCTCTTGTAATGATTCTGCTTGCAAAAGACATACACTGACCAAGGAGAGAAGCCATCCCCACTGCTAAAGCAGCCACTAGCAATAATCTCATGTGAATCCGGCAGGCTAGTTGTTTCCAAGTTTATTAATCAACTGGGTACGTTCTGCTTGCCCATACACAATTCGAACTGTCTATGTCCTGCCTAATGAATAACTATTGTTTACAAAATCCTGTCTGTAATTAAAGTGATTGTAAAGTCCTTTTTTGTTTTCACCTCTAAAAATAACAAACATGTTATGCTTACCTGCTCTGTTACAGTGGAATGCACGTGGTCCGGATCCTTCCCTTCTTAGGTCTGGCTTTCTGTGTTCCTGACCCCTCCCTCAAGTTCAGTGCCCCCACAGCAAGCAGCTTGCCATTGGTGAACCCGAGCTGAGTCACAGCTCCCTCTGTTCATTCAGACCTGTATCCCTGCCCTGCCCTCTCTCCTGATTAGCTAGCTGACCTTCTTTGGGGTCCTCTCCAATTGTGATCCAAAAGACCCTGTTAAGGGTGGTCACCAACAATAGATATGTTTTGGGCACATTTTGCTTCAATAAGAATATTACCACTGTTGGGTGTCAGTGAAAGGAATGGTGCATTATGTTTTCTATGGGAGGAAAAGTGCCTTGTATCGGTGGAATTGAAGACCCAAGGTCCAGAAAGACAATCAAAGGGCTGCAGTTTAAGTCATAGACCAGTGGTCTCCAAGGTCCTTTCTTGTACAATTGAGATAATGGGAATTTTGGCTTAATTGTAAATTCAATATCTTGAAGTACAATACTGGGACACAGGTCCCTCTCATCTGTCCACTGCATCTTATTGCTTGCTACAAAGCTAGAGTCACATTAGGTGGGTGGTTATTTGAGGGTTCACTGGCGGCATTTCCAGCATCGCTTTTGCCAGTTTCCAGTCACCTTAAGGTAGCGGCGTATAACTTATGGTCATGGACTACAAGCCCTGTTTCCTTTACTGTACTCCCAAGATATTAGATTTACAGGTAAATTCACATTCTGCTTTTTGAATGCATAGCTCTGCTCTTTTAATAAAATAAAGCCCTTCAAAAGAAATATAATACTTTTGTTAGATCAGAAGCTTAAATTTCTCTCAACATATGAGTTGGTCAAGTGCATATAAAGTAGCATAAATCAAAACCTTACGAGGCATGTTCTGAATAGTAGTAATCCAAAATTTGAGTCCTAACTGATACAAGTTTATTGTGCATTGTTGACCATTTTGAAAGAGGATACATAACCCTTTTTTTTCCATTGCCACGTTGATTAATGGTATTGGTAGTTGCTGCATTTAACAGACTTGAAGACAGGAAAGTCTAACTTGATCTTCAATGATAATCTGCCAGGAGAACTTGTGGCCTTAAAGAAAGTGCGTCTAGATAACGAGAAGGAGGGCTTCCCTATTACTGCTATCCGGGAGATAAAAATCCTTCGACAGCTCATCCATCGCAGTGTTGTCAATATGAAGGAGATTGTTACTGACAAGCAAGATGCACTGGACTTTAAGAAAGACAGAGGTGACTTTCCAGAACAATCGCTATCCTCATTTGGTTGCCCATTATTTGCTGAGGATTTCTGTTGTAACACTGATTGTTTCTGTGTGTTAGGTGCCTTTTACTTGGTGTTTGAATACATGGACCATGACCTGATGGGTCTCCTGGAGTCTGGGCTGGTGCAGTTTTCAGAAGACCACATAAAGTCATTTATGAAACAACTTATGGAAGGACTAGATTACTGTCACAAGAAGAATTTCCTGCACAGAGACATCAAGTGTTCCAATATCCTGCTGAATAACAGGTGACAATTAGTAAGGGATGATTTCTCAGAGATGATTGTGTGTAGAGGTCAAAAACTCACATTGTGTTCCTTTTACAGTGGGCAGATCAAGCTGGCAGATTTTGGACTGGCAAGGTTATACAACTCAGAAGAAAGGTAATCGAGAACTTAATTTGTTATTCTGTATGGTTTTGTTTTGTTAGCACAAATTCGGACTAACATTAGATGATTTTAACCACTTCCATACCGGGCCTTCCCCCCCCCCTTCCTGCCCAGGCCAATTTTTAGCTTTCAGCACTGTCACACTATAAATGAGAATTGTGCGGTCGTGCGACGTTGTACCCAAATAAGTTTTGATAAAAAAAAATTCCCCACAATAAAAGCTTTATTTTAGTGGTATTGGATCACGACTGCGGTTTTTATTTTTTGCGAAATAAAGAGTGAAAATTTAGAAAAAAAAAACAACACAATTTTTTGCTATAATATCCCTATATATATATATATATATATATATATATATATATATATATATATATATATATATATTATTTTAAGCTTTTTTTTTTCCCCCTCGGTTTAGGCCGATGTGTATTTTTCAACAAATTTTTGGCAAAAAAAATTTGCAATAAGCGTAGATTTATAGCATTGCACAAACGTTTTATAAGGGGATAGAATTATGGCATTTTTATTTTACTAGTAATGCCGTGATCTGCGATTTTTAGCATGACTGTGACATTGCGGCGGACATATACGACACTTGACACCATTTTGGGAACATTCACATTTATACAGCGATAAGTGCTATAAAAATGCATTGATTACTGTATAAACGTTACTGGCAGGGAAGGGGTTAACACTAGGGGGTGATGAAGGGGTTAAAAATGTTAACTAGGGAGTGTTTCTAACTTTACGGGGAGGGTACTCGCAAGGGGAGGAAGACCGTTGTTCCTCTGTAATGGGAACACACGGATTGGTCTCCTCTCACCTGACAGGACGTGGATCTGTGTGTTTACACACACAGATCCACGTCCCTGCTCTGTGACGAGCAATCGCAGGTGCCCGGCGGACATCGCGGCCGCTGGGCATGCGCATCATGTCTCCAGTGATGCAGCGAGAACGCGCTCTCCACAATGCAGGGAGTCCCAGGACGTCATGACGGTCACCTGGGTTGACAAAGGGTTCCTGTGGCCATCATATGACTATACAGCGGTGGGGGAAGTGGTTAAAGTATATGTTTATAAATATTTTAATTGTGTTTGTTTGTTTTTTAATGTTGCATTATAAGATGTAGTTAAAACTTTTGACTTTGTAAGAACAGTGGGAAGTCCTCTCACTGGCAGTTAAAGGTGAAGAGCAAAGTTAGAATGTTTCCAGCATTGGAGGTTCTTTGTTTTTTTTTGTTAAACAATTTTTCTTATTGAAGTTATAAACAGGTCATATCATACAATAAGACACATTTTCAGTAAACATTTAAATAGTGGCATATGATTATCAGAATTCCAGATATAATTGAACTAAATAAGTAATACCTTAACCTTGAGTACCGGATAGGAGGTATTGTCTCTCTCCCCCCCGACACCCCATCTGGGATCAAACTGTGCTGAAAAGGGAAGGAGACCCACCCTCCACATGTATAGGTCCTAGGTTGTGAGTCCAGCAATTTAATTTTAGTTACCAGGCATAAATGTAATGTTGGTGCGAAGCCTTCGCAAAATAGATGTCATACTCATATACTCATGTTGTATTAGTACATAAGTATAACTTGCATCATCCTAACGTTTGTGGTTTTGAATAAGGTTTAACTAGTTAATTCTTGTCGTAATCCTAGAACAAAACTCAACAATATAACAGTATTCTCATTTGATGACCGTTAAAAAATAACTCATAGAAAAGAGAGCGAGAGGGGGAAAGAGAGAAAGGGAGAAGAGAAGAAAAAGAGGATCAGTCTACAGTCTCTAGCACTTGAGTAGGATTCAGTGACAATATATTATTGGCCCTTAACTTTGCTGTTTTTTTTTTTATACCATTCAACCCATTGATTCAATCTTGAACACATAGGGCCAGATTCAGGTACACGTAAATTTGCGCAGCGTATTTGAAATACTCTACGCTGCCGTATTTTACCAGGCTCTAAATCGAATTCTGGTAGATTTTTGCCCGTACGATACGGCGGCGTAGTCTATTTCTCGCCGCGTAATCGAAATACGCGATTTTTTTTTTGAGTAGCGTCGTTTACGAACATTCCTATTCCCGGACGGCTTACGTAAAAAATAAGTTGTCGGAAAATGTTGAAATTCGACGCGGGAACGACGGCCATACTTAACATGGGCTGTCTTATATTAGACCAGCTAAAAGCTGGTATAACATTACACAGCGAAAAGATGACTAAAGATGCCGTAAGAGATTGCGATTGAAGATCGTAATTTCGGGGATCACCGGCAAAAGCTCATTAGCATACCCCGACGCGGAAAATGACGGGAAGTCCACCCAGTGGCCGCAATTTTATTGCAGCGTAGATCCGAAGGCGTACGAACACGTAAGCCAGTCGAATTGAAGCCCGCAGCCGTATTTTCATGGTTTGAGGTTCCAGACTAGCTAAAAAACGCGCGTAATTTGAAAGTACTCCAGTCTAACGCGAGTTAGACAGGAGTTACGGCTCTCTGAATCTGGCCCATAGTTTGGTAGGTACCTTGCGTTGATGCAAACATTAGCTCGTAGGTGGCGTGGTTATTAGACGTCTCACTATTTCTGTAAGTGTAGGCGATCCTGAGTCTTTCCAGTGCCGCATAATAGAAAATCTAGCACTGAGTAACAAATGTGTGACTATGACCCATTGAATCCGGGACAGACTTTATTCCCAAGGACAGAATTGGCATTTCAGCAGATCGTGGAATACACAACCCTGTGGTCTGTGTGATTAGGTTGGATATTTTGGACCAAAAGGCATTAATCACTGGGCATGTCCACATTCTATGATACAATGTTCCTATACCTCCTGCAATTTCTCCAACAGAGTGGGGAAGCCTGGGGACTAAATTTGGGAATTATATAGAGTGTCAGATACCAGCGCAGCAATATTTTATGGGTAAGCTCCCACAAACTGGCACTTTTAGTCGCTGCATATGTAGTGTGTAATGCTTTATGCCATTGCTCCATGGCATAAGACACACCCATGCTTTAATAGTTGCATTCTTAATAAATTTATTTTCTCCCAAGTGTCTTCCAGGACAGCCCGTGAGACCTAGGGCTCCTCCTACCAGGACAGGAAACACGTTAACCCCCACCGGATAAAAGGGCGGTCCTCCAGGCCCCATGCCAGTATTAGTGTTTCCTCCGGACAGGGGTAACATGTTTCAGGAACCTGGTCCCCTGGGTCTCATGGGCAGGGGCTCTAACGGTTTTCTGAGGGGTATGTTGTTAATTTGTTACTCACCTCCATGCCATAGCAGTATTTCCGCTGGGCAGGTTGGAGTATCTGCTGCCCTTCTCTGTGCCTGGGGAGGGCCAGGACCGGGTTGGCGTTGGGTCCCTAGCGCTGTTCAGCATGGCTGGACGGCTGTAATTAATACACAGCATGGGCTTCTCCCTGCACTCAGCGTGGCTGATTAGTGCGGTACAAGGAAGTCACTGGCGCTGAAGGGGCAGAGCTTCTGCGCTCCAAGCTGGCCTACAGGAAGATCCGGCGGGGGTCTCTTCCGGGGTTGCATGACGTCATCATCGGGGCCGGAGACGTGGTTCCTGTCTCCATAACGGCGCGAAAAAGGGCTTGCTGGTGATCGCTGGTAGAAGCAGCACAGGCTGTAAGACTACCAGATGGGCGGCATGGATTCTCCTGCAGTACCCTCTCAGGAAGATGCAGTCTCCAACACCAGCACCTCTCAGGTAAGCCTTAAAGTGTTTGGTCACTTTTTTTTTCTGCTACCCTGGTGAGTGTTTTACCCCCCCCCCCCTCCCAATCATAGGTTAGGGGACACATTTTTCCTTTCTCCTGCAAGTGGTGATGGAGTATGTTTTGTGGCTTGTGGTGCTTATTGGGGCCATTTTTTTTTTTTTGTCTTACAGGCCAAGACCCAGAACAAATCCCAAGCGCAGCCACATAAAAGGAAATGTGCGGTTTGCGGAAATAAACTGAGCACTACTTGGTGCAAAACAGTTTGCCGCACATGTATAGATAGTTTAGTGAGAGATGACCCGGTGACCTCTTGTCAGAAAATGATGACTTTGGTCCGAGATGAGCTTAAGTCCACTTTTAGCTCTTTTAGGGACCTAATTGGCAAAATGCAGGCTCCCCCACAGGGTACATCTTCAAAAAGAAAAGCCACAGTCGTTAGCTCTCCGCAGTTGGGTGTAGAGAGTGAAGACTCTGAGGCTGAAGCAATATCTACCCGTTCTTCTCCAGGAGAATCAGGGTCAGATACAGAACCCAGGAATAGAGATTCCTCTAGGGGCTCAAATTTTTCATTGTCTTTGGAAGACGTGGATAGCTTACTAAAGGCCATCTATACAACTCTTGAAATGGAGGAGGAGGTACAATTGTCTAAACATGACCTTATGTACAAAAGTTTGCACAAAAATAAATCTTAAGTCTTTCCAGTGCACAGTTCCCTCCTTGATACTATCAAGCTGGAGTGGGAGAATCCAGAGAGAAAACCTTTATTTTCTGGTAACCTAAAAAGGTTTCCATTTGATGAAGATGCAGCGCTGTCGTGGAACAAAGATCCCAATTTAGACGCACCTCTTTCAAAGGTTTCAAAAAATTCGGACCTTGCGTTCTAGAGAAAAGGACAATGGGCCCAAGAAGCATTGGACCAGGCAAAAAGGCAGAGGTAGAGGGGGCGTTTTGTTTAACGCACCTCAACAGCCCGCCAAGCCACAATGACAGCATCTTTCAGTGGGAGGAAGATTGAGGGCCTTTCTCCCACAATGGACAGCAGTCATCTCAAGTCCTTTCATTCTGGATCTAGTGGCAAATGGTTACAGGCTGGAATTCTCCTGCCAACCACCAGAGCGGCTATTGATCACCTCTCCTTCCAAAGATCAGGAGAAAGCGAGAGCTCTGGGTCTCCAAATAGGAGACCTGTTAGACCAGAAAGTCCTGATTCCTGTTCCCTGTTGAGAGCAGAACAAAGGGTTTTATTCCCTTATTTTTGTTATCAGAAAGCCGTCATGAAAGTATCGGCTCATTCTGAATCTTCGGTCTCTAAACCAATCGATCAGGTACAAGCACTTCCGCATGGAGACAGTGTCTCTATCAAGAACCTGCTTTACCCAAACTGCTTCATGGCCACTTTTGACTTGAGGGATGCTTATCTGCATGTCCCGATCCATCGAGCATTCCAGAGATTTCAGAGAATAGCGGTCAAAATGGGAACAGGAATTAGGCACTTTCAGTTTCAAGCTCTCCCCTTCGGTCTGTCCTCTGCCCCACGCATTTTCACAAAGGTATTGGAGGAGGCGCTAGCACTGCTAAGGTTAAAGGCAATAACTATCATCCCTTACCTGGACGACCTTCTGATAGTGGCAGAGTCTTACCAAAAATTACTAAGAGAGTTCCAGACTGTACAGGACTTCCTTCAATCCCTAGGCTGGTTGGTAAACAGAGAGAAGTCTTCCCTAGTTCCGGCCCAGAAAGTGAAGTATCTGGGTTACGACTTTTGCTCAGTAGACCAAAAAGTTCTCCAAATGGTCTCCAAGATGGTGCAAGCGGTTTCAACCTTACAGACCAATCAGTGGGTCTCGCTGAGGGAAATTTCAAGGACAGTAGGTCTTATGACTTTGCGTTTCCCCGCAGTACCATGGGCAAGATTCCATCAAAGGCCATTACAGATGTTTCTTCTGAAAAATTGGGATGGAGACGCGAGGTCCCTGGAGTCAAGGGTTCTGTTACCTACCAAGGTAAAAAGAAGCTTGTGGTGGTGGAGGACGAATCTTCACCTAACAAGAGGCTTGCCATGGTCCATCCCTGTATCCAAGAGGATCACGACGGATGCAAGTTCCTGGGGATGGGGAGCCCATCTCAGAGACCAAGTCGCACAGGGAAAATGGTCCTGGAAAGAAGCAAAAGCTTTATCGAACCAGAGGGAACTACTAGCAGTCCAGAGAGCCCTACAAGCCTTTTAATCAAAGATCACAATCTCCAGATATTATCCGACAACATTGAGACGGTAGCGTACCTCAACAAGCAGGGAGGCAAGAGGAGTTGGATCCTTCAACAGATTGCCCAGGGAATCTTTTCATGGGCAGAAATAAATCGGGTCTCGGTTTCAGCAGTACATCTGAAGGGGACACAAAACGGTCTGGCAGACTATCTCAGTCGCCACAAGGTGGAGCGAGACAATTGGTCGCTTCATCCAGAAGTATTTGCAGAGATCGCCAACAAATGGGGTTGGCCCGAAGTAGATCTATTTGCAAATCAGCACAGTTGCAAAACGGATGAGTTCTTTTCTCTAAACCCAGAAGATCGATCACTGGGGATAGATGCTCCTGGCAAATCCGTGGCCATTCGACCTCTGCTACACCTTTCCCCCGATCAGGCTTATTCCGGAAGTGCTCTGGAAGTTTCTTTCAGAAGAAACAGACCTCATTCTGATCACCCCCTTCTGGCCCAGGAGGCCATGGTTTTTCCTGCTGCAGACTCTGGTATCGAGGCCTCCACTGAGACTTCAGCAGAGTGAGGACTTATTGTCGCAGCGTCCAGTGTCGCACCCACAGGTGGTTTCTTTAAGCTTGACGGCTTGGTATCTGAAGAGAAGATACTGAAGGCTCAGGGGTTTTCAGACAAAGTGATCAAAACTTTGGTGAATTGCAGAAAACCAGTCACGAGAGCCATATATTCCAAGGTCTGGAAAAAATTGAATTCATGGTTGTCTGAGAACCAACGCATGATGTTCCTTCTGTTTTGGATTTTTTTCAAGAGGGTGTCGACAAGGGTCTTTCAGTTGGTACCTTGAAGGTACAAGCAGCAGCTATCAGTTTTTTTCCTCCAGGTTTCTCTTTTGGAAAATCTCAGGCCGTGTACACACGGCAGAGAACCTCGACGGGCAGAACACATCGTTCCGCCCTTCGAGGTTCCCTGCCGGCCGTCGAAATCGGCGACCCGCCCGTCTGGAATGGCAACCAGCCATTCTTCCAGGCGGGCCGTCGAGCAAATAGAGAGCGTGCCGAGAGCGTACACACGGCCGAGGTCCTCGCTGGAATGCAGCTTCCAGCGAGGTTCTCGCTGGTTTCCAGCAAGAACGTCTGTCGTGTGTACGCCGCTTCACAGTAGCGAGATTTTTTAAATCAATTTCCAGGGCCAGGACGGTGGTGGTAAGAAGTTGTCCAACTTGGGACCTGTCCCTGGTACTTCAAACTCTGGTAGAGTCTCCTTTTGAGCCCTTAGAGCATATTTCTGTTAAATTACTTACCTTAAAAACTATTTTTTTTTTAGTAGCAATTACCTCAGCTCGTAGGGTAAGCGAGTTACAGGCTTTGTCAGTAAGGGAGCCATTTCTCACAATTTTTGAGGATCGTGTTGTGTTAAAAACGGATCCAGGGTTTTTACCCAAAGTGGCCAATACTTTCCACAGATCACAGGATATTGTACTGCCATCCCTTTGTAGTTCACCACAGGGTGATCTGGAAAAGAAATTTAGTTTTTTAGACGCAAGAAGATCCCTTCTCATCTATTTGGAGTTTACCAAGATCTTCAGGAAGTCCGACGCTTTATTTGTCCTCTTTTCAGGGACACATAAGGGTAAGAGTGCATCTAAAGCCACATTGGCTAGATGGATTAAGCAGGCCATCTCAGAAGCTTATAAAATTTGAAGTTCCTACCCCTTTTACTGCGCATTCAACGAGAGCTTTGTCTAGGTCTTGGGCTGAGAGGGCTTGTGCTTCACCGGAACAAATCTGCAAGGCTGCCACATGGTCCAGTTATTCGACCTTCATCAAGCATTACCGCCTGGATCTGCTATCTGCTCAAGAACAGGCTTTTGGTCCAAAGGTCCTTCAGGCAGTTGTCCCACCCTAAACTGGTAAGTTCTAGCTCATCGTCTCATGGGCTGTCCTGTAAGACGCTTGGGAGAAAAGATGAGTTGGGCTTACCGGTAACTCTTTTTCTGAGAGTCTTCCAGGACAGCCAGATTCCCACCCCGTTTTGTATGGAAGTTATGTGTTTTATGCATATGGGGCCTGGAAAACCGCCCTTTTATCCAGTGGGGGTTAACGTGTTTCCTGTCCTGGTAGGAGGAACCCTAGGTCTCATGGGCTGTCCTGGAAGACTCTCAGAAAAGGAGTTACCGGTAAGCCCAACTCATCTTTTTATCATGTAACACGTTGTAAAATAGTGAGATGCATTTGATCTTAGTATTTGGACTGCTAAGGTATAAAACCACTCTCCACGGTAGGTAGGTGGTGGAGTGAGGGTAGAGGTTCTTTCTTAAGCTTGGTCATATTGCATACACCAATGTTGGATGTGGAAATTAATTAGATGGCACACAATGACAGTTCAAACAGTCTGATGGCCAAGTTAAAGTGGTAAACAAATAATTGGAGCCTCATAGAATGTTAGTCCCAGTAGCTAAGGAATTCATGGACTGGCTACACAGAAAAGAACAACTTTTTACGTTTAGAACATTTATTACAAATGCATGAAAGATATTTTCTTTTGACTGACATATTTTTTGAAAATCATAGTGAAATACCTTGAGGTTGTTTTGTACTGAAATGGCAGTGCTTTTCTCTGTCCTATTCATTGTTGAAATCTTTGTGTGATAACTGCAGATTTATAGGTTGTTAGAAAGCATTTCATTTGTGTCACTGGCCCTGTGTATTTTTTGTTTGCTATTGACAGTAATGCTGGGTGCACACGGTTGAATATTGGCCGAAATCGGTTGTTACTGTAGAAACCAGCCGGCATTCAGCCTGTGTGTACAGCTCCCTGTCGAACAGAAACTGGTCTCACCACTAGCTTTTCTTGAATGGGTATGTTGGAAAACCTGCATCAAATCAGCATCTGATTAGCACTGACAGCCAATGGCTGCGAATGCTGACCTGTGTGTTCTGTTGGGGGAGGTGGCAAGCCCTCTGTCAGAACACAATAGCACAGCACGAGGGGAGTACTACCATCACTTCTATTGGTACAGTGATCTGTAAGTAGGATGCTTTATGCATGAAATGTCATCACAGAATTTAACCTAAAATAATAGGATTTTTTTGCCTATAATATCCTTTTCTTGGAGTACACCACGGGACACAGAGCCTAATTATTACTAAGTGGGTTATATTCCACCGTCAGGTGCTGGACACTGGTGTAATCAATTAGACAGGAAGTTCCCCCCTCTATAAACCCTCCCATACTGAGAGCACCTCAGTTTTTGTAGCAAAGCAATAAGTGTCCCAATATCCCCAAACAAGTGGGGCGGGATCTACTCTAAGAATTTTTTTTTTACGGGTAAGCTGTTATAAAAATCCTATTTTCTTGTACATCACAGGACACAGAGCCTAGTAATTAAGTAGGATGTCCCAAAGCAATGCCTACTGAGGGGAGGGAAAAGCAAATAAACGCAGACCACCATCAGACGTCAGGACCTATACTGCTGCCTGCAGCATACTGTGCCAAAAAGCAGCATCCTCTTGCAGTCTTTAATTCACCTGATAGAAATTAATGAACGTATGCACCGACGACCAAGTTGCGGCCTTGCAAATCTGAGTCATAAAGGCTTGGTATTGCACTACGCATTAAGCGCTTACTATCCTAGTAGGGTGCACTCTAAAGGAAACAGAGGAAAACCCTCTCTTTAAACCACAAGCCTGAATCATAACCTAATGAATCCACATAGAAACAGTTGATTTAGACGCCGCCTGTCCTTTCATGCGCCTTCTAATAGTGCAACAACATCAGTTTTCTGTATCTGAGCAGCCGCTTCAGATAGGCCTTGACTGCTCTCACTCTAAAGAGAGAGTGTAACCATTTTAATAGCCGATTTAAATGCTGCCTGCCCATTTCTAAGGTCTTCTGGCAGCACAACAAAATGTCAGTTTCCTATATCTGAAACCTTCAGATAGATTTTTAAGTACTCTCATCTATATTGAGAGTAAAGTAATAACTCTTCCTTCTACCAAACAAGGTTCTGGAAAAAAGGCAAGAAACAGCTTAATTTAAATGAAAACTAGATCCTTCTAGGAAATCAGGCTGTGTGAGGCTTTAACATCACCCTATCCTTAATTATTCTTAAGTATGGCTCTATACAAAGAAAGCTGCCAATACTGAAACTCTCTTGCAGAGGTTACGGCAACCAAGAACGCCAATTGCCTTGTTAGGATGAAGTGAAGTACGGTGCATCGGCCCAAGGTGCGGATCCTTGATGGAACTTGAGGCTAGTCCAATCTCCTAGATTCTTATGATGCATGGTCTCTAATTTGCCGCTGTTTCTAAAAGCCCCTATCAAGAATAAAGGCTAAAAAAGCCAGTCCATTAATTCCCATGTTTGCAAGACAGGATGGAATACCCCCTTACGAAAGTAGGTCTGGACAAGATGTAAGGAACCCTGGGTCCTCTACTACCACCCTTACGTTCCCTGCACAGTAAGGTATTCTGGGTCATGCCGGAGCTATTAGGCTGGTTTCAGTTCTTTGATGTTGCATAGAAGCCATGGTAGTCATGGCACGTGGGGGGGGAGAGAAAGCATAAACCAGTGACAACTGGTCCACAAGGTCGGTAACGCAACTGTCCCGCATGCGAGTGGATCCTTTGTTCTTGACACATAGCTGTCAAACTTCTTGTTGAACCTGGACGCCAATGAATTTTATGTCTGGGGTACCCTTTCTCTGGCATTTGGTCAGAAAGAAGTCGGGGTGTAGAGGTCATTCTCCTGGGAACAATTGTTGACGGCTCCAGAGAACCGCCTGCCAATTCTCCATTTCATGTAATGAAGATTGTCAATAGGCAAGACACAAGCTCCTCTACCCAAGCCAGAACATGGCTCACTTCCCTCTGGCTGCGTGACTTCTAGTGCCTCCTTGGTAAACAAAGTAAATCACTGGTGTGGCATTGTTGAATTGTTCTCTGACAGAACAATCCTGCAACCTAAACGTCCAGGTCCTTAAGCCAGACGTGCCATCCATAGCCCTAGAATGTTGACGGTTAGGGCTCACTTGGAGCTTGACCACTTCCCCTGGGCAGTGGTCTCTTCCAGGCCTGGCCTCCATCCCTAACCACTTGCTTACTGGGCACATAAACCCCCTTCGTGCCCAGGCGAAATTTCAGCTTCCGGCACTGCGTCGCTTTAACTGACAATTGCGCGGTCGTGCGACGTGGCACCCAAACAAAATTGGCGTCCTTTTTTCTTTATCGTACATCACGGGACACAGAGCGCATAGCCATTACACTTGGGTTATATGGGTACCTTCAGGTGTGGACACTGGTGTAATCAATTTCACAGGAAGTTTCCTCCCTATATAACCCCCTCCCACTGGGAGTGCTTCAGTTTTTTCGCCAGTGTCTTAGGTCTTGGTCACGTCTAGCTGTCCCTCGGAGGTCTCGGGACCCAGGATAGCTAGCCGGATCCGTCCGAAGTGCTTCAAAGCCAAGGTTTACCGTAACCCGGGCCCTGCTGGAGTGGGGTTTTGCCTATAATGCCTCTCCTTGGAGGGCTGGATTCTGGGCTCCAGTGCCTTAGTCTCTTCCAAGAACTAAACGCTACTGATGCCAGGATGCTATATAGGTCCAGGTGTGTGGGTTCCTTAACACAGGACCCCGGTCCCTGAAGGTCCAAGACAATACCCACGGAGATGGGGGAAAGTTGGGCCTCTTGCATTTTGCAATACCCTGCGGCGTGGAGCAGGTAAGAGGGAACCTGCGGGACTTGGTTCGACAGTAGGTATCCCCCTGGGGGTTCTGGGTCGGCTAATGGTATGCTTGTGCATCAGCCACTATCTCCACTATGTCTTTTGAGGCAGGATGGGATGTACTAATGTTTACCCAGATAACATGTAGGTATATGTATGCTTTTAAAGATATGTATTTGCTACTGATGATACTGCAGCCCCACGTGCTATAGGAAGGAAAATGCTGACAAAACTCCTGTTTCTTAGGAAGCCTATGGGGACAGCTTCCTCTGTGTGCACTACAATAAAGATTAGTGTCTTGCCTGGTGTCTGTTGGGTTGCTAGCGCTGGTCCAGGCTTCTCCTCTGCTTTCTGCTTCCTCCATGTTGGTTTCAGCGTGGGGGGGGGGGGGCGCGCGCCGCCTTTTACAATGTCAGCGTGCGTGGGGGGGCGGGCCAGCAGCGCCAGGTCTCAATTAAAGCAGCAAAGCATTTCCTGGCTGGTCATTCCCTCCTGAAAGCAGAGGAGGCTGAGGACACAGAGCGCGCAGCTGAGCTATTTCTGGCTAACAGTGACACCCAGTGGGGGTTTGTGGATCTTCAGGTCTGGACTTAGCTCCATACTGACCAGAAAAAAAAGTTTTTTTTTCTTAAAGGGACTCAGCCTTAGATCTGGCAGTATCTGAGTCGGTTCAACCTTGGGCTCCAGCTAACGGGCATTGGTGTGGCAATACTCACAGGACTTTCCTCGGTATTGCCGCCTTCTCAGGCGTATGAAAATTTGGAAAAATGTTACCATAGCCTGTTCTTATTAATGGTTCACTTCTAGCTACAACAGTTGGGTGTTGGCTTTAGGGGTGTCTCAAGGTTGTGCAATGGCTCCCAAGGGATCAGGACCAGCTAAGGCTGCAAAAGGTACCAAAAAACTAAAGGGGTCTCCATCGGGGTCAGAGGATTTGGGCCAGGCTCTAGCGGTCCCACCCTCACCAGATAGACCACCGAACAGCATGTTGCAGGAGCTATTGAGGGTGCTAGGGGCAGAGGCGGCCCCCAATCAACCCATTCCCGTTTACGTTACGGAAGAAATGCTAGCGACCACCCTGGGTGGGCTAGAGGAAAGGTTAACTGCTTTAATTGCCCGCTCTTTGCCAGGTGGCAAACGGGCTAGATCCCCGTCACCTAGATTGGTGTTTTCAGATGCAGAGGTCCCCTCTTCGGAGGAATTGGACCCACAGGGGAATAAAGCGGACCCGAGTCCCGACGGTTCAGACATTGAAGGTTCCACTATCGATGACATTTTTTCGGCTTCTCAAGCAGAGAGCCTGTGGATCCAGTCTCTGACAGATATGGTTCGCACTGCTTTTAAACTTCCAGTGTCAGAACAATTAGCCCCCGCGGTATCCTCTTTAGGTTCCTTGAAGGCACCATTGAGTGGTGCGTCTTTTCCGGTTCACCCCCTTCTGGAGAGCGTGATTTTTCAGGATTGGGCTCGACCTGATAGGATTTTTATCCCTCCTAAAAGGTTCACTATTCTCTATCCTATGGAAGAAGAATTTGCAAAGAAATGGGCACTCCCTACCGTGGACGCAGCCATTTCCTGCGTAAATAAATCCCTGACCTGTCCGGTTGAAAATGTCCAGATGTTTAAAGATCCAGTCGACAAAAAGTTGGAGACCCTACTGAAGGCTTCTTTTACCACAGTAGGTGCCGTGGTTCAGCCAGCGGTGGCAGCCATTGGCGTTTGTCAGGCTTTAAAGGATCAGACTAAACAGATATTAAGGGACATACCGGCTCAGCAAGCTCGTGAATTGGCTGACCTCCCAAGGGCTCTCTGCTTTGCAGTAGATGCTATTAAGGACTTCATTCAACAGGCGTCCCGTTTATCTCTGCTGTTGGTTCATATGCGTCGCCTTTTGTGGCTGAAAAACTGGTCAGCAGAGGCACCCTGCAAAAGGCTTTTAGCAGGATTTCCCTTTCATGGTGGGAGACTATTCGGTGAAGACCTAGATAAATATATCCAGACCATATCAAGTGGTAAAAGTTCTTTCTTGCCTGTCAAGAAAAGATCGCGTGGGCCCGCGTTTAAGCGACAGGCCTTCGCAGGCTCGGCCCCTTCAACTTCCCGTCAGTATCGACGGCCTCCCGGGCGTTCAGCATTTAATATCCGCCCACAAGGACAAGCCACGGCAGGCAAGAGGCCATGGTCTCGCAAGCCGGTTAAACCAGTCATCAAGTCAGATTCATGAAGGGGCGCCCCCACTCTCTTGGGTGGGGGGAAGGCTTCGGTTTTTCTCCGAAGTGTGGAAGGCCAGAATTCCCGACTCTTGGGTACTGTCCGTGGTAGCCACGGGCTACAAGCTAGAGTTTCGGGAAGTCCCCCCGCCTCATTTTCAGGGGTCAAGTCTTCCAAGGGACCCATTAAAGAGGGCCTCTCTTGTAAAAGTATTGGATCGTCTCTTGCTCCAAGGAGTAATTGTAGAAGTACCAACCCAGGAATGGTGTCTGGGATTCTACTCCAACCTTTTCATAATACCAAAGCCCAATGGCGACGTCAGGCCTATCTTAGACCTCAAACGCCTAAATCGCTTTCTAAAGATTCAGACCTTTCGTATGGAGTCCATACGTTTGGTGGCAGCCAGCCTACATCAAGACGACTTTCTAGCATGTATAGACATAAAGGATGCGTATCTGCACGTGCCGATCTACCCGGCACATCACAAGTTTCTTCGTTTTATGATAGATCACCGTCATTACCAGTTCGTAGCCCTCCCTTTCGGGTTGGCAACAGCTCCGCGGGTATTCACAAAGGTGTTAGCCCCGGTGCTAGCCGTCCTAAGGACAGAAGGCATTTTGGTCCTGGCATACCTGGACGATCTTCTGGTTATCGACAGCTCAGCTTCCAGCCTCAATCATGCAGTAGTTCGCACAGTTCAGCATCTAGAGGAATTCGGGTGGATTGTGAACCAAGAAAAATCGATATTGAAACCCACAAAGCAGTTGGAATATCTAGGCCTTCGGCTAGATACAGACTGCCAGAGGATATTTTTACCTCAAGCAAAGGTCAGATCAATAACTCAAGCAGTTCAAGTGATCTTAGGCAAGAAGAGGCCGACTATTCGCCTATGTATGCGACTGCTGGGGAAGATGGTGGCCGCCTTCGAGGCAGTGCCCTACGCCCAGATCCATACCAGATATCTTCAGGCAGCCATTCTCTCTGCTTGGAACAAGTCCATTCAGACGTTAGATCGTCCGTTAGTGCTCTCCCCAGGAGTCCGGCGCAGCCTGTTTTGGTGGCTGGTCCCTCAAAATTTGTCAAAGGGGAAATCCTTTTGCCCCATCACGTGGAAGATAGTAACCACGGATGCCAGCCTATCAGGTTGGGGGGCAGTTCTAGAAGGACAGACCCAGCAAGGGCAGTGGTCGGAGGCAGAAAAACTGCTTCCCATCAATATCCTAGAGATCAGAGCTGCTCGACTGGCCCTGATCGCCTGGACTCTCCCCCTTCAGGGTCTGCCAGTAAGGATACAGTCCGACAATGCCACTGCGGTGGCATACATAAACCACCAGGGGGGCACGAGGAGCCTAGCAGCCCAAAGGGAAGTAAACCTGATTTTCTCATGGGCCGAAGCCCATGTACCCTGCATCTCGGCAGTGTTCATCCCAGGGATAGACAATTCTCAAGCAGATTTTTTGAGTCAACAGTTGCTCCCGGGGGAGTGGTCTCTTCACCCCCAGGTATTCCAAGAGATTTGCCAAAGATTCGGAGTCCCAGATGTGGACGTTATGGCAACGAGATCCAACAAAAAGTTGGACAAATTCATATCCCGAGCCAGGGATCCCTCGGCCTACGGGACCGATGCGTTGGTTTGCCCTTGGCACCAGTTTTTCTCTCCTGTATGCATTCCCTCCTACAGAGGATCAGGGTGGAGCGCAGGCCTGTGATCCTGGTGGCCCCAGCCTGGCCCAGGAGGGCTTGGTACGCACTCATCGTGAAGATGTCAGTCGGGGCGCCGTGGCCGCTCCCCCTGCGCCCAGATCTGCTGTCTCAGGGCCCAATCTGCCACCCTGCTTCACAGCAGCTAAATTTGACGGCTTGGCGGCTGAATCCCTAATTCTTAAGGGCAGAGGCCTCTCAGCTCAGGTCATATCTACGTTGATTCAGGCTAGGAAACCGGTCTCCAGAAATATTTATTACAGAGTCTGGAGAACCTATGTGGAGTGGTGCGAGTCTCAAAAATGGCATCCTCGAAAGTTTTTTATTGACAGGATCTTGCGATTCCTCCAGGTTGGCGTTGACAAAGGGTTGGCTCTTAGTACTCTAAAGGGGCATGTGTCGGCTTTATCGATATGGTTTCAAAGACCCTTGGCCACCCATTCGCTTATGAAAACCTTCTTGCAGGGGGTCTTGCATGTGAATCCCCCTATTAGAGCTCCCCTCTGCCCCTGGAATTTAAATCTGGTCTTGTCAGCTTTACAAAGGCAGCCGTTTGAACCTCTGACAGAAATCCCTCTTGTGCTACTAACCCGAAAGTTGGTTTTCTTGGTGGCTATGGCTTCGGCCAGAAGGGTTTCCGAGCTGGCAGCCTTGTCATGCAGGGAGCCATACCTTATTCTGCATAAGGACAGAGTGGTTCTGCGGCCTCAACCTTCTTTCCTTCCTAAGGTCATATCCAGTTTTCACTTGAATCAGGACCTAGTCCTACCATCCTTCTTTCCTACTCCCCAGTCCAGAGAGGAAAGACTGCTTCATACTTTGGACGTGGTTCGAGCCATGAGGGTCTATCTCAAGGCTACAGAGAAGATTCGGAAAACGGATGTGCTTTTTGTTCTTCCGGATGGCCCCAAGAAGGGTCAGCCGGCTGCCAAGTCTTCCTTGGCTAGGTGGATTAAGCAGCTGATTTTTCAGGCCTATGGTCTGAAGCGCGTTCCACCTCCCTTATCAGTTAAAGCCCATTCTACGAGGGCCATGAGTGCCTCCTGGGCGGCACACCATCAGATCTCTATGGCACAGGTTTGCAAGGCGGCAACCTGGTCTTCCGTACATACGTTTACTAAATTTTATAAGTTGGACGTTGCAAAGGGTACGGACGCAGCATTTGGGCAGGCGGTCCTACGGGCAGCAGTATAGAATCCTCTGGTCCGGGTCACGCCCCATTTTTTCTGTTGGTGGAGTTACTTTACTTCCTGATAATTTTTTATTTGGCTATTCTTGGCCTTACGGTCTCCCTCCCTTCATAGAGCATTGCTTTAGGACATCCCAAGTGTAATGGCTATGCGCTCTGTGTCCCGTGATGTACGATAAAGAAAAACGGATTTTTAATAAACAGCTTACCTGTAAAATCCTTTTCTTGAAGTACATCACGGGACACAGAGCTCCCACCCCTCTTTTGGGGAACATTGTGTAACCTCGGAGGAATTGCTTGCTACAAAACTGAAGCACTCCCAGTGGGAGGGGGTTATATAGGGAGGAAACTTCCTGTGAAATTGATTACACCAGTGTCCACACCTGAAGGTACCCATATAACCCAAGTGTAATGGCTATGCGCTCTGTGTCCCGTGATGTACTTCAAGAAAAGGATTTTACAGGTAAGCTGTTTATTAAAAATCCTTTTTTTCCCCACAAATGGAGCTTTCTTTTGGTGGTATTTGATCGCCCGTGCGGTTTTTATTTTTTGCGTTATAATGAAACAAAGAGCGACAATTTAAAAATATATATATATTTTTTACTTGTTGCTATAATAAATATCCCAATTTTTATTTTTATTTTAATATTTTTTTTTCTCAGTTAAGGTCGATACGTATTCTTCTACGTATTTTTGTAAAAAAAAAAAAAAAAAAATCACAATAAGTGACTGCTTTGCACAAAAGTTATAGCACCTACAAAATAGGGGACATAATTATGATTTTTTTTTTTTATATATTTTTTTACTAGTAATGGTGGCGATCTGCGATTTTTATTGGGACTGCGATATTGCGGCGGACACATCGGACACTTTTGACACATTTTTGGCGCCATTCACATTTATACAGCGACCAGTGCTATAAATATGCACTAATTACTGTATAAATGTGACTGGCATTGAAGGGGTTAACACTAGGGGGTGAGGAAGGGGTTAAATGTATTGCCTGGGTGTGTTCTAACTGTGTGGGGGGAGGGGGGTGACTGGGGGAGGTGACCGATGCTGTCTCCCTATGTACAAGAGAAACAGCATCTGTCTCCTTTCCCTGACAGCACGTGGAGCTCTGTATTTACACACACAGCTCCACGTCCCTGCTCTCTCACCGACGATCGTGTGTACCTGACGGACATCACGGCCGCCGGGTACACGCATCGGATCCTCGGTGATGCGTCGGGACTGTTTTTCCCCGCCACGCGCCACCCTGTGGCGCGTGCGGGGAATTCCAAGTAAATCACGTCCAAAGACGTGACCCCGTCGACTCAAGTCCGCGCTGCTGACGTATTCTGTCAATAGCGCGGACCTGAAGAGGCTAGAGGCAAGCCTCTATGGAAGCGTGCGTTCATGAAAGCATGAATTCATACAAACATGTTTTAGGCAAAACATAAAGTGTGCGCTGTATACACCGATACATATAGCACGCGTGCTATGGAACGGGCATCTTGCAAGCAAGCATGTGTTTATGGACATGTTAGGCAACATTGCACAACATGTACCCACGCAGACACGTATTTCTATGCAAGAGAGAGGGGTTCTGATGTAACGACTCCACGTTTCCAGTCACATGAATCCTCTGCAAGTCTCCCTGTTTTTGTCTTTGTGATTTACTGAGGATTCGTTTCTGGCTATAAATTGTGGTGCGTGGTGGAACCTGAACTATTCCATTCCTAGTGCCTGTATCGATCCTGAGGGGGTCTTGCCATCTGGTAAGGGTCAGTGTGTACTTCGATGGTGGGTTTTGCACTGTCCCTTCCCTATTACATGGCTGTCCCCCACGGGTGGTTAACACGTATATCCATACAGTTTCACACTATGCAAGTCTCCTTTGTTTTTGTCTTTTCCGGTGCTATGAATCCACACTGAAATCTTCCACTAAGCATAAGTGTGACTGGAAACGTGGAGTTGTTACATCAGAACCATCTGGATATTTTGCTTCTTCCGATCCTATACGGATCCTAGACTTTAGAGTGTGCTTCTCTGTGGCTAACACGTATGACTTGTTTACAAATTTTTTTGGACTGAAATTTGAAATACTCCTTCAGTACGAATTTTAGTGTCTGTTCCGGCAGCACGCCATATTTGTTCACACTATATTTCTGTGCTTTTACGAGGTCACAGCCTGACACTTAGCGCGATTCCCCTCCCTCTTGCATCTTGTTCATTCTATAACATTTTTGAATCACAGCTTTACTTTTTTTAGTTTCATAGGGTATGCGCAATTTTTTTCACTTTTTCACACGTATTTCTATGTAAACACAAGGAATCCTGTATAATTAAGGAAACTATCCTTATCCTGCCTCATTATGCAACCATGCAAAATTTAGGCGGTCATGCATTCAGCCTGCTTGGGCCATCCCGTGGGTGTGCTCATCACGTAGTTGAGCTGTCCACAACTTGAGGCTGTGGCTTTGCGCCTGCCTGGTCCAGGATGTGGCACCACCATTTTAACTCTGGGCAGTGCCCTCTGTTCCATGCTGCCATTGTCGTAGTCCAGGCTGCGGCCACAATTCTGCTTTAGGGCTCCCGAAAGTAAACAAGGCCGCGATCGCGGCTGTCGGCATAAGATCTGTGATTTTTTTTTTCCCCTGATCTCATGCTTTCCAGCCTGGAGAAGAGATGTGGGGTGTTATTGACCCCATCTCTCCATAAAGAGGACCTGTTACAATGGATTCTTATTACACGGGATGTTTACATTTCTTGTAATAGGAATAAAAGTAATAAAAAAAAATGTAAAAAAAAAATGCAGTTAAAACCACACGTGTTACAAGACTTATTGTCCAACTTAAAAATCAATCACTCAAAATCTAATGCCCTAAACATCACATTGCTCGCTAGAACCATAGATCTGTGTAAAAAGAACTTCCCGCTCACATGGGCCAAACATAATATAACCTACCTAGGAATAGATATCCCTTTGAATCTGAATGACCTCTTCAAACTTAATTTCTTACCTATACTAAGAGAGACACATTAAGACCTAAAAAGATGGACCTCCGTGAACGTTTCCTGGTTCGGTAGAGCCTCCCTAATCAAAATGACAATACTGCCTCATTTCCTATACATTATGCACACAATGCCCATCTTTTTACCTTCATCTTTCTTTTCATCTTTTCATAAGGCTTGCACTGCCTTTGTTTGGAGAGGCAAATCCCCTAGGATAAAACTAACCAGACTAAACCTACCCAAAAACAAGGGTGGAATAGCATTACCTGATGTTAAAAAAATATCACCAGGCGGCTCTTCTAACACGGATAGTAGATTGGAATTTACACCACTCAAGGACTGGGTTACTCTAGAGCATATACAGTTCACCCAAGACCTCCAAACCCTTCCATGGATTCACCCTAAACATCACTTGAAGAATGTTAAGGCGCACCCCCTTATGGGACCTACTTTTAAGAATCTTCCATAGCACATTTTAACCCTCAAACACAACCCCCTGGCTCAGCCCTTTAACAATGCTGAGAAATAACCCTGACTTCCCCCCGGGACTTGAGAAAAACTTTCTAAAATCCATTGGCCTCATGAGCAAATTCAGACCAGGCACTTCTTTAAAAACAGGAAAATGTTATCTAGAGAAGAACTAAACAATCACATTAAACCCTTCCTAATTCCACACTGGAACTATATCTAAATCAGACACTACCTGACCAAGACCGATACGGCGCATTACTGGACAAGACCACTTACAAAATTGGAAGACCTATGCACAAAAAAATCCCCTCAGACATATAGTCTTTGTACAATTCAATGTTTGAGGACAAGACAGATTTCTCCAGCTCCTCATGTCAGAACTGGGAAAGAGATATTGATTTTTCTCTAACAGATGAGATTTGGGAAAAAATCTTTACTTATGCGCATAAAGGGTCACTAAACGCAGCCACACAAGAATGCAGTTTTAAAATCATCACCAGATGATAAAGAACACCCTCTATCCTTCACAAATGTTCTCCCTTTACCTCTGACAGATGTTGGAGGTGTAAACAAGAGGAAGGCTCGATGCTCCACATATGGTGGTCCTGCCCACTGATTCAAACCTTTTGGAAATCAGTTCACGAAACCATTACTTTAATCACATCGGAAAACTTTGGCTTTAATCCAGCACAATTTCTCTTACACTTTAACTCCCTCCCAAGAAAACACTATCTGAAATCGCTGCCAATGTTTATGATCAATGCTGCACGGCAATGTATTCCCGCTCATTGGTGCACAAATGTCATTCCTTCCAAAACAGAATGGTTCACGAGAATAAACAACATAGAGAAAATAGAGAAGCTCATAAGCATCTCCCAGGAAAAAATAATGAAATTCTCGACAACATGACATAATTGGATGGTTTTCAAAGAATCAAAACAATATAGAACAAGTATTCAGTAAGATTAAAAAGTACCCCCAGCAAAGGTATGAAATTATGCAGTAAAGTGGAAGGAATATACTGGTTAATTATCTTTAGGGTCCTTTCACACGGGCAGACCGGTCGTCCGTTTATTACAAGTCCGTTTACGGACTTGTAATGGTACCCTATGTGATCACGGCCGTTAGCGGATGATGCATCCGCTAACGTCCGTAATGACCCGCCTCCGCAAAGATCCGGTTTTTCGGACCGAAGAAAACCCTATTTTTCTTCCGTCTGAAGGATCGGATGAATACGGACACACGATCCGTATTCATCCGATTCCCCATAGGGGAGAGCGGAGGAGAGACAGGGCAGTCCCTGCACTATGTGCGGGGACTGCCCTGTCCGCCGACAGCTCAGCGGGGATTCCCGCTGAGCCGACGGACACACACGGAGCGGATCGATAAATGGTCCGCTCCGTGTGAAAGGACCATAAGTCAGGTAAATCTGAATGTAACCCCCCTTTTTTCCCTCTCCTCCCCTTCCCCCATTTACCTCTCTTGACCGTTAAAGAATCTTGCAATGGAATATTCCGTCTATTGGTCAAGATAGGCATTACAAAAAAAAAATTCTCTTTGGTGAAGTTTGCATTCTATAATATGCACTCATATATGTTCTTGTCGTTTCTTTTTTTTTGTTCTTAATTATCTTTTCCAAATGATAATTGTTTTACATCATTAGACTATATTCTGAGACAATAACCTTTTGGATATTTGTTATTCTTGTTAAAATATGCAGTTACATGATGTACCTATACGATGTTCTGTATGATTTCATTTTCACCTAATAAAACTTCATAAACAAACAAAAAAAAAACACACACACATGTGAGGTATAAGGAATGGTAAAGGTCGCAGAAGTCCTTGTAGTTCCTCAGCGCCTGGGGTTTTGGTACCCCTTTGAGGAAAGTGTTTTTTTTTTTTTTTATATATTTCTCCTCAGGGCAACACAGTGGTGTATTGGTAAACTCCCTTACCTGGCAGCAAGAGAGTCATGCGTTGGATTCTGGACCCCGACTCCAATCTGCATGGAGATTAAATGTTCTCTCTCTGTGTCTGTGTGGGTTTCCTCCGTATACTCCGGTTTCCCCTCCCACGCTCCAGACATGGGTGCCTGGTTAAAACGGTGGTGACGACTCTCCCTATAGACGGGACCCCTGCCTTCAAGGATCATACTGTGTTTACCATGCTGGGGTCTGCATTGTGGCCGAAACCTTTGTGCCATAGACACTCACTGAATGGGCAAGGTTTTGCACCAGACTGTGGAGGAGCACCAGCTTCCTCCCTAATTTGTTAGACTGGCCGACCGGTTGGTCCAGGGCCTTGTATATGTCTGTGATGCTACACGGGATGTCCAAAGCTTTTGTTTCGGCGGTGGTTTTGCGCCGCTTTATTTGGCTGAAATGCTGGTCTGTTGACCACGCATCCAAAAAAAGCCCTTGCTGAATTACCCCTCAGGGGTGGGAGTTTTTTTTAGTACCTTGCTGGATGACATCAAGGATGTCACTGGGGGTAAGAACACTCTCCTCCCTCAGTCCCCCAGGGGAAAGTAGCCGCGTTGTGAGCCGGGTCCTTAATTTCCCGCTCAGAAGCGTTTTTCCCATCGGTCATGGCCTGTGGGTAAACCCTCCTAGGCCGACAAAGGCTCAGCTGGGGTCCGAAATGTCCCTGGGTGCGTAAGCCGACCACCCCCGCACCCAAACCCGCCAATGTATGTAGCATTACCCCTGCTCCTCTCATGGGTAGGGGGGGACGGATTCGCAGGTTCACAGCTAGGTGAACCTCCCTGCTCTCTGACCAGTGAGTCTGCAAGGTGGTCTCTTCGGGGTACTAGGTAGAGTTCTTTCCTATCCACTGAACAGATTCTTTCCCTCATGTCTCCCTCTCCTTCCGGCTCGTCGGTCTGCCCTGCTAGGGGCAGGGCAGGACTTGCTAAGCTGCGGGGTAATTTTACCCGTCCAGCGGGACGGGGGATTTTTATCAAATCTGTTTAGGGTCCCTAAGGCGGACTGGTCCGTCCAATTTTGGACTTCAAAGCCCTAAATGCCTTTGTGAGAGTAAGGAAGTTCCGCATGGAATCCTTTAGTTTGGCTGTAGCTTCGCTTCATTCAGGGGACCTTCTGGCGTCCTTGGACATCGAGGACGCATACTTGCATGACCCAATTTGCGCAAGTCACCAGAGGTTTCTGCGCTTCGCTATAGAAGACCACTATCAGTTTGTGGCCCTTCCTTTTGGTCTAGCATCCGCACCGTGAGTTTTCATTAAGGTGCTCGCACTGATCCTAGCTTGCCGAGACAGTGAGGCATTGCAATCGTGGGCTACTCAGATGACCTTCTGAGAGCAGCTTCTGGCTCAGAATTGAAGGAGGCTGGGTCCATAGCCAGCCAGACCCTCGTAGAGTACGGGTGGGTGTTAAACATTCCAAAGTCAGTCCTGGTTCCGACTCAGCATCTGGGGTAACCTCTAAACTGCAGTGTATGAAAAAAAAAATTCATTTTTACAATGTTTCACTGTACTTGTACAAGAAACTCCAGATTTGCCTCAAGAGTTTTATAGCTGTGCTTTGGGTGGCAGCTGGGTAGCGTCCTCTCTTCCCCCTACATTCTCTTTATACTGGCTGAGTTACTGGCAAGGTACAGCTAAGCCAGCAACCTCACAGTTGGAGGTGTGCATCTTCACTGGCCTCATGATTCGATTATGATTATCATGTCTTCGTTTCGACTCCACCATGCATCATGATTATTGCGCCCAGTTTTATTAAAAATAAATAAATCAAGCAGTCATTTTCTTTTATAAGTTCTTAAAAAATAAAAAAAGACAACACTTCCTGCATGCAGCAAAGTCTAAACACAGCAGACAACAACTTAGAGGAGTTCCAGGCTCCCTCCCCCCAAAAAATACTAGAGGAGAATGTCAGACTACAGACATGATACAGGAGATGGTCAGAGATTGCAGACATGATGCGCCAAGTAGCCAGCACTGGGTTCTAATGTGCTGCTGCTGCCATGAAGTCAGACCAGCGCTGTCAATAGCAGTGCCAGGACATCAACGCTGGTTGTTCACCCACTGGTCCACTGTCTGAGGATTCCCCCATCCACCTGGATTGTGTAGATGGGGGAATTGGACCATATTTCCCTTTTTTCCAATGTATGACCAAACGGGAAAAAAAAAAAAGTCATCAATATATGGGCTGCATAAGTGGCTTAGTGCTAACTGGATCTTGGAAGAACAGAGCCAGGGAGGGAGACAGATGGGTAAGAGAAAGGGACAGTTCAGTGGTCAATGTGTAATGAAAAATGCAGCGCTCCCTCATTCAGGAACGGCGCTGGAAGTTCACACAGCTTGGAATATGTAGCTGCTGACCTTCATATCTCCCGCGCACCCCCCCTCTCTCCTTCACAGCTGTACATCAGGATAGGAGAGTGGGCAGGCCGGGCAGACACGGGGGGGGGGGGGGGAGGATGAGGAGCAGCTGCATGCATCGTTCATCTCCCGTCCGTCGCTGGGGGGGGAGTGAACTTCACTGATCTGTGTGACACCCAGCTGCAGCCACCACCCCCTAAATGTACACACTGATTCTCCTGTCCTACGGATGGGAGAAATCGGTTTGTTTTCTCAAACTGTCACTGCATTGGCCCCCCCCCCCCACAGTGCAGTATCTCCAGGGCCCAATCGCAAGTGCGCCTTCGGCAACCCTGATAGTTCCGCCACTGTCCTTATCCCACGGATGTGATGACAGCTAGTGATCTGTCTCGCAGCCCTGTGCGGCTCTGCGCCTGCCCGTCACCCGGGGGGTGAGTGGGGTAAATAGGAGAAGAGGTGGATGAGACAGAGGTCTCAAATAATGTCTTTGAGGGAGAATCGGCAACAGGGTCAGATGGAATTACAAATTGATCAATGCATACACAGTTTTTAATATATACAGGTCCAACTGGGGTGGTACAAAGGCCTCCCGAGTGGGACCCGAGGGGTCACTGTCCACAGGTACAAATCCTGAGGTGGGGGAGAGCCTGGGGGGAGGGCAGCATGCTGAAGCTTCATTATCCATTGATGGGGGAACAGCGCCAGGCTCAGCCAGCCGATCCGTGCAAAGTCACTGCTGTGTGGGTGAAGGAGCTGGAATGACGTTATGCATAATCGATTACGCTGGCTACCGCATAGATGCCAAATCGGGATGCGGCGATCATTTTCAACACCCTTACTCTCAGTAGAGACAGAGTATTCCTAGCAGCAGGCATACAGTTTTCAGGAGGGAGGGCACAGGGCAGGACCACAGGTAGCTGTAGAACATGGTGGTGTGGGACTACAGGTCACAGTACTGCCTGGTGCTGTAGGATGCCAAGTCGCAGGAGAACCTTACTGTGTGGGAATAAATCTTGCAGCATAACTTTACTGTGTGGAAATACAGGTCGCAGTAGAATCTTACTGTGTGAGACGCACAAGTCACAGCAAGTATGCAGACGCACAGTGTTCTTTGTGGGGGTGGCAGGGCAGACTGTATAGGGTTTCTGTTCCCTAAAAGGCTACCATTTTTTGTGTGAGACTCTGCCTCTTGGCTGATGTGGCCTACTGAACATAAGCAAAGGTCGTTGTATGTTGGTCAACAGGCAAATGTCTCACCGATGGCAGAGAGGAGGGGATAAGGGCTCCCAAATGCTTACACAATGCAGCAGTTTTCTGGAATGCTTGCTGGCTGTGACCTCCTGGCTCACAAATGAAGGTGCCCCCCCCCCTCCTTTTACAGAAGAGGAACACGTGGAGGATAAGGTGGTGAAAGACCAGGATGTTCCAGTAGAAACATTTAACCCACTGTTTAAATCCACTTCCAAACACTAACTTCCCCAATGTTGCCTGTATAAACCTCCACTCTACTGAGTCAAAGGCTTTGACTGTACCTAAAGATGCCAAAGCCTGTGTCTCTGGAAAAATTCTCCTTCATCTGTGCTACCAATTGCGTTCTACGAATATTTATTGATGCTTTACCGGTCTACATGAACTATGGTTATTACGGAATTACATTTCTTTCTCGTACATCACGGGACACAGAGCGGCATATTCATTAGTATATGGGGTTATATGGAGTACCTTCAGGTGTGGACACTGGCAATCTCAAACAGGAAGTCCCCTCCCTATATAACCCCCTCCCCTAGAGGGAGTCCCTCAGTTTTTTCGCCAGTGTCTTAGGTGTTGGTCACGGAATAGCTTTGCTCCACATCCTTGGGATTAAGGGCGGGCTAACCGGATCTGTCCAAGGAGCCTCAGTGCCAAAGTGGACAGTACCCGGGCCCCAAACCGTGGGGTTTTGCCTATAATGCTCCTCTTTGGAGGGCTGGACCCTGGGCCCAGGACTTGGAGTTTGTAAAAACCATAAGTTCCTGTTTGCCAGGGTGCTATATAGGTCCAGGACAGTGGGTACCTTCATAGGACCCCAGGGCCTGAAGGTCTACTACGCTACCCACGGAGATGGGAGAAGATTGGATCAGTTTGCTGGACAAACATCCTGCAGCATGGAGCAGGTAAGGGGGAGCCTGCGGGACTTGGTTCGACAGCAGGCTCTCCGGGGTAACCTAAAAGGGGGGACAGCCTAAGTATGCTCTGCATGGGCAACCTTGCTCACTATGTCTAAGAGAGACAGGATGACACCTTTTTCCCCCATCACTAGGTTCCCCTGTCTAAGAATGTGTTGCTAGCTAACCTGCTGCTTTCTTCCTAGGACTAGTAAGGATCCCTAGGGGCCTTTTGGAGTCCTACCTGGCCGGGGGTTTGAATCTGCCGCCTGTTTCTGCAGTCCTGGGTCTCCAGCAGCGCGGCTCCTCCATGTTCCTCCTGTTCCGGCATACGCGCGCGCACGTCTTATAGACGTTTTTCGCGCCGTTCAGACAGGAGGGCGGGGGGGGGGGGGGGGGGGGCGTGCCTGCGGCGTCATACAGGGGCGCGCCTTGTGCTGTTATAGATCAGCAGGCAATTTCAGTGCTCAGTCTGAGGCTGATTTCAGAAGGAGAGGACGCAGAGCGGCAGAACAGTGACTCCCGGTGGCGGAAGAGGGGTAGTACATGCTGGACTTTGTTCCAATGCCTTTTTTGTTAAGCCAAGAAATCCCCCTTTTTGCATACAGGTTGGAGGCTGGCAAACTAAGTTTGTGGGGTCACTGTATGTTTCTAAAAAAGAAAATATATATTTAGAAAAAAAAAAAAAAAGAGAAAAACATACGAGATCCCATCAGTTTTTGGGCATTAGTGATCTATTGTCCCCTAAACTCTGGTTTTGTACTCCTGGCCACTACAGTCTGTTGTGTGGGCGGAGTCCCTCGATTTTGTATTGTGGCTTCCAAAGGCTCGGGGTCAAAGGGTACAAAAAAGACCAAAAAACAAAGGGGTTCCCCTTCTGATTCTGATGATATGCCGATACTTTCCCCGCAACTTATTAACATAAAGGGTGCCTTGGATGAGCCATTAGGGGGATTTGGTGCGGAGGCTGGCCCAGATCAGCCCAGCCCTGTGTTTATCACAGAGGAGATGCTAGCCGTATCCCTAGGGGGGCTAGAAGAGAGAATAGCAGCATTGATCGCTAGAGCTATTCCTGGGTAGAAACGGGTTAGATCCCCATCACCAAGAGGTGTATCCTCAGATGCTGAGATTCTCTCTCCGGAGGAATTGGAATCACAGGAGGATCAACTAGACCTGAACCAAGAGGGTTCAGGGATTGAGGGATCTGCCTCTGAGGAACCATTTTCAGACTCCCAGACAGAAAGACTGTGGGTACAGTCTTTGACGGACATGGTCCGCTCGGCATTTAGTTTACCATTGCCAGAGCCTCAGGTTCCTCCGGTATCCTCTCTGGGCTCTTTGAAAGCTCCGTTAAGCAACGCAGTGTTTCCGGTCCATCCTCTCTTGGAGGAATTGATCTTTCGGGATTGGGTACGGCCGGACAGGATTTTTCTGCCACCGAAAAGATTTGCGGTCATTTACCCCATGGAGGAAAGATTCTCCAAGAGGTGGAGGCTCCCAATAGTGGATGCAGCCATCTCATGTGTGAATAAATCACTAACTTGCCCGGTGGAAAACATACATATGTTTAAAGATCCGGTTGATAAAAGGTTAGAGACACTTTTAAAAGCATCCTTTGCTACGGCAGGAGCAGTGGTACAGCCAGCTGTGGCTGCAATTGGTGTTTGTCAGGCGTTAAAAGACCAGACAAAAGAAATGTTAAAGGACATGCCTACCCAACAAGCAGAAGAGTTTTCTGACATTCCCAGAGCTCTGTGTTTTGCTGTAGATGCTATAAAAGATTCCATCCAGCAAGCCTCTCGTTTATCACTATTTTTGGTGCACATGAGAAGGCTCTTATGGTTGAAGAACTGGGCGGCGGAGCCCCCATGCAAAAAGCTTCTGGCAGGGTTTCCCTTCCATGGAGGACGACTCTTCGGAGAGGATCTGGATAAATATATTCAGACTATTTCAAATGGCAAGAGTACCCTTTTACCGGTCAAAAAGACATTCCGGGGTCCTACATTTAAAAGGCAGCTCTTTCCTGTCTCGGGGCCCTCAAATTCCAGGCAGTATCGACGGCCGCCTGCACGATCCAACGTTAACAGTAGATCGCAGGGACAGGCCCCTGGGGGTAAGAGGCCATGGTATCGCAAGCCGACAAAGACAGCCCCTAAGTCTGCCTTATGAAGGGGCGCCCCCACTCTCGCGGGTGGGGGGAAGGCTTCGTTTCTTCTCAGAAGTTTGGGAAGCCAAGATCCCCGACAAATGGATCCGGGCATCTGTAACCACAGGCTACAGACTGGAGTTTCTAAGGTATCCTCCGCCTCATTTTCAAGAATCAAGGCTACCAAGGGATCCAGCAAGGAAGGCATCATTGCTGGCAGCTTTGGATCACCTGCTCTACCAGGACGTAATAATAGAGGTGCCAGCCCAAGAGCAAGGGCTAGGTTTCTATTCCAATCTCTTTGTCATACCAAAGCCCAACGGCGATGTCAGGCCAATCTTGGACCTAAAGAGGTTAAACGGTTACCTAAAGGTTCGTTCCTTCCGGATGGAATCCATCCGGTCAGCAGCCGCCGCGCTTCAGAAAGACGATTTTCTGGCCTCCATAGACATAAAGGATGCTTACCTTCATGTACCAATCTTTCAGTCGCATCAAAGATTTTTACGCTTCGCGGGGGGGCAGCGACACTTCCAATTCAGGGCGCTCCCCTTCGGGCTGGCCACGGCCCCCCGGGTATTCACGAAGATCCTAGCCCCAGTTCTGGCCAATTTAAGGATCCAAGGGGTCACAGTCCTAGCATACTTGGACGACCTTTTAATCATAGATCACTCACGACCGGGTCTGCAAAAGGCAGTAAACCTCACGGTTCGGTACCTCGAAGAATTCGGCTGGGTCCTAAACCGGGGAAAGTCAGCGTTCCAGCCTACAAAGCAGTTGGAATACCTCGGCATGAGGTTAGACACAGAACAGCAAAGAGTGTTCCTGTCCCTGGTAAAGATCGAGGCTATCAAGGGGCTGGTTCAGTTGATTCTAAACAAGAAAAAACCAACTATTCGCCTGTGTATGCGATTACTAGGCAAGCTAGTGGCCACGTTCGAGGCAGTACCATACGCTCAGATCCACACTCGCGTCCTACAGGCAGCCATTCTAGCAGCCTGGGGCAAGAGGGCACATGCCTTAGAGTCCCCTTTGACGCTATCATCAAGGGTCCGACAAAGCCTGGCCTGGTGGTTGAACCCCCAGAATCTTCTAAAGGGAAAATCCTTCAGCCCTGTTGTCTGGAAGGTAGTTACCACAGACGCCAGCCTGGCAGGCTGGGGGGGCGGTCTTCGAGGGGTCCTCTCGCCAGGAAACTTGGGTGAAAGCAGAGAGGCAGCTCCCCATCAATATCTTGGAGATCAGAGCTGCTCGCCTAGCCCTTCTGGCATGGACCTCCAGATTAAAGGGGTTCCCGGTGAGAATCCAGTCAGACAATGCCACGGCGGTGGCATACATAAACCACCAAGGGGGAACCAGGAGTCGGGCCGCTCAGAGGGAGGTGAGCTTGATTTTTCAGTGGGCAGAGGTTCATGTACCCTGCATTTCGGCGATATTCATTCCCGGAGTGGACAACCTGCAGGCAGACTTCTTAAGTCGCCAGAGTCTGTCGCCAGGGGAGTGGTCTCTGCATCCCCAGGTCTTTCAGACAATCTGCCAGAGGTGGGGAATGCCAGACGTAGATATAATGGCATCCAGGTTCAACAAGAAACTAGACAGGTTCGTGTCTCGAACGAGGGATCCTATGGCCTGCGGAACCGATGCGTTGGTTTGCCCTTGGCATCAATTCAAACTTCTATATGCATTCCCTCCGCTACAGTTACTCCCTCGCCTGTTGCGCAAGATCAGAGTGGAGCACAAGCCAGTCATTTTAGTAGCTCCGGCTTGGCCCCGGAGGACTTGGTACTCACTAGTCCTGAAGATGGCAGTGGGAGACCCTTGGACTCTTCCTCTACAACCAGACCTACTCTCACAAGGCCCGATCCTCCACCCTACATTACGGCGTCTAAATTTGACGGCCTGGAGGCTGAATCCCTGATTCTCAGGGGTAGAGGTCTGTCTAGGCAGGTAATCCCTACCCTGATTAGGGCTAGAAAGCCGGTCTCCAGGGTGATTTATTACAGGGTGTGGAGGAACTACGTAGGCTGGTGTGAATCCAAAAGATGGAATTCCCGCAAATATACTATTGATAGGGTGTTAAGTTTTCTCCAGCTAGGAGTGGATAAAGGCCTGGCACTAAGCACAATCAAGGGACAGATCTCAGCTCTGTCAGTGTGGTTTCAGAGGCCGCTGGCCACCCACTCGCTGGTGAAGACCTTCTTAAAGGGGGTCTTGCGTATTAATCCTCCTGTCAAGTCACCACTTTGTCCATGGGACTTAAATCTTGTTCTGTCATCCCTACAGAAACAACCTCTTGAGCCGTTGGCTGAGGTACCTTGATTTTACTGACTAGAAAGTCGGTATTTCTGATCACCATAGTTTCGGCCAGGAGAGTATCGGAATTGGCAGCCTTATCTTGTAAGGAACCATATCTCATTTTGCATAAGGATAGGGCGGGGTTCCGTCCTCATCCTTCCTTTCTACCAAAGGTTATATCCAGTTTCCACCTGAACCAGGATGTGGTACTTCCATCCTTCTTCCAAAACCCACCTCTAGAAAAGAGGGGTTGCTGCATACGTTGGATATTGTCAGGGCCGTAAGGGCCTATCTTAAAGCTACAGAGAAGGTTCGGAAAACAGATGTGGTGTTCGTTTTTACCGGAAGGGCCCAAGATGGGTCAGGCAGCCGCTTGATCCACCATCGCAAGATGGATTAAACAATTAATTGTTCGGGCCTGCGGTTTGAAGAGGTGCCTCCTCCTTTGTCGGTAAAGGCCCATTCTACCAGGGCCAGGGGCACCTCCTGGGCAGCACATCATCAGATCTCTATGGCTCGAATATGCAAGGCAGCAACGTAGTCATCAGTCCACACGTTTACAAAATTTTATCAAGTGGACGTAAGAAGGAATGCGGATACAGCCTTTGGGCAGTCAGTACTACAGGCCGCGATTCAAGCTCCTCAGGATCTGAGGGGGCTCCCTTGATTTGATTTGAGATTTACATTTCTCGTTTAAGTTGGATTTACTAGTATCTGAGTATACCTCTAAAATTAAATCCTTCTTTGGAAGATGTCTCCCTCCCCTCATTAAAGCATTGCTTTCGGACATCCCATATAGTAATGAATATGCCGCTCTGTGTCCCGTGATGTACGAGAAAGAAAAAGGGATTTTTAAATACAGCTTACCTGTAAAATCCTTTTCTTGGAGTACATCACGGGACACAGAGCTCCCACCCCTCTTTTGGGTGACCATTTTGGGAGGCATACTGCTTGCTACAAAACTGAGGGACTCCCTCTAGGGGAGGGGGTTATATAGGGAGGGGACTTCCTGTTTGAGATTGCCAGTGTCCACACCTGAAGGTACTCCATATAACCCCATATAGTAATGAATATGCCGCTCTGTGTCCCGTGATGTACTCCAAGAAAAGGATTTTACAGGTAAGCTGTATTTAAAAATCCCTTTTTTTTGGCCAGTATCCTGGCCAAAATTTAAAATCTCAGTTTAGCAAGGATATTGGCCTATATGAGGTGCATTCATAAGGGTCCTTATCTGTTTTTAAAAGTAAAATTACCATTGCCTCGTACATGGAATATGGGAGTTCTCCCCTGATAAAGGCCTCTCTATATACCTTAGTTAATATAGGGGCTATCAGCTCTACATATCTAGCCCATGTGGACCTGGGGATTTACCAGTTGCTAACGAGATGATTGCCTCCCTTACGCCTTCCCCCGTGATCTCTTAATCCATTAATTTTTGAAATTTTCTCTTGTTCGTGTACTCTACCTCCTCCATACATGTTAATGAGGTGGCATACATTTTAACATAGTACTTGTGAAAGCAATCCAAGATTTCTTCTATTGTACTGACTAATATTCCCTGTTCATTTTGTATCTTAGAGATAACTGAAGTTGTTTGGCAATAAAAGCCAATAATCTACTAAATTGGTTCCCCATGTTCAAAAAATTTCTGCCGTGTAATTTTTTTTTTCCGTTTTGCATTTATTTCTATTTAACTTTTTATATAACCTATGAAAACTTTCCCATCTTTACTGGTTTTTGATTGAGGGCTTAGATACAAATTCATCCTCTGCTTTTGTACACGGTTTAGCCAGTTTCTCCTTTCCTTTCCTACTAGCTTGTTTAACATGAGATATGGTTGATATCAGAATCCCCAGCAGATGTGCTTTAAAGGCGTCCCATACCATACTATCCATTTAACGTATTTAGTTGTTCTGGGATACAATCATTGTGCCCAATCTGTGACTGCCAGTATGGATGCATTTTCCAAGTTGGGTAATTTCCCCTGGGCCCAACATTTAATCCAAACAATAATGGAGAATCATCGGATATCCCCCGGGTGAGGTAACCAACTGATTGCACCAGTGGTAGGACTTTATCATTCCCACAAACCATATCAATTTGAGACAAACGGCTCCCTCCTGGGCCTGACCACTAGTAGGCCCTAGTCTGTGGGTTCCTAATTCTCCACAAGTCGGTCCACCCAATCTCAACCATAAGTCTTTTTAACTTACTCTCTACCCGCCCGCTTGGTGGGTCTCCCCTCCGTTCCTAGCTAGGGTTGGGTCGAATAGCATATTATGTTCTCCCACGCACATCACATAGGCATCGGGGTATTGAGCTAAAAACACCACTGCCTCCTTAAATACCTGTATTCCTGCTTGAGGTACGTTATAAATTCCCATCAATACAAAAGGTAAAGAGTATAACGTTCCATAGATAAATGCGTATCTTCACATTTTTAACTTACACTCCCATGGCACTGAGTGGTGCATCAACGTGGACACTCCCCTTGAGTATGATGTATGATATGAGTGGTACATATGGTTAACCCACAGCTTTAAGTATTTTAAATTGTCTTTGATCATATGTGTTTCCCGCAGACATGTTGTTTTTGCCTTGGTCTGTCCAATGACTGTAAATATCTGGTTTCTTTTAGTGGTTGATCTCATTTCTCTTACATTCCATGATCTTAAAATACATTGTTCACTCTTGTGATATTTTTCTTTTTTGGGTAATCTCTAGGGGCTATACACACTCGGCTTCCTATCTTCCATTACATTTATCTGTATCAGGTGGGGTGGTAGCGCTGCTTCCAGTAGTAACCATTCTAAATCCATTCTAAACCTCCCATAGCCAGTATCTTCATAACATTTTACTATTTCAAGGCGTAAAAAAAAAAAAAAAAAAAAATGACCTTGCCTGTCACTAACATTAACTATGTCGCAGGCAATTTGTGAGATGTCCAGCCTGTATAATTAGATTGCAACTTTTCTTTTCTCCCCTTTCCTCATCATCAAAGTCCCTAATTCCCTAAGCTGTAGGATGCATCTAGCCCCCCTTCATCTCCTCTCTCCTTCCACCATCAAATCTAATTCTATTTGCATTACCATCCCACATCCTATTACCACCTAGATCTCTTTATAGAAAGGGATTCATAAAGTGCCACTGTGCATAGGTACACAGGTACACATCACTTCGGCCTGTGCCCGTGAAAATACAGATGTGTACAAATGTGTGCCTCAATACCTCAGTACATTTAAGTATATAGTGTGCGCATTACTTAATTAAATACCCCATATAATCCATAAAAAGTACTCAGAAGTGATAAAACGGTGTAAAAACAATACCATACATACATTTCTATATACCTATAAAATTCTTGCGTATATATACAGGCATGCACATTCATATACCCCCCAAAAAGGGGGGGGGGAGGGTGAGGAAAAAAGGGGCAAGATTGCATAAATTTCTTTTTTATAAATTGCGTATGCAAATCTTGGTATTACTGTCAAAACAAAAAACTATATAATAAAAAAACACAAAAAAAAATTGGAAACAAAATTAAAAAGAGGGGGGGGGGTCTCAGTTCAAAAAGATAGTATTCAATGTCCAGTAGCATTTTCATTTCCCTGCTTCCTTGAAGGGTGTCCCTTTTTATTAATCCACAGCCATTAATGGGCCTGTTCTGCTGAGGTAAAAAACAAAATCTTCCCTCTATCCTCCACCTTTAACCAAGCTGGTTATGCCATTGAATATATTTCTTGTTTTTGTAGCCCCAGGGAAAAGTCTGGAAATATTGATTTTTTTTATATTCTATTAGGCCCCTTTGTCGAGCTTTTCGCAGAACGAAATCACAATCTTTACAGTTGAATATTAACTATGCACAAGATCTTCTGGCTGAAGTGTTAATCAGAGGAATCGCCCAGCAAGAAACATGTGAAACATTTACCCTTTTCAATGGAATATTTGTTTGCTCTTACCAGAAGGATTTCTTCCAGGATTAGAACCCCTGTTAGTTTTTGTTGCTGCCTGTGCCACCCATTAGGAAGATTCACCTTCTCTATTTGTCCTGTTTAAAATTATTATTATTATACAGGATTTATATAGCGCCAACAGTTTGCGCAGCACTTAACAAAATGAAGGCAGACAGTTACATTACAATTTTGGTACAAGAGGAATTGGATGGCCTTGCTCGTTGGAGCTTACAATCTAGGAGGGAGGGTCAATTGATACAAAATGTAATAGCTGTGGGGATGAGTTGATGGATAAAGTAAATCAGTGTATTAGAAGCAGCATAAGCTTCTTTAAAGAGAAGGGGTTTCAGGAATCATCTAAATATGGAGAGATTAGGGGACAGTGGGACATATTGGGGTAGGGAGTTCCAAAGTATGGGAGAAGCTCTGGAGAAATCCTGTAGGCGAGCATGGTGTGAGGTGACAAGGGAGCTAGAATGCAGGAGGTCTTGGGAGGACCTAAGAGCGCCTTGGTTGGTATTATGAGACTAGGTTATGTAGCTGGGGGCAGAGTTGTGGACAGCTTTGTAATTTTTGTTAGTACTTGAATTTTATTCATTGGGTGAGCGGAAGCCAGTGCAGGGATTGGCAGAGCAGGGTGGAAGACACAATGAACGGTTGGTAAGGTGAATGAGTCTTGCAACAGCATTCATTATGGACTGAAGGGGGGGGGGTAGGTGTATGTGAAGGTAAGCCAATGAGGCGTGAGTTGCAGTACTCGAGACAAGAGATAATTGGACATTGGTTAAAATGGGGCATATTCTAGAGATGTTGCGGAGGCTAAGGCTGCATAATTTGGACAGGGATGTGGGCCTGAAAGGACAGTTCAGAGTCTAGAGCAGCCATTCTCAACCAGGGTTCCTGGTTTACCTCCTGTTTGATGGTGCCTACATAGTTCTGAGCCAATACCACTGAGCCAGTGGTATTACACCAATGATCTTCATAGTTATCTGTAAGGGGGGGCATTCCTACTACTGTAAAAAAGGGCTTTCTTCTCACTTACCACCAAAGTAAGGGGCATTGTTCCCACAGACCCCCAATGAATGGGTTTTATCAGGGGTTCCCCAAGACCTGAAAATTATTTTTAGGGTTCCCCAGCGGTAAAAATTTGAGAAAGGTTGGTCTAGAGTTACACCAAGCACCCTGGCATGTAGGGATGGACTGATAGTTGTGCCATTAATCTTGACAGAGAACTCAAAGGAAGGGGCACGTTGGGAAGGAAATATTATGAGCTCTGTTTTAGATGAATTCAGTTTGAGGAAGTTGTGTGACATCCAGGCTCATATATCTGTTAGTAAATCAGTGATGTGTGTGGAGACTGATGGGGTCAGCTGAGGGGTAGAGAGATAGATTTGGGTGTCATCGGCATATAAATGGTAGTGGAAGCCATGTGAGGCTATCGGCTGACCCAGAGAGCATGTGTAGATTGAGAATATTAGAGGTCCAAGGACAGAGCCTAGTGGGACAACAACGGTAAGGGGTGTTGTAGAGGAGAAAGTGGATTTGTAAGTGACACTGAAGGTGCAGTGAGATAGCTAAGATTTAAACTAATGGAGAGCACAGGCATGGATACCAAGCAAATTTAGTTTGAGGAGCGGGTGATCAACTGTATGAAAGGCAGCAGAGAGGTCTAAGAGTACGGAAAAATGACCGTTGGTTTTAGCTGTTAATAATTAGTTTGTGAGCTTTAGAAGAGCCGTTTCTGTGGAGTGCTGTGGACAAAATCCAGACTAAAGGGGGTCAGGAAGGTTGATGTCGAGGTGGTTGCTCAGTTGGTTGTAGACACAAACGTTCAAGGAGTTCGGAGGCAAAAGGGAGTAAGGAGATGGGTCTTAAGTTGTTAAGATTGGTGGGGTACTGCGAGGCCTTTTTTGGTATTGGAGTGACTAGTGCATGTTTCAGAGGGTTGGGAAACATGCCAGTAGAGAGGGAGAGGTTGAAGATATGAGTTGGAGTGTAGGATAGGGTTAGAGGGTGACCGTAGTATTTGAGAAGGAATAGGGTCCACTGGGCAGGTGGTTAGGTGGGCATTGGAAAGTTTATTGGCTTCCTCTGTAGTAGTTGGGTTAAACAAACAAGAGTATTGATTGTACAGGAGGACAAATAGTTTAAAGTGAGGGAGATATCTGTAGTGGAGATCTCCAGACAAATTGTCTGTCTTATTTTTTAAGTGATTAGCAATCTCCTGGGCATTGAGTAAATTAGTGGGTGGAGGTGATGGTGGACGAAGTAGAGTGTAAAAGGTAGAAGAGAGTTGAATGGGACTGCATGAAAGGGTGTTAATGAGAGTGATTAAGTCAGTCTGGCAGCGTGGCGTTATCAGTGAAAGTAAAAAAATCATAAAGGTAATAGGGGGGAAATCTTCCAATAAGTGTACTAATTCTGGTGGCCTGGGGGTCCCAAAAGGATTCCTTTCTTTATCGTACATCACGGGACACAGAGCAGCATAGTAATCACTATGTGGGTTGTAGTGCCTATCTTCAGGTGATGGACACTGGCAATCAAGACAGGAAGTTCCCTCCCTATATAACCCCTCCCTTTCGCCAGTGTCTTAGGTGTTGGTCACATTCGCAAAGCTCTTGCTTAGGTGGTCCTGTCTGGACTAAAGCAGGCTTGAATTCTGGATCTGTTCAAAGTGCTTCATAGCCAAAGTGGACGGTACCCGGGCCTCGGTGGAAGAACGAGGTTTGGCCTATAATGCCTCTCTTATTGAGGGCTGGACTCTGGGCTTCAGAGCTCTGGTCTTTTCCATGGCGAAGTGCTTCTGATGCCAGGGGGGTGCTCTATAGGTCCAGGGGAGTTGGTGTTCCTGTCCATGGACCCCGGTCCCTGAAGGTCTTTTGGCAATACCCACGGTGAGGGGTGAAGATTGGGCCTCTTGCTTATGCAATACCCTGCAGCGTGGAGAGGTAAGTGGGGGGCCTGCAGGACTTGGTCCGACAGTAGGTCCTCCAGTTTATTCGGGGTCTATGGGTGGCCTGTTATGCTGTTTGCAGAGGCAATGTTGACCACTATGTCTAAATTAGACAGGATGGCTGCTATTCCCCATATGGTTATCCCTTGGCTAATCCTACATTTCTACTGCATGATTGATTAAGTTAAGCTGTTACCTGTCAGTTTCTCTTCTTTCAGCCTGGGTTAATTCGCTGAGTTTCGTATTGGTGCTCTCCTGCCTGGGGCAGTCACCCCCTTCCTCCTCGCTGGTCATCTGCTCGGCGCGCGTGCGTGCGTACGTACGCGTATGTGCACACGGGTGCCTTGCTTAGTGGCGCGCGCGCTTGGGGGAGGAGCGGGATACCTCGTGAGGCCCACCCGGCCAGTGAGTTTAAAAGCTTAGTAGTGTCAGTCTGCAGGTGGGACACCGAGCACAGGCATACTCCTGTTGCTCTGAGCGCCTTTGGTGGTGTGGACTCAGCAGAGAGCAGTCTCCTCCAGCGAAGACTCCCCTTAACCCCGAACACTCGGTTCCTCAGTAGGGTGTATTGGATTAGCCCAGCAACAGTGATTTAGTAACTGTACAGACAAGGAGGACTCAGGGATTATCCTTAGTGATCCTTTCCTTGTCTGATTGGTGGGTGTCCCGATAAGCAGTCCTTCCAGACAGGGACATGGCTTCTAAAGGGTCTGGGATGGCGAAGACCGCCAAAATTGCAAAAAAACAAAAGGGCTCCCCATCGGGATCAGAGGATCATGGACAAGCCTCTTTGACACCCTATTCCCCTGAGACACCAGAGTTGGGCCCTCCGGTTGAGCCATTGGGTTCTTTAGGGGCTATTGCCGGCCTAGCCTAGGCGCCCCCTGTCTATGTTACAGAGGAGGTGCTGGCCTCCACCCTTGGGGGGATTGGAAAAGAGATTGACTGCACTGATTGCAGCCACTTTGACCGAAAGAAAGCGGGCTAGGTCCCCCTCTCCAGGGGTACAATCCCTGGACAGGGAGGATTTCCTCTCTGAAGGGGACCAGGCAGATGAGCCAGAGACAGCTGATTCGGAAGAATCCACTTTAGAGGAGCCTTTCTCTCCCACTCAGGCAGAGAGGCTTTGGGTCCAGTCTTTGACGGACATGGTGCATTCAGCTTTCAAGCTACCCCGGCCTGTGCCGGCCTTCATTGAGTTCCTTAAAGGTTCCACAATCGGGTTCAGTTTTTCCGATACACCCCCTCTTGGAGGATCTGATGTGTCAAGATTGGGTTCACCCGGACAAACTCTTTGTTCCCCCCAAGAGATTTTCGGTCCTCTATCCGATGGAGAGGTTCACAAAGAGATGGGCGGTCCTCGCAGTTGACGCGGCAGTGTCATGTGTCAATAAGAATCTCACCTGCCCTGTGGATAATGTCCAAATGTTTAAGGACCCGGCTGATAAGCGGTTGGAAACTGTGTTAAAGGCATCCTTCACCACAGCAGGGGCAGTCATTCAGCCAGCTATAGCGGCCATAGGGGTTTGTCAGGCCTTGAAAGACCAGGCATAACAGATCCTACGGGATCTCCCGGCTCAGCAGGCTCAAGATTTAGCTGATTTTCCTAGGGCGTTATGTTTTGCCGTGGACGCCATTAAGGATTCCATCCAGCAGGCTTTCCCGTCTTTCCCTGGCGTTGGTCCATATGAGAAGACTTATATGGCTGAAAAATTGGCCAGCAGAGACCCCCTGCAAGAAACTCCTAGCAGGGTTTCCTTTTCGTGGTGAAAGGTTATTTGGTGACGATCTCGACAATTATATTCAGAAAATCTCCAGTGGTAAGTGTACCTTGTTAGCAGTAAAGGAGAGGATCAGGGGCCCCACTTTTAAGCGTCCCCCCCCCCTCTCCGGCCCCGACTTTTCCGCAGTATTGACGGCCTTCTGGTAGACCAGGCATGGGGCACAAGCCGCAGGGTCAGGCTTCAAGTAACAGAAGACCTTAGACCTGTAAAACCGGCAAACCGGCCCCTAAAGCGTCCCTCTGAAGGGACATCCCCACTCTCTCGGGTGGGGGGGAAGGCTCCATGGTTTTTCAGAAGCCTGGAAGAAAGAAGTCCCCGACAAATGGGTTCTTTCGACAATTTCCTCAGCCTACCAGCTGGAGTTTCGGGGATTCCCCCCTCCCCGTTTTCTGGTCTCAATCGTACCAAAAGACCTAGGAAAAAAGTCTCTTCTAACGGCCTTGGATTGCCTTAGACATCAAGGGGTGATCGTGGAGGTGCCTGTTCCAGAACAGGGCCTGGGTTACTAAAATCTTTTCATTGTCCCAAAGCCCAATGGCGACGTCAGGCCAATATTGGACCTGAAGGGCCTAAACCGGTTTTTAAACACCCGGTCCTTCCGTATGGACTCTGTCCGGTCCGTGGCGGCGGCGGTACAAGGCAAGGATTTCCTGGCATCCATCGACCTAAAAGATGCATACCTGCATGTCCCGATATTTCCAGGCCATCACAAATACCTACGATTTGCGGTGGGTCACCAGGATTTCCAGTTCGTGGCCCTGCCCTTCGGGTTGGCCACGGCTCCCAGGGTTTTTACAAAGATCCTGGCCCCCTTGAGAATTCGGGAAATCTCAGTGATAGCGTATTTAGACAACCTTCTGTTAACGGATCACTCTGCTCTAAAGCTAAAGAGAGCAATTCGCTTAACAGCTCATTATTTCCAGTCGCATGGCTGGATTATAAATGAAGACAAATCGGTCTTACAACCAACAAGACGATTGGAGTTTCTCGGCTTGCTGTTCGATACAGAAAGCCAGAAGATTTTCCTTGCCTCGACCCAAGATCAACAGTCTATGGGTATTGATTCGGTCGGTCTTGAGCAAAAGAAAATCGTCCGTTCGCCTCTGTATGCGGCTGGGAAACTGGTGGCCACATTTGAGGCAGTGCCTTATGCACAGTTCCATTCAAGAAGGCTGCAGGCGGCCATTCTGGCTGCTTGGTACAAGCAGACACAAACATGGGATCTCCCCATGTTTCTGTCCCCCCTAGTCCGACAGTCTATGCTGGTGGCTATCGCCCCAAAATCTCCTTAAGGGGAGATCCTTCAGTCCAATCGTATGGAAAATAGTGACAACAGATACCAGCCTGATAGGCTGGGGAGCGGTAATGGGCAACCTATCCCAGCAAGGAGCATGGTCAGTTTCAGAAGCATCCTTGCCCATCAACCAGTTGGAGATTCGGGCCATCCGGCTAGCCCTGAGGGCCTGGACAGCAGAGCTACGCGGTTGTCCAGTCAGAGTGCAATCGGACAATGCCACTGCCGTGGTATATATAAACCATCAGGGAGGCACTCTGAGCCGGGCGGCACAGAAGGAGGTCGATCAGGTCCTCACTTGGGCAGAGCGGCACATAACCCTGCATTTCAGCAGTTTAAATCCCCGGCATAGAGAATTGGCGAGCGGATTATCTCAGCCGCCGGCAGATCTCGCCAAGGGAATGGTGCCTCCATCACCAGGTGTTCCAGGATATTTGCAGCAAATGGGGGACGCCAGATGTAGATCTGATGGGTCCAGATTCAATACAAAGCTGGCCAGGTTTGTATCCCGATCGAGGGACCCGTGAGCGTGCCAGACGGACGCACTAGTATGTCCTTGGACCCGCTTCGCTTTGATCTATGCCTTCCCGCAGGTTCAACTTCTGCCCCGGCTCCTTCGCAGGATTTGGGTGGAGGGCAAGCCGGTTATTCTGATGGCCCCAGCGTGGCCCCGAAGGTCATGGTATACCCTAATCGTAAGGATGTTGGTAGGGGACCCATGGCCCCTGCCTCTTTGGCCAGACCTGCTAACTCATAGCCCGATCTGCCACCCTTCCTTACCGTCAAGTTTAACGGCTTGGCGGCTGAATCCTACAATTTGAAGAGAAGAGAGATCCCTAAGTCGGTGATACCCACTTTGATTAAGGCCAGGAAGCCTGTGTCAAGATTAATCTATTACAAGGTATGGAAGGCCTACATGGCCTGGTGTGAAACCAAGAAATGGCACCCTCGCAAGTTTGTGGTCTGTAGGATTCTGGAATTCCTTCAGTTAGGGGTGAACATGAAGTTAGCCATCAGCACCAGGGCAGGTTTTGGCTCTAGCCGTGTTTTTTCAGAGTCCGTTAGCCACCCATTCTTTGGTCAAAACTTTCCTACAGGGAATCTTGTGGACTAATCCTCCAGTTAAAGTTCCCTTGTGTCCTTGGGACCTAAATCTGGTCCTCTCGGTTTTACAGAGACAGCCCTTTGAACCTTTGAGGGAAGTCCCCTTGGTTCTACTTACTAGGAATTTAGTGTTCCTGGTAGCAATATGCTCGGCCAGAAGAGTCTCTGAGTTAGCTGCTCTCTCTTTTCGAGAACCATATTTAGTCATCCACAAGGACAGAATTGTCTTACGTCCGCATCCATCCTTCCTCCCGAAGGTGGTATCGAGTTTCCATTTAAACCAGGATGTCATCTTTCCATCCTTTTTCCCTAATCCGGCTTCTGGTAAGGAGAGGTTACTACATTCTTTAGTTGTAGTAAGAGCGATCAGAATCTATCTGAGGGCTACTGCCCAGATCCGTAAGACGGACGTCTTATTTATTCTACCAGATGGACCTAAAAAAGGCCAGCCGGCTTTTAGGACCACTATTGCCAGGTGGGTCCGGCAGACCATCTCGCAGGCCTACAGATTAACCACTTAAGACCCGGACCAATACGCTGGCAAATGACCCAAGGGGTTTTTGCGATTCGGCACTGCGTCGCTTTAACAGACAATTGCGCGGTCGTGCGACGTGGCTCCCAAACAAAATTTGCGTCCTTTTTTTCCCACAAATAGAGCTTTCTTTTGGTGGTATTTGATCACCTCTGCGGTTTTTATTTTTTGCGCTATAAACAAAAATAGAGCGACAATTTAAAAAAAAATGCAATATTTTTTACTTTTTGCTATAATAAATATCCCCCAAAAATATATAAAAAAACATTTTTTTTCCTCAGTTTAGGCCGATACGTATTCTTCTACATATTTTTGGTAAAAAAAATCGCAATAAGCGTTTATCGGTTGGTTTTCGCAAAATTTATAGCGTTTACAAAATAAGGGATAGTTTTATTGCATTTTTATTAATTATTTTTTTTTTTACTACTAATAGCGGCGATCAGCGATTTTTTTCGTGACTGCGACAATATGGCGGACACTTCGGACAATTTTGACACATTTTTGGGACAATTGTCATTTTCACAGCAAAAAATGCACTGTAGGGAATGTGTGCCCTAATGTGTGTGTTTACAACTGTAGGGGGGTGTGGCTGTAGGTGTGACGTCATCGATTGCGTCCCCCTATTACAGGGATGACGCGATCGATGCTCCGGCCACAGAGAAGCACGGGGAAGCCGTGTGTACACACGGCTCTCCCCGTTCTTCGGCTCCAGGGACGGATCGCCGCACTGCAGTGGCGATCGGGTCCGCGAATCCCGCGGTCCCGGTCCTGGAGCTTCGGACCGGGTCGCGGGCGCGCGCCCGCGACCCACGGCTGGGTACTAAAACCAACGTATATATACGTTGATGTGCCCAGCCGTGCCATTCTGCCGACGTAAATGTGCAGTAGGCGGTCCTTAAGTGGTTAAGGGGAAAAGACCCCGCAGAGTCTATAAAGGCTCATTCCACCAGGGCAGTGGGCGCCTCTTGGGCGGTGCACCATCGGACCCCCATGGCTCAAGTCTGTAGGGCGGCGACCTGGTCGTCGGTCCATACTTTCACAAAGTTCTATCAATTAGATGTTAGACGGGGCTCGGACCTAGCCTTTAGGCAGGCGTTCCTGCAGGCTGCGGTTTAGAAAACCCCCGGAGCCCGGGGGTAACTATATTAGTACTTTGATTTTTTTTTTCTAGTTTCCCTCCCCTCAGTAGGCATTGCTATGGGACATCCCACATAGTCATTACTATGCTGCTCTGTGTCCCGTGATCGACGATAAAGAAAAGGGGATTTTTATAACAGCTTACCTGTAAAATCCTTTTCTTGGAGTACATCATGGGACACAAAGCACCCCCCCCCCCTCTTGGGGACAGGGGGACCTGTATTGCTTGCTACAAAACTGAGGTACTCCCAGTAAGGGAGGGGTTATATAGGGAGGGAACTTCCTGTCTTGATTGCCAGTGTCCATCACCTGTAGGTAGGCTCTATAACCCACATAGTCATTACTATGCTGCTCTGTGTCCCAGTGATGTACTCCAAGAAAAGTATAACAGGTAAGCTGTTGTAAAAATTCCCTTTTTATTTTGCAAACATTTCATCTAAGAGTCGGTTCACACTGGGGCGACTTGGGATCAGACTTGAAGTCGTCTCAAGTCGTCCCAAGTCGCGCTGTCCAGAAAAGCAATGCAAGTGAATGGGAGCAGTGTTAATACACACTACTCATGTCGCTCCGACTTCAGAAGAGGTTCCTGTACTACTTCAATCCGACTTCTAGGCGATTTGTACCCATTGATTTCAATGGAAGTCGCTTCCAAGTCTGATCACTGTTTTAATTGAAGCTACTTTCAAGCAAGATGACATACATTTCTCAGGCAAACCCCTCCCTCCCCTTCCCTCTCCCAGAGCTGATTGTTGTTTTATTGGCCACTGGAAAGTCTCCTGACCTGAAAAGGACTTCAAGTCGTGTTGTAAATCGCCCCAGATCGCCCTGTGGTTCATGCTCAAGTCGTGTTGAAGTTGCTTCTGAAAGTCGTGCTGGAAGTCGTGTCGCCCCAGTGTGAACCGACTCTTACTTTTTTGTTTTGGCTATGGGACGGGAAGTAAAGTGGGACAGATGGCAAAAAATAAACCAACAGTGGTTATAACTCTGTTCCTCCTAAATGGAAAACGTTTTGCCTATAGCTCTACTTTACTCTAAGCTTATGGTTCTAAGACCTGCTGCTTTTACTTCAAAACCACATTACCTTTATCAACTCCAGTCCTAGTTGCAAAATAACCCATGGACTTCTGATTCTGCTAATCCTAAAACACAGTCCCTTTTGCTTGGTGTTCATTTCAAGTCCCTTTAATGGAATGTCTTGGCAGCATTGGAACACAGGGGCGTAGTCATTGAAATGATTGTTAAACCCCATCACAAGATAGGAGATGGGGGGAAAAAAAATTTTTTAGCCTTAACTTGGAGGGGACAGACGCCAGTCGTCAGCCTGATGAACTGATGAACTGGAGTTATGGAAATCTCTCAAGCAAGGATTACCTCAGGGGAGGTAGTTGCTCATCACCATCCTGGAATTGAGGGCAATTCACTTTGCTCTATGCCCTACTACGTTGCTCAGTGCATCCAAAGCAAATTTCTGTAATGGACTAGTGGTTCTCGACTGTCGTCATGACTCACTAACTGGTCAGATTTTAAGTATTACCTTGGGGAGATGCCGACTAGAATACAGCAGTCACTGAGCAGCAAATGATACATGAACTGTGATGTATTTCAGTTATCTTGCAACCCTGGCCTGTTGGTGGGTCCTGAGGATAGCAGTTGAGAACCACTGCACTAATCGGACAAAGCCACGGCAGTGGTGTGCATAACTCGACAAGTAGGTACCAGATGTCTGGTTGCTCAGGAGACAGTGGATCTCATCCTGTTTTTGAAGTTACTCATTGTTCCCACACTGTCCACATTCCAGGTGTGGAATTTTGTTGGGTGGAATTTCTCCTTTGTCAGCTGCTCTCTCCAGGGGGTGTGGTCTGGTGACACTAGAAGACCAGTTCTCCTTCATTTATGCCTTGTCCGCTTCATAGGATACAAGTGAATCGAACCATCCTTCTAAAGTTGGCCAAATTCTGGTTCAGCTGACAGCTAGACAAAGTTCGAACCATGTGTGACCGCTCCTGAGTGGGCTTATTGGAATTTTTTTTGGATCAATGGCTGCAGCTAATGGGCTCATATGACAGGACACAGTTAACCCCACTCCTCTTGATTTGTGGTTCATGACTTTCTACAAAAACTGAAGGGTTGACTAATTGAGAGGGGACTTCCCATCTTGTTTTTTGGGTAGTGTCCTGTAGTTGTGTTTTGGGTAGTTTTTTTTATAAAAAAAGAGTAAGGGACATTTCTAAAGGGTGAGAAGCCAATGTTAAAACATGGACATTTTTTATTCTATTGGGTTACAGCTTTTACTGGAAAAGGTGTTAAATGGCATATTTTTTTTTTTCCAGTCGTCCATACACAAATAAGGTGATAACACTGTGGTATCGACCTCCAGAGCTGCTACTAGGGGAGGAAAGGTATACCCCTGCCATAGATGTGTGGAGTTGTGGGTAAGTAAGATTTGTGCCACTGTTTCCAGCATGGAGATAATGTGAGTTTTTGTTTGATATTAATTTTCTATTTCCACTGTACCTAAGCTAGATATGCATTAAACCTTTATAATTAATGCTTTAGAGTTATATGGGCATGGTTGTAATAAATATTTAATCCTTATCCACACATGATCTTCCTAGCAAAAGACAAATGCAATGGTTTATAAAGTTCTTCTGCATTTAAATGCATACTGTGTTTAGACTCAGAATTCAACTTCTATTCCATTAATACCTATTCTATTGAACTACATTTAACAAAAAATAAATAAAAAATGGCGATAACTGCGTTTTTAGGGGCCTTATGCTTATTTGGCTTCAAAATTCTTGTTTGAGCTTAATTAAAACCCTCTTTTTTTTCATATTCAGATTTTATTTGAAATGTGAAAGTCTGGGTCCTTGCAATAATTTTTATCTCTGAAAATTGGTTGAACATTCTTCACAATCTTTGCTTTATTCTTTTGTTTGGAATATTGTGTTTTCCCTACCCCCTTAGAGTCCTTTCACACATGTGGAAACATCCAGGCGATGGATGTCGGCAATGACATATGCGCTGACATCTCCTCTGCTAAATCCAGATGGATGGAAACCTTATTTTTCCATCTGTCTGGCGGATTGGATGAAAAATGCGATTCAGTTTTCATCTGATCCCCTATAGAGGAGAGCGGAGCTCAGACAGGTCTGTCTCTGCACAGTGAGCAGAGACCGACTTGTCATCTGCCGGCTCAGCGGGGGTCAACGGAGCGATCCCTGCTGAGCAAGCAGAGTGTGTGAAAACTGACATTTCTGTGTGAAAGAGCCCTTATAGTCGCTTGGCCATTGTTGATCACAAAAATAAACCATGGCATTTGTGTATGTGGGAGCAAAGCATTCCTTTTTCTAACTTTATATGAAGCTGGGAAGGAATAACACACAAGGTTTTTTTTTTTTTTCTTCGCAGAGATCTCACTTCACTTCCTATTCTAACTGTTCTGCAGGAAATGCTAGGATATCTTTGCAAAGTGAAAAGAAATGTATTTATTTTCTTAGAGCATTGTCACTCTCTCTCTTCATGACCGTAAAGTTTTGATTTCCCTTTGTTTCTTGGCGGATATAGCCATTAGGACTGACGGGGTTAACCCCTTCCAGTGGGACACAGCAGTAAAATCTGTGGGATCTAACTGTGCAACACTACAAAAGTTATTTATTTTAATTTGGATGATTATGGCTTATAGCTAGTGAAAACCCCAAATTCAGTATCTCAGGAAATTAGAAAATTACATAGGACTAATAAAAAAAAGGCTTTTTAATACAGAAATGTTGGCTTTTCTGAAAAGTATGTCCATGTACAGTATAGTATGCACTCAATACTTGGTCAGGGCTCTTGTGCTGACTTTGGACTTGATAACTCAGTGGACCAACACCAGAAAATGGCATGGCTCCCCAAATCATCCAGGACTGTGGAAAACTTTACATTTCATTTGGAAATCAAGGTCCCAGCATCTGGAGGAAGAGTGGAGAGGCACAGAATCCAAGTTGCATAAGGTTCAGTGTGAAGTTTCCACGGTCTGCTGGTGTTGGTCCACTGTGTTTTATAAAGTCCAAAATCAGCACAGCCCTATACCAGTAAATTCTAGAGCACTTTAATGCTTCCCTCTCTTGACCAGCTTTTTGGAGATGATTTCATTTTCCAGAATGACTTTGCACCTTGCCCACACTGCCAAATATACCAATACCCGGTTTAATGATCATGATATCACTGTGCTTGATTGGCCAGCAAACTCGCCTGACCTAAACCCCAAAGAGATTCTGTGTGGTATTGTCAAGAGGAACATGAGACATCGGACCCAAAAATACAGATGAGCTGAAGGCCATTATTATAGAAACCCGGGCCTCCAAAACACCTCGGCAGTGCCACAGGCTGATCGCCTCCATGTCACGCTGCACTTATACATTAATTTATGCAAAGGGAGCCCTGACCAAGTATTGTGCATACTATACTGTACATGGACATACTTTTCAGTAAGCCAAACTTTTTGTATAAAAAACATTTTTCTCTTGTGTTCATGGACGGACACAGCAACATAATCTTGACAATAGGATATTGGACTTCTATCAGGAGAGGACTAGGCAGAAACCATGTTAACCACTTAAGACCCGGACCAAAATGCAGGTAAAGGACCTTGCCCCTTTTTGCGATTCGGCACTGCGTCGTTTTAACTGACAATTGCGCGGTCGTGCGACGTGGCTCCCAAATAAAATTGGCGTCCTTTTTTCCTCACAAATAGAGCTTTCTTTTGGTGGTATTTGATCACCTCTGCGGTTTTTATTTTTTGCGCTATAAACAAAAAATAGAGCGACAATTTTAAAAAAAATTTAATATTTTTAACTTTTTGCTATAATAAATATCCCCCAAAAATATATAAAAAAATTTTTTTTTCCTCCTCGGCCTTTAGGCCGATACGTATTCTTCTACCTATTTTTGGTAAAAAAAATCGCAATAAGCGTTTATCGGTTAGTTTTCGCAAAATTTATAGCGTTTACAAAATAAGGGATAGTTTTATTGCATTTTTATTAATTATTATTTTTTTACTACTAATAGCGGCGATCAGCGATTTTTTTTCGTGACTGCGACATTATGGCGGACACTTCGGACAATTTTGACACATTTTTGGGACAATTGTCATTTTCACAGCAAAAAATGCATTTAAATTGCATTGTTTACTGTGGAAATGACAGTTGCAGTTTGGGAGTTAACCACAGGTGGCGCTATAGGGGATGTTTGACCTATGTGTTGTGTTTACAACTGTAGGGGGGTGTGGCTGCAGGTGTGATGTCATCGATCACGTCCCCCTATTACAGGGATGACGCGATCGATGCTACGGCCACAGAGAAGCACAGGGAAGCCGTGTTTACACACGGCTCTCCCCGTTCTTCCGCTCCAGGGATGGATCGCCGCATTGCAGCGGCGATCGGGTCCGCGAATCCTGCGGTCCCGGACCTTCGGACCGGGTCACGCGCCCGCGACCGCGACCCACAGCTGGGTACTAAAATCAACGTGCAGCAGATCATTTTTTTTTGCCTAGCATAGGAGTAGGACCTGGCTCCCTGTGGGCGCTTTGGTCTTTGAGATTTTTTTTTTCAATTTTTTCTCTCTGCTTTGTTCCTGAGATCTACTATTAACTGGGCGGCAGGTTGGATGTCCTAGATCCTTGTAGTCACCCCAGTTTTGGGCATTGAGCGTGTGCAGGCCTTTAGCTATGCGCTGTGTCAGTCGCAACGGACCCGGTTTGTTCCAGGTTGGAACGGCTGGACATTCCCTGGGAGGTCGATTGTTTTTTTGTTTTTTTTCACCCTTCCTTTTCTTCGCTCCCTCCCTTCTCACCAGGCTCTCTGAATTAGGCCAGCTGCGTTACCCGGGGGGTCCCCTGTGGGGGGCTCAGCTCTCTAGTGGGGGCTGCACTGCACGTCCGCTCTCCTGGGGGTGCTGTCTGGTTGTGTGGGGGGCCTCCGCTTTTCGGGTGCCCCGGGGTTGTTCGATGCCTGTAATTTTTAATTTGCCCGCCGCTTGTACTGTGTTTTCTTCCTTTCAGCTGCCATTTTCCTGTAGCCTGTGCACCCTGTGGTGGTGGTCACAGCGGTGGCCATTTTCTTGTAGCCCGAGCGCTTTTTTCTACAGGGCAGTCGTTCAGCGGCCATTTTCTTTTGGGTTTATGCCTCTAGCGGTGTTATCTGGTATCTGGACGGCGCCAACAGCCTGACTCACCACAAGGGACAGTGACACGTGCGGTTGTGTACAGGGAGCTGCTCTGTCGGGACAAAGTGGACGGCAGCGGTGCAGTGCCTGCTTGGGTGGTGAGTCCTCTTGGGGGGCCCCTCGGCATCTAAAAGCAGCTAGGAGGGTGGGCTGAGGGTTAGACGCGTGGGTCAGCATTGTGTGTGAAGCTGATGCTTCTTCCCCAGACATACCTGTGATAGCAACTGGTGCCGATGTGGAGGTAATGTCGGCAGTCCTGGAGGCCTTTGTTGCAAGGGTGGCTAGGGTGTGCGGGAAAAAGAGGGGTAAAAACGCCCCCTCTCCCCGCCATCTTCCGGGGATGTTTGATTCAGATTCGGGCCCAGCTACTGATTCCGGCCTGGGTTCTGATGCATCAGAAGATGCGGACCACGACCCTTCGGACATTGAGGATGATTCCGTGTCAGTGCACGATAGTGCACTTGTTGGAGAACTAGTCATCACGGTGCAGGATACTCTTAAATTGGAGGCTAAGACAGATGCATCTACAGAGATGTCTGTCCCTTTCGGGTTCCGCAAGGTGTTTCCTTGTGTTCCTTATCTGGACAAATTTCTATACAAGGAATAGGAACGTCCACAGGGGACCTTTTTGGTCCCCAAGTGTATAGCGGTCCCTTTTCCCTTTGAGGAAGATTTCCTGAAGAAATGGACTTCTTCACCGATTGTAGACCCCCGGACCATATTGCTGCCCAATGACCAGAGCACTTTTTGTGATTCGGCACTGCGTCGCTTTAACTGACAATTGCGCGGTCGTGCGACGTGGCTCCCAAACAAAATTGGCGACCTTTTTTTCCCCCACACATTTTGGGACCATTGGCATTTTTTTTAGCGATCAATGCTATAAAATGCATTGGATTACTATAAAAATGCCATTGGCAGTGAAGGGGTTAAGTGTGTTCCTGGGTGTGTTCTAACTGTATGGGGGGGTGGCCTCACTAGGGACATCACTGATCTTCTGTTCATACATTGTATGAACAGAAGATCAGCGATTCCCCCCTTGACAGGACCGGGAGCTTTGTGTTTAGCTCCAGGTCCCCGCTCTGTAACGAGCGATCGCGTGTGCCCGGCGGCAATCGTACCCGACAGGCACGTGCGCGGGACTCGGGGGCGCGCACGCGCCCCCTAGTGGCCGATTTAATGCGGACGTATAGCTACGGGCTCTCGCCCAGCAGAGCCGACTTCCCGCAGTAAAATGACTGCGGGCGGTCGGCAACAGGTTAAAGAAGGTAACCACGCTTCGGGTGGAGGGGGCTCCTGCCTTCAAAGACCCTGCGAACAGGAGGGCTGAGGCAGTCGTCTGCTCCCTGTTCACGGTGGTGGGATCAGCAGTGAGTCACTGTGGCCGGGGCCTTGGTGTCGCAGATGCTTACTGAGTGGGCAAAGATGCTGCACCACGAGTTAAGAGGAACAGGCTTCCCCAACCTGTGTGGAACTGGCCGACCAGTTGTTTCAGGGACTTAAAGCGGATGGCCCCTTAAAAAAAAATATTAAAAGCCAGCAGCTACAAATACTGCAGCTGCTGACTTTTAATATTAGGACACTTACCTGTCCTGGAGTCCAGCGGCGTCCGCAGCAGAGGACGAGCGTTCGCTGCTCCCTCCTTCATCCACGGTGAGGGAACCAGGAAGTGAAGTGCTCCGGCTTCACTGCCCTGTTCCCTACGGCGCATGCGCGAGTCGCGCTGCGCCCACCGCTTGGCTCCCGCTGTGTGCTGGGAGCCGAGAGTTCCCAGCACACAACGGGAAAAACCCGTCTTTTGCCCGAGACTGCGGTCCGGAAGTGGGTGCAAATACCTGTCTTTAGACAGGTATCTGCAGCCCCCTCCCCCCTGAAAGGTGTCAAATGTGACACCGAAGGGGGTTTCCGATCAACGGAACTTCACTTTAGGGTCGGGATCCGCTTTAAGTTTGTGTCTGCTTTGGATAAGATTCCGTTGCTGTCCAGGGCCTCGGTCTCTGCGGTGGTACTGTGTTCCTTATTTGGTTAAAATGTTGGTCCGCAGACCATGCTTCTAAGAATGCCTTGCTTGATTTACCTTTTACGGGTGAGAGGCTTTTTGGGGCCTCGCTGGATGACCTCATCAAGGATGCCACGGGAGGTAAGAGTACTCTCCCACAATCCAAGAAGGGTAAGGAACCGCGCCGTAGACATGGGCCCTCCTCGGCTCATAAGCAACTTTTTTGTCCGCCCAGAGCTGCAGGTAAAAGTTCCCAGACCGATAAGGCACCTGCTGAGGGACAAAAGCAGTCCTGATTTCGCAAGCACAACAACCCTTGGGTTGGGTTTTGAATTTCCAGAAGTCGGTGCTGACTTGGCACCTGGAATTCCTGGGCTTGGTTCTAGATTCCTTGGAGGCAAGAGTTTTTCTCCCCTTGGACAAATTACAAACTCTTCAGGCGGAGGTGTAGCTGCTGGCATCCCACAGATGGTCGTCGCTGCATTCTTGCATGTGAGTCTTGGGCCCCATGGTAGCCTCCTTCGGGGCAGTACGGTGTGGTCAATTCCACACTTGTTCTCTACAGAGGGAGATCTTGGCCAAGTGGGACAAGTCTCCGTTGTCCCTGGATTGTCAAATCCGGGTGGGCCATCTAGTCAAGTCTTCCCTGGTCTGGTGGCCGAGATCTCCGGAAATCGGTCCATCCCCTTCAGTGGATGGTGATCACGATGGATGTCAGCCTTACCAGTTGGGGGGGGGGGGGTGTATTCAGTCGATCAACGTGCTAGAGCTTTGGGCGATCGGGCATTGCCACCCTACGTAGTTTCAGAGGCATCCAGTCGGATAACGCTACTGCAGTGGCGTATGTCAACCATCAAGGGGGGACAAGAAGCTCGGCTGCAGCCTCATAGTTCGCTCACATTCTGAGATGGGCAGAACAGAGTGTGCCGGCGCTATCGGCCGTATACACCGGGCGTAGATAACTGGCAAGCGAACTACCCAAGTCGCCAGATGCTGGACCAAGGAGTGTGGTCGCTACACCCAGAGGTTTATCAACTTATTTGCAAATGATAGGGCACGCCAGACAGGGCTTGACAAATTTGCTTGGAATCTAGGAGCCAGCTAAAAAAGTTAGGAGCCCGAAAACGCGTCCCGTCGAGCTTGCGCACAGAAGCAAACCCATACGTGAGTAGCGCCCGCATATGTAAACAGTATTTAAACCACATGTAAGGTATCGCCGCGATCGTTGGAGCGAGAGCAATAATTCTAGCTCTTGGCCTCCTCTGTAACTTAAAACATGCAACTTGTATATTTTTTTTTAAACGTCACCTATGGAGATTTTAAAGGGTAAAACTGTGATGCCATTCCACGAGCGGACGCAAATTTTTGAAGCGTGACATGTTGGGTATCAATTTACTCACCGTAACATTATCTTTCACAATATAAAAAAAAATTGGGATAATTTTACTGTTTTTACCGCTTGTAAGACCACTGCGCAAATACGGCGTGACACAAAGTATTGCAACAATTGCCATTTTATTCTCTTGGGTGTTAGAATAAAAAATATATATAATGTTTGGGGGTTGTAACTAAATGGAAGGAGATGGCAGTGAAAATAATGAAAAATTACATTAAAATTGCTGTTTAACTTGTAATACCAAACGGCCACCACCAGATGGTGCCAGCTCACAGAAGGGAGAGCTTGGGACATCACAAAGTTGCGGCCTCAATTACCAGCCGCCGCAATCGCGCGGCGGGGGAGGCGCACGGAGACGCAGGATCCTGTGCCTCTGTGCTCCCCCACCTCCCCCGCCACGCGAACGAGGCAGGCCCGCGACGGCCGGTAATTGAGGCCGCGGCTTGGCGGACTTGTAGGCCGCAAAGCCGCGGCCTCAATTACCAGCCGCCGTGGGCGCCAGGTCACAATTTCTGGTCGCAATTGCGACCTCGCGCCCGGACATTGTCGACCCCTGACGCCAGACGTGGTCCTTCTGGCTTTGCGACTCAATCGGGAGTGGGGACAGTATCGGCTGATTTATGCCTTTCCCCTACTAAAGCTTCTCCCTCGTCTACTTCGCAGGGTGCAGACCGAGGGGATTCCGATGATCCCAATTGCTCCAGATTGGCCTCGGCGTCCCTGGTACGCCGACCTAGTGCGTCTGGTGGCAGATGTTCCTTGGTGACTACTGATGCGACAAGACCTTCTCTCACAAGGTCCCATACGTCATCCTGCTTTACGATTGCTGGTTTTATTTAACGGCATTGCTATTGAAAGCCAGGTGTTAAGGGGCCGAGGCCTGTTGGATTTGGTTATTTCTACAATGCTGAGAGCACAGAAGTCTTCCTCTAGGAAGATTTATCATTGTACTTGGAAGGCCTACATCTCTGTGTGAGGAGCTGAAGTGGAGTCGATGTGTATACTCGGTTTCCAGGATCCTGCTGTTTTTGCAGTGTGGAGTGGACCAAAAGCTTGCCTTAAAGGAGTTGTAAAGGAAATTTTTTTTTTTGCTGAAATGACTGTTTACAGGGTAAAGACAGGATGGTTAACTGATTCCTTTTTAAAATGATTAAAAATAGATAAAAATCAATCATATAATGTGCCTGCAGTTTCAGTTTAGTTTTTCATCTAGTTTCATGCTTCTGTGAAGGACAGAGCCAATAGAGGGCAGTGTTTGTTTTTAAAATGAAACTGAGTTACCATGCCCAATTTATTTTGTCACCTTACCTGTCTATTAAAGCGGAGCTCCAGCCGCAATTTTTTTTTTTTTAAAGTCGGCAGCTACTAACAGTGTAGCTGCTGACTTTAAATAAGGACACTTACCTTGTCCTACTTGCCCGCGCTGATGGGCCCCCCGATGCCGGTCCCACGATCGCTCCGGGTCCTGCGCCGCCATCCACACTATGGGAAACAGGCAGTGAAGCCGTACGGCTTCACTGCCCATTTCCTACTGCGCCTGCGTGAGTCTCACGCTGGCTTGTGAATGGGCGCGCTGCTCTCTGAGAACACACACAGTTCCCAGAAAGCAGCGCGCCCCATTCATTAGGAGAAAGAGAAGAAGAAATCGGCAGATTACGGACTTCCGCATAGCAACAGGTATTTCGGATGAGTAGTGCAGAACAGAGAAGGATTACAGCAAAAACGAACAATGAGTACATGAAACCAGGACTGCATTAGGGTAAAAAAGCTATTTAGCTAAAAAAAATTACTTTAGTGACCCTTTAAGTACTATTAAGGGGCAAATTTCAGTCTTGGCTGTCCTCTTTCAATGGCCCTCACTCACTGGTGAGTACGTTTTTGTACAGGGGGTTCGACATGTGGCCCCTCCGGTGCGACCTCCACTGCCTCCATGGGACTTGAATCTGGTCCTTTCGGTACTTCTGAGACCGCTCATAGAAAACATTAGGGAGATTCCTTTATTGACACACTCACAAAAAGTTGCCTTTTTGGTGGTTGTTGCGTCAGACGGGTTTCTGAGCTTGCGGTCTTGTCTTTCAAGGCTCTTTATCTGATCCTCCACAAGGATAAGGCGGTGCTACACCCACAACCTTTGTTTTTTCCTATGGTCGTTTCGGCTTTTCATCTCAATGAATACATTGTACTACATCCTTATGTCCTTGATAGTCACATCCAAAGGAGGCTGCCTTGCATTCCTTGGACGTTGTCCGAGCTCTGCGGGTGTACCTGTCTGCTACTGCTCCATTCCGGAGGTCGGACTCACTGTTTGTTTCAGGGCTCGTCCTAAGAAGGGCTTGGCGGTCTTGTCGACCACCATCTCTAGGTGGCTCAGACTGGTTGTAAACCAGGCTTATGCCAAACAAGGGCGGGCGCCTCCTTTTTCCTGTCACGGCGCATTTAACCCGGGCAATGACCGCCTCCTGGGCTTTCTGACATCAGGCATCCATTTCCCAGGTGTATAAGGCGGCGACCTGGTCGTCCGTTCACCCCTTCTCAAAATTCTACAAGGTTGATGTGAGTGCATCTTCAGATGCTTGCTTCCGCCGCAAGGTTTTGCAGATGGCTGTTTAAGGTTGCATTTCCTCTGATATGTTTGGGGTGAAGTTTGTTTTGTTTGCTTTTCTCACCCCTTGTTTTTTTGACACTGCTTGGGGACGTCCCCTTTGTCAAGATTATGTTGCTGTGTTCGTTCATGAGAGAAAATAAGATTTTTGTGCTCACCGTAAAATCCTTTTCTCTGTAGTTCATGGACGGACACAGCACCCACTTCTCTTTTTTTATGTTTGTACTTCTTTTTGACAAACTGAGTTGCTGCACGCAGGGAGAGGGGTTGTACCCAGAGGGACTGCTTCCTGGACGGTACTATAAAGTTTTAAAGTTGTATTAACTACTTGAGATCCGCGCTACAGCCGAATGACGGCTCTAGCGCGAATCTAATTTGTCAACAAGCCGTCAATTGACGGCTTGTCACTAGCTGTTTCCCGGCGCGCGCTCCAGAGCGCGCTGCGGGGAAACACTGTGTTGGCCGTGTCCCTTGGACACAGCCAATCACAGATCGCCGCGAACGGCCAATCAGAGTGGCCGTTTGCGATGTGATCTGTGCGGCCAATGAGAGATGATCTCATAGATCATCTCTCATTGCCGTTTTACATAGAGACAGCGTTCTGTCTCTGGAGAGCAGGAGACGGATCTGTGTCTCTTGTACATAGAGACACAGATCGGTCACCTCCCCAGTCACCCCCCCTCCACCTACAGTTAGAACACTATGCAGGGAATACATTTAACCCCTTCCTCACCCCCTAGTGTTAACCCCTTCAATGCCAGTCACATTTATACTGTAATTAGTGCATATTTATAGCACCAATCGCAGTATAAATGTGAATGACGCCAAAAATGTGTCAAAAGTGTCCGATGTGTCCGCCATAACGTCGCAGTCACAATAAAAATCGCAGATCGCCGCCATTTCTAGTAAAAATAAAATAATAAAAAATAATAATTCTGTCCCCTATTTTGTAGGCACTATAAATTTTGCGCAAACCAGACGCTTATTGCGATTTTTTTTTTTTTTTTTACCAAAAATATGTAGAAGAATACGCATCGCCCTAAACTGAGAAAAAAAAAGTTTTTTTTTTTTTAATTGGGATATTTATTATAGCAACAAGTAAAAAATATTGTATTTTTTTCAAAATTGTCGCTCTTTTTTGTTTATAGCGCAAAAAATAAAAACCGCAGAGGTGATCAAATACCACCAAAAGAAAGCTCTACTTGTGGGGAAAAAAGGACATTAATTTTGTTTGGGAGCCACGTCGCACGACCGCGCAATTGTCAGTTAAAGCGACGCAGTGCCGGAAGCTGAAATATCACCTGGGCAGGAGGGGGGTATAAGTGCCCAGTAAGCAAGTGGTTAACACATTAACATGTTTCTGCCTAGTTCTCTCCTGATAGAAGGCTAATACCCTATTGTCAAGTTTATGTTGCTTTGTCCATCCATGACCTACAAAAAAAAGGATTTTACGGTGAGTACAAAAATCCAAATTTTTATTGGTCTTATGTAATCAAATTTTCTGAGATACTGAATTTTGGGTTTTCACTAGCTGTAAGCCATAATCCTCTAAATTATGGCTTCATGTACATGGGACGTTTTTACAACCTCTCCTGAACGATTTTATCTTGACAGATAGTAACCCACGTTTAAAACGTCATTTTTTCTACATTTACATGTTGTGTTTTGCAGCGTTTTGTGTTTGGAAGTGTTTCTAATTTTTTTTTTTGGCTGAAAACGCCTGTAAAGGAAAAGCAGCTACGGTAAATGCGAGTTATCGCATAGTACCAGCAGCAGTGTACATGAGGTCTAAAAGAGAGAAATATTTGAAATATATCGCTCTGTGTGCAACGCATCTATAATTTTAAATATGACTTTCACTTTGATTGAATTACTGAAAAAAAATTACTTTTTGATCAAATTTTATGAGATGCACCTCTATATAAATGCTGCTCCCTAATCTTAAAGGGCAATGTGGCAATTTGTTTGATAAAGCTCAATACAGCTTATTTTTTTTACTGAGCTAAAATGCAGCCCATTAATTGTAATGTTCCTATGCACACAGGCGCGTAAACAAGTGCCGTGGATTCTTCGGTTTAAAAACAAAAAATCGAAATATTGTGAACGCGAGAATAAGTTAATATGTAAATGTGTGGAAATGCATACAAAAAAAGGCTGAAAACAAAATGAATGCTCAGACACAGGAGTATTGTGTGCAAGAGGCCTAATGCTAATACTATTGGCTGCAACTGTGTATGTATTTAAACTGCATATTTTGCCATTTGTTTACCTACGGCATTAACATTTTTAGTGACACGTTTAATGCTTATGAATATTTAAGGAGACAGTTTCTTCAAAAGCTAATTATTAATGGTCAATTTATTTATTGCCTTCCAGGTGTATTCTTGGTGAACTCTTTACAAAGAAACCAATATTCCAGGCTAATCAGGAGCTGGCTCAACTAGAATTGATTAGGTATTTTCTTAAGTTGTTCTACATTTATGCAGTTCTAGTGGAGCAAAGTCCAAGATTTGCTCAAGGATGGACAGAAATCCTGTTGCCAACTGTAATTGTACTGTACAAGACACTTGATATTCATAGACCCTGGATTATAGGCTGGTACCTTTTGAGGACACTACCTCTGGGATTCCCTCTATAACCCTACCACACTCTTCGGTTTTTTGCTAGTGTCCTATGGTGATGGACATCTCCCTTACGGAGAAGTCCCTTTTTGCTTACCTAGTTTATTATTTTACTTTGGATTCTTCCACCAGCTCTTCAGTCTTCCAATTTAACAATGGAAGCTTTCATCCAAATCAGTGCAACATTGGTAAACTCCTTTAAGCCATGCCCTGACCTCACACTTTGGAGGACAATGCATGTATTTTGGTGCTGAGTGCTAAAGAGCCAGGGGCATAGTCATCCCTTTGGAATCCAGACCTTGAAGACTGCTTCGGGGTGTGCCCCCTGTGACAGGCAAAGCCTGGTCCCTATACAGTAACCAGAAAAACATGGTCAGGTAAGACATGATCACCCTGTTTCATTTACAGTTACTGTAGTTCCATAGGAAGATTGAGACATAATATTTCCATTGCTTGCTTCACATTGTTCTTAAAGGAGTTGTAAAGGAAAACATTTTTTGCCTAAAATTAATGTCTGCAAGGTAGACAGACAGAATAGTGTAATGATTCTGTTAAAAACCAAGTAAATACCTATTAAATTCCTTCATCTATATCACCTCCGGCGTTCTAGTTTCTGTTCTCTCATTCACTTCCTGGTTTGCGGCACGCGTTTATGTAAGAACTACATTTGAATTGCGGCACGCCCAGTAATTCTCACCTCCTTGAAGTCTCTTAAACGTAGAGAGCGTCCTGCCGCACAGATGTAGTTCCCAGGAGGGGACGAGCACGTCACTGACCACCGCAGTAAAGCCTCCCTTCACGGTGGTGAGTAACAATCAGGCAAGCCGGAAGAGAACAGAGAAGAAATAGAGCAAATTTATTGGCGTTAACACACACAGGCATATAACACGCACCCCAACTTTAAGAGGGACGTTTCAGGGAAAAAACTTTCCACAGCCCCCTGCATATAACACGCAGGCACAGTTTCCCCTCTATTTTCAGGGTAAAAAAAGTGAGTGTTATACGCCAATAATTAAACTACTTAAAGACCAACCACCACGGTTGTACTGCGGCAATGTGGCTGCTTCCCACAAAACGGCATCGTACATTTGCTCGTACACATCGATTTGTGGGTGTGCCCGCCCACTAACCAGCGGGGAGCCAATCAGTGCATGGGACAGACTCGATGACTGCCAGCCACATGCGATTGTTCCCTGCAATGACAGAATGGGGATCAACCTGTGTAAACCAGGAACATCTCCATTCTGACAGGGGAGATCATACAGATCTGGTCTTTCTGCTATGCAGGAAAACTGATCTGTTTGTTTTCCCGGTCACACGGTCCCCCCCATACAGTTGGAACACATTGAGGGAACACATTTAACCTTTTAATCAACCCTGTTAACCCTTTCCTTGCCAGTGTCATTAGTACAATAACGTGCATATTTTTAGCACTGATCATTGTAATAATGTCACTGGTTCCCAAAAGTGTAAAAAATCTGTTGGTTGTCTGAGCTGTCCTCTGCAACGTTGCAGTCCCGCTACAAATCACTGATCGCCGCCCTTACTTTAATATATAATAAAAATGCCATAAATCCATCCCCTATTTTGTAGATGCTTTACCTTTTGCGCAAACCAAAATCAATATGCGCTTATTTTATTTTTTTAACCAAAAATATGTAGAAGAATACATATTGGCCTAAACTGATGAAGACTTTTTTTTTTCTTTTACATTTTTTGGGGGAATATTTATTATAGGAGAAAACATTTTTTATTTTTTCCAAATTGTCGCCCCCCCAAAAAAAGAAAAAAAATGAAACTCCATTTGTGGGAGAAAAAAGGGACAATTTTGTTTGGGTACTGCGTCGCATAACCGCACAAATGTCGGTTAAAGCGACACAGTGCCGTATTGAAAAAAAAAATGGTCTGGTAATTAAGGGGGGAAAATCTTCCGGTTCTTAAGTGGTTGACACATCTTCCATTATTTAGTCAACACTCACTGTCTTCTAATACCTACACAGAATCACTGTGGCGGGTAAAGCCTGGACTTTTTTTATACAGTCCAGCATTTTATACATGCAAAACAGGGTCACACCCTGTTTCTCTATCTGTTACTTTGCTAAATGGGGCTGGAATGTATTTGAAATGTATGTTCGGAATGTATTCCATTCACAGTGCAAACTTAGTGCTAAAATTCAACCACTCAGAGCTCAGTCTTGGATGAATGACCATGCGTTGCATTACACCACTGCTGCACACTTTCCCACTTCTACCCTTAAAAGGTACTCGGGTGCTTCCTCCCACCCTTTTATCACAAGGATTTGTTGCAGGTTGATTTGCCCCTGGGTTTTGGCATACTCACTTTTAGTTCTCATACTTGGAGTGTAAGTAAAGCCTTACACCCCATAGAAAAATCCCAAAGCCCCTCAGAAGCTTGTGTTTCTTAACTCCTTCAATACAGGGCTTTTATACACACCTCCATACCGGGCCTATTCTGGCACTTCTCTCCTACATGTACAAATCATCATTTTTTTGTTAGAAAATTACGCAGAACCCCCAAATATTATATATGTTCTTTTAGCAGACATCCTAGGAAATAAAACCATGGTAATTGCAACGTTTTATCTTGCACGGTATTTGCGCAATAATTTTTCATACGCCTTTTTTTTTTTTTGGAAAAAAAAAAGGATTTTTAACCACTTAAGGACCGCCTCCTGCAGATTTACGTCGGCAGAATGGCACGGCTGGGCACATCAACGTATATATACGTTGGTTTTAGTACCCAGCCGTGGGTCGCGGGCGCGCGCCCGCGACCCGGTCCGAAGCTCCAGGACCGGGACCGCGGGATTCGCGGACCCGATCGCCGCTGCAGTGCGGCGATCCGTCCCTGGAGCGGAAGAACGGGGAGAGCCGTGTGTACACACGGCTTCCCCGTGCTTCTCTGTGGCCGGAGCATCGATCGCGTCATCCCTGTAATAGGGGGACGCGATCGATGACGTCACACCTACAGCCACACCCCCCTACAGTTGTAAACAACACATTAGGGCACACATTCCCTACAGCGCCACCTGTGGTTAACTCCCAAACTGCAACTGTCATTTCCACAGTAAACAATGCAATTTAAATGCATTTTTTGCTGTGAAAATGACAATTGTCCCAAAAATGTGTAAAAATTGTCCGAAGTGTCCGCCATAATGTCGCAGTCACGAAAAAAATCGCTGATCGCCGCTATTAGTAGTAAAAAAAAAAATAATTAATAAAAATGCAATAAAACTATCCCTTATTTTGTAAACGCTATAAATTTTGCGAAAACCAACCGATAAACGCTTATTGCGATTTTTTTTACCAAAAATATGTAGAAGAATACGTATCGGCCTAAACTGAGGAAAAAAAATGTTTTTTTATATATTTTTGGGGGATATTTATTATAGCAAAAAGTAAAAAATATTGCATTTTTTTTTAAATTGTCGCTCTATTTTTGTTTATAGCGCAAAAAATAAAAACCGCAGAGGTGATCAAATACCACCAAAAGAAAGCTCTATTTGTGGGAAAAAAAGGACGCAAATTTTGTTTGGGAGCCACGTCGCACGACCGCGCAATTGTCTGTTAAAGCGACGCAGTGCCGAATCGCAAAAACCCCTTGGGTCATTTGCCAGCGTATTGGTCCGGGTCTTAAGTGGTTAATAAACAGCTTACCTGTAAAATCCTTTTCTTGAAGTACATCACGGGACACAGAGCGCATAGCCATTACACTTGGGTTATATGGGTACCTTCAGGTGTGGACACTGGTGTAATCAATTTCACAGGAAGTTTCCTCCCTATATAACCCCCTCCCACTGGGAGTGCTTCAGTTTTGTAGCAAGCAATTCCTCAGAGGTTATACAATGTTCCCCAAAAGAGGGGTGGGAGCTCTGTGTCCCGTGATGTACTTCAAGAAAAGGATTTTTACAGGTAAGCTGTTTATTAAAAATCCTTTTTTCTTTATCGTACATCACGGGACACAGAGCGCATAGCCATTACACTTGGGATGTCCTAAAGCAATGCTCTATGAAGGGAGGGAGACCGTAAGGCCAAGAATAGCCAAACAAAAAATTATCAGGAAGTAAAGTAACTCCACCAACAGAAAAAAGGGGGCGTGATCCGGACCAGAGGATTCTATACTGCTGCCCGTAGGACCGCCTGCCCGAATGCTGCGTCCGTACCCTTTGCAACGTCCAACTTATAAAATTTAGTAAACGTATGTACGGAAGACCAGGTTGCCGCCTTGCAAACCTGTGCCATAGAGATCTGATGGTGTGCCGCCCAGGAGGCACTCATGGCCCTCGTAGAATGGGCTTTAACTGATAAGGGAGGTGGAACGCGCTTCAGACCATAGGCCTGAAAAATCAGCTGCTTAATCCACCTAGCCAAGGAAGACTTGGCAGCCGGCTGACCCTTCTTGGGGCCATCCGGAAGAACAAAAAGCACATCTGTTTTCCGAATCTTCTCTGTAGCCTTGAGATAGACCCTCATGGCTCGAACCACGTCCAAAGTATGAAGCAGTCTTTCCTCTCTGGACTGGGGAGTAGGAAAGAAGGATGGTAGGACTAGGTCCTGATTCAAGTGAAAACTGGATATGACCTTAGGAAGGAAAGAAGGTTGAGGCCGCAGAACCACTCTGTCCTTATGCAGAATAAGGTATGGCTCCCTGCATGACAAGGCTGCCAGCTCGGAAACCCTTCTGGCCGAAGCCATAGCCACCAAGAAAACCAACTTTCGGGTTAGTAGCACAAGAGGGATTTCTGTCAGAGGTTCAAACGGCTGCCTTTGTAAAGCTGACAAGACCAGATTTAAATTCCAGGGGCAGAGGGGAGCTCTAATAGGGGGATTCACATGCAAGACCCCCTGCAAGAAGGTTTTCATAAGCGAATGGGTGGCCAAGGGTCTTTGAAACCATATTGATAAAGCCGACACCTGCCCCTTTAGAGTACTAAGAGCCAACCCTTTGTCAACGCCAACCTGGAGGAATCGCAAGATCCTGTCAATAAAAAACTTTCGAGGATGCCATTTTTGAGACTCGCACCACTCCACATAGGTTCTCCAGACTCTGTAATAAATATTTCTGGAGACCGGTTTCCTAGCCTGAATCAACGTAGATATGACCTGAGCTGAGAGGCCTCTGCCCTTAAGAATTAGGGATTCAGCCGCCAAGCCGTCAAATTTAGCTGCTGTGAAGCAGGGTGGCAGATTTGGCCCTGAGACAGCAGATCTGGGCGCAGGGGGAGCGGCCACGGCGCCCCGACTGACATCTTCACGATGAGTGCGTACCAAGCCCTCCTGGGCCAGGCTGGGGCCACCAGGATCACAGGCCTGCACTCCACCCTGATCCTCCGTATGAATGAATGAATGAATGAATGAATGAAAACTTGTATAGCGCGGCACATGCGAACTGAATCGCCTCTGGGCGCTTGTTGTTCCTGTCTCCTTTGATATCAAAAGAGAAAAGTCTTGACCTTTTTCCTAAATGCTAGGTGGTTCTCCTCCAACCGAATGCTGGTTGGTAAAGCGTTCCATAGTCTGGGACCTTGGATCGCGAATCTTCTTTCTCCTTTCGAATTGAAGTTGGCTTTCGGAACCTGGAGCAGGTTCTGATTCGTGGATCGCAAAACGCGATTGGGATTATGCGTTTTTATTATTTCGCATAAATAAAGGGGGGCATTCCCATGGACACATCTATGCGTAAGACAGAGAGCTTTAAAAGCAATTCTGTCTTTAACTGGCAGCCAATGAAGGGCTCTCAGTGAAGGTGAGATGGATTCCCAGGGTTTTTTCCCAGTCACAAGTCTAGCGGCCGTATTTTGAACGACTTGCAGACGAGCGATTTGGTACTTGGGGAGGCCGAGGTAAAGGGCATTTGCATAATCCAGTCTGGAGTTTACAATAGCTCCCACCACGACCGCTAAATCTTCTTTAGGGATGAACGGAGTGAGTCTGCGTAGTAGGCGCAGTAGATGGTGAGATCCGCTGACTACTGACCCTATTTGTGTGTCCATTGTCATAAAGGAGTCAAAAATAACCCCTAGGCGTTTGACTTTGGCGCTAGGGGTGATGAGCTTGCCCAAAATAGGCGGGGGGGGTCCACGCTGTTGAAGGTTGATTCCTACGCTTGGCGTGAAACAGAAGAAGTTCTGTTTTCGCTCCATTGAGTTTAAGATAACTCTTTGTCATCCAATCCTCTATCAAGGAGAGGCAAGTCTCTAGATTGAGGTGGTGATCCTGTCTATTGCAGATGCGGAGATACAATTGTGTGTCGTCTGCGTATGAGTGATAGAGCAGTTTTTTGCTGCTGATAATCTCAAAAAGAGGACGAAGATAGATGTTAAACAGCACTGGTGACAGAGGCGATCCTTGAGGGACTCCGCATGTTACTGTGCGTTTTTCTGACGTAAAAGGTCCTAACTTTACTGTTTGCGATCGGTTTTCCAGAAAAGAGGAGAACCAAGATAAATCGCCTTCTGCGACTCTGGCTACTTCAGCAAGCCGATTCAGTAACAGTTTGTGGTCTACAGTGTCAAAAGCTGCACTTAGGTCCAACAGAACTAGAAGACAAGATTCTCCTTCATCTGCGGCCTTGAGAACATCGTCCCATACTTTCAGCAGTGCTGTTTCCGTCCCGTGTCCGGGACGGAAGCCTGATTGCAATGGGTCAAGTAGCTTGTAGGTATCTAGATGCTGTTGCAGCTGTTGTACCACTACTTTCTCCATTATCTTAGAAAGTACGTTGAGGGTTGTTATGGGACGGCGGTGGAGTGGGTCCTTGGGGTCCAGGGAGGGTTTCTTCAGGATGGGTTGGATTATACCCTCTTTCAACTGTGTGGGCACTATGCCCTCCAGAAAAGACTGGTTGATAAACTGCGTGATGGGAGGAGCCAGGATGTCGGCGCATTCCTTCAGCAGTTTTGTGGGGATAATGTCATTCGGCGCTGTGCTATTTCGCAGAGTACAAATGACATTCTTAGTGGTCTCGATGGAGATGGGTTCCAGGGTAAACTTACCTGATAACGGAGAATTACTATGGGTGCTGTGTGAGAGGCTGCAGGGGGGGCTAAGGGGGGAATTGTTTTGCTGAATGCTTTCACGGATTGCCTCGATTTTATTAATGAAGCAATCCGATAGTTCATTGCAAAATTCTTGTGTATCCGAACTGGGGGCTTTGATGCATTCTGGTTCCATGGTCTGGGTGACCATCTTGAAGAGTTCGCGGGGGCGGTTAATGGCACCGTTGATAGCCTCCGAAAAATAATTTTTCTCCGTAGAAGGCGGGGAATCATCTGCAGTGGAGGGAACGCATACAGGAGAGAAAACTGGTGCCAAGGGCAAACCAACGCATCGGTCCCGTAGGCAGAGGGATCCCTGGCTCGGGATATGAATTTGTCCAACTTTTTGTTGGATCTCGTTGCCATAATGTCCACATCTGGGACTCCGAATCTTTGGCAAATCTCTTGGAATACCTGGGGGTGAAGCGACCACTCCCCCGGGAGCAACTGTTGACGACTCAAAAAAATCTGCTTGAGAATTGTCTATCCATGGGATGAACACCGCCGAGATGCAGGGTACATGGGCTTCGCCCCATGAGAAAATCAGGTTTACTTCCCTTTGGGCTGCTAGGCTCCTCGTGCCCCCCTGGTGGTTTATGTATGCCACCGCAGTGGCATTGTCGGACTGTATCCTTACTGGAAGACCCTGAAGGGGGAGAGTCTAGGCGATCAGGGCCAGCTGAGCAGCTCTGATCTCTAGGATATTGATGGGAAGCAGTTTTTCTGCCTCCGACCACTGCCCTTGCTGGGTCTGTCCTTCTAGAACTGCCCCCCAATGGCATCCGTGGTTACTATCTTCCACGTGATGGGGCAAAAGGATTTCCCCTTTGACAAATTTTGAGGGACCAGCCACCAAAACAGCTTGCGCCGGACTCCTGGGGAGAGCACTAACGGACGATCTAACGCCTGAATGGACTTGTTCCAAGCAGAGAGAATGGCTGCCTGAAGATATCTGGTATGGATCTGGGCGTAGGGCACTGCCTCGAAGGCGGCCACCATCTTCCCCAGCAGTCGCATACATAGGCGAATAGTCGGCCTCTTCTTGCCTAAGATCACTTGAACTGCTTGAGTTATTGATCTGACCTTTGCTTGAGGTAAAAATATCCTCTGGCAGTCTGTATCTAGCCGAAGGCCTAGATATTCCAACTGCTTTGTGGGTTTCAATATCGATTTTTCTTGGTTCGCAATCCACCCAAATTCCTCTAGATGCTGAACTGTGCGAACTACTGCATGATTGAGGCTGGAAGCTGAGCTGTCGATAACCAGAAGATCGTCCAGGTATGCCAAGACTAAAATGCCTTCTGTCCTTAGGACGGCTAGCACCGGGGCTAACACCTTTGTGAATACCCGCGGAGCTGTTGCCAACCCGAAAGGGAGGGCTATGAACTGGTAATGACGGTGATCTATCGTAAAACGAAGAAACTTGTGATGTGCCGGGTAGATCGGCACGTGCAGATACGCATCCTTTATGTCTATAGATGCTAGAAAGTCGTCTTGATGTAGGCTGGCTGCCACCGAACGTGTGGACTCCATACGAAAGGTCTGAATCTTTAGAAAGCGATTTAGGCGTTTGAGGTCTAAGATAGGCCTGACGTCGCCATTGGGCTTTGGTATTATGAAAAGGTTGGAGTAGAATCCCAGACCCCATTCCTGGGTTGGTACTTCTACAATTACTCCTTGGAGCAAGAGACGATCCAATGCTTTTACAAGAGAGGCCCTCTTTAATGGGTCGCTTGGAAGACTTGACCCCTGAAAATGAGGAGGGGGGGACTTCCCGAAACTCTAGCTTGTAGCCCGTGGCTACCACGGACAGTACCCAAGAGTCGGGAATTCTGGCCTTCCACACTTCGGAGAAAAACCGAAGCCTTCCCCCCACCCAAGAGAGTGGGGGCGCCCCTTCATGAATCTGACTTGATGACTGGTTTAACCGGCTTGCGAGACCATGGCCTCTTGTCTGCCGTGGCTTGTCCTTGTGGGCGGCTATTAAATGCTGAACGCCCGGGAGGCCGTCGATACTGACGGGAAGTTGAAGGGGCCGAGCCTGCGAAGGCCTGTCGCTTAAACGCGGGCCCACGCGATCTTTTCTTGACAGGCAAGAAAGAACTTTTACCACTTGATATGGTCTGGATATATTTATCTAGGTCTTCACCGAATAGTCTCCCACCATGAAAGGGAAATCCTGCTAAAAGCCTTTTGCAGGGTGCCTCTGCTGACCAGTTTTTCAGCCACAAAAGGCGACGCATATGAACCAACAGCAGAGATAAACGGGACGTTTGTTGAATGGAGTCCTTAATAGCATCTACTGCAAAGCAGAGAGCCCTTGGGAGGTCAGCCAATTCACGAGCTTGCTGAGCCGGTATGTCCCTTAATATCTGTTTAGTCTGATCCTTTAAAGCCTGACAAACGCCAATGGCTGCCACCGCTGGCTGAACCACGGCACCTACTGTGGTAAAAGAAGCCTTCAGTAGGGTCTCCAACTTTTTGTCGACTGGATCTTTAAACATCTGGACATTTTCAACCGGACAGGTCAGGGATTTAGGGAGGGTAGGGAGTGCCCATTTCTTTGCAAATTCTTCTTCCATAGGATAGAGAATAGTGAACCTTTTAGGAGGGATAAAAATCCTATCAGGTCGAGCCCAATCCTGAAAAATCACGCTCTCCAGAAGGGGGTGAACCGGAAAAGACGCACCACTCAACGGTGCCTTCAAGGAACCTAAAGAGGATACCGCGGGGGCTAATTGTTCTGACACTGGAAGTTTAAAAGCAGTGCGAACCATATCTGTCAGAGACTGGATCCACAGGCTCTCTGCTTGAGAAGCCGAAAAAATTTCATCTATAGTGGAACCTTCAATGTCTGAACCGTCGGGACTCGGGTCCGCTTGATCCCCCTGTGGGTCCAATTCCTCCAAAGAGAGGACCTCTGCATCTGAAAACACCAATCTAGGTGACGGGGATCTAGCCCGTTTGCCACCTGGCAAAGAGCGGGCAATTAAAGCAGTAAACCTTTCCTCTAGCCCACCCAGGGTGGTCGCTAGCATTTATTCCGTAACGTAAACGGGAATGGGTTGATTGGGGGCCGCCTCTGCCCCTAGCACCCTCAATGGCTCCTGCAACATGCTGTTCGGTGGTCTATCTGGTGAGGGTGGGACCGCTAGAGCCTGGCCCAAATCCTCTGACCCCGATGGAGACCCCTTTAGTTTTTTGGTACCTTTTGCAGCCTTAGCTGGTCCTGATCCCTTGGGAGCCATTGCACAACCTTGAGACACCCCTAAAGCTAACACCCAACTGTTGTAGCTAGAAGTGAACCATTAATAAGAACAGGCTATGGTAACATTTTTCCAAATTTTCCTACGCCCGAGAAGGCGGCAATACCGAGGAAGGTCCTGTGAGTATTGCCACACCAATGCCCGTTAGCTGGAGCCCAAGGTTGCACCGACTTAGATACTGCCAGATCTAAGGCTGAGTCCCTTTAAGAAAAAAAAGTTTTTTTTTCTGGTCAGTATGGAGCCAAGTCCAGACCTGAAGATCCACAAACCCCCACTGGGTGTCACTGTTAGCCAGAAATAGCTCAGCTGCGCGCTCTGTGTCCTCAGCCTCCTCTGCTTTCAGGAGGGAATGACCAGCCAGGAAATGCTTTGCTTTAATTGAGACCTGACGCTGCTGGCCCGCCCCCCCCACGCACTTTGACGCTGTAAAAGGCGGCGCGCGCGCCCCCCCCCCCCCACGCTGAAACCAACATGGAGGAAGCAAAAAGCAGAGGAGAAGCCTGGACCAGCGCTAGCAACCCAACAGACACCAGGCAAGACACTAATCTTTATTGTAGTGCACACATAGAGGAAGCTGTCCCCATAGGCTTCCTAAGAAACAGGAGTTTTGTCAGAATTTTCCTTCCTATAGCACGTGGGGCTGCAGTATCATCAGTAGCAAATACATATCTTTAAAAGCATACATATACCTACATGTTATCTGGGTAAACATTAGTACATCCCATCCTGCCTCAAAAGACATAGTGGAGATAGTGGCTGATGCACAAGCATACCATTAGCCGACCCAGAACCCCCAGGGGGATACCTACTGTCGAACCAAGTCCCGCAGGTTCCCTCTTACCTGCTCCACGCCGCAGGGTATTGCAAAATGCAAGAGGCCCAACCTTCCCCCATCTCCGTGGGTATTGTCTTGGACCTTTAGGGACCGGGGTCCTGTGTTAAGGAACCCACACACCTGGACCTATATAGCATCCTGGCATCAGTAGCGTTTAGTTCTTGGAAGAGACTAAGGCACTGGAGCCCAGAATCCAGCCCTCCAAGGAGAGGCATTATAGGCAAAACCCCACTCCAGCAGGGCCCAGGTACCGTACACCTTGGCTTTGAAGCACTTCGGACGGATCCGGCTAGCTATCCTGGGTCCCGAGACCTCCGAGGGACAGCTAGACGTGACCAACACCTAAGACACTGGCGAAAAAACTGAAGCACTCCCAGTGGGAGGGGGTTATATAGGGAGGAAACTTCCTGTGAAATTGATTACACCAGTGTCCACACCTGAAGGTACCCATATAACCCAAGTGTAATGGCTATGCGCTCTGTGTCCCGTGATGTACGATAAAGAAAATGTTTCATGAATTAAAAAAATAACAAAACGGTAAAGTTGGTAAAATGTGAAAGATTATGTTACACCGAGTAAATAGATACCTAACATTTTACGCTTTAAAATTGCGCACACTCATGGAATGGCACCAAACTTCGGTACTTAAAAATCTCCATAGGCAACGCTTTGAATTTTTTTACAGGTTACCAGTTTAGATTTACAGAGGAGATCTAGTGCTAAAATGAATGCTGGCACTCTAACACACGCGGCGATACCTCACATATGTGGTTTAAACAGCGTTTACATATGTCGGCGGGACTTGTGTGTGCGTTCGCTTCTGCGCGCGAGCTACCAGGGACAGGGGCGTTTTACTTTTTTTTTTTTTTCCTATTTCATGTAGTACAGCACAGGACACCCTCCATAAATCTCCTTTTTTACCTTGCTACAACCCAGAGTAGGATTACCACCTCATCCCTTTAAAACTGAACACCTATTAATTACACAGTTTCTGTGGCTAATTTAGTGCAAATAAGGCACTACTTTAGTTAAATTACAGCCTTAATCTGCCACAGAACCTGTGTAATTAATAGGTGTTCAGTTTTAAAGGGATGAGGTGGTAACCCTAAACCAGAGTACAGATGGACTAGGGTAGGGTTATAGTGAAAGGTGCCCCAGGTAAAAGGAGGAGGAGTGTGTTCCCTCATGTTAGCCAATGTCCCATGATGTATGAATAATTTTCCTGTGTCCTGTGCTTTACTCCAGAATATGGAATACAGGCAATCCAAAACTCCTTGTTTTCCATTTTAGACCTATAAAATGGGCATGCTATGATTGGGTCAATCCAGAAAAGATTTTTACCCCTGAGTTTGTTCTTAAAGCTATGTGTCCTCTTTCTATGTGAGTATATTATGGTTTCATGTTCGAAGAGGTGTTTGTATTTTGCCTCTGCTGAGGAGGAAGAAAGTGGTTCTCAAAGCCAAGAAGGGAGCGATCTTTTGACCTTGGTGGCGAGTCCCTGGAAAAATTGAAAAATAGACATACATCTGGTGTTTTTAGACCTTTGATAGTGTGGAGGTATATGAAGAGGCTGAACCTGTTTAATCTAAGTCTCAAGGTGTAATCAACTGAAGATTGTTGTTGGGATTCACAAGTGTTGGAGCACTATGAAGAATTATTGAACTTCATTTGTATTTACTGGTTGTTGGACTGTTTGTAACATATTAATTTCTCTTTGGTGAAAATTTTGCACGTTTAATGTTTTGGGTAATCTCACTTATATCGCTGCACAACATTTTTTTCCCTAACCTGATTGATGTGAATAGATCTATAAGTGTTGAATATAAATTAGGTACAACAAGTGTTTTTTTGCTGTGCAGTCATAGTTCTCATCTAGGCCTAGTCAGACATGTTGGAGTTTGTATTTCTTACTTACAAAGAGCTACTCCTCATCTGTTATAGTGACAAGGTACTCCTATGCCCAAGGCCATCCATCCTTCCCAAGGTGCTTTTGGACTACCATCTCAATTAAGATACAGTTCTTCCAAAGCACTCAAAAATAATTGCTCTTCATTTCCTGGACATAGAGCCACCAGAGTCTACCTCGGAGACACAGCTTCTCTGGATAATGAACACCCTATTTGTGCAGCCCTCAGGACCAAAATAATAATAAAAGTATCTAATTTCTTCATACTTTTTGGCCAAAATGTATTCTACTACAAGTCTTTTGTAAATAAAACAAATCCATTAAGTGTATATTAGTTCAAGTGAAAGTTATAGCGTCTACAAACTTTGATATATACTGCAACAATTTTTTTTTTCTTTTATATTTTTAATGGCGGGGCACAACGGGCAATCTGACACTTTGTGGTAACTGGATAACTGCCACTGATATCTCCAGTCACACGAATACAGTGATCTGTGCCAGTAATATACACTGACATTGTACTAATGGCACTGGCTGGAAAGAGGTTACCATCTGCGGCAATAAAAGGTTTAAATGTGTGCCTAACCATGTTTACTGTGTGGTGCTTTTACTAGGTATGTGCCTGTCTTTATTCCCTACTCTGCAGGCAAGTGGTTAAGTCAACTATAGCTCACTTGATCAGGCAGCTGATCGATAGAGCCTACACTCTAAAGAACTTCTCTTGCCCCTTTATGTGCCCACTTTCAGCACCTGACCACTGTAGTCCAGCTCTGTAATGCATTCACCTAGTTTATTTGTACAGTTTCAAACAAGGTGAAACTCCAGTCTTTTGCTGGTGGATACCCTTCTCATTCATTGCATGGGGACATCCCACAGGCTGTAAATAATAGCCTGTGCCCTGTACAGTTAATCTAAGAGGAAGTTGACGGACTGTAAATTCCATTTCTTGGAGTAATGCATTCAGGCCACCTTCCCTTCTGTTTCTTGGTTACTGGGGGGGGGGGGGGGGCAGGGGGTAGTGTCCTCAAATGCTTTTTTAGTGTCCCCAAATGCTTTTTTAGTGTCCCCGTTTCCAATACACAGCATGTCCCCTGTATTGTCTCCAAGATATAAAATTTACAGGTATCTCAAAATTACTGCTTTTGACTTGCATCTAAATTCCATGTCTTGAAGTACAGGACATGGGCCACTCAAACCCTCAGTACAGTACACAAACCAGTGTACTATACTTTCAAGATATGGAGGCAGACAAGTACATGTCACAATTCTTTTTTTTTTTTTTTTTTGCAACAATCACATGTATCATTTTATTTATTTTAAATGCCCTTGGCTTTTGTATTTTCTCCTTGCAGTCGTCTTTGTGGGAGTCCTTGTCCTGCTGTCTGGCCAGATGTTATCAAATTACCATATTTCAACACCATGAAACCGAAGAAGCAGTATAGAAGGCGATTACGGGAGGAATTCTCCTAGTAAGTCTTTGTGTTGGTAATATGCTTTTAGCTTGAATGCCTGTAAAGACTCTATCACTGTATTTCTAGGAGCCCGACGCTGATGCTCTAGGTCCAAGCATATTTAACAGTCCGTGCAGCTGCGGTGCTTTCCCCTCCCCACCCTCCTGCCATATCACAGAAGCATTTGTATTATGTCAACTCATTCACAAAATACAGAGGCTAATCTAAATGGACAGATGAGGGGAGGGACAGGCATAGCATAGTGAGTACACCCCTCACATTTTTGAAAATATTTGATATCTTCATGTGACAACACATTACGCTTTGCTACAATGTAAATTAGTGAGTGGACAGCTTGTATAACAGTGTCAATTTGCTGTCCCCCCAAAATAACTCCACACACAGTCATTAATGTCTAAACTGCTGGCAACATAAAGTGAGTACACCCCTAAGTAAAAATTCCCAACTTGGGCCCAATTTGGCAATTTTCCCTCCATAGTGTCATGTGACTAGTTCATTTTATAAGGTCTCAGGTGTGAATGGGGAGCCGGTGTGTTAAATTTGGTGTTATCGCTCTCTCTCTTATACTGGTGACTGGAAGTTCAACATGGCACCTCATGGCAAAGAACTCTGAGGATCTGAAAAAAAAGAATTGTTGCTCTACATCAGGGGTGGGCAACCTGTGGCCCTCCAGTTGTTGCAGAACTACAAGTCCTATCATGCCCCTGGAGTAATTGTAACTTCCAGCCTTGCAATGCCTCGTGGGAAATGTAGTTCCACAACAGCTGGAGGGCCCCTGGTTGCCTACCCCTGCTCTACATAAAGATAGCCTAGGCTATAAGAAGATTGCCAAGACCCTGCAGCATGGTGGCCAAGACCATACAGCAGTTTAACAGGACAGGCCCCACTCAGAACAGATCTTGCCATGGTCGACCAAAGAAGTTGAGTGCACATGCTTAGCGTGATATCCAGAGGTTGTCTTTGGGAAATAAATGTATGAGCGCTGCCAGCATTGCGGCAGAGGTTGAAGGGGACATAGACTACTGGAACCATGTCCTGTAGTCTGATGAGACCAAGATAAACTTATTTGGTTCAGATGGTGTTAAGTGTGTATGACGAAAACCAGGTAAGGAGTACAAAGACAAAGTGTGTCTTGCCTACAGTCCAGCATGGTGGTGGGACTGTCATGGTCTTGGGCTGCATGAGTGCTTCCATCACTGGGGATCTACAGTTCATTGAGGGAACCATGACTGCCAACATGCACTGTGACATACTGAGGCAGAGCAATGGTCCCCTCTCTTTGGAGACTGGGCCGCAGGGCAGTATTCCAACAACCCCAAACACCCCTCCAAGACAATGAATATAAATCAAGAATGATAGGGGGAAGGGCAGGGTGGATTGGGGAGTAATAGGGGGATAAGAAAAAACAAAGGAACTGCACTCACATAGGCCACATCCGTATGAGGAATCAAAAAATGGAAAAACAATAACTGTGACACACAGATGTACACCCTGGGACACGGACGCCCGTACGATTCATCCCCCTGATCGGTGGGCTCGTTTCTAGAAGCATAGACTATAAGCACTGATTGGTAATCTGATACCCTCAGTGTATCTGAAACGTAAGACAACAAACGGCTGGCCCTGTGTCCCAGTTTGATATATGGTTCTTTATTAAGGAACGATGGCTGTTTACATTACTTTATAATTATCTTTTTCATGCTGGAAAAGCTCTTATCCTTGACTTCACCGTCAACCTACAGATAACTAATGTTATACATCTCTGTACAAAAATCTTCAAAACTCTGCCCTGAAGAAGCCTCACGGCGAAACGCGCGTCGGCGACTTTGGGTTTTTGTAAATCTAGTGGTTTATTTATGTATTAATTCTATCTCTATGTATATGTACAATTGTTCTATCTTATTTTTATGAATTATATTAAAATTATATTTTTACATTACTTCTCTGGCCTCGATAGTCCGACCTTCAATACTCCTCCACAGTTATTGTTTTTCCATTTTTTGACCCCTCCAAGACAACCACTGCCTTGCTAAAGAAGCTGAGGGTAAAGGCGATGGACTGGTCACGCATGTTTCCAGACCTAAACCCTATTGAGTATCTGTGGGTCATCCTTAAACAAAGTGAAGGAGCACAAGGTCTCTAACATTCACCAGCTCCGTGATGTCGTCATGAAGGAGTGGAAGAGGACTCCAGTGGCAACCTTTGAAACTCTGGTGAACTCCATGCCCAAGAGGAATAAGGTAGTCCTCAAAAAATATGGTGGCCACACAAAATATTGACGCTTTGGGCTCAATTTGGACTTTTTCATTTAGGAGTCTACAGCGGTTTAGACATTAATGGCTGTGTAAGTTATTTTGAGGGGACATCAAATTTACACATATACAAGCTGTACACTTACTACTTTACATTGTAGTGTCATTTATTCAGTGTTGTCACATGAAAAGGTTTAATAAAATATTTACAAAAACGTGAGGGGTTTACTAACTTTTGTGAGATACTGTAAACTCAGGAGATGTCATGCACCTCCATAGGCTTGATAAAGAACTCCTGCTTTTCCTCCCCAAAATAACAGATGCATTGTGCATGTATTTAATCACAACCCAATGTCCGTTTTGTGTAACTTGCCACCTTCAGCTGAATATAGTAAGTTTTGGTGTTTCTCCTCCTCCTGGCTGATTTTTATAGTTCTCTGATTTCCTGTTTCCTTTCTTTTTTCCAGTCCTGATACTATATCTCTCATTAACCTGAAAGTTACTTTTACCAGTTCTGGGAGTTGATGGGTTACTGTGGGTGTTTTCTAGGCCTTCATGTGGGTGGTGAAAGGTGTAAATGTAGCATACCTCCTTATGTGTTGTGTCTGTCTTACAGCATGCCAAAGAATAATGGCTGACTACAGAGGAAGAGCTATGGGAAGTTATGAAGGTGTTTCCTTCATATGTAAATCACTTCACACGAGAGCAGGGAGGGACCTGTTGAATGGAAATCTCCCTGTTCACACTAGTCTGCATATTTAACTGGGCAGGATTTAATTCTAATTGTAATCCATTTAATCCTGCCCAGCAGCAACACAGATAACTTTTTGAACATGCTGTGTATGAAGGGATTTACTATTTTAATAATGCTGAGTTCTGTGAGGTGGGACTTGGGAGGTTTGGAATATTCCTGTAGGTGTGGCTTGGCAGGATTGAATAATATATGTAGGATCTATTACAATCCCACCCACCATCAGGGCTGTAAAGGAAGTTGCATCATTTGCATAGTTTGATGGCGTCTATAGGGGAGTGTTACAGACTCTAGCTGCTGCAGGAGGGGCTGTGGAATGGACAGTATCAACAGGATATACAGAGTGTATCGCATGACAAAGCCAGAAAATCTGGAAATCTGCAGACAACAGAGCATCGTGGTACCGTGGTATGACCTATACTGGGAATGAACATTCAATTCTAGTAAAAGGAAAGTTGGTGTTGAGCTTTAAGTCATGGTGTGCCTGCACTTTTTATAAAATGTGTGAATTTCTGGAATTCAACTTAAAATTCTAGAAATCTGGAGCGTGTCAAACTTTGATCAAAACAGTGTCTGGTCAAGGACCAGCTATCAGAATTGCCTTTAGGCTCTCTACAGCTGATCTTTATACAATTGCTGACTCACCATGCCTCGTTCTGCTCTGTCTGTCTGTCAGAGCTTGCCTCCCTGATGACAGTTGTGGTCAGTATTCAAGAACCATCATAGAACACAAAGAAAACACAGCTCTACAGAGGAAATTAAACCAGGGCTTGACAAATTTGCTTGGAATCTAGGAGCCAGCTAAAAAAGTTAATAGCCAGGAATGCGCCCCGTCCTGCCGAGCACGCTCGCAGAAGTGCCTGCATATGAAAGCGGTGTTAAAACCACACATATGAGGTATCTCCGCGATTGGTAGAGCGAGAGCAATAATTCTAGCCCTAGACCACCTCTAACTTAAAACATGCAACCTGTAGAATTTTTTAAACGTTGCCTATGGAGGTTTAAAAGGGTAAAAGTTTGTCGCCATTCCACAAACGGACGCAATTTTGAAGTGTGACATGTTGGGTATCAATTTACTCGGTGTAACATTATCGTTCACAATATAAAAAAATAAATTGGGCTAACTTTACTGGTGTCTTATTTATTAATTAAAAAAAAGTTTATTTTCTCTTTCGTTCATGGACGGACTTAGCACTCTATTGACAAAGTGGGTATTCAGCCTTCAACTAGGAGAGGACTAGGCAGAAACAGGTTAGTATTTAAACACATCAAACAAACTATACAGCACTGCCCCATTCCCTCTAGGTACAACCCCTCTCCCTGCACCATGCAGCTCAGTTTTTTTTCTGCCTAGTATAGGGGAAGGACATGGCTCTCTAAGGGCCCATGGCTCTTGGAATTTTTTCGATTTTTCTTTTTTTCCCTAGATTCAGTCAGCGAGCATGTGCCGAATGTAGCTACGCCCTGGGTTGTCCACGACATGCCCTGACGTTCCAGGGGTGGGCAGTGAGCTTCGCACTCCGGGGTACGCATATGACCGGCTCCATGCCTGATTTACAGTGCCGGGCCGACAGCCACCTCCGTCACCATGCAGAAGATGGCCTGTCAGGAATGCTTCTAGCGAGTCCACGCTGGACAGGTAAGTAGCTGTTTTTTCCCCTGCTTAGGTGGGGGGGAATGTGGCTGGACCTTCCTGTGGAGGCTGTTTGTGGGATTGTACACCTCATTGCTCTCCACCTTCCTTCCCTCCTCCCTGCACTGGGTTAGCTGCTGCGTGGATAGGGGGGCGTCATCCGACACAGGGCCTCCGCTGTCCGTCTGGGGGGGGGGTTGTTCGGCGGCCCCTGGGGGTATCCGAGGTCTTGCGGCCTCTTGTGCAATTGTTTACTACCTGCCGGCCGGTAGCTATTTTGGCGCCGCCCAGCGACGCTTTGGCCTCCTAGTATCACTTGGCGGCCATTTTCAAGAAAATGGGCACACACCTTTTTTCGTAGGTTTGCGGCCATTTTGGCAGAGTTTTTGTTTCTTGTGGCTACTTTTTGGCGTGGATGGCTGGCACGCATCACGGAGGGCAGGTGTGTTCTCTCACTGCGGACGCTGGGTGACTTCTCAGGCGGGAGGCGGACGACAACTGTGCGGTTCCTTGGTGGGTGGTGAGTCCTCTTGGGGATCCCTCATTCTCTGCAGCAGCTAGGAGGGGGGACGGTGTGCTGGGCCTTGGTCCTGTGTCACACGTGTGGATCAGCATGGCGTCGGAAACTCTGATGCGTCAGAAGCCGCGAGTCGCGGCCATTCGTTTAGTGAGGACTCTGGGTCTGGATCAGCACGTGAGAAGGTTCTGGTCAGTGAACTGATCAACGCAGTGCGGGATATATTGAAGATGTAGGATTCTGTGGCGGCATCGGTCCCATTTTGGGTTCCGTAAGCCGTCCCGCACAGCAAAAGTGTTTCCTTGTGTTTCTTATCTTAATAAGCTTTTGTACAAGGATTGGGAAAATACACAAAAGGTTTTTGCTATCCCAAAAAATTTGGCGGTACGTTATCCTTTTGAGGAGTTTCTTGAAGAAATGGACCTCTCCTTTTGATAGTGGACCCTCCTGTGTCCAGACTCAAAAAGTTGACCACAATTCCGGTGAAAGCGGTTCCTGCTTTCGAGGACCCTGCTGACAAGAAGGCTGAGGCGATAACTCGTTATCTATTTACTGGGGGTGTGCTCGGCTGTGTGCCCAGCGGTGGCTGGGGCCACAGTGTCTCAGACGCTGACGGGATGGGCAAAGCTACTGCTCCAGGGGCTTAAAGTTTGTCTGGCACCTCCCGATGAGGTGGCTTTGGCCGACCAATTGGTGCGGGGCCTTAAGTTTGTCTGCGAGTCGGATCTGGATACTATTCCCTTGCTGTCCAGGGCCTCGGTCTATGCGGTGTGTTGCATCGCCTGATCTGGCTTAAGTGTTGGTCGGCGGACCAATCTTTTAAGAAGGCCCTGATGGACTTGCCCTTTAAGGGAGACAGGCTGGTGCTTCTCTTGATGATATCAATGATGCTACGAAAGGCAAGAGGACCCTGCTCCTGCAATGTAAGTAGAGTTGGGAGCTACTCCGCAGGCAAGGCCCCTCTTTCACTTTTTTTTTGGTCCACCCAGTGCTGCGGGTAAACGCTCCCAGGCTGATAAAGCGCCTGCGGAGGGTCAGAAGCAACCTTTCACAAACCCAACATGCCTGCTGCGAAACCACAGTCCGCATGAAGGTTTTGCCCCCGCCCTTCACTCGGGTGGGGGGACAATTTTTGCGACTCGGTGGTCGTCTGTGATCTCCAACCGATGGGTTTGCAAAGTGGTTTCTTTATGGTACAAGATAGTTTCTTGCTCATCCTCCGAGCAGATTTTTTCCCACCAGCTGCAGCCGAAACGTCTGGCAGCCCTGTTGGGGGCCGTTCAGGATCTGCTGGCTTGTGAAATGATTGTTCTGGTTTCTTCGCAGGAACGGTTTCAGGGGTTGTACTTGAACCTCTTCTTTGTGCCGAAGGAGAACGGAGTCTGTCTGATCCTGGACCGCAAAGCTCTCAATTGCTTTGTGAGGGTGCAAAGGTTCAGGATGGCGTCGGTTCACTCTGTTGCGGCTCTCCGTTCGGGAGACTTTCTGGCATCCTTGGACATTAAGGACGCATACTTGCATGTTCCCATTTACTCCATTCATCAGAGATTCCTGTGATTTTCAGTCGGGGAGGATCACTATCGGTCTGTGGCTCTCCCCTTCGGCTTGGTGTTGGCACCAAGGGTGTTTACCAAGATGCTGGCCCCGATTCTGGCTCTAAGACAGCGTGGCATCGCTTTCATGGGTTACTTGGACGACCTGTTTCTGAGGGCCTCTTCAAGCTCAGAATTAGAGGGCCTGTCTGACCCTCAGAGAATTTGGTTGGGTGCTAAACACCCAGAAATCGGTACTGGTCCCGTCTTAACACCTAGAGTACCTGGGGCGGATTCTGGACTCCTTAGTGGCGAGGGTGTTTTTTCCGGTGGAAAATCTGAAGTCTCTTCAGACGGCGGTGCAGCGGTTGACATCCCAAAGCTAGTCGTTTTTGCATGCGGGTCCTGCATCTCATGGTAGCCTTCTTCGATGCTTTGCCGTATGCTCAATCTCGCACTCGAGTGCTGCAGAAGGAGATTCTGCTCAGATGGGAGTCCTTTGTCCCTGGATCATCAAATCTGAGTGAGCCACCGGGTCAGGTGCTCACTGGTGTGGTGGCTGACATCACCGGCTCTTCTGTCTGGGAAATTGTTCCTCCCCTGTCGCTGGACGGTAATCACGACGGACGCCTCTCACCGGCTGGGGGGGTGTCTGGGGAATCCAGTCGGCCCATGGTTGCTGGACTCCAGAGGAATCACGCTTGCCACTCAATGTTCTGGAACTCCGGGCGATGAAGCTCTGCCTCCTCGCGTGGTCTCGGACTGCAGGAGTGACCGGTCAGGATACAGTCAAACAACGCTACAGCAGTGGCGTATGTCCATCAAGGAGGAACAAGAAGCCCGGCGGCAGCTTCAGAGGTCACTCACATCCTGAGGTGGGCAGAACGGAGCGTGCCGGCTCTGTCAGCTATATATATTCCGGGTGTGGAAAACTGGCAGGCGGACTACCTGAGTCGTCAAATGCTGGACCAGGGAGGATGGTCTCTCCACCCGGATGTGTTTCACCTCATCTATCAGAGATGGGGCATGCAGAACGTGGATCTCATGGTGTCTCGTCTCAATCAGAAGGTTTTGAGGTTAGTGGCCAGATCACGGGACCCCTTGGCAGACACGACGGACGGGTTGGTGGCACCATGGGGTTGGCATCAGCTGCTTTATGCGTTTCCTCCTCCAAAGCTTCTTCCTCATAGAGGCCGAAGGGATCCCAATGATCCTGGTCGCTCCGGAATGGCCTCGGCGTCCCTGGTACGCCGACCTGGTGCGTCTTGTGGTGGACGCTCCCTGGTGTCTGCCGATACAAGAGGACCTTCTGTCGCAAGGTCCCATACTCCATCCTGCTTTACAGTCGCTGGTTTTAACGGCCTGGCTGTTGAAAGCCAGGTATTGAGGGACCGGGGCTTGTCTGATTCTGTGTTTTTCTACCATGTTAGGGGGCGTAAATCTGCTTCCAGGAAGATTAACGGTAATCTCCTTTCTCTAGGGAGATTCCCTTGCTGACTTTTTCTCAGAAGGTGGTCATCTTGGTGGTGATTACATCTGTCAGGCGTGTTTCTGAGCTGGTGGCCTTGTCCTGCAAGACTACGTTTCTGATCTTTCACGAGGATAAGGTTGTGCTGCATCCGCAACCTTCTTTTTTTTTTCCTAAGGTCGTTTCGGCCTTTCATCTCAATGATGATTTTGTCCTCCCGTCCTTGTGTCCTCGCCCGTCTTATCCAATGGAGATTGTGTTGCACTCCTTGGACGTTGTGCGGGTGTACCTTTCGGCTACTGCTTAGTTCCGGACGTCCGACACACTATTTGTTTCAGTGGCTGGTCCTAAGAAGGACCTGGCGGTCTCGTCGTCCACCATTTCTAGGTGGATCAGGCAGATTGTGATCCAGGCTTATGCTCTAAAGGGGTGGATGCCCCCCTTTCCTGTCACGGCCATTCGACCAGGGCAATGGGTGCCTCTTGGGCTTTCTGACACCAAGCGTCCGTTTCCCAGGTGTGCAAGGCGGCGACTTGGTCGTCCATTCACACTTTCACTAAATTTTACAAGGTTGATGTGTGTGCATCTTCGGATGCTTCCTTCGGCCGCAATGTTTTGCAGGCGGCTGTTTAAGGTTTGCAACACCTCCGTGGTTTTTCGTGGGGGTGACGTTGGTTTTGATGCTGTTCCCAACCCTTGTTTATTTAACACTGCTTTGGGACGTCCCACTTTGTCAAGAGTGCTGTCTGTCCATGGATGGAAGAGAAAATAGGATTTTTATACTTACCGTAAAATCCTTTTCTCTGAGTCAGCACCCACCCCTCCTTTTATGTACTTGTACTGCTTTTTGACGAACTGAGCTGCAGGGAGAGGGGTTGTACCTAGAGGGGCCACCCCCAGGGCGGTGCTGTATAGTTTGTTTGATGTGTTTTAACATTAACCTGTTTTTGCCTAGTCCTCTCCTAGTTAAAGGCTGAATACCGACTTTGTCGAGAGGGCTGTGTCCGTCCATAAACTCAGAGAAGGATTTTTAAATCCTTTTTCCCCCAAAAAAGTGCACTTCTAAGACCGCTGCGCAAATACGGTGTGACAAAGTATTACAACGACCACCATTTTATTCTCTGGGGTGTCATATATTTTTTATTCTATTATGTTTGGGGGTTCTAATTAGAGGAAAGGAGATGGCAGTGAAAACAGACAGGGAAAGCTCTATTAGCATTGCTGGTTGTCTTGTCATACCAACAGCCACCACAAGATGGCACCAGATCACAGAAGGAAGCAGAGACCTGCAGAAGGCCGCAAAGCTGCGGCCTCAATTACCGGCTGGTGCGGCCCGACGTGATCGCACGGCGGAGAAGGTGGGGGTGCATGGAGACGCAGAATACCCCAGCTGTGCCACCCCAGGTGCCAGGTCGCTATTTCTTGTCGCAATTGTGACCTGGTGCCTGGGGATTTTCGAACCCTGAATTAAACAGAAGCAAGGGAGGTGCTTAAACTGCAGATCCTCAAGTGCGGCTTCAGCAAGGGTAGCAGTTAGCAGCACAGCACTGACATCTCCAAGTCACTAGCAGCCGCTTAAAGAAGACTTATTTCAGGAAAAAATAAAGGCAAAATGCCAAGTTTTTTTCTCTCTCATGATGCACAAATAACATTTTTAGATTTTGTCCATTAGCATATATATTAATCCCTTTTAACCCTGGAAGGATTTACCCCATATTTTGTGATACGACACTGCGTCGATTTAACTGTCAATTGTGCGAAGTTGTACCCAAGGAAATTTTTTTTTTTTTTATTTATTTTTTTTCCCACAAAGATTTCTTTTTGGTATTTTTTTTACTTTCTGCTATAATACATAGCCCAAAAAAGTAAAAAAAAAAGAATTCATCAGTTTAGGCATATGTATTCTTCTACATATTTTTGGTAAAAAAAAATCACAATAAGCGAATATTGATAGGGCTGCACATCTTCACCGGTCTCACGATTCTATTCGATTCCACGAATGGCTCTCCCCCCAAAATACTAAAGGAGATGATCATAGACTGCGGACATTCTACAAGAGATGATCAGAAACTGCGGACGTGCTACAGGAGATGATCAGAGACTGCGGACGTGCTACAAGAGATGATCAGAGACTGCAGACGTGCTACAGGCGAGGCGGTCAGAGACTGCAGACGTGCTACAGGCGAGGCGGTCAGAGACTGCAGACGTGCTACAGGCGAGGCGGTCAGAGACTGCAGACGTGCTACAGGCGAGGCGGTCAGAGACTGCAGACGTGCTACAGGCGAGGCGGTCAGAGACTGCAGACGTGCTACAGGCGAGGCGGTCAGAGACTGCAGACGTGCTACAGGCGAGGCGGTCAGAGACTGTGAACATCTGTAGTTCTGTACAATTACACGACTTCCATTCTTGTCTGATAACCGCTGCCTGTAGACATTACATAGATGGCGTCCAGTCAAGAGATGGATGGATGTTGCAGCCAGGCCAGGGGTCCACTATGGGACTCTAAGTTCAAGTTGGTGACTGCAGTCGTCTGACTCACTCAAGCCACTATAATACATTCTCTCTGCAGTGCACCCCCCCCCCCCCCCTCACTTAAGTAGTTCTGACTAGATCACTGGACTGCACTGTGACTGCAGTGAGGGGACAGGGGAGACTGAGTCCTGCAGGCTGTCGCCAGTCTCTCTCAGAGAGAGAGAGAGCAGTCTAGTGTGTCAGTCACTGTGTCCCAACCTAGCCTGACCCTTTTTTTTTTTTTTTTCTTTTATTGTTTTCCAAACAAGCATAGTGACATACATACAAAGGGCCATCCCTCTGGCCATAAAGTCATTGCAACACACAAAAATGAAAGAAGGAAAAGAAATACCCACGGGGTGCAAAGTCAAATCATTTAAACATAGGTAAAAGAGATATGTTTCCCAAAACATATCGTATCGTTCCTCTCTCAAACTGAAAATCATCTTCCATATTTCTAATTGCCTTTTGATTCAGTGGGTGCCTTCCCCTTACTACCTCAGGCCAATGAACCCCCCCTCCCACCAGGGGGTCCAAGTGTCCCCTGCCAGGGGGGGCAGTTGGACCACCTCTTGGGATATCACTGTCTTCCCAATACTACACCACCCCCATCCCCCTTACCAAACAAAACTAACCAAAAATATAACCTCCACCCCCCCCCTCCCAAAAAAAAAAAAGAAAAAAAAAAGCCTGACCCTTTTTATCAATTATTATGGCAGGCGGCTTTGCAACGGAAGTTGGAGAACTGCAGACAGACTAAAAACTACTGCACTCACCAGGGCAGGCTCAGCGGGCTGCAGGCTCAACCAGGCAGGGTTCCGCCCGGTCCAGTGAAAAAAGTCTGCGCTGCATGTCTCTCTGCAGTCCAGTCTCCCCTGGCGTCAGCACCTCCCGCCTTTCTACTGATCTGAGTTAGTCAGTGGGCAGGGCTGACGCCAGGAGAGACGTGAGACGTAAAAGCAGAGAGAAGAGAGGCAGACCGGGCAGTCACATGAGCGCACCAAAGGTAACATCCGAACGGAGCGCTCTCCCGGGAGGGGCGAGGCTTAACATAGATTACGGTCGCATGCATTGGTGCCGCATCGGGGACACCAGAATCGCGATGCAGCGATTAAATTTGACACCCCTACTACAAATTGGGGGATAGATTTCATTTTATTTTTACTAGTAATGGCGGTGATTTGTGTTTTTTTTTCTTTAGCGGGACTGCGACATTGCGGCGGGCAATGACCTTAAGTGACTTTTTTTTTGGCGACCAGTGACACCAATACTGTGATCAGTGCCTTAAAAAAAATGCACTGATCAATGTATAAATGACACTGGCAGGGAAGAGTTTAACAATAGGGGCCGATCAAAGGGTTAACCGGTTTTCCTGGGTGTGTTCTAACTGTGTGGGGGATGGGCTCAGGCTTCCCCGTGCTTCACTGTGGCGGTTGCATCGATCGCGTCATCCCTGTTATAGGGGGGACACAATCGATGTCAGACCTACTGCCACACCCCCCTACAGTTGTAAACACACTTCATACACACACATAACACCATCAGCGCCCCCTGTGGTTAACTCCCAAACTGCAACTGTCATTTCCACAGTAAACTATGCATTTTTAATGCATTTTTTGCTGTGAAAATGACTGGTCCCAAAAATGTGTCCAAATTGTAGTGTCCGCCATAATGTCGCAGTCACGAAAAAAATCGCTGATCGCCGCCATTAGTAGTAAAAAAAAAAAAAATAATAATAAAAATGCAATAAAACTATCCCCTATTTTGTAAACGCTATAAATTTTGCGCAAACCAACCGATAAACGCTTATTGCGATTTTTTTTTTGGACCAAAAATAGGTAGAAGAATACGTATCGGCCTAAACTGAGGAAAAAAATACATTTTAATATATTTTTGGGGGATATTTATTATAGCAAAAAGTAAAAAACATTGCATTATTTTCAAAATTGTCACTCTATTTTTGTTTATAGCGCAAAAAATAAAAACCGTAGAGGTGATCAAATACCACCAAAATAAAGCTCTATTTGTGGGGAAAAAAGGACACCAATTTTGTTTGGGAGCCACGTCGCACGACCGCGCAATTGTCAGTACATTTTTTTTTTATGGCTGCTTTTTAGCTCCTCAGTGTTTTTTGTTCATTGTCCTTTTGTAACACTTTTGGTTAGACATAATAGGGTTGGTCCAACTATTTCGATCTTGCAAACCTCTTTTGTGCACAGTAGGGCATTTTGCTGTGGTATTTTCCTTTTACAAAGCTAGTTGTTGATTATTTATTTTTTCTGAGACAGTTAACCACTTCCATACCAGGCACTTACGCACCTTCCCGCCCAAGCCAATTTTCAGCTTTCAGCACTGTCGCACTTTGAATGACAATTGCGCGGTCATGCTACACTGTACCCAAACAAAATTGGCGTCCTTTTTCCCCCCACAAATAGAGCTTTCTTTTGGTGGTATTTGATCACCTCTGTGGTTTTTATTTTTTGCGCAACAACTAATAAGACTGAAAATTTAGAAAACATTTTATTTTTTTATTTTTTTCTGTTAAACTTTTTGTAAATAAGTATGTTTTCTCTTTCAATTACGGGCACTTATATGGCGGCTCTGATGGGCACTGGGGTAGTACTGATGGGCATCGATGAGGCGGCACTGATGGGCACTGATAGGCGGCGCTGAAGGGCACTGATAGGCGGCGCTGAAGGGCACTGATAGGCGGCGCTGAAGGGCACTGATAGGCGGCGCTGAAGGGCACTGATAGGCGGCGCTGAAGGGCACTGATAGGCGGCGCTGAAGGGCACTGATAGGCGGCGCTGAAGGGCACTGATAGGCGGCGCTGAAGGGCACTGATAGGCGGCGCTGAAGGGCACTGATAGGCGGCGCTGAAGGGCACTGATAGGCGGCGCTGAAGGGCACTGATAGGCGGCGCTGAAGGGCACTGATAGGCGGCGCTGAAGGGCACTGATAGGCGGCGCTGAAGGGCACTCATAGGCGGCGCTGAAGGGCACTGATAGGCGGCGCTGAAGGGCACTCATAGGCGGCACTCATGGGCGGCACTGGGCACTCATGGGCGGCACTGGGCACTCATGGGCGGCACTGGGCACTCATGGGCGGCACTGGGCACTCATGGGCGGCACAGATGGGTACTCATGGGCGGCACAGATGGGTACTCATGGGCGGCACAGATGGGCACTGATAGGTGGGCACTGGGCATGGATTGGCACGGAGGGGTGGCACTGAAGGACACTGTGGGGTGGCACTGATGTATATGTTGCCAGTCAGTGCCCATGTGTGGGCACTGACTGGCATCTTTCTTTTTTTTTTACCTGTATGTTTTTTTTTTTTTTTTTTTAAATCCTGTTATTTTTTTTCGGTTTTTTTTTTTGCCCTGCCAGTGTGGGCACCCCTGGTGGTCTAGTGTGGGCATACGTGGGGGGGGGGTGCGCTGATAAACAATCAGCGTGAACCCCCCCTGTCAGGAGAGCCGCCGATCGGCTCTCCTGTACTCGCGTCTGTCAGACGCGAGTGAGGAAGAGCCATCTACGGCTCTTCCTGTTTACATCGCGATCAGCCATGATTGGACACGGCTGATCACGTGGTAGCGAGCCTCCGCCGGAGACTCGTTACCGAGATCGGTGATGCAGGGTATCAGACTGACACCCCGCATCAACGATCGCCGCGCTGCGTGCCCGGCATGAAATCGTGCGGGACGTTTGAGAACGTCTAGTCACGATTTCATAACCACTTCCCGGCCGTAAATCTGCTATTGGCCGGGCGGGAAGTGGTTAAAGCATAAAATAAAAATGACATTAATGAAAATATAAATACAAATGCACTGTGCGTTTTAGGGTCGTGCAGTGTAACGATATTAAGGTATGTGTCGATGGGCTTTTATTCATGTCAGGCAGGCTTTGCAATGCAGAACAAGTCCATAAGAATTTAAAGCAACTGCAGGAAGAGATTCAATGAATTCTAAATAATCACATGAATATCGCAAACTGATGCCAATAGCACAAGCCCAAATCCTGTTAACACAGGACCTTGGGGAATGTATTACAGTGATATGTATTTGACTTGCACTCTTGTGTTTGCCTTTATTTTCAGCATTCCAACTCCTGCTTTGGATCTCCTAGACCACATGCTAACCCTGGATCCCAACAAGCGTTGCACTGCAGAACTGGCTCTTCTGAGTGACTTCCTGAAGGATATAGATGTGAGCAAGATGCCTCCTCCAGAGTAAGTCTAGTCCAGTGCAAATATAGGTATAGGAAGAGAAAGGTTTTTATTAATATGAATACAAATATATTCTGGATTGCTCTTAAAAGGGAAGTATAATAGGAAGTAGTTATTTTGAAAATAAATGTTTCTTTTTTTATTTACATGGTTGGAAGTAGGCATACATTTCTCAATGCACGCCACACTGATTTACTCCTAAAACTGTACAAAAAGGTGGTAAGAAAGCAGTACTCACCCCTGGACCACTCCTTTTCTTATGTTTTATACAACTACATACATGCAGCCTTTTGATTTTGAAGACCTTTTTTTTAAGTCGTCCTGAGTTGGAATAGGTTTTTAGATCGAAAAGTTGCTTACTTTTCGGGAAAAAAGATTGCCCGAAAGGGAATCGCTAGGTGTGCTGCCACATATTTTTTTTATTTACACATTAACCACTAGAGGTCCGCGCTATTGACATAATTCGTCAACAGCGTGGACCTGAGGCGCCGGGGTCACGTCTTTGGACGTCATGTTCTTGTAATTCCCCGCGCGCGCCACCCTGTGGGGAAAAACAGTCCCGTCGCATCACCAAGGATTCGATGCGTGTATCCGGCGGCCGCGGTGTCCGTCAGGTACACGCGATCGGCGGTGACAGAGCAGGGACGTGGAGCTCTGTGTGTAAACACAGAGCTCCACGTCCTGTCAGGGAAAGAGGAGACCGATCTGTGTCTCTTGTACATAGGGTCACCTCACCCAGTCACCCCCCTCCCCCCACACAGAACACACCCAGGCAATACATTTAACCCCTTCCTCACCCCCTAGTGTTAACCCCTTCAATGCCAGTCACATTTATACAGTAATTAGTGCATTAGTGAATGGCGCCAAAAATGTGTCAAGTGTCCGAAGATGTCCTCCGCAATATCGCAGTCCCAATAAAAATCGCAGATCGCCGCCATTACTAGTAAAAAAAAATATTATTTTTTATTAAAATAAAATCATAATTCTGTCCCCTATTTTGTAGGCGCTATAACTTTTGCGCAAAGCAGTCACTTATTGTGATTTTTTTTTTTTTTTACAAAAATACGTAGAAGAATACGTATCGGCCTTAACTGAAATTTTTTATTTTTTTTTAAATGGGATATTTATTATAGCAACAAGTAAAAAATATATATATATTTTTAAATTGTCGCTCTTTTTTTGTTTATAATGCAAAAAATAAAAACCGCACAGGCTATCAAATACCGCCAAAAGAAAGCTCTATTTGTGGGGAAAAAAAGGACGCCAATTTTGTTTGGGAGCCACGTCGCACGACCGCGCAATTGTCAGTTAAAGCGACGCAGTGCCGGAAGCTGAAACTTCGCCTGGGCACGAAGGGGGTTTATGTGCCCAGTAAGCAAGTGGTTAATAAGGGTTTTTGAAAATAGTGAAAGCACCAGCTAGAAAAATACTTCTTGGTCATACAGCACAGGGCACATGCAAAGTATTAGAATACCCTGGTTTATAGGCTCATACTTTGTGAGTTAGGTGATTTGAACCCTGGCAAATTTTTCAAGGCCCTTATCCCCACCACGAGTCCTCCATTTTTATTTTATTTTTAAGGGTAAATTTAATTTATTTTCAGTACACAACAAACAAAACAAACACGTATACGAACATCGCTCAATACGTTACAGAATATGGTAAACTGGTATACATTTAGTGGATAAATAGCAACTCAAAGGTCAATTGTCTATTTTGCTTAATTGAAACCATTCAATGATCAGGGGCTTCATTCAGTCTTTCAAGGAGCAGGTGGTATACTTTTGGAGCTGACCCAAGAGCCCCAAATCTTTTTAGGATTTTTTTTTGGGCATCCTCTGGCTTTATACGTCAACTTGTATAATGGTATAGCGTGATTAATGGTAGTGAGCCAAAAGGCTATAGTGGGCGAGGATTGAGACTTCCAATGGATGGTTATCGATTTCTTAGCATAAAACAATACTATGCACATAAAGGTTTGTACATTTTTAGATATACCTTCATCATCAATATATGCCAGTAAACACCGTAGAGGATTACAGATATTGGCGGTGGCTCAACGCGATTGGCACTACGCTGACAAGCCGTTTACCTCTGCAGCTAAGGGTTCGGATCCCGATCTCGGCTGCATGTGAATTAAGTTTGGTGGTCTCAGCCCGGCTCCCGGTGGGTGCGCTATGCGAGGTAAGCCTGCGCTTAGTACGCCCACCCCCCTCCCACAAAACCACCACACTTGCACGCACTGGAAATTCGGTTAACATGCACGCACTTTGGCCACGCGGTCTCTAAAAAAAGAGAGGCGAAGGACGAACAGGGCTGGCTGAGCAGGCTAGGTCCTCTCACTCCCTCATAGGGGAGTCCCTCTGCCCCGTTGGGCTTCAAAGCAGAGCAGGTAGGGCGGGCTGTGTGGGAGGACCCCCTCACACCCGCCATTGCCACCCGGGGGCATGGAGAAAGATGGCAGATTGCCTCTGGGGGGGGGGGGGGGGCCTGCCTACTCCCAACTCCTGCAGTCGGGCTCCTCACTCGAGTACACGCACAAAATACACTTTATAAACAAAAAAAATATATATTGGCTATCTAAGTTAGGGAACTTATGAAGGCCGTGACCTCCGACCAGAACTTCCTAATTGGAGTACACTCCCACATCAGATGGAAAGAATGTGCCATCAGCCATGCCGCATCGAGAGCACAAGGCAGAGGGTAATCTATTAAATTTATACAGTAAACATGGTGTAAAGTAGGATCTGTATAGTAATTTCGTCTGTATCACCTTGTCACAGGAAGAAATGACACAGGGAACCTGTAGGGGAAGAACTTCCTGCCAGATGTCTTTTGTTAATTCAGGGATGTCAGCACTCCATCTCTTGGCCGTACTGCTGAGCTTATGAGTTGTAGAATGTAAGAGGGTCCTATAATATGTTGAAACTAGTTTGGTGTGAGAAGAGTCAGTCAGTAATTGTTCTAGCGGAGAAAGTTATACTATGTTACGAAGGCCAAACTGCGTTGCCGCAGTTTGGTGCATCTACAAATATAGGAAGTAGGCCGTCCGGGTGGGGTAGATTATATTCTCAACAAAATTCTTCAAAAGGGCTGAACATCTCATCCGAAAATAAATAAATAAATGAATGATTGTTTTCACCCCCCTCCTACCCTGTTTAGACCAGAATCCCCCATCAGTTCTGTGGGAAAATCTCTAGTAAATTCAGATTCCCCCATAGTGGAGTCTTTGGTGAGTGTGTGTGTGTGTGTGTGTATATATATATATATATATATATATATATATATATATATATATACACTCGATGACAGCATTTTAGTGAGCCTAAAAATCTGTAGAGTCATCGCTAGGATAGTTTTACCTTTTCTCCCTCTAAAGCAGTTGTTCTCAACCTTCTAGTGCCGTGACCTCTTGATAAAATTTCCCAAGTTGTGGGGACCCCTAACAGTAAAATTATTTTTGTAGCGTGGGTTGTCAGCACCCAAGGCAAGACAAGTAATTTGCACCCCTATCCCACGGATATTTAGCGCTCCCTCAGTCCCTTCCACTCGTAAAGTATTAAAACCCCTTATAGTACTGTTTCCACAGAAGTGAAATCAGGAGATTGGGTCTCCTCCAGCCCCTTCGACTTCACATTCCTCACCAGCCAGCTGACATCTAGTCTTTGCCCCCCAGCCATGCAGTAAACTGAATGGGTGGCTGTTAAGAGTGGGCCACCGCAAGCTCCAGGGGCAGCCTTGCTGGGTAGCCATGAAAAGGCTGGGAGAGTGGTGCGTGATTCAGGAACAGCTCAGTATTTGGTGACCCCTGGAAAATTGTCATTCGACCCCCAGGTTGAGAACCACTGCTCTAAAGGTCATGCAGTTAATAAGGTTTTGAAGGAACTCATAGGAGGCAAGTATAGCTGCCTCCAAGGCAGTGGCCGCATTGTTGGCTTCAGGATAAAACCACCAGTGCGCATGGGCTAACTGCGAGGCGATGTAATCGGTTTGAAGGCAGGGTAAAGCCAGCCCGCCCTTCACTACTGGCAACTGTAGGGTGTTTTTAGCAATCCTAACCCCCCCAAATAAAAGTGGGAAGGATTGAATCGATTTCCTTAAATTTGACATTACTCAGAATATACAAAAATCGTGGTAAAAAGATCATTTTAAAAATGTTTATCATACCTAGTAATGTCAGATGGAGATTGGTCCACGTCTTTAATATGGTTCTCATTCTTCTGATAAGAGGATCTAGATTGGGTGTTGTATCATAACCCCCAAATATCATAAGCAGCTGACTATTTGTAGCGGACAAGAGGGAGTAAGCACCATCGATGTTGCCTAGTCTATCATAGAAGAGATTTGTCCCAGTTGACCAAAGTGAGCAAATCCAACGAAAACTAGACGGAGATCAATACGAGACAAAGTACTGTGCGATTTAGACTGACACGAATACTCTCTCCAATCCACATGCTTCCATCTCCAGGCCTCCACTAAATCAAATTGAGTCAGAAAAGAACCCAAGAGTGTGGGGGGCAGTGTAGAGCAGCGGAACCTATCAATAGTTATCAAGTACCGCATTATAATCACCCGCTATCAATAAAGGGCCCACAGCTTATGCCCAAATGGAGCTTATCACCCGTTCAAAGAATAGTTTAGTGAAGTGTGGCGGAGCATATAGACTAGTCATACCCAGGAGTTCAAGCACAACAATTACAAAGCAACCATTATGATAGTTTGATATGTTTAATACTGATAGGTGCTGATTTAGCTATGAGAATGGATGTGCCCCTGGCATATATGGAGTATGTGGAATGAATAGCGTATGCAATTTTCGCTCTCTTAAGGGCCATGACCCTAGATCCATGGAGGTGGGTTTCTTGGAGAAGGATCACATGCAAATTATGTCTCGCCAGATATTCAAACATGAGGGATCGTTTCACTTTAGAGTTAAGCCCCTAAACATTCCAGGAAACGTAGTCTATACATGAGCAGGGATAAAGTCTGACTAGTGAAACCCAGTTTCCAAAGCCTGCTGGAAGCAAACATAGCATGGAGTCCAGCATGCCATGAGAAGTGCATAAGAGTGTGAACAAATCAAACGTGAAACCATAGCATGCCATGTAGAGATAACAGTTGTATACTAGATAGGTCGGCTAAAACATTAGACAGAAGTACATAGAATGGTAGATACCAACATTGCAGAAGAAAAACAGCAAGAAAAAAAAACAAAAAAGGCCCCCAACATCCCAACCCATCCTAACCCTCCCGGCTCCCAAACATATGAGAGCTTTGTTCCCAAAACCAAAACTGAACATGGATAAATCAAACATATGCATTGGAGGAAGCATAGTGCCCTTAAAGGGATAATTTGCAGGCCAGAAAGGCCACCAAACAAGTAACCAAATAATCATGTATTGGTAAGTAAAAGCAGAACAAAAAAGAGAAAAAAACAGTCCCAGAACATTCAAAACCACCCTAACCCTCCCGGCTCCCAAACACATAAGAGCTTTATTTCCAAAACTAAAACTGCAAAGCAAGGGGGTCATGGCACAGTCCCTCAACCAACAAACCCAGAGATGGGAAGAAGTCTGTAGCCGTGGACTTCCATCCATGTCTGCACTAAACAAAAATATGTAGTAACCCGAATTCTAGAAAAAAACTGTTCCTGAGTTAGTAGGAGCAAAAGATTAAGGAGAAACAAAATCAACATCAACCATCATCGCGCATTGCTGACATGCACGTGGCCTGTGATAGAAAATTAAGGATGATCCTCAGCATCCAGTGGGTAGCAAAATAATTAAGAGGACCATAACAAATGTGAGTACCTGTCCCTCTCCCACCCCCCAATCTACCTCAATCAAGTGTGTGTGTGTGTGGGGGAGGGGGGGGGGGTGTAGGCCAGGGGTAGTCAAATGTGTTCTGCACCAAACGGCTCAATGATGAGGTGGTCTCCGGTTTTGATGTGGGTGTCCCAGGGTAGGGGTTAACACTAGGAGCGATCAAGGGGTTCACTGTGCTACCTGGGTATGTTTTGTGTGGAGGATGGACTTGCTGGGACAACACGAATATCGCTGTTCCTAGTCACTAGGAACAGCAGATCTCAGTAGGGTCCCCTGTCAGAACGGGGATCTGCCTTGTTTACATGGGCAGATCCTCGTTGTGACTCTCTGTACCCAGATCACAGGTGGCCGGTGAATATTGAGTCTGCCAAACCCGTGGGCGCATGCCCACTGTATCTCGTACACGTACATCGGTTCGCGCAGCCGGGCCGCCCTACTGCAGTATGCAGTAATCTAAAAAAAATCTGTTTTATTTATTATTACATTTTTGTAAATCATCTTTTGTTTTTTGTTTTTATTCTCCCTGCTCAGCAGCCATGCTTATTGTGGTTCAGCCAGGTTTTTTTTTTTACAGTTTAGAGAGGGGCAGATTAGACAGCACAAGCACTATGCTGTTTTATCTTCTATAAGGGAACATGTGCTCTCTTTTTTTTCCGGTGGGTTACAGACATCCCACTGTACCTATTGAAGCTGTTACTTTATTTAAGGACTCTACAGATAGAACTTTTGATATTCTTCTGAAGGCTGTTTAAGCTCTGACAGGCTCAGCCCTGCAGCCAGCCCTGGCTCCAGTTTCCGCTCTTATGCAGATTCCTTAAATGTTATAAGACAAATTTCCAGAATAAGTCATCTCTGTTGATATGCAGAATCTTGTGGTTCAAAGGTGACAGCTGAAGTTGCCTGCAAAAAGCACCTCACATATATGCTGAGGCAGACGCCTTTTTTGGAGAGGCACTTGACCAATTCCTCAGAGGTTGCAGGATGGAAAGCTTTTCTTTCCCAAAGAAAGTTCTCAAACACCTACTTCCTCAAAATCATCAAACACCTAAACAACTGTGCCCAGGATTCAACTTCAAAACCAAAATTCAACCCTTTCTTTTTCCTCACAAAGCCCACAAAGTCTTCCTCAAAGTCCTCTTCCCAATGAAGGGGGGTCCTCACTCTTAAGAGTGGGGGGACATCTGTTACATTTTACTTCTCCCTTGGTCACACACATTCCAGACCTGTGGATTCAATTGGTGGTCTTGAAGGGGTACAAAATTGAGGTCAAAACTTCCACTTTCTTCTCTCAAATCAACCAAAATCTGCCCAATGACCTTCAGATTTGCCCTGAACCTCTTGTGTCCGGTTTTAAGAATACTATTTGTCTTATTAACCTAAAGTATTTTTAGTTATGGAAATTTTTGCATAGTTACATTGGTTCACTTTGGACCAATGTAACTATGTATATCAATACCTGGCCAATGCCCCATGCAGCTAGAAATTGTACACACTGCTACTCTGGTAATCTCCACTTCCAGGTCCCACGCCGAGTGGCTGCCCTGTTGCGTTGTGAACACAGGGTTGGCTGCTCAGCACGAATACCATTCAGAGAATGCTTGTCACTTTCTGAATGAATGCAAAGCGTTCTGACATCACAATGCCTCTTCATCCATATGGTGAACGCTTTGAATTCATTCAGAAAATGCAAGGCATTTTCCTAATAAAATCTGTGCTGAGCAGCCAACCTCCTGTTCTCAGAGTAGCAGCATCTAATTCAGTGATTTAGTAACACTGGTCCAAGCTGGAATTCCTTTTTCAAATCCTCAACAAATAACCTGAAATTGCAAATTTTTACATGGAATCCAGAAGTGCGGTTATTGCCTCACTGAGAAAGAGAAATACTTGGCATCTGTATGCTTATTTACATGTTCCATGTGTCCACCTTATCAGCTGCTGGGCGTTGCCGTGGCAGACAGCCATTTTCAATTTGTCGATCTGTGTCGATCTATGCTTCTGCCTGTCCTCTGCTCCCAGAGTACTAACAAAGGTCCCGGCTTCTTTTCCTGCCTTTCTCAGGACTTGGGGCATTCAGGTCACAAGTCATCTAGATGACCTCCTTCTAAAGGACGTATCCCTCTTACAGCTGTCAGCAAATGTCCACAATACATTTTTGGGTCTTGCAACAGGAGAAATTTCTGGAGATTGTCGGAGCTATTGTGAAGCACATCTGCTCACATGAATGGCCAAGCCACACCCCCACAAGACAATTCAACTGCTTCAGGCCTTCCAGTACAGGACCTCCCATCTGTAAGGACAAATCAGGATGCAATCGCACAATATCATGGCTGTGCCATTTATAAACTATCAAGGGCAAAAGGAGAAAAAAAATACAAATAAGATAAAATAAATAAATATATTGAATTAACCACAAGTGATGCGAATCCGAGGTAGAAGTATGAAGGGCGGAACAAAGATGAACCCCTCTTACGCCTCAAAACTTTGGGTTAAGTCTGATGTGGTATAAAAAAAAAAAGGTCAAAAGGAGTCTTGCAGCCTTGAAGGAAGCCCTATAATCTCATAGATGGAAACACACTGTCAAGCAATTTCTGATTACATACACTCGCCCATCACTACCTAGATCATGGGGAAGAGGGCCCTCTACTCAGATATCTTTATCTGATGTGTCCGTAATGGGGGACTTCAGATTTAAAAATCTTGGCCTCCAGTTCAAACAACAAACTGCTTCCTGTTTGTGGCTAAGACTAAGGATCTTCTAGCACTTGCTTTGGGTGCCCTGATAAATTCAGCCTTACAGTAGGTGACTGGGATATTGTGTCAATCTCGCTCCCTTTCTCGGCGAGATTGACCACCTACGAGCCCCATCGCGGGAGCCAGCGCCGAGCTGACTTGCCGCGATGGAGACAAAGCCGTCATAGAAGCGACGGGGATCCGACGCGGATTCCCGCCAATTCTACACGTGGGCGGAGTTTGTTATTAATCCTGAAGGAGAAATCCCTGCCGGATTTTTAAAGAAAAATTTAATAAGGGGACACCCAGATACCGGCCCCCCACCCTAAGTGAATGAGTATGGGGTACATTGTACCCCTACCCATTCACCTGCAAATAAAAAGTGTAAACACAAATAAACCACACAGGGTATTGAAATATTTTATTAGTTGGCCGCCGGGGGGGGGGTGTGTATGATCGCTTTTATAAAAGCGCCCCCCTCCGGCGGGCTTCTGTGGGGGGTGGGTGCCGCCGTCTGGTTCTCTTCCGCCGCCGGGGGGGGCGCTTTGATAAAAGCGCCCACCACCCGGCGGGCTTCTTTCGACGTCTTCGGCGGCTGGGGGGTCTTCTCCCGCTCTCCGGGGTCTTCTCCCGCTCTCTGGGGGTCTTCTCCCGCTCTCTGGGGGTCTTCTCCCGCTCTCTGGGGGTCTTCTCCGCTCTCCGGGGGTCTTCTCCGCTCTCCGGGGGTCTTCTCCGCTCTCCGGGGGTCTTCTCCGCTCTCCGGGGGTCTTCTTCTTCTTCAGGACTCGCCGCCGCTAACTTTGTGTGTTAGCTCAATTACTAGCGGCGGCGAGCCCCCTCCTCTGTGACGTCGTCGTCTTCTTCTTCTCCAGATGTTGACGCAACGCTTCCTTCCGCTGTTATGCCGGGCGCGCGGCTCGCAGCGAGTTTTATAGGCCTGTCTTGTGACGTCGCAGTCCCATCATGCTCCGGTAGGTACCACGTGCTACCTACCGGAGCATGATGGGACTGCGACGTCACAAGACAGGCCTATATAACTCGCTGCGAGCCGCGCGCCCGGCATAACAGCGGAAGGAAGCGTCGCGTCAACATCTGGAGAAGAAGAAGAAGACGTCAGAGGAGGGGGCTCGCCGCCGCTAGTAATTGAGCTAACACACAAAGTTAGCGGCGGCGAGTCCTGAAGAAGAAGACCCCCGGAGAGCGGGAGAAGACCCCCGGAGAGCGGGAGAAGACCCCCGGAGAGCGGGAGAAGACCCCCCAGCCGCCGAAGACGTCGAAAGAAGCCCGCCGGGTGGTGGGCGCTTTTATCAAAGCGCCCCCCCCCGGCGGCGGAAGAGAACCAGACGGCGGCACCCACCCCCCACAGAAGCCCGCCGGAGGGGGGCGCTTTTATAAAAGCGATCATACACACCCCCCCCCCCCCCGGCGGCCAACTAATAAAATATTTCAATACCCTGTGTGGTTTATTTGTGTTTACACTTTTTATTTGCAGGTGAATGGGTAGGGGTACAATGTACCCCATACTCATTCACTTAGGGTGGGGGGCCGGTATCTGGGTGCCCCCTTATTAAAGGGGGCTTCCAGATTCCGATAAGCCTCCCGCCCGCATACCCCGACAACCAACGGCCAGGGTTGTCGGGAAGGGGCCCTGTCCTCATCAACATGGGGACAGGGTGCTCTGGGGTGGGGGGCCGCAGTGCGCCCCCTGCCCCAGAGCACCTAACCCCCCCATGTTGAGGGCATGCTGCCCGGTACGGCTCAGGAGGGGGGGGGGGCGCTCGCTCGCCCCCACTCCCTTCCTGACCGGCCGGCCGGCCTGCTTTGGATACGGGTCTGTTATGGATTGTGGGGGGACCCCCACGCCGTTTTTTCGGCGTAGGGGGTCTCCTTACAACCCATAACAGACCTAAGGGCCCGTTATGCTCCTGAGGGGGGAACCCATGCCGGATTTTTCTTTAAAAATCCGGCGGGGATTTCTCCTTCAGGATTCATAACTAATTACCGCCCACGTGTAGAATTGGCGGGAATCCGCGTCGGATCCCCGTCGCTTCTATGACGCACTCGCTGGAATGTGCTTTTACTATTCCAGCGAGTGCGAGATATCGGCAGCCTGTCGCCGAGATTCAGCGCGATGCTGGCGTGTTAAAAACACATTCTCGGCGGCAGGCACTGTATCTATTCAAAAATAAGAGCAAGAGAGGAAGACACGGATTCTTGTTGCATCCAAATTGCCCTGGTATACAGACATACATCAACTTCTAGCAAATGATCGATGGACTATTTCCATCAGGTCGGATTTGTCTCAGGACCCTCTATTCCAGTGATGGCAAACCTTGGCACCCCAGATATTTTGGAACTACCTTTTTATATGATGCTCAATTACACTGCAAAGTGCATGAGCATCATGGGAAATGTAGTTCCAAAACATTTGAGGTGCCAAGGTCTACCATCACTAATCTATTCCATCTAACCCCCCCATGTTGAGGGCATGCTGCCCGGTACGGCTCAGGAGGGGGGGGGGGCGCTCGCTAGCCCCCACTCCCTTCCTGACCGGCCGGCCTGCTTTGGATACGGGTCTGTTATGGATTGTGGGACGACCCCCACGCCGTTTTTTCGGCGTAGGGGGTCTCCTTACAACCCATAACAGACCTAAGGGCCCGTTATGCTCCTGAGGGGGGAACCCATGCCGGATTTTTCTTTAAAAATCCGGCGGGGATTTCTCCTTCAGGATTCATAACTAATTACCGCCCACGTGTAGAATTGGCGGGAATCCGCGTCGGATCCCCGTCGCTTCTATGACGCACTCGCTGGAATGTGCTTTTACTATTCCAGCGAGTGCGAGATATCGGCAGCCTGTCGCCGAGATTCAGCGCGATGCTGGCGTGTTAAAAACACATTCTCGGCGGCAGGCACTGTATCTATTCAAAAATAAGAGCAAGAGAGGAAGACACGGATTCTTGTTGCATCCAAATTGCCCTGGTATACAGACATACATCAACTTCTAGCAAATGATCGATGGACTATTTCCATCAGGTCGGATCTGTCTCAGGACCCTCTATTCCAGTGATGGCAAACCTTGGCACCCCAGATGTTTTGGAACTACCTTTTTATATGATGCTCAATTACACTGCAAAGTGCATGAGCATCATGGGAAATGTAGTTCCAAAACATTTGAGGTGCCAAGGTCTACCATCACTAATCTATTCCATCCTGCTTCTCAGTCTCTGGCTTTAATGGCAGGACTGTTGAAGCTTAGATCTTAAAAGATAGATTTCTTGAGTCTATTGTTCCTACTTTGCTCTAAAACATTCAAGGATTCAAGGATTGGTCTTAATGTAAATGTAAACCCTCCATACACCCAGTGAAGCCAACGACCTCAGATTATACACAGGGATGAACCAAATCTCCATACATAAGTTTTACATGTTTATCTGCTGTCTTCAAATTGATATACTGTTTAGAAAGTTCAGATTGTGTTAGATTTTCTCTTCCTTTTTAACAGTGTGTGATGTCTGGGCATACAGCCAAGATGGCTAAAATTCATTGAAGAAAAGGCACACATCCCCTATCATCATAGGCAGAGACTATCGGAGGTGTATGGTAACAGGACCAGGTCCCTACTAATCTATTTATAGCAACCTCCGCTGACAGAAATGTCAGGCTGCTTTTATCTGATGTGTCTGAGAATGCAGATATATGTGCCCAGCTCAAATTTCATGAATCGGGTTTACATCCACTTTAAACACTTTGAAAAATGTGAGCATTCAGCCTTATCCATTCTTTGAACTCCCTTGTAAAAACAAAAAAAACAACTCTTATTCAAAGTGTACCTCACATGCCCTTAAATGCCTTTGCCTTCATACTGTAGTGGTCTTTTTAATTGCCATTACGTCTGTCAGACTTGTCAGAGTTCGCAACTTGTGTAAGTTTCTGTCCTCATCCTTTACAATAACAAGGTACTCTTGTGCCCAAGACCATCCTTTTATTCCTAAGATGTTATCAGTCTTCCACTTTAATGAGAACATTGTCCTGCTAGCCTTATGCTCTGCTCCAAAGCATCAAAAGAAAATATTTTCATATTGCCTGGATGTAGTTGGTGCCATTGGAGTCTACCTTAAATTACCAGCTTTGATCAGTAAGACCGATTCTCTTTGTTTTGTCTAGCAAGGCACAACCTGCTTACAAGTACATCACTCAAGGGATATTAAATTGAATTTGCTAGAGCTTGCAATCTCAAGCTCAAATCTCCTCTTATTCTTTTATGCACCCATTTTGTCAAATCGGTGGGAGTTTCAGGCACCAGACCTCTGTAGCTCTGTAATGCTGCCATCGGGGCCTTTGTTCATACCTTTGCAACTTTCTAATTTTTTTCCCTATTAAAGTGATCATATCCTATTGACTTATGGGCTGTATATCTGTCCAATTTCAATAGAATCTTATGGCTCGATATTTGACATCCTAGATCAAGAGTATTAAATTAACCTTATGTAATTTAGTAAAAATAATGAAATTCAACCTGGGGTGTATTATTTTACATTCTAAACCTCTGATACGTCTGTACAAGACGGATACCTCCCAATAGACACTGTGTAACAGGTAAAAAAAAGAGAAGGATGAGACCGAAGTCTCAAATAATGTGTTTGAGGTAGAATCAGCAACAGGGTCAAATGGAATAACAGTAACTTTATTGATGAAAAATACACAGTTTAATATATAAAGGTCCAACTGGGGTGGTACAAAGGCCTCCTGAGTGGGACCTGTTCCCCTAGTGTAAAATATAAAAACGACATGCAAAATGACAATGTTGTATAGTAAAAATTTGCTAAAAGACCAACCGCTACTGACTGAGGAGATAAATACAAACCTCTGATATGAAAACTGATCGCTGCAAAAAATATATATATGCATATATGTATGGCTGACCCCACTACTATGGGTCAGAAAAAGGGGGGAAGCAGATGCAAATTCAAACACACATATTGAATATGTACAGCTGATCAGTTTAAGGAAAGTGTCCAGGAAAGTGCTCAATAGATTGCTGGATGTCTCCGAGTGCTCTGGAACAAATTGCAGGATTTCAGATTGATAAAAATCAAACAAAAATAGTCCTTAAGCGCATCCTATGCAAAATAAGCCCATTCATAAAGGCATGTGGCTGCCATGAACATACAGGGAATAGATATCACCGTCGCTGCCAAACTTGAAGCAATTATTAAACCTCTATGAAGTGTTATGAAGTGATTTTGCTGCTTGGAAGGTAAAAGATTTCCCTTGGACTCGTTAGACTGCAGGTTCAGCTTGAAACAACATAGACACAATAAATAGTCTCATGCAGGCTGGAGAGGAGGGGGGAGATACAATCAACTGGTGATTAGTGCAAAAGGAATATATCTCCTATGTAGTGTCTCAAGATTGTTCCCACATGCAGATCATGAAATCCCATTATGTATAGAGGGTTCTTACCCTTACTGAAGTCTGCCACAATTCTCTCCATAAAGTGTCTGCAAGCCGTTCAGTGCAGCTGTCTGTGTGATATTTAGGCAGTCCTGGCAGACACAGTCGGTGTTTGTAAAACACGTGTAGAGATGTAAGGCGTCCTTCCTGGTACAAAACTAGAATGAGTGTACCTCCAATAACCAGTAGATGGCACTCAAGATCCAGAAAAGCTGAACCGCAGACCAAAGTGAGCTGTAGCACTTCCGTGTTTCAAAGGAGCTTCATGCTGACACAGATGGAGTTTTCAGTAAACATAGCAGTGGTTCGTCAGGTAGCAAAAGCATCGTACATCGACTAGTTTCGTGACCTAAAACGTTCACTTCGTCTGGATGTTATGTCAGGGTTATTGTGATCATTAAATAGGGCAGATTAGCCAATCAGAAACCAGGACCCAAAGGCACATTAATTGTATTTTGCCATCTAGTGGCCACAACTAAAAATTGCATGTTGTAAATGGATGGATACATTTGAGTGAATGAGTGAACAGCGATTTAGCATAAAGACACGCTAAAAATACAACTAATATTGTGAAAAATCAGGTATCAAATTATAAAGTTGATTACATATGTTAATCACTAAGGCCCCAAACGGCCAAAGGAATCATATAAAACAATGTGCAATAAACCGTGATATTGTGCTTAGTGTTCACACCTAATGAATAAATAAAATGGTGAAAAAATGCAGTCCATCTGATATCCACACTACATATAAAAGAAAGAAGAAAAAGTCCAGAAACAATGACCTCCAATCAGTAGCACTAAAAACAATCCAATATCTCAAGGAAGGAAACCAAACTGTCACCCACAGAAAGTTTTCAGCCCAGCAGGAGTTGTAATTAGATTCACAAAGGTTCCTCCGGTATTATGTAAAAAAGGAAAAAAAAAACATACCATTGTGCAGCACTGAGGTTCCAATATTGAAATACAAGCTGGTAATAGATACACTCACATGACCATATCGATCAGAAAACTGCTCAGTGTTTGCTGAGAAAGCTCTGTCACAGCCCTGTTTCAATCAAAAAGCCGCTCAGTGTTTGCGGAGAACTCGTAACGAATCCTCCACTGGTCTCCGCACGTTAGACTCCTCCCCACGCGTTGCGTCACCGTCACGTGACTTAATCATGGGATATCCCATGATTAAGTCACGTGACGGTGACGCAACGCAGTTTTCTGATCGATATGGTCATGTGAGTGTATCTATTACCAGCTTGTATTTCAATATTGGAACTTTCTGTGGATGACAGTTTGGTTTCCTTCCTTGAGATATTGGATTGTTTTTAGTGCTACTGATTGGAGGTCATTGTTTCTGGACTTTTTCTTTCTTTTATATGTAGTGTGGATATCGGATGGACTGCATTTTTTCACCATTTTATTTATTCATTAGGTGTGAACACTAAGCACAATATCACGGTTTATTGCACATTGTTTTATATGATTCCTTTGGCCGTTTGGGGCCTTAGTGATTAACATATGTAATCAACTTTATAATTTGATACCTGATTTTTCACAATATTAGTTGTATTTTTAGAGCGTATTTCATTATTATCATTTACTATTTTGGTTGGTGCACCAGTTTTTATACAGCTGCTTTTATACATTTGGTTATTAATTTTTGTGGTGTAATTTAGAGATTAGTAGCGCTGTATTTTTCCTATACTATTAGCATAAAGACAGTTGCTCTTATATTTTGAATATTCTTTGGTAACGCTATTCACAATACTCAAATAGGGGGGGGTGCATTTAGTGCTGGCATTGTTAACAAGGATACTGATGACAGTGTTAAAAGCCTAAAAGCAGACCTGAAAAACAGTTGTTAAGGTTAGTCACCTATTATCACGTAGGGACAATAGATGGGGGATGCATATAACACAACAGACAGTATTAAGATTAATATATGTTATATACTGTCATGCAGTGTATAAAAGGATATTTGGCACATGTTGTCACCCCCCCCCCCCCCGTCAATAGAACAAGGAAACGTGTCCCACGTCTATGAGACAAGGGCCTATACAGTTAATTTATGGCTCTAAGAAGATTTTTAAACTTGATTCAGTATTGAGGCCCTTCGGCTGAAGGGTCTGAAGACGAAAGATCCATCGTTTTTTTTTTTCTTTTAGTTTTGCCTATATAGAGTTTGTGGCAGGGACGTTGTATTGAATTAACCACTTTCTGCCCACGCAATAGCCGAATGATGGTTATACTGTGGGCTTCCAGTGCTGGGAGGGTGTCAATAGGCGTCTTCCCGTGATCATGCTGCTCGTGCGCCATGTGAATCACCGAGTCCTTTTGACTCGGCTAATCCCAGAACAGGGTAAAGGGCCAATGACAGAGGACCCTTTACCACGTGGTCAGCTAATGACCTGATCATGGAAGTAAACGGAAGCCTTTTATTGGCTTTTTTTCTCCTCATGATCAGCACGAGGAGAGAAGCAGAAAGCTGATAATAATTAGCTTTCTGTTCTGCCTCGGTGCCCACCATTGCCACCCATCAGTGCCACCTATTAGTCTCCATCAGTGCTGCCAATCAGTGGCCATCGGTGTCACCTGTCGCTGCTGCCTATCGATGTCACCTTCATCAGTGCTGCCTCATCAGTGCACATCCGTGAGAAAAATTACCCATTTGCAAAATTTTATGAACATTTATATTAGATTTCTTTAGCAAAAAATAAAAAACCCAGTAGTAATTAAATGCCACTAAAGGAAAGCTCTATTTTTGCGTTTTAAAAAAAGGGAAAAACTTTGGATTCAGTGTTGCATGACCGTGCAATTGCAATTCAAAGTGCGACAGCGCTGAAAGTTGGCCTGGGCAGGAAGTGCCCAGTAAGCAAGTGGTTAAAATGTTCTGCCAGCAGAGGTCTAAATAACAATTTTGTGATTGGACTCTTTACATCTCAGCCCAGCTGTGCAGGTACGACAGCCCATTCATTTAAATGGATTGCCATGCCTATGTTTTCTGCTAGGAAAAGGTCCTTGCACCTTTTTAAAATGCAGCCGCATGGTGCGTTTGTATCATGCAACTTGCATATATGTGGGAAACTACACTATGTATTTTAGTGCGTTTTAAGGCTTAATGGTACCACTGCACGTTTTCTGTGCAGCTGCATGTCCCACCACAGCATTGCCCCCTTCACATATTGCCCCCACAACACTGCTCCTTACTCATCATCCCCCCATAGCACGATGATCTCCCAAACACAGCACTGCCCCCTGTACATGAACTTCCCAAACACAGCACTGCCCTCCTATACATGAACCCCTATGCGCACAGCACTGCCCCCTGTACATGACCTTCCCACAAACGGCACTAACCACCCTGGTGCTGGTGGTTTTCAGGTCCACGGTGGTGGTCTGATATAAATGTCACTTGCGCAAAGCTAAAAACCAAACACTAAATCAAAATACAAAGTGTGGGTTGCAGCAGCTTAATGGTGTGTACTAACCATGTATATGGGCCACTGACCATTTTCCATATGCACTTGTGATCTGCCATTCTCTGTGAAAACATATGTAAAGGGGTATTCATGACCCCACTGCAGTGACGAGAGAGAGGAATGCCTTGAGGATGCTGTGAACTCGGGTATCACATTAGGACTGCTGTGCCAATGGAGATTGGCCAAATGCACATACGCTAAAGAGAAAGGACACATATTGAGAACGTAATTAAGCTGCTCGCCCCAAAATTGCAAAAAAGAGAGAGAAGGGTTCCCCAAATGGGCTTTTAGGCAGCAATATAAAAAAATAGAAGTATTGTATAGGTTATATAAAACAGTATTTATTGCCAAAATCCCCGATACCCACATAAGTTAGAACAAGTTGGAACATTTGTATAAATAAAATAAATGCACATACGCTTTTACCCTTAAAGCAATATACCATATGTGCATACAATAATAGTGTCATAGTACTGTGAGGAAAATCTTGAATCCACTGAATATTAAATGCATCTAAATACTTACGTTCTATCTGTAACTTTCAAGTTGATGAACTGTTTATAAATTTAAACAAGTATGCTCCCAGTTCAAATAGTGAAAGAATTATCCACAAAACTTCAAATAAAGTGCTCCATGTCAATTGCAATTTTCACTCCAAAGACCACACCGTGGATTACCCGCAGGTATGGACACCTTGAGCTTTGTTGACAGGAAGTCAGGTAAATCTGTGTGTGTTGTCCCTGACAGGAGATACTTTTCTGCCTTGTTTAGACAATACACCAATTACTATTGGGCGTCGGCTGCAGAGATGGCCAGAGAGGTTTGGGGCTTTAAAAGGTTTCAGCTGTTCAAAATGAAGCAATTAAAGCCCCTATAAAGATAGCCTAAGAATAACGACTGATTGCTGCATCCTGAGGCTTTGTGCGTGAAGGAGCAGTCACAAACTCTACTGAAGAGGTGAGGTGCTGATGGATATTTCTGTGTGAGAAATATCAGAGACTTTTTTGTTGTTTTCTGCTGTAGGACCAGCAGTGTCTGCCCAGCAGTAGGCTGTGCCAGACTCCATAGGTAGGTTCCTGTGTAGGGAAGGTAGACGCCCCAAGTGGCAAGGGTTTATTTTATGTTTTGTTTTGTTTATGCTGTTTTTATGCTTGCACGTGTATCCAGCAATATGGAAAAAAAAAACGTATCATTTGTTTTCAATCATACTCAACTGCCTTTTTGTACAGTTCAGCGTGTAGTGAACCCATCCAGGGGGTCACACACACCCGCTACCGAGCGAAATCCCTCACAGCTTATACTAAGGTGGGTCTGCTAAGCTTTGGTATACTGTTGTATCCTGTTCATCTGAATGACGAAAGACATCGGCACGGGCATCTAGGTCTCGTACCACGTTGCTTCCACTTAGTGAATCGCATGCTGGATCCTGGAGCAGTGGTGAACGATTTACAACATTTGCTAGCAGATCATTATTGGTACTGGGACACAGACCTTTTAAATATGAGTGGACATCTGTATTTTTTTATTGCCTTTATTAAAACTGTATTACGCTATTTCGATCCCTGTCATTTCATTCTTCATAAGAACTGGATACACTAAGGGGAATCCCCAATCTCTGGATGAAACAGTATAACAAAGCTTAGCAGACCCACCTCAGTATAAGCCCAGGGGGTCCATACCTGCGGGTAAGTGCACACCCCTGCGGGGGGATATCCACAGTGTTGTCTTTTGGAATGGAAATTGCATGCTCACAGAGCACTTTATTTGGAGTTTTTTGGATGATAATTTTTTCACTATTTTCACTGGGAGTATACTTAAGTTTATAAACTATTTACTAGCTTTAAATTTTGATTGAATGTTAGTATTTGGATGCACTTAACATTCAGTGGATTCAAGATTCATCTTGCAGTACTATTGCACTTTTGTATACACATATGGTATGTTGCTTTAAGGATAAAGCAGCATTGTTTTAAAAGGGCCATTGCTGTGGTCCATTTAGTCCCTAAATACCCCTTTGGAGGTATGCGCATCTGGCCCTACTTCATTGGCACACTAGTCCTAATGCGATACATGGGTTCACAGCATCCTCGAGGCATTCCTCATTCTCCCTCTCTTCACTGCAGTGGGGGTCATACATACCCTTCTTTTTTTTTTTTTTTTTAAAGTGTATTTTTGTGCGTGAACTCGAGAGAGAGGAGCCGGACTGCAGGAGTTGGGAGTAGGCAGACCCTCCCCCCGGAGGCAATCGCCATCCTTCTCCATGCCCCTGGTGGCAATGGCGGGTGTGAAGGGGGGCCTCCCACTCACCCCGCCCTACCTGCTCCTCTTGGGAGCCCAACTGGGGCCCAACGGGACCCCAATGGGGCAGAGGGACTCCCCCCTATGAGGGAGTGAGGGGGCCTAGCCCACCCAGCCAGCCCCGTAGGTCCTTCGCCTCTCTTTATTTTAAGAGACCGCATGGCCAAAGTGCATGTGTTTTTAAACCAATTTTGTGTGCGTGCAAGTGTGGTGGTTTTTGTGGGGGGGGGGGGGGGGTGGGCGTACTAAGCACAGGCGTACCTTGCATAGCACACCCACCGGGAGCCGGGCTGAGACCACCAAACTCAATTCACATGTAGCCGAGACCGGGATCCGAACCCTTGGCTGCAGAGGTGAATGGCTTGTCAGCGCAGTGCCAATCACGATGAGCCACCACAGCTCCTCTATACATACCCTTCTACTAGGGTTGTCCAGATACCGATACTAGTATCGGTATCGGGACCGATACCGAGTATTTGCGGGAGTACTTGTACTCGCACAAATGCTCCCGATACCTAAATAGAATACTTTTTTTGTATTTATCAACATGTTCTGTGAAAATTCTTTGAGTTTTTTACTACTGCGTGACAAGTAAATAAAACATTTTTATTCATTTTTACTCATTTTTATTATTTTATAATGTCTTGAGTTAGAGTTCTTCATAATTCTAAAGAAAATATCCTTAGTCTGTATTGTGGTTTGAAAACTGTCACATGACATTTAAAAAAAGTATCGGCATTCGGTATCGCCGAGTACATGAAAAAAAGTATCGGTACTTGTACTCGGTCCTAAAAAAGTGGTATCGGGACGACCCTACCTTCTACATATAATTATTTCACAGAGAATGGCAGATCACAAGTGCAAGGGAAAATGGGTAGTGGCCCAGGATCAGGGTAGTAGTTTATCCACTCAGAGCCCTTTTACCCTTTATTCTAATGGTTGCCCTTTGGCCTTTCTTTTGACCCATTTGCCACTCAACTTTCCTCTTTCTTATCCAGGTAGAATATCTTGCCTTATAGAAGTTTTCGATAGCAGGGTTCACAGCCTTGCTTGTTCACCCTTCCCTTCTGAATCGAGATTTGTCTTTGCTTTTGAATCAGAGGTAGTAGAGGAGGTAGTAGTGGAGTAGTGTGCTTATCCCAAGGTCTCCAGCATGGTGTTCCTCTCTGTGCAGACATTGGGATTGTCTTGCTTATGTTATGCTACTGTTCTACTGGGTCATTTAACCAGTTTTGCATAAGGAATCCTTTAGGTTCTAACTTAAATCTGTTCATATTTCCCAAGAAGCGTTAGGCCCAATCTGGGTATGAACAGTCTCAACTTGTTGCTGCCAATTCAAATGTTCTGCATGAAATCAGCCAAAGTGAATCATTTGCCTCCCTCCTTTCAAGGACATCTTCTGGCTTTTGTAGACATTTGGGATGCTTGCATACGATCACCATTCCTTACTTTTTAAAACATTTTGTGCACTGAACTAGTAATTCAAACAATCTTCTCAGCTTTTGTGTTTCAGTGGATTATCAAACATCTGCTCCCTATATAAGATAAATTGGTGGATGATGTGTTTGTAGTCCAAATCAGAAGTGTATTCTGGGGTGACAACACCTACTTTTAGTTCAATGTAGTACAGCAAGGTAAGATCACCAGGTACAAATATAGAGAACAAGCCTGTAAAAAGGAAAACTAAAGTTTCTCTGTGGCGTCTGAAATTTTTTGCAGGTTTTTCTTAATTATCCAAAAGAGATTTCAGTAGTATTGGGTATAGTAAAGATTTTTTGGCTATACTTCTCCTGTGGACCACATGATGATAGTGCTGTGCCTATTGATCAGAGGTAATGACACTATATGCTGGTGCAGCAGCCAGTGTGATCAATTACCACAGTAGTATGTCACCATAGTGACACTGCACTGTTCTGGTGACCATATGCAAAACTAACATTATTTTTAACCTACTGTCACCAGAGCAAGTGCAGTGTCACTATGGAGACATTGTACTGCTGTGTCGGTGGTGATGTCAGCGCAGTCAGTCATTGTCTCTGATCAAAGCCTCAGCAGTACAATGTCGCCAGACCTATGCAGCCATTTAGTGTCTTTGATCACCGCCACATCAGTCTGTGTCACTAAAAGGAGTCATTAATATCTGCAGTACTCCTCTGAAGAGTTTACCTGAAAGGTTTTACCACCCCCAACCTCGTGTGAGCAAGCCCAAATGGTACAGCCAGTCAGTGTTGCCAGACCAGTGTAGCTAGAAATGGTGATCCTGATCAGTGCCACTCCAGTCCCAATGTCGCCAAACCAGTTTATGCCAGCAGCAGTGTCCGACTTGTGCCCACAGACTTTGTGGAATAAGTTTGCGATCAAAGAAGCTCAATAAAAACTTGTACAAGTGCACAAAAAAGCCGAAATAAAAGTTCAAATGCCTTTTTTTTTTTTTTTTTGAGCTGCAGTGTGCATGAACTCTAATTCGGATCCTCATCCTAATTGATGTGATTTGGATCCGAAATTACTTGAAGTCGCATTACTATACAGTAAAAAAAAGTATTTAGTCAGCCAGCAATTGTGCAAGTTCTCCCACTCAAAAAGATGAGAGGCCTGTATTTGTCATCATAGGTATACCTCCACTATGAGACAAAATGTGGAAACAAATCCAGACGATCGCATTGTCTGATTTGGAAAGAATTTATTTGCAAACTATTGTGGAAAATAAGTATTTGGTCAATATCAAAAGTTCATCTCAATACGTTGTTGAATATCCTTTGTTGAAATAAAAAATGTGTAAAAAAAAAAAAGGCCTATATTACACGGCTCAGCGCCAATAGGATGTCAAACTCTCCATAAATCCAAAAATAGAAGAAATAGTGAATGAATTCCTCTGACTACAATGAGTCAAAAAAGAAAAAGAGCAGCTATTTAAAAAATAGGGAAAATAAAATATATATTCAAAAAAACTAAATTAAGACAATGTCCATAAAAGTATTAGAATACAAACAGCGCTAGTGTTGAGCAATTAGGTGGCCAACTGCACCATATAGTGACAACAGGAGATGAATAACCAATCCCAGGTGTTTTGAAATAATGTCCAGAAAATAGTCTCTTCCACCATATTTTCAATTTCACCACGTGTGAACACTTGCCCAGCAGGGGTTCAAACTCACCAGAGGGATTCGAAAAGCAGGCCTTTCAATAAGAAAATTCGTCAAACTGTATCTGATACGATATAATTCTATCAGGGAGCCACTTGTATGGAATCAACCTCAGATATAGCAAATAAACACGGAAAAAACATACATAGCGTGATCCTGTTTATTAAGCAATACCCTTCCCATCAAGTTCCCCCATACATTAAACATACATTGTATATACAATCAAGAACATTGGAAAATGTTGAACGTCACCAGATCCTAGACCCGATCGGCGTCCACTGCTCAAAACCGCCGGGTGTTAACCAGGTTGTAAGTACTTCCTAGTTCCGGTCAGTGAAGCGCACAGGTCATTTTGGGCGTGTTGTGTAGCCAATGCCCTGACTAGTTTCGCCAGAGATGACTTCTACGGAGGCCTTAGCAACACACACAACCCCACTCACTTAAATCATCTCTCACTCCCGCACCAGCCAATCGGAGTACACAGGGCGTGAACGAGGTGCACATCACACCGCAATGTTAGTAACCTCCGTCAGGCTATTCTACGGGTGGCCAGGAGGGACAAATCAAGTGTCACTGCATCACATATACATGATACTGGATATTAGGCTTCACTCATATTAGGGGAAATGGACACTGCAATAAACATTCAGTGTGTTCACTAACCCACAATATATATATAATATATATATATATATATATATATATATATATATATATATATATATATATATACATATATATATATATATATATATATATATATATATATATATATATATATATATATATATATAGTAAAAGAGAGCTAACACACTCAGCAACTATAAAAATTATAAATAAACAATTTCTTATCAGCCATAAATTCAGCAAAACACATAATAAATACATTCATAAGCATATAAACAATATCAAATGTAATAAAAATATATATTAAAAATCAATATTTGAAATTTTAATAATACAATTATTAAATCAAACGGTGACTAACAGTTTTTAAATCCAACGATGGCTATGAATAAAATACCTCGTATAGCATATACAGCAGCAGAACAATTAAAAAGTATCATCGAGCCTCTAATTAGAAGTCACTTATGAAACAATTTAAATCTAGATCCACGTTTAACCTCCTCGGGGATAAAGTATCGACAGAAAAGATCCACTGAGTTTCTCTTGGAGAGATCTCTAACCAAGTTAGAGCCTCTCCATGCAGGTCTTAGATGATCTATTCCCCAGAATTTCAAACCACTGGGGTTCTGATTATGGACAAGCTTGAAATGGAGCAACACCCTATGGTCTTTAACCACTTGCCTACTGTGCACCTACACCCCCTTCCTGCCCAGACAAAATATAAGCTTCCGGCACTGCGTCGCTTTAACTGACAATTGCGCGGTCGTGCGACGTGGCTCCCAAACAAAATTGGCGTCCTTTTTTTCCCACAAATAGAGCTTTCTTTTGGTGGTATTTGATCACCTCTGCGGTTTTTATTTTTTGCGCTATAAACAAAAATAGAGCGTCAATTTTTAAAAAAATTCAATATTTTTTCCTTTTTGCTATAATAAATAACCCAAAAAATATATAAAAAAAATATTTTTTTCCTCAGTTTAGACCGATACGTATTCTTCTACATATTTTTGGTAAAAAAAAAATGCAATAAGCGTTTATCTTTTGGTTTGCGCAAAATTTATAGCGTTTACAAAATAGGGGATAGTTTATGGCATTTTTTTTTTTTTTTTTTACTATTAATGGCGGCGATCTGCGATTTTTTTATTGGGACTGCGACGTTATGGCGGACATTTCGGACACTTTTCTGACATTTTTGGGACCATTTACATTTATACAGTGAACAATGCTATAAATATGCATTGATTACTGTATAAATGTGACTGGCAGTGAAGGGGTTAACCACTAGGGGGCGGGGAAGGGGTTAAATGTGTGTCCTATGGGTGTTCTAACTGTGGGGGGAGGGGGGGTGACTGGGGGAGGTGACCGATTGTGTCCCTATGTACAAGGGACACAATCGATCTCCTCTCTCCCTGACAGGGACGTGCAGCTCTGTGTTTACATACAGAGCTGCACGTCCCAGCTCAGTTACTGAGCAATCGCGTGTGCCCGGCGGCGATCGTTGCCGCCGGGCACTCGCACGGGATCCCCGCAGAGCGGCGGGTGCGCGCGCCGCCGGCGACGCTCGCCCGCCCGCGGCTTTAAAGGGACATCACGTCATATGACGTGATGTCAGGATAATGGAGTCGTCTGCCCGCCATCATTTGACGGTGGGCAGATGACAAGTGGTTAAACCCAATGGTAATGTTTGCGATATGTTCGGCTATCCTGATTTTTAGCTGCTGTTTTGTACGACCAATATATATCAAGCCGCACGGGCACTGAAGTGCATAGACTATGTACATAGTGTTGCAGGTAATAAACTCTTTGATCGTGAACACTTTATTATTTGAGGTAGAGGTGAATTTCTCAACCACCTTCTTTGGTCGATCAGCTTCCTTACATGCACAGCATTTTTTACAAGCGAAGAAGCTGTCTCTATACCAAAAAGAGGTCGGTCTAGATGGGGGATCCAACACCTTCCGAACAATTTTGTCCGCAAAGCTAGATGCCCTTCGATAAACAAATCCTGGGCTATGGGGGGTCAATGCTTGCCATGTTGACAGGATTAGCGTCATGGGAATCGCTCACCTCCATAATTAAGTGCAGAGTATCTGTTACTGTACATTGCCTCCTTATCCAGCCTTGGCCGTGTTTTAGCTGGGCTTCTAGTGGATTGAGAGCGGCAGGGTGAATTGGAACTGCTGGAGCCGATTCCCTCTGCAGCAGCCGATGCGTCTGTATCTGTTAGGGGGAAGTCCGTAAGCTCCTGCTGTGCGGGCACAAGAGGTCCAGTAGTTAGCGGTGCTGGATGGCTGATGCCGCCATCTTGTAGAAGTCCCACGATTCACCGCCGTAACAAATCGTGCAGTTTTAGTGTTTGCGGCTGGTCTTGCAGGCGTCTCCTCATGCCGAGCAGGGTCCTGGGGTATACAGCAGCCCGATCGAATGAGAGCCGGTTGTTTAGCGGGCTTCCGACGACCGTGTAATCGATAAATTCCCCAGTGAAGAGCGGAGCCATCAATGAGCATTTGCCACGCCCTCTGCCTCATCTTTTTCAGTGGGAGAACTTGCACAATTATTGGCATGCATTAAAAGGGGATTACCTCCAGAGATAAAGTGATAATTCTCCCACTCTACAAGACTTCGGTCCGGCCGCACCTGAAATATGCTGTCCAGTTCTGGGCACTAGTCCTCAGGAAGAATATACTGGAAATGCAGCAAGTACAGAGAAGGGCAACAAAGCTAACTAGAAAATGCATTTCCTGAGGAAAATACGTGGGAATGCTGAATAGCTGAATTGCTAAGCCCGCACAAATCCCATTCACCATAACCACTATACTATCTTTAGGACATACAAGCAGTGTTCCTTCAGTACTTATAAAGCCTCTCTTTAATCATTAAAGGTGTTGTAAAGGTAAAATCATTTTCCCTAAATAACTTCCTTTACCTTAGTGCAGTCCTCCTTTACTTACCTCATCCTTTGATTTTGATTTTAAATGTCCTTATTTCTTCTGAGAAATCCTCACTTCCTGTTCTTCTGTCTGTAACTCCACACAGTAGTGCAAGGCTTTTTCCCTGGTGTGGAGAAAGCCTCTTGAGGGGGGAGGGGGTGAGCAGGATGCCCACTAACTCACAGCTCCTTTCTCTATCTGAAAAGTACAGAGCGTCCTGACTTCCTGGTCGCCCCTCCCCCCTCAAGAGGTTTTCTCCCCTCCCCCCAGGTGTGTGAGGGGGATAATTGCACTGAGGTAAAGGAAGCTATTTAGGGAAAGAATTACCATTACAAACGCTTTTTATCTACACACAAAATAAGTGAAATAACCCTTCAAACAAACCTTAATAAATCCACAACCGTACATGCGATCGATACAGCGACTTCACCGTATAAAAGACAAGACCCTTGTGAACGCATCGATATGAAATTTATGTTGATAAACTTAAAAATGTGGCCATGTCAACGATTTAGAAAAGAGTATCTTTGTGTGTCTTACTAACAAATTTTAAAAGTCGGTTATAATGAAGGCCTATGGGGAAAATTTTGGAACTCTTGTCCTTTAGAAGCTCCAGCAACGAAAAGTAAAATGCGCATCACAAAACTGATCACATTGCCTGAAAGCAGACAAAAATACCTTCCATTTGATATATAAATTGTGTATGACAAGTAGATCTTGTGGGCGTGAGAGCAATTTGTTCCCCCTTTTTTATAGATAATCTGAGTTTTTTCAAAACTCACACTCTAAAGGTCACATGACTCACTCTAGCAGGTCTCCATAGAAAGACTGTTAAATCGATAAAATTTTCTGAAAAAATCACTAAACGTAAATTGCTTTTTCACAAAAACTATAAAAGATTTCAATCTGAAAAGTCATAGCCGGATAGCTGAATATTTTGTGACCGTGGTAAAGTTTGTTTGGTGTCTGTCAGTGAAAGTATGAAGGAGGAGATACATTTTGTACGGCATGAGTTTTGAAGCAGGAAAAAGCATGTTCTCATTGACTTCAATGTTAAAAAAAAGCGACTAAAAGCTTAATATTTTAAAAAGTATAAATAGCACAAAAAAACTTGAAGTCCCATCGTTGGCTAAATGAGATGAACATTTTAAAAGTTGAATGGTCTCAATCGCTGAAAGTATGGCGAAGTTACGCAGAGCCAAAAAACGTACGGAATAAAATTAAATTAAGACATAAGAATAATAAAAAACGAATAACAATACTGGGAATGCTTATTAAAGCATTCCCACTAATTAAGACATAAGAAGAATAATAAAAAACGAATAACAATACTGGGAATGCTTATTAAAGCATTCCCACTAATAAAGGGACTGGATAATATTGGGTATGGAAGATTACGAGCACTGAACTACTCTGGAGAAGAGACCCTTGAGAGGGGATATGATTTTAATTTACAAATACCGTACTGGTGACCCCACAATAGGGATAACTTTTCAGTGGAAGGGAGTTTAATAAGACACGTGGCCACTCACTAAGATTAGAAGAAAAGAGGTTTAACCTTGGACTGAGTAGAGGGTTCTTTACTGTAAGAGGGGCAAGGATGTGGAATTCCCTTCCACAGGCGGTGTTTTTTTTTAGCAGGGAGCATTGATCGTTTCAAAAAACTATTAGATAAGCACCTGAACGACCACAACATACAGGCATATACAATGTAATACTGACATATAATCACACACATAGGTTGGACTTGTCTTTTTTTTCAACCTCACCTACTTTGTAACTATGAATTATGCTCGCAATCCAAGGTTTTACGAAATATATATATATTTTTTTTTAAATACTGATGAAAATTACATCCTGACTTTGCAGAATCTCTGAATAAGCTTTAACTTGGTATTGTTTAACATTATGAACCAGGCTTTTTACTATAATAATCATTCTTTCTCATAGCCTACCCCACTGGCAGGACTGCCATGAGTTATGGAGCAAAAAGCGCAGAAGACAGCGCCAAAGTGGCATTATACTGGAAGAGCCACCTGCCATCAAAGCTCCAAGAAAAGAAAGTATAGCAGTGGTTGGCACAGAAACTGTCAAAAACAGCAGCCCAGCCCCTTCTCAGCCTGTCAAAACGGAACCTATTATAGCTGACTTGGGTAAGTAGCCATTCGTCAACTTTATATTTAAGCAAATTTGTAATTCTTTGCAAGAAATCACTCAGGTCTGTAATGTTGCTTAAAGAGAATTTTTATTTTCTCCCTTATTTTTTGAGAAGAAATCCCCAAATACACTTGTGTCTTTTCTGATCTGTACTTTGACTTTGCGACTTGGTTGCAAGACACCTCCTTGATGCACTTCCACCCACCGAGAACGTGCATTCAATGTTTTTCCTGCGCTTCTGATGCCTTGTGCTACAGAGACATGCACAACCCATTCCTCCTGCATCCTTTCTGTGAGTACCCTACCAGGGATCTCCTCACTTAACAATGGCAGATCACAGACCCTACGGAGCTGGGACAGAAGGGACAACTGACATGCACTCTGCCAGTGGCCTACAGGAAACTCGAAACGCTGTTCAGTGTGATAGCTGTTCGCTTGTTGCAGAGCAATGTCTTAGCACCACTCCAGCTGACTCCTGTGGTCTATGAGACAAAAGCAGATTTCTTTCTCGTACATCACGGGACACAGAGCGGCATATTCATTACTATGTGGGTTATATGGAGTACCTTCAGGTGTGGACACTGGCAATCTTCAAACAGGAAGTCCCCTCCCTATATAACCCCCTCCCCTAGAGGGAGTCCCTCAGTTTTTCCGCCAGTGTCTTAGGTGTTGGTCACGGAATAGCTTTGCTCCACATCCTTGGGATTAAGGGCGGGCTAACCGGATCTGTCCAAGGAGCCTCAGTGCCAAAGTGGACAGTACCCGGGCCCCAAACCGTGGGGTTTTGCCTATAATGCTCCTCTTTGGAGGGCTGGACCCTGGGCCCAGGACTTGGAGTTTGCAAAAACCATAAAGTTCCTGTTTGCCAGGGTGCTATATAGGTCCAGGACAGTGGGTACCTTCATAGGACCCCAGGGCCTGAAGGTCTACTACGCTACCCACGGAGATGGGAGAAGATTGGATCAGTTTGCTGGTCAAACATCCTGCAGCATGGAGCAGGTAAGGGGGAGCCTGCGGGACTTGGTTCGACAGCAGGCTCCCCGGGGTAACCTAAAAGGGGGGATAGCCTAAGTATGCTCTGCATGGGCAACCGTGATCACTATGTCTAAAAGAGACAGGATGACACCCTTTCTCCCCCCATCACTAGGCCCCCCTGTTTAAATATGTGTTGCTAGCTAACCTGCTGTTTCTTCCCAGGGCTAGTAAGGATCCCTAGGGGCCTTGAGAGAGTCCTACCTGGCCGGGGGTTTGAATCTGCCGCCTGTTTCTGCGTGCCTGGATCTCCAGCAGCGCGGCTCCTCCATGTTCCTCCTGTTTCCGGCATACGCGCGCGCGTGCACGTCTTATTGACGTTTTTCGCGCCGTCCAGACAGGAGGGCGGGGGGGGGCGGGCCTGCGGCGTCATACAGGGGCGCGCCTTTGTGCTGTTATAGACAGCAGGCTTTGTCAGTGCTCAGTATGAGGCTGATCTTTCAAGGAGAGGACGCAGAGCGGCAGAACAGTGACTCCCGGTGGCGGAAGAGGGGTAGTACATGTGGACTTTGTTCCAATGCCTTTATTAAGCCAAGAATCCCCCTTATTTTGCAGCAGGTTGGAGGCTGGCAAACTTAAATTAGGGTCACTGTATGTTGTCAAGGAAAATATATAATATATAATTATTTAAAAAAAAAAAAAAAAAAAAGAAAAAACCAACATACGGGCCCATCAGTTTTTGGGGACACTAAGTGATCTATTCTCCCCTAAACTCTGAAATTTGTACTCCTGCCCACTACAGTCTGTTGTGTGGGCGGAGTCCCTCGATTTTGTATTATGGCTTCCAAGGGTTCGGGGTCAAAGGGTACAAAAAAGACCAAAAAACAAAAGGGTTCCCTTTCTGATTCTGATATGCCGATTCTTTCCCCGCAGCTTATTAATTTAAGGAGCGCCTTGGATGAGCCATTAGGGGGATCTGGTGCGGAGGCTGGCCCAGATCAGCCCAGCCCTGTGTTTATCACAGAGGAGATGCTAGCCGTATCCCTAGGGGGGCTAGAAGAGAGAATAGCGGCATTGATCGCTAGAGCTATTCCTGGTAAGAAACGGGTTAGATCCCCATCACCAGGGGGTGTATCCTCAGATGCTGAGATTCTCTCTCCGGAGGAATTAGAATCACAGGAGGATCAACTGGACCTGAACCAAGAGGGTTCAGGGATGGAGGGGTCTACCTCTGAGGAACCATTTTCAGACTCCCAGACAGAGAGACTGTGGGTACAGTCTTTGACGGACATGGTCCGCTCGGCATTTAGTTTACCATTGCCAGAACCTCAGGTTCCTCCGGTATCCTCTCTGGGCTCTTTGAAAGCCCCGTTAAGCAACGCAGTTTTTCCGGTCCATCCTCTCTTGGAGGAATTGATCTTTCGGGATTGGGTACGGCCGGACAGGATTTTTCTGCCACCGAAAAGATTTGCGGTCATTTATCCCATGGAGGAAAAATTCTCCAAGAAGTGGAGGCTCCCAATAGTGGATGCAGCCATCTCATGTGTGAATAAATCACTAACTTGCCCGGTGGAAAACATACATATGTTTAAAGATCCGGTTGATAAAAGATTAGAGACACTTTTAAAAGCATCCTTTGCTACGGCAGGAGCAGTGGTGCAGCCAGCGGTAGCTGCAATTGGAGTTTGTCAGGCATTAAAAGACCAGACAAAAGAGATGTTAAAGGACATGCCTACCCAACAAGCAGAGGAGTTTGCTGACATTCCCAGAGCTCTGTGTTTCGCGGTAGATGCTATAAAAGATTCCATCCAGCAGGCTTCTCGTTTATCACTATGTTTGGTGCACATGAGAAGGCTCTTATGGTTGAAGAACTGGGCGGCGGAGCCCCCATGCAAAAAGCTTCTGGCAGGATTTCCCTTCCATGGAGGACGACTCTTCGGAGAAGATCTGGATAAATATATTCAGACTATTTCAAATGGCAAGAGTACCCTTTTACCGGTCAAAAAGACATTCCGGGCTCCTACATTTAGGAGGCAGTTTTTTCCTGTCTCGGGGCCCTCTAATTCCAGGCAGTATCGACGGCCGCCTGCACGATCCAACGTTATCAGTAGATCGCAAGGACAGACCCCTGGGGGTAAGAAGCCGTGGTATCGCAAGCCGTCAAAGACAGCCCCTAAGTCTGCATTATGAAGGGGCGCCCCCACTCTCAAGGGTGGGGGGAAGGCTTCGTCTCTTCTCAGAAGTTTGGGAAGCCAAGATCCCCGACAATTGGGTCCGGGCATCTGTAACCACAGGTTACAGACTGGAGTTTCTAAGATATCCTCCACCTCATTTTCAAGAATCAAGGCTACCAAGGGATCCAGCAAGGAAGGCCTCAATGCTGGCAGCTTTGGATCACCTGCTTTGCCAGGACGTAATTATAGAAGTGCCAGCCCAAGAGCAAGGCCTAGGTTTCTATTCCAATCTCTTTGTCATACCAAAGCCCAACGGCGATGTCAGGCCAATCTTGGACCTAAAGAGGTTAAACGGTTATCTAAGGGTGCGGTCCTTCCGGATGGAATCCATCCGGTCAGCAGCCGCCGCGCTTCAGAAAGACGATTTTCTGGCCTCCATAGACATAAAAGATGCTTACCTTCATGTACCAATCTTTCAGGCGCATCAAAGGTTTTTATGCTTCGCGGTGGGGCAGCGACACTTCCAATTCAGGGCGCTCCCTTTCGGGCTGGCCACGGCCCCCCGGGTATTCACGAAGATTCTAGCCCCAGTTCTGGCCAATTTAAGGATCCAAGGAGTCACAGTCCTAGCATACTTGGACGACCTTTTAATCATAGATCACTCACGGACGGGTCTGCAAAAGGCAGTAAACCTCACGGTTCGGTACCTCGAAGAATTCGGCTGGGTCCTAAACCAGGGAAAGTCAGCATTCCAGCCTACAAAGCAGTTGGAATACCTCGGCATGAGGTTAGACACAGAACATCAAAAGGTGTTCTTGCCCCTTGTGAAGATCAAGGCGATCAAGGGGTTGGTTCAGTTGGTTGTAAACAAGAAAAGACCAACTATTCGCCTGTGTATGCGATTACTAGGCAAGCTAGTGGCCACATTCGAGGCAGTACCATACGCTCAGATCCACACTCGCGTCCTACAGGCAGCCATTCTAGCAGCCTGGGGCAAGAGGGCACATGCCTTAGAGTCCCCTTTGACGCTATCATCAAGGGTCCGACAAAGCCTGGCCTGGTGGTTGAACCCTCAGAACCTTCTAAAGGGAAGATCCTTCAGCCCTGTTGTCTGGAAGGTAGTTACCACAGACGCCAGCCTGGCAGGCTGGGGGGCGGTCTTCGAGGGGTTCTCCCGCCAGGGAACTTGGGTGAAAGCAGAGAGGCAGCTCCCCATCAATATCTTGGAAATCAGAGCTGCTCGCCTAGCCCTGTTGGCGTGGACCTCCAGATTAAAGGGGTTCCCGGTGAGAATCCAGTCAGACAATGCCACGGCGGTGGCATACATAAACCACCAAGGGGGAACCAGGAGCCAGGCCGCTCAAAGGGAAGTGAACTTGATTTTTCAATGGGCAGAGGTTCATGTACCCTGCATTTCAGCGATATTCATTCCCGGAGTGGACAACCTGCAGGCAGACTTCTTAAGTCGCCAGAGTCTGTTGCCAGGGGAGTGGTCTCTGCATCCCCAGGTCTTTCAGACAATCTGCCAGAGGTGGGGAACGCCAGACGTAGATATAATGGCATCCAGGTTCAACAAGAAACTAGACAGGTTCGTGTCGCGAGCGAGGGATCCTATGGCCTGCGGAACCGATGCGTTGGTTTGCCCTTGGCATCAATTCAAACTTCTATATGCATTCCCTCCACTACAGTTACTCCCCCGCCTGTTGCGCAAGATCAGAGTGGAGCACAAGCCAGTCATTCTAATAGCTCCAGCTTGGCCCCGGAGGGCTTGGTACTCACTAGTCCTGAATATGGCAGTGGGAGACCCTTGGACTCTTCCTCTACAACCAGACCTACTCTCACAAGGCCCGATCCTCCACCCTACATTACAGCGTCTAAATTTGACGGCCTGGAGGCTGAATCCCTGATTCTCAGGGGTAGGGGTCTGTCTAGGCAGGTAATCCCTACCCTGATTAAGGCTAGAAAGCCGGTCTCCAGGGTAATTTATTACAGGGTGTGGAGGAACTATATAGGCTGGTGTGAATCCAAAGGATGGAATTGCCGCAAATATAATATTGATAGGGTGTTAAGTTTTCTCCAGCTAGGAGTGGATAAAGGCCTGGCACTAAGCACAATCAAAGGACAGATCTCAGCTCTGTCAGTGTGGTTTCAGAGGCCGCTGGCCACCCACTCGCTGGTAAAGACCTTCTTACAGGGGGTCTTGCGTATTAATCCTCCTGTCAAGTCACCAGTTTGTCCTTGGGACCTAAATCTTGTCCTGTCCACTCTACAGAAACAGCCTTTTGAGCCTTTGGCTGAGATTCCTTTACTCTTACTGACAAGAAAATTGGTTTTCTTGGTCGCCATAGTTTCGGCCAGGAGAGTGTCAGAATTGGCAGCCTTATCGTGTAAGGAACCATATCTTGTTCTGCATAAGGACAGGGCAGTTCTCCGGCCCCATCCTTCCTTTCTACCAAAGGTTATATCCAAATTTCACTTAAACCAGGATTTGGTACTTCCATCCTTCTTTCCAAAACCTACATCTAGAAAGGAGGGGTTGCTGCATACCTTGGATATTGTCCGGGCCATGAAGGCCTATCTTAAAGCTACAGAAAAGATCCGGAAAACAGATGTGTTATTCGTTCTACCAGATGGCCCCAAGAAGGGGCAGGCAGCTGCAAAATCCACCATCTCGAGATGGATTAGACAATTAATCATTCAAGCCTACGGGTTGAAGAGGTTGCCTCCTCCGTTGTCGGTAAAGGCCCATTCTACCAGGGCCATGGGCGCCTCTTGGGCAGCACACCATCAGATCTCTATGGCTCAGATATGCAAGGCGGCAACGTGGTCATCAGTCCACACGTTTACAAGGTTTTATCAACTAGACGTGAGAAGAAATGCGGATGCTGCCTTTGGTCAGGCAGTACTACAGGCTGCAGTTTGAAATCCTCGGGATCAGAAACACCCTTGGTTATAAAAAAAAAAAAAAAAAAAAAAAAAAGTTTTTTCTTGACTAAGTTGGAATTATTATTATGATTTGAGTTTATCTCTAAATTGAATCCTTCTTTGGAAGATGTCTCCCTCCCCTCATTAAAGCATTGCTTTCGGACATCCCACATAGTAATGAATATGCCGCTCTGTGTCCCGTGATGTACGAGAAAGAAAAAGGGATTTTTAAATACAGCTTACCTGTAAAATCCTTTTCTTGGAGTACATCACGGGACACAGAGCTCCCACCCCTCTTTTGGGTGACCATTTTGGGAGGCATACTGCTTGCTACAAAACTGAGGGACTCCCTCTAGGGGAGGGGGTTATATAGGGAGGGGACTTCCTGTTTGAAGATTGCCAGTGTCCACACCTGAAGGTACTCCATATAACCCACATAGTAATGAATATGCCGCTCTGTGTCCCGTGATGTACTCCAAGAAAAGGATTTTACAGGTAAGCTGTATTTAAAAATCCCTTTTTTCCAGCCACTCTGTTTCAATTCTTTGAAAAACATTCAAGACTGTTCTAGTAGTAGATCCTACTGTTTAAGTCCGCTTTTTCTACCCAAGGTGGTTTCTTCTTTCCACCTCAATCAAAATATTATTCTGTTTTCCATCTGTTTAGCTTCAAAACCACTCAATGACATGTTCCCCTTACTGCTTAGATAATAGGGTTGTCAGGATCTACCTAGCAGCTACTGCCCCCCCGAGAGATCTTCCGGAACAGCTTACATGAGCGAGAGGGGGGCGACTCCCACCAGGTAACACATGATCCTTTAAAAGCCCCGGCATGCTCCCTAATATCCATGTGTTCCTCCTGCCAGTTAGGACAAATCCCTATTTGTGTTTTTTTTTTGTACGATCAGGCCTGCAGTGTGCAGGGACCTCCTGAGTAGGGTCACCATTTTTTTTTACAATACAGGCTTTTGAGGTATGACCTCTACCCAGCATCACAAGTCTGTTGTGGGTTTTTATTTGTTTTACTGTGGTTGCTGAGGGATCTCAGCAAGCTGTCCCAAGAAATCCACTCAGGGGAAAAGGTGATTGCTGCCTGGTGGTCATCAGTTACCAGAGAGTTGCTCCCTGAGGACTGAAGACATGTCTTTTTCATACATGTTGCAGGTTGGAACACAGGAGTGCTCTTAAAGGTGGTCCTGGTGCAGGGAAAACACTGCGGCTGTCTCATGACCTTGTGATGACGTCAATTCTGGTTGCACGTGGATAATGTAATTTCAGGGGGAACAGCATGCGACTATATTGCTTATGGGGCAGCAGAGTGGTGTAATGGTTAGCACTTTCACCTAGCAGCAAGAGAGTGGCTGACTCAAATCCCAACCACAGCACGACCTACCTGGAGTTTGCATGTTCTCCCTGTGCCTGCGTGGATTACCTCCCACATGCCAAAGACATGCTGTTAGTTTGTCTCCTGTGTGAATTGGCACTAGTATGTGCTTGTATGAATGTGAGTTGGGGACCTTAGATTGCAAACTCCTTGAGGGCATGTACAATATATATATGTAAAAGCACTGCGTAAATTTACAGCACTATACAAGTACCAGAAATGAAATAAGCATTGTAATACAGGAAAGAATGGTCAGAGGAAAGGTCATGGGCACCTCATCCCTTCAGTAACTAACAAAACAGGAGGTGCTCCTGTTAGGAGCTTGGATTTTTAAAGTGCCAGTACCCAAAATGTATCTATTAAAATGTATATGTTTTACAAATAAACTTTAAGCAAAAGAAAAAAAAAATCATTTAAAATTGCTGGATCAATACCTTTGTGATCTTGGACATGATCAGTAGTCCATAGTGGATATGGAATGATAATCCCAACATGTTTCACAAATTAAACTTCTTCATGGGGATATAAAATTTGTAATTTGTGCATGTAGTCACCCCAAAAAAAAAAAAAAAAGATTTTGTGTTGGCGCCGAAGTTCACAGATCCAGAACTAAAATTCAATCGGGGACTAGTACTGACTTAACCCCTTCAGCGCCACCTAGTGGTTAACTCCTTCACTACCAGTGAAATTTTTACAGTAATCAATGCATTTTTATAGCACTGATTGCTGTATAAATGACAATGGTCAATTTGGTTTGGTAACAACGTCCGCACAATTATTAGTTAAAGCGACGCAGTGCCGAATCGCAAAAAGTGGCCTGGTCTTTGGCCAGCAAAATGGTCCGGGGCTAAAGCGGTTAATCACTGCTGGGTTTTCCTTTCGTCCATGGATGGACACAGCTTCCTTATACTCCTGACTCTAGGTTATGTTCCATCTATTAAGAGAGGACTAGGCAGATATGTTAATGGTTAAAACATGTAAACTTTAGCAAAGCTGGAACCGCCCCACCCAGGGGGTGGTTCCTCTGGTCATAGCCCCTCACATTGCCCTGAGCAGCTCAGTTTTTTTCTTCTGCCTAGCAGAGAAGGACCTGGCTCCCTTGGTCCGGAAGAACTTTATTTTTAAAGATTTCATTTTTTTAATTTTTTTTTGTTCCTGAGATCTTCTATCAACTGCCGGCTGGGTGACAGGCTGGACAATATAGATCCTTGTAGTCCTCCCAGTCCGGCCATTGAGCGTGAGCAGGCCTTAGCTACGCGCTGTGTCAGCCACGACATAGCCAATTGCTTCAGGGGTGACCAGTGAGCTTTTTGCTCCGGGGCTCACATATGAACAGACTGCTAGCTGTCTGTCACAGTGGGCCGTGGCCGGTAGCTACTCCGAACTGCTCGGAAGCGGGTCTTTCAGGAATGCGCCAGCAGTCCTCAAGGGGACGGGTAAGTACTTTTCCTCCTGTCTTGGCAGGTTGGAACAGCTGGGCTTTCCTAGGGGGGGGGGGGGGTCTCATGTCCTCCCTTTCCTCTCCTCCACCATGCTGTGACTGACCTTGGATGTACCTGAGGGGTTGTTTTTCCTATCCTGGCTGGGGGCTGCGGGGTGTTCTGGGCCCGCTCTGTGTGGGTGGTCTGCTGTGGGGGGGTCCTTCACTCGGGGGGCCACTATGTTTTTCCGGCCTTCTCGTCCACCTACGTGTCCTCTGCGCCATTTTTCTTTAGATTTGCGCCATTTTCTTGTGGCCACGCTGACGCGGGCAGTTAGTGGGCGACCATTTTCTAGAAGCTCGCACTTTTTCCTAACCGACTGGCGGCCATCTTGCTGTGGTTTTATACAGGTTTTGGCCTCTAGTGTTTGGGGGGACTTTCTGAACGGCGCCAACAGTGCAGTTTTACCTCTGAGACACTCGGACACACACAATGTAAAGGAGAGCGGTCCGCAGCCCTGTGCTGCTTTCTTATCTGGGTGGGGAGTACCCTGGGATATATTTATTTTGGTCAGTACAGCAAGGAGGGTAGGTCTCTTTTTTTGTGCACTTGTACCTTGACATTCGTCCCTGAGGGCTGTCAGGTGAGCGGGTCAGCATGGCGTCAGAAGCTAGCGCTTCTTCCCCAGACATTCCAGTGGTGACAACTGGTGCCCCTGCACCTGCGGTCCCTGTTGACGCTTGGTCGTCCGTCCTGGAATCATTTGTTGCCAGGGTAGAAGTGGCGTGTGGGCGACAGGGGGTTAAAAATGCCCCCATTTCCTGGGGATAGCTATGACTCTGATTTAGGCCCAGCTGCGGCCCAGGGCCCTGGCTCTGAGGTATTAGAGGATGCGGACCAGGACCTCTAGGACAGTGAGGGGGAGGACTCCGGGTCAGCGCAAGACAAGGCACTTGTTGGAGCTCTTAGCGCAGTGCGGAAAAAATCTTAAGCTAGAGCAGGGATCCTCAAACTACGGCCCTCAAGCTGTTGCGGAACTACACATCCCATGAGGCATTGTAACACACTGACATTCACAGACATGACTAGGCATGATGGGAATTGTAGATCCTGAGGGATCCCCTACATTTAAGGATCCTGCTGGGGGCATGACCGGATGTAGGAGTGTCTGCTGTGAGTGAGTGAGCAGGTGTGCGTGTCCCTCTGCTCTGCTCTGCTCTCCCTCTCCCTGGAAGCTATGCGCTGATAGACCGACGGCTTGAAACGGCTTGCATGGTTTAGGGACGTGGAGCTCCCCCGGTGCCTTTTTTCATCAACATTGATGGTCTCCCACAAACTGCAGCCCGGCATATAGCCCTACAAACAACGCAGGCAGCAGAACTACTGTTATCGGCTCACATCGGCTGGAGGAGCAGCGGATCACCCCCCCACCTGTCTCTTTCCGCATTCCGTTTCCCTGCTTGGAATGCCTGGTTGCGAGGGCATGGTCTATGGAAGCATGCTCTATGGACATTACCCATGATTAAGTCACGTGGCAAGTGACGCAACGCGTGGGGGAGGAGTTTGCCGTACGAGATCTGTCGGAAGTTCCCGAGTGAGGACCTCTACACTTTTCGTTACTGAGTGGCTTGATTCAAAGACGGGGAGAGCGTGAGTGGATCGGCGCATAGCATTGGCAGCGGTATTATCGTGTCTGGCTGTATTACGCTATTGTGTTTTCCCTTTTCTTACATGTCCCACACCTGCTGTGGTGTATTGTGAAGGGGGGTTGAAGCCTGTTTTTTTGCACTAATGACCAAGGCTGTGTCGTTGAAGGTACTGAAGTGTTTTGAAGCTGAGCATAAGGCACCTGTTTCACAGAGCTTTTGTATCCAGTGACACTCTCACGCTGCTAATTAACATTGTTTAACCCTATTTTACCATCTACTCTACAGGGACGGTATTCTGGAATTGAGTACTAATTGATGATCTGGATTAATTAGTTTTGTATTTATGGAATTTTACACTTTTTTTTCATTCATATACTTTATGTGCCTCACCCCACTGTGGCAACACGTATATCCCCTATTCAGGGTTTTGAATAATTATCACTATTGGATTGATCTTAGTAAGGTATCACACAATTAGTTGTTTCTAGCGCATATGTTTATATTTTTCACATTTGTTGTTTGGTTGGTAACCTTTTTCACATACTGCAGCTTTTTACATTTATTTATAAATTTTGTGGTGTATTTTGGATTTAGTAGCGCTGTAGATCAGTTATACATCCGCACTTTTGTATCCGGCCCGTCTCAGAGTGGCTGCTCTGGGTAGGACCCTTTTCTTTACCGAACCGAGCAAAGTAGCTAACTGGCTGGAAGAGAATAAAACAGCTCTATAGCTCTCCACAAATAAGGGGGGGGGGGCCAGACCCCAGCGAGGTAGATGAAAACAAGCCAAACGATAAGTGTCTGTTTTTGGACTGGTGGGATGATACAAAAACAATTTTCACTCGATAAGGCCCTTCTCTGAAACCATTTTTTTTGTATAAACCAGTATTTTTTCCTTTTTTTTTCCTTTTTTTTTCCTTCTTTTTTTTTTTATTTTTACGTCATGGACGTTTTCTCTCTAAGGGGGGCCCCTATATCTCTAGAGGCTCTGTCTGCCGATCCCCCCTCCCCACACCTGTTGGCGGGAGATAGGGGTTGGCTTTAATGCTTTGTTCTCATATTTGAGATAGCCAAATGGTTCTCCCCCTAGGAGCGCCAGGCTTCTATGTTTATACCAACAGGGATTGAGGGCGTTAACTGTGTTATGGTCCCCCCCCCTTTTTTTTCTTCTGGTAGTTATGTATATCTTCAAGGCTCTTGAGGGCACAATTGTATTTAGGCACTTGGTAGCACTTACATGGTTATGTATATAGGCACGCCAAAAATTTATTGATATTTTGTTTTTTTATGCTTAGTATAGTCACCACGGTATCACGCAGGGGATAATTAAGCATACATAAGCTGTATTTAAGTATTTGTTATTTTTTCTATATTCATGAGGATATGAAGGTAAATGTAAGAGGGTCTTGTCCAAGTCTTGGACAATAATACTACACGAAGATGCATAGGGAGGGTACTCTCTCCCTCCTTTTTCCTTCTTTCCTTCTTTTTTTTCCCTTTTTCTTTCCCTCTTTTCTTCTCTTCCTTTGCACAACTGGGGTAGCCATAAACAGGCCACAATTAAATTTTTACGGAGGTTTCTTAAGGAACTAATGCTAACTTGATAAACTTAACAATTTACACATTTATAATGTTTTTTTACACTCTCTCCACATTATCTATAAGGGCACTAGATAATCACCTTGTTTAAGCACTTGACCACTCATTTGATGAATTTAGGCTTTTGCCATGCCACGCACACCTACCAATTTATAACTACGAGGGCACTGCCCGACCTCGGGACATACAATAACACTGGAAGTTGCACGTGAGGGGCAATCTTTGTCCCCCTCTCCTCTGTTAAATCATGTTTTTTTTTTCTCTCTTCTTCTTGTTTTCTTTTTTTCTCTTCCCCCTCGGCTTTCAGCTCCAATGAGGTCTTCCAGGGGGGGTGGGCGTGAGCGAGAGGGGCACATGTTGGGACCAATTGGGGGACGAGTGATAGTATGAGTAGAGCGGTCACTAGACCAGCCCCCAAGGGGAGCCCTATAGGGCAGGGAGGGAAGGGAGGGGAGGGGGGATGAGGGTGGGCCACAGGGGAGGGGTCAGAGAGCATACATTCCGGTTATTAAAAGTCGTGTCATTATTAGTAGGCGAAAGAAGGGCCACGAAAGCCGGCTGGTTAGCTACTGGTCAAACTCAACTGGGGACACGAGCAACTGCTCCATACTCCAGTTGTTCGACCAATGCCGAATATTTGATTACTATATCAACTCCTATAGATGCAGGATAAACTATTGGCTATTACTTCCTGGAATGTACGAGGCATGGGAGATCCAGCTAAAAGAATCGCAGTCATGACATTCCTGGAAGATAGAATGCCGGGAATAATATGCCTTCAAGAGACACACCTGACTAAAGTCTCAGTCTCGCTTCTGAACAGTCGCAAATTCCAAGCCCAATTCCACTCGGTACACTCCTCTTATTCAAGAGGTGTGAGTACAATGATTGGAAGAGGAATGACTTTCTCCTCTTTCAAATCCTGGATAGACGACCAAGGTCGATTTATATTCTTGTTTTGCCTTATCGAAAATAGGCCATATGTTTTGGCCAACTTATATATCCCTCCACCCTTTAAGCTTGATGTTCTATACAACCTCGTTGAGTTTACTCTCGATAAACCAGATGTACCGGTTATAGCTGTCGGCGACTACAACAAGGTTTTGGATAGATTCCCCCATCCCCCCCCCCCCCGGAGACTGGTTCTACGGGGGGGGGGGGCTGGCTCGATTCCTGGAAGAAACCGGGATGAGGGACATTTGGAGAACTTCCTATCCACAGACCCGTCAATACTCGTGTTACTCTAGCTCCCATCACACACAATCCAGAATAGATATGGCCCTGTGCAGTGAGGGTGTAATGCCCTTGGTCAAAAAGATACATTATGGCCCAAAAGGGGTCTCAGACCACTCTCCACTAATGCTAATAATTAGGACCGGCATTAGGGTCTCTCGTAAAGAATGGCAGTTAAACCCCGGCTGGCTGGAGTTGATTGGGCAACCGCAAATGGTGGCATCACAACTAGCGGAGTTTGTGCTCATCGAGGGAACGGCGCCGACGAGGGTGGTCTGGGACTCCCTGAAAGCCTTTGTGAGGGGCCTCTTAATTCAACAGGCCGCTAGGATAAAAAAAAACAGGGAGAGTGGAAGAGAGTAGGCTGGCTAGTGAGACTATCCAAGCGGAATTGAGATTTGAGAGGCCCACTCCACCCTTGCGGATCGTATGGCTAGCTAAACAAGAAGAGTATAGAAGGTTTACTTTAAAAATTGCGGAGAACAAGAGAATACTACAAAAGCAGCTTCAGTTTGGTGAGGGTGAGAAGGTAGGGAGCATGTTGGCTCTTCTGAGTCAAACTAACTCTCCCCTGTCAAACGTCCCTGCAATACGGACAAAGACGGGTGTAACTTCGACATCTAGCCAGACCATACTAAAAACATTCTGCACATACTACAAAGAACTCTACAAGACTAAGGGGGGTTCGGAGAAAGGAGCCATGGAAACGTTCTTCCAGAAGATAGCAGTTCCTACGTTGTTAGACAAGGACAGACAGGAGTTAGAAGCACCAATTACTCTAAAAGAAATCCAGCAAGCGGTATCAGACATGCCAAATCAGAAATCCCCGCGTCCGGATGGGTTCCCCATTGAGGTGTATAAGAAGTTTGGCGAGATTTTGCTTCCAGAGCTATTGAAGACTTTGGAGTGGGCTGCAAGCGTGGGGACATTACCCCGCTCAATGACGGAAGCAACTATTATAGTAATACACAAGGAGGGGAAGGACCATCTGGAACCCTCATCTTACCGCCCAATCTCCCTCCTAACCTCTGATGTAAAGATCTTAGCCAAAATTCTTGCGACTCGCTTAAATAAATGTATTAGTTACCTTATCCATCCAGATCAGTCCGGTTTCATACCAGGTAAAGCAACAAGCAATAACATCAGGAGAACCTTCTTAAAGGGGAGTTCCACCCACAATTTCACTTTTTAAATATAAATACCCCTGTAATACACAAGCTTAATGTATTCTAGTAAAGTTAGTCTGTAAAATAAGGTCCGTTTTGTTAGGTTGTTACAGTATTTAGATAGTTTATCATCTAGAAATAGACCGTGGCCATCTTACGTGTGGGCATCATGAAGCCAGACTGTATGACTTCCTGGATTTCAGCTTTGCATATCTCGCACATGCTCAGTGCTGCACAAGCAACTTAATAGGTTTCAGTCAGGTTTGCAAGGACTACTGGGAAACATGATGCCTATCCCAGAAACCCTTGCAAATAGCCATGTGACTTTAATAGCCTAGGCTAATAAGGGGGAGGAAGTAATGAAGGACTACAAAATTAAGGTATTTACAAGCAACAAAATAAATAAAAATTGTCCATTCTGAACACTATGAGATTAGGGCATGCAGCACAGACAAACATAAAAAATGGGTGGAACTCCACTTTAAACATATATACACCAACAGACAATGAAGGGTCCAAAGCAGTGCTGTCGCTTGATGCCGCCAAGGCCTTTGATAGTCTTGAGTGGGCATATCTCTGGAGGGTACTTGACAGTTTCGTCTTTGGCCCTCTTTACATCAATTGGATCAAATTGCTGTACGTTGAACCAAGACCCAATTTTTGTAGATTGATTGTTGTGCCCCTGGGTGACAATCAACACCCTTAGTATTAGAAGTGCCACGTCCTACTGTATTAGAGAATTTTTATGTGGAAAAGAAATGGACTTTGTAGGCACCAGTTATAGAAAAATGAAAAAATGAATTTAATTTATATAAAAAGATACATAAATAACTCCAGTACATCAACACCACACATATTGATGTGTCCTGTATATTAAAAACAACAAACTGTAATTGTACAGTGATAACAATGTCAAGAAAGAAAACATCACAATACATTTATACTATAAAGACCAATACAGGGCAGATAGGGGGGGTTGATCCAACCCACAAGAAAACTGCTTTGTGTATCGCTGAGTAGTTTTTATTCAAGTCTTGACATTGTGGAAAAAATGTGTATAGTTTGCGCCACAGAAAAACAATAATATTTCTCCCGACTAAAGGGTAGAATTAAATACAATTAAACCTAAATACATTAACTATACCAGTTTAAGAGCTGCCACCTAAAAATTTTCAGTGTGTGAAAATACAAATAGAAATCAAAAGTGAAGGGGCGCTGGGTAACACAACATCAAATTATGTCTATATGAATATACATAAAAAATGTGCAATCTTTAGAAAAACATATATTGGTGATATAGTGTCCATATGGTGAAATAAACCATAAAAAATGATGAATAGTGTATAAGTCCAAATAGTGCTAAATGATAAGCACCCAAAGATTCTCAAATCAACCAAACACGTGAATATTGCAGTTCTTGAACCTCCACCATAAATTTGCACCCGGTGAGATCAATAGAAATGGCTCCTTACCAATACTAGTAGACTCTTTTAATTAAAAAAGAAGTCATAAACCGCTTGTGTCATAAGAATGACTCGGAGTAATCCAGATAAGCACGTTCAGATGGTCCAACATTCATATAAGTAGAAACAAAAGAGCAATCATAGTGAAATACTGTTTATTAAAATAATTTTAAAAAGTAACATGCCAAATGGCTGCTTACTCGAAATTGTGCCCTGATCCCGGCACTGAGGCTTTATGGCGTTTTTCGATATTCAATCGAATCCTACAGATTGCGATATGGTACGGTGCTCCGTCGCGCTGGTGGTCTCACTAGCCGGCGTACGTTAAACCATCGAATTGCCGTTACATTCGGAGATAGGTCGAAAATCCGTCGCACTGCTGTTTCGATAGTCGGCGTGCGTTCCACCGTCGGAAACCAACGGACCCGGAAATCGGAAGTGGTAGGGAAAGCGTGACTGGTTAGCTAACCAGTCACGCTTTCCCTACCACTTCCGATTTCCGGGTCCGTTGGTTTCCGACGGTGGAACGCACGCCGACTATCGAAACAGCAGTGCGACGGATTTTCGACCTATCTCCGAATGTAACGGCAATTCGATGGTTTAACGTACGCCGGCTAGTGAGACCACCAGCGCGACGGAGCACCGTACCATATCGCAATCTGTAGGATTCGATTGAATATCGAAAAACGCCATAAAGCCTCAGTGCCGGGATCAGGGCACAATTTCGAGTAAGCAGCCATTTGGCATGTTACTTTTTAAAATTATTTTAATAAACAGTATTTCACTATGATTGCTCTTTTGTTTCTACTTATATGAATGTTGGACCATCTGAACGTGCTTATCTGGATTACTCCGAGTCATTCTTATGACACAAGCGGTTTATGACTTCTTTTTTAATTAAAAGAGTCTACTAGTATTGGTAAGGAGCCATTTCTATTGATCTCACCGGGTGCAAATTTATGGTGGAGGTTCAAGAACTGCAATATTCACGTGTTTGGTTGATTTGAGAATCTTTGGGTGCTTATCATTTAGCACTATTTGGACTTATACACTATTCATCATTTTTTATGGTTTATTTCACCATATGGACACTATATCACCAATATATGTTTTTCTAAAGATTGCACATTTTTTATGTATATTCATATAGACATAATTTGATGTTGTGTTACCCAGCGCCCCTTCACTTTTGATTTCAAGTCTTGACATTCATGCGATTTCCCTTGGAATTGCTCTACAAGTTTCGTGGTTTTACCCACTTCATCGGGAGCACGGAGAAATAAACTGCACAGATAAAACAGAAATTACAGTGAACCAACGAAATAAACATAACATATTGTAGCTCATCATATGCCCATCAGTAGATGGGTGAGACAATGTGCTTAGTAAACTTACCAAAAAACATTAATGGTATATATAGAAAACCAGGGGAGATAGGTTGCGGTTACCCAGTAAGGAACATCAAGGCCGTCGGTATCCCCAAATGGGGGAGCAGCGTTGTTATTAGGGTGAGATGAGATGGACAGTGTGAACACCTTGGTCGCTCCGAGATGAAGCCTACCCCCACCCGAAGGGGGTGCCGTAAAACATATACAACAATTAGGAGATGGTTTGCGAGTATTTTAGCATATATTAGCAGAGAATAGGGGTATGTATAGATGTGATTATGTATATATCTAAATGTGTATTGGTCCAGTGTTACAGCCTGGGCTAAGTATATATTTTTGAAATACTAAGGTACATAACCAGAACCAAGATTTTTTGGTAAGCTTGCATGTAACCACATTGATAGTGTTGATATAGCTAAATATTGTTGTTATGGCTAAATGTAATTGGCAAAGATACCCCTAGAGGGCGCATAATACTAAAGAATGTGTTGTAATATATTTAGCAAACAACTGATCAGCAAGTGGCCAAAACGGCCACCAAATGCTATATAAGATAATTATACTTGTTTATGGGACCAATTTTTTGAGGACTGAGACCAGCTCAGATAGCATATGTGGATATATATATAGTACAAAAAACAGGAGATTTGTTTACCTTGCCTAAAGACTGCTGGACTTTTTCTTCAGTGTGTCAGTTTGAACTCACATGGATGTTTTGCCAATAAAGTCTCTGCAAAGAGACAGCAACAATGTGTGGCTAAACCGAAGTTACTTAAACACATTGGCATAGATAAAAAGGTGCTGCGGTTTAGATAGTTTCTTACCTTGCTTGTCCTAGTTTGAGGTTTACAAATCTTTCTCCAGTGTTGTATGTGGCAGCACCTGGTCTTGCATAGACCATTTAGTGCTGCCACTGGTTTTTAAAGGCTCCCCCGACTCGCGCGCATCAGAAACGTCTGACGTCACGCGTGCGGGCCGCGCGGACCCCCGCGCATGCGCCGAGGCGCCGCTGGCGCTGCCCATACCAAAGATGGTGGGGTGGGCGTGCGAAGGGCGGAAGTCCGAAAGGAAAGCCATTGGTGGATGGATCAAGGCCTCCCCCTAGGGTGTGGGGGCGTGCCCATCCATATGTACACCAATGGCTTACGTGGCCCACAGGTGAGGGATATAGAGCTGTCACTCGGGGAGAGGAGGGGACGCACCATAAGACACACTCATCCACCCATAGAACAAGGCAGGCATGAATCTATACATGCTGCGGGCCGTGGAGCTCAGTATAGAGTAACCTACAGGGGTTAATAGTATTTGCACACAGTCGACAAGACAATCAACAAGACTTGGTGTTTTTTTAGCCTGCCCCATTAGATATCAATTGGGATCTGAGCTATCTTGCCTTCTATTTTTCCTACTTTGTATGTAAATTGACTGTATATTTGCTTGTTGGTCTGTATCAAGGTTTTAAAAAATCAATAAAAATAAATGGAGAAAAAAAAAAAGATCCTGCTGACAGGAGGTCCCAAGCGGTAGGTCGGTCCATTTTCTCTATGCTGGGTTCAGCTTTGTGGACGATTTTGGCTACGGCACTGGTGTCAGACACTTGCAGAATGGGCGAGACTATTGCAACAGGAGTTGAAAGAGCACCATGCTCCTCCAGGCTGCGTGGAACTGGCTGACCAGTAAGTACATGGCCTCAAGTATGTCTGCGATGTAGCCCTGGATGCAGCTCCCTTGATCCCAGGAGCCTCTGTATCTGCGACGCCTGGTTTGGCTTAAGGTCTGATCTGCAGACCAGACTTCCAAGACGGCTCTTGCAGATTTGCCTTTCCGGGGTGGGGAGGCTATTTGGTTCCTCCCTGGACGACGACATAAAAGATGCCACTGGGGGGATTCGCGGGGTAAAAGTACGCTCCTCTCCCAGTCCAGAAAAGGCAAAGAGCCATGCCGCAGGCCAGGACCCTTTTTCTTTTTTTACGCAAAAGTGGTATTTTAGTTAGGTCTCACAGGTAAGCATCCTCAGACCGACCAAAAGCATGCTGGGGGACAAGAACTTCCCCGGGTTCGCAAGCCAAACAAGCCTGCGAACAAATCTGCAACAGCGTGAAGGTTTGCCCCCGCCCAACTCTCAGGTGGGGGGCCGTCTGCACGAGTTTGCAGCTCGGTGGACTACCCTGATTTCCGACCTGTGGGTCGAAGTGGTTTCATCATGGTACAAGATAAAGTTTCTTTCTCGTCCACCAGATTCTTTCCCTCAAACCTTCCTTTCCTTCCAGGTCATCGGGTTGCCTTTTTTGGTGCAGGACTTGTTGAGCTATGGGGTAATCATACCTGTGCCACTAAGGGAAAGGTTTCAGGGTTTCTACTTGAATCTGTTGGTGGTCCCGAAGGAGGACGGAGTCTGCCCATTCCTGAACCTCAAGGCTTTCAATGCCTTTGTAAGGGTTCGGAAGTTCAGGATGGAATCAGTATGCTCTGTGGTCGCTGCTCCATCCGGGGAATTTTCGGGTGTCCTTGGACATCTTGGACGCATACTTGCATGTCCCCATATATGTCGGGCATCAGAGATTCCTGCACTTTGCGGTTGGGGAAGACCTCTATTCATTCATGGCTCTTTTTTTTTTGGCCTGGCATCAGCTCCAAGGGTTTTTACCCAAGTGCTTGCCCTGATTTTAGACTTAGAGGAATCGATATCATGGGCTACTTGGACGATCTGCTTCTGAGAGCTGCTTCAAGCTCGCAATTGGAGGAGGATGTGGCAATTGCCAGTCAGTCCCTCCAAAAGTTTGGCTGGGTGCTGAACTTCCAGAAGTCGGTGTTGGTAATGACTCAGCACTTGGAGTATCTGGGTCTGATTCTAGACTGCTCGGCGAGCGTTTTTCTCCCTTTGGAAAAATTGCCATTTAATCAGACTGCGGTATAGCTGTTGGCGTCTCACAGGTGGTCGTCACTGCGGTTTTGCATGCGAGTCCTGGTTCTCATTTTAGCTGCCTTCGAGGCAGTACTATTTGCTCAATTCCACACTCGAGTCTTGCAGAAGGAGATTCTTGTCCAAATGGGACAAGTCTCTGTTGTCCCTGGATTGTCAAATCCGGGTGAGCCCACTAGTCAAGACTTCCCTGGTCTGGTGGCTGAGATCTCTGGCTCTTCATGCCATGAAGTCGTTCATTCCCTTTCGATAGAAGGCTCTATCGGCCGTATACATTTCCGGTGTAGAAAACTGGCAAGCAGACTACCTAAGTCGCCAGACGCTGGACCAAGGAGAATGTCGCTACACCTGGATGTATTCCGCCTCCTTTGCCTAAAATGGGGCGAGCCAGACGTGGATCTTTTGGCTTCTTGACTCAATCATAAGGTGTTGAGGTTCGTGGCCAGGTCAAAAGATCCTTGGGCAGACGCGAAAGACGCGTTTGTATCGGCTGATATATGCATTTTTCCACACTGAAACTGCTTCCTCATCTGCTCCCCAGAGCAGAATCCGAGGGGATCCCAATGATCATAAATGCCCCAGATTGGCCTTGCGTCCTTGGTACGCCGACCTAATGCGCTTGGTGGCGGATGCTCCTTGGTGACTGCCAATGCAAAAGGACCTTCTCTCGCAAGGTCCTATTCTACATCCTGCTTTACAGACGGATGCTGGCTTTAACAGTATGGCTTTTGAAAGCCAGGTGCTGAGAGACCGAGGCCTGTCGGATTTGGTTATTTCCACCATGCTAAGGGCACGAAAGTCATCTTTGAAGATTTACCATTGCACGTGGAAGGGAAGAGATGGGGTGGCATCCATGCATATATTCTGTTTCCTGGATCCTGCTGTTTTTACAGCAAGGTGTAGATCAGAAGCTTGCCTTAGGCACCATTAAGGGACAGATTTCAGCTTTGGCTGTTTTTCTTTCAACGACCCTTGGCGTCCCACTCACTGGTAAATACGTTTGTTCAAGGGGTTCGACATGTTGCTTCTTCCGGTTCAACCACCACTACCTCCGTGGAATTTGTACCTAGTGCCCTTGGTTCTTCAGAAACCTCCTTTTGAGAACATCAGAGAAATTCCTCTCAACGCTCTCTCAGAAAGTTGCCTTTCTAGTGGCCATTTTGTCTGTCATACGGTTTTGAGTTGGCGGCTTTGTCTTGTAAGTCCCCCTACTTGGTCCACCATAGAGACAAAGCGGTCCTACGCCCACAGCCTTCTTTTCTTCCAAAGGTGGTTTCGGCCTTTGATCTTAATGAGGACATTGTACTTCCATCCTTGTGTCCTTGGCCGTCACATCCCAAGGAAGGCTGCATTACATTCCTTAGACGTTGTTCGTGCTCTGTGGGTGTATCTGTCTGCTCAGATTTTGGAGGTCAGACCCACTGTTTGTATCGAAAAAAACTGCGCTAAGAAAGAGAGAACCACGAAAGTGGCTCTAAATAAATGGTGGAAATTAATCAATTTGAAAGCAGCAAACCTTCTGTGAAACATACAGTAAAATCAACAGAAAAAAATATATAAAGCTGTGCTAAACCTATGGTGATTACAAATCTAATGTGTAACCTTGTGTAACCTTGTGAATACTACAAAATAGTGTAACATATGAATGATGCAATAAAAACACACTGGTGATTATTAGCAATAAATAAATGAACCAATAATTAATCTCAAACAAAAATTAGAAATCAATGAAAAATGGTGCCATAAGAAATCCATAAAAATCATAAAAAATTTATCAATAATCAAATGAGCAATTTTGTGAATCAAAGTTCATGAGTGTTGAAAACAATTAGGCTTCATTTCCACTGGCGTTTTTACAGCCACTTTTCTGAGAGTTTTTTACAGCTTAAAAACGCCTGTCCATGTTTGTTTTAGAAAAAAAAAAAAAAATTTTTTTTTTGGAGCTGGACCTTTAAAAACGCAGCGGCAGCGTTTTTGCGCGTTTTTGATTTTTTTAATGTCTGGCGTTTTTACAGCTCTATTGCTGGAGCTTCAGAACGCACTATTTCCACGTTTTTTTGCAGCTTAAAAACGTCTCTGCCATCTACAGCTCAAAAACGTCATGGTGGGCATGAGTCCATAGACTAACATGGACAGGCGTTTTTAAGCTGCAAAAAACGCCCAGAAAAGTGGCTGTAAAAACGCCAGTGGAAATGAGCCCTAAATAGGCAATATTTGTGCACCCGTGCAAAAATAATCCTTGGTGAAAAACATCCATAAGCAAAAAAGCTTCTCAGATGTTCAAAAGGAACTGATGTGAGATCCACCACCAAAATGAAAAAAATGCCTGCTTACCAGAGCTCCGTGACCCCCCTCCTGTTAGAGGACCCGAAAAAGCTTATGAAAGACATTTTCAGTAGATCTCAGACTGTGAGGTTGTTGAATCGAGAGAGCAGTGGTTCTGGTGTGGAGGAGAGAAAACAGTATCGGTGTCTGGTCCAAAGAAAGGCCTGTCGGTCTTGTCGGCCACCATTTCTCAGTGGACCACACAGATCATGATTCACTCTTACGCCCTGAAGGGGCGGGCACCTCCTTTTCTCATCACTGCACATTCGACCAGGGAAATTGGTGCTTCTTGGGCTTTCTGACATCAAGCGTCTGTCTCACAGGTGTGTAAGGCGGCGGTGACCTGGTCGTCGGTTCACACTTTCACTAAGTTTTACAAGGTTGATGGAAGTGCATCTTCGGATGCTTGCTTCGGCCGCAAGGTTTTGCAGGCGGCAGTTTAAAGTCGCATATCCTCCTTTTGAGGAGCTCTGGTGTGTTGGGTTGAAGTTTGGTTTTTTATTGCTGTTCCCGCCTCTCGTTTTCTGACACTGCTTGGGGACGTCCCTACAGTCAAGAGTATAAGGAAGCTGTGTCCGTCAATGGACGAAAGAAAAAAATGGGATTTTTGTACTCACTGTAAAATCCTTTTCTCTGAAGTTCATGGATGGACACTGCACCCACCCCTCCTTTTTTTGAGTTTGTACTACTTATTGACGAACTGAGCTGCTCAGGGCAGTGTGAGGGGTTATGACCAGAGGGACCGTCCCCTGGGCAGGGCTGTTTCAGCTTTGCTAAAGTTTACATGTTTTAACCATTAACATGCCTAGTCCTCTCCTAATACACGGAACATAACCTACAGTCAAGATTATAAGGAAGCTGTGTCCGTCCATGGACTTCAGAGAAAAGGATTTTACGGTGAGTACAAAAATCCTTTTTTTTTTACCAGTAGCCAGTATATTTTCTCAATTAGTGTGCACTGATTAGGCTGCACTGATGGGAACTGATAGGCATGGATAAGGTGGGCACTGAGAGAAAGCGCTGAGAGGTGGCACTAAGAGGTTTTGACCACTGATCATGTTAAGATCCGAAAGAAATTGATCCAGCAATTTTTAAACAAGGATTTTATTTTTATTTTGCTTAAAGTTTATTTGTATATACCTTTTTGTTTTTTGACTAATCCTTTTTACCTAATTGAATAAAACACATGAATTTTGATGGATGTTATGAGTTTTGGTTACTGGCAATGGAATTTATGAGCATGTCAGAATCAGAAGGGGAAATTGACGGTAAAGCTCCTAAATCAGAGATTTCTGTTTGCCTTCAGATAAGACAGATTATCTTCTGAAAGTAATTTTAGCATATACTTAAAGGGGTTGTAAAGGTTCATGTTTTTTCACCTTCATGATGTTTTCCAGCCCCCCGGTTTACTTACCTAAGCCCTAGAAAGTCCAGCGTCAAAAACGTGCTTGATCTAGCCGAGTCCTGTAGTTGGCAGCTATGGACGCTGAATACAGGGCTCGGTAGCGCGCCCGCAAGGTAACCCCCTTGGGAGAGCGCTTCCCAGGGGGGTTACCAGAAGTGGGGAGGAGCCGAGACAGCCGCTGAAGGACCCCAGAAGATGAGGATCTGGGCCACTCTGTGCAAAACGAGCTGCACAACCAGAGGTAAGTATGACCTGTTTAAAGTTTTTGTAAAGCTTTAAATTATTTTATTTTTTTAAAGTTGCGGAAGAGCAGCAGGATTGATAACTGTAATCAACTATACGCAGGGTTACAGAAAAAACACCTACACACCTTCTCGATTCATTCTACTCTACTGGACACCATTATGAGGGAATAGAAAGAACCTGGAAGGAAATGGTTCATTACGAATAACATTAAACAAAGATTTTTCTTCAAAGAAGAAAATGCATTGCTCTGGGAAACATGTCCTATGTTAGATTCCCCGTTATCAAAAATGTATAGGACAGGCTTTTTCTGAATACGAGGGTTCTCTAAAATATCCTATGTATTGTAAATCGGATCATTTTTTGACAGTGCTGTGAATTTTTAACTGATCAAAGCAACTGCATACATGTAACTTGCCTGTTTTGGAGAAAACCTTAGCTTTCATTGCTGATGCTTCTACAGAATTCATTAATTTCACAGCAGGGTCTACTGCACTCCATAACTCGTCAAAGGAGAGTGATATGGCTGAAGTCGTGGCAGGGGGACCTAACCTTATAGGCCATGCTTTGTAGGCTCCCGTTCAAAGGAAACCTCTTGTTTGGCACAGAGCTGACATTCGTGTAAGCGAGTTCTGCTAACAAGAAAAAGGCTTTCCCATGCCAAGCAAGCAGATTGGGATGAAGTTTTTTCGTTCCAACAGGCATCGTCGGAATAAAGAAACCATACAGCAGAACCAGAATAAAAGGGAAGGAAAAGGGAGATTCCTTAGTCACAGTGACTTGATGTGTAGTGTGGGGGGAAGATTGAGAGCCTTCTTCCCGCAATGGTATTAATTTACAAAGAACCCCTTCGTACTGGATATTATAGGGTATGGTATCTCTGTTGGAAGAAATGTTGCAACAAGGGGTGTAATATGTCTTCTTTCCCAGAATCATTTTGAAAACTGTAAACTGAAATCGGTGAAATAAAAAAAAACTCAGGATGGAATCAATTTACACCGTGACAGTTTTGTTGTCCCCGGGGGTGTTTTATGGTCTGTGGATATAAAAGACGCGTGTTTGCACATCCCGATAAGGGAGACCTTGAGAAAACTTCTAAGGTTTCCAGTTAAGGGGCCAAAAAATACACTGTATTTCCAGTTCAGTGCCCTATTTTTCAGCCTATCTTTGTCAGCCACGTCTCAGAGCAAGGACAAAGTAGTATTGTTACCAGGATTCTTGTTTCTTTCTAAGGCTTCGTTCACACCTAGGAAGTTAGAAATTTAAACGTAATCGCAACAATATTTGGACCGCGTTTGCAATACCATTTTTTCTTAATTGCACCCCAAGTGCGGGGCGATTTTGTCCCGATTGTCAACTGACAAAAGTGCTAAAACTTTGTCAAAAATCAACGCCAAACGCTCCTGGCTCTGTGCCAAGATTTGGTACAGCAGCTTTTCTTTGGAGTGGAGGGAGGTCCATTCACATTAATGGTGCCACTCGCAAAAATGCTAAAAAAAAATGCTAAACAAACACAAAGCTTAAAAAAACAAGCTGCAGCAGTTGTTGCTACACTATACTCAGGTGTGAATGGAGCCTGAGTGGTATTAGCCTTCCACCTCAATGTAGACATTGTATTTCCTTTTGTTGTGCTGGACTTTAAAGCACCCAAAGGTTATTGCTCTTCACTGTCTGGGTGTTTTCAGAACCATCTGAATCTACCTCAAAGCTACAGCTTTTGGCAGGAAAATGAACTCCTTTTGCCCTACCCTCAGGATCTTGCCATTGCTGGGTGAATAAGATCGCTACTCTCAAGAGCTTACACCACGGGCCGATTTTTTTTTTAACATTTTTTGCTAGGCGTGGGTGGTGCTGCGTTTGTGGAGAGGGATGGGTGGTGCTGCGTTGTGGAGAGGGATGGGTGGTGCTGCGTTGTGGAGAGGGATGGGTGGTGCTGCGTTGTGGAGAGGGATTGGTGGTGCTTCGTTGTGGAGAGGGATGGGTGGTGCTGCGTTGTGGAGAGGGATGGGTGGTGCTGCGTTGTGGAGAGGGATGGGTGGTGCTGCGTTGTGGAGAGGGATGGGTGGTGCTGCGTTGTGGAGAGGGATGGGTGGTGCTGCGTTGTGGAGAGGGATTAGTGGTGCTGCGTTGTGGAGAGGGATGGGTGGTGCTGCGTTGTGGAGAGGGATGGGTGGTGCTGCGTTGTGGAGAGGGATGGGTGGTGCTGCATTGTGGAGAGGGATGGGTGGTGCTGCGTTGTGGAGAGGGATGGGTGGTGCTGCGTTGTGGAGAGGGATGGGTGGTGCTGCGTTGTGGAGAGGGATGGGTGGTGCTGCGTTTGTGGAGAGGGATGGGTGGTGCTGCGTTTGTGGAGAGGGATGGGTGATGCTGCGTTTTGGAAAGGGATGGGTGGTGCTGCGTTTTGGAGAGGGATGGGTGGTGCTGCGTTTTGGAGAGGGATGGGTGGTGCTGCGTTTTGGAGAGGGATGGGTGGTGCTGCGTTGTGGAGAGGGATGGGTGGTGCTGCGTTGTGGAGAGGGATGGGTGGTGCTGCGTTGTGGAGAGGGATGGGTGGTGCTGCGTTGTGGAGAGGGATGGGTGGTGCTGCGTTGTGGAGAGGGATGGGTGGTGCTAGGCGTGGGTGGTGCTGCGTTGTGGGTGGTGCTGCGTTGTGGAGAGGGATGGGTGGTGCTGCGTTGTGGAGAGGGATGGGTGGTGCTAGGTGTGGGTGGTGCTGCGTTGTGGCAATGAAGATGATTGATTTGCAATGCATTGTGAAAATGAATCAGGATGAGAGTTACTTTGTGAAGAGGATCTCCACGATGTAACTGATATACACCCAGAGTCACCCTCATCCATTTTCTAAATGCCAGCCTCAGCCAGGTTTCACTTTAAAAATACATTAAAGTCTGCAGGGGGGCTCAGTACAGTAGCACACAATTTTGGTAACTTACCCTCCATACCTGCTGGTATCTATCTGCATGCACCTGATAGGCTAGGTGCATGCTGATGAGATGACCATATGAAAAAATGGAAGGAAATGAGGCTAAAGAAATATACCAGAGACCTTAAATTTGGCCACGTATAGTTTAGTCCCCAACTGCATATACAAAAACCATTCCAATCCAAGACAATTGAAAAGGAGGGACTATATAACTACACTGACTATATGGCTAATCAAGTAATATAAATGTTTTATTGAATGGTCAAAACCTGGTAGATAAATGGATACATAAAAGGGGCTAAGATTGCATACACACAAGGACAGACATAACGAACAGTAAACACAGACCAGGTGACTAGGGAGGACAACTCCTCTCATTACGGGAACTCCTGTACAAACATTCAAGCTGTATAGAGGAGAGAAAGAGAGTTCCTCCCAGACCCCCCTGAAGGCTGGAGCCAAGGAAAAGAAGGGGGAAGGAGGAGCAGAGGGAGAGCAGTCTAGCTGTAGCCGGAGGGCTGCCTAAGGCCTCGTTCACACATGGATCCGTTCAGGTCCGTCTGTCAGTTTTTCAGGCGGACCTGAACGGGCGCTCCATGCACCCCTATGGAGCGTCGGATGTCAGCGGAGACATGTCCGCTGACATCCGACCTGATCCGATCCGCTAAAAACAAACGTATGGGGCTCACGTCCACATCCGTCCATGCGGATCGGATCGGGAAAGATCTGATGAAAACGGACATGCTGTCCGTTTTCATCAGATCGCTCCATAGAGGACAGCAGGGCTCGACATGCTCCTCCCCGCTCAGTGAGCAGAGAGGAGCTTGTCATCCGTCGGCTCAGCGGAGATCTGCGGACTGATCTCCCGCTGAGCTGGCAGACACAGGCGGACTCCGTCGGGACGGACTGCGACGGAGTCGGCTATGTGTGAATGAAGCCTTAGAGTTATCTACAGATTGTATAGAGTCAGTACGGAATTTCAGCTGTCAAAGTATACTTCATCAATGAAAGTTCTTCTAAATGTATAAAGATGATCAGATGTGATTCAGCATCAGGGTCATAGGATACAGGAGGTCCTAAGCCTATGAATACAATACAATACAATGATGGGATGACCAGCCAGGATCTGCCTCAGCAGAAAAGGACAGAGCTAGTGCTGGCCACGATTTCCTGCTGGGGGGAGTTACCAAGTCAGGCGGCAGATGCTTGCAATAGGCCAATGATTGTTTCTCTCTCTCTTAATACAGCACGCAGAGGGAGGGGGTTGGGCGGTGCGATGCCAGTGAAATCTCTCCATCCCTTCTATAGTGGCCGTGCGGGTGGATGATTCATGAACACATGCTGCGGGAGCACTGGTCAGTACTGCAGGGCAGGCGGCCATGTGGGCTGTTTATTGTTATAGCGTGTAGTTTCAGATGAGGACAGACTCTGCTTGCAACAAGACGTGCTCTCTTCCCTATCTGTGCTGTTCTCACGTCCAGGTGTCTACTGCTGGACGTGTCGGCTCTCTCTCTCTCCTAGGGCTAGAACCAGGAGATAGCAGCTACAGGCGCACGCTCCTAGGAGTAGGACGTGTGGCCCATATCTCCTGCATAGGTAGGGATTTTACCAGCTCCCCGCTCCTGCTCCAGCCCCAGCTCCATCTACCTGCTCCCCCCGGCGTCCTCCTTTACCCCTGATCCAGGGGAACCAGCAGGTAAGCCATTTTCACTGTGGTTGCAGGCGGCCGTCCTTCTCAGGACTAGCCACTGCAGCTGATTCAAAGCCTCGGCTCTCCCCCTCGCCAGACCTCCCTTCCTATACCCCCACATTACCACCTCTACCATCCCCATTGGCCACTTATCTCCCGCAATTCCTGTTCGTTTCGGGCGTTTTTTCCGCACCTCCGCGCCGGCCTGTGATCAATCGCGGCAGCCGCGATCTAGGAAAGGCCGCGGCTTCAACCGCGGCCTAGCGGCGCGCCGCTTCTCACCCCCTGTAACTGCCACAAAAACGCCCAAATCGACCCAGAAACCCTCTCATACCTCTGGAAAGTTACCTTCAACTCCCCGACCATCGATCCAGGCCCCCACTGTAGCACCGATCTACCCTGGCTGGGAGTTCACCAGCCTGGATCCTGCTACCTGATCAGCAGCCATTTTGCTACACCCAGCCACACTCTCCCCATTCTTAACACCATTACTTCTTGATCCAGGGTTCACCCGATCGCCTCTTAAGGGGTCAGGAAGGAATTTTTTTCCCTGCTGTAGCATATTGGCTTAGCATGGTTAGGTTTTTTTTGCCTTCCTCTGGACCAACCCAGGATAGAGGATTCAGTTAATCCTTGATTATCCTTCACCCCCCCCCCCGGTGTTTGGCGACCATGGTTAAACTGCAATACTCGGCAGAGACCATTTGGGATCTGAGGCGATTTGCCGCAATACTATCAGCCGTCACCAAAAAAGCCCTTCGAAATGAGCGACTTCTGAGAATCGATCGTCGATCGACTATCAAAAATCTCAGCCGTTTGCCCCAGCCTAAGCACATATCATGTGCTCTGATCAACACAAGATCGGCAGTAAAACACTGACTTTAAATCCATGATTTCATCCTACAATACGATTTAGACTGTCTCTTTATTACAGAGAGCTGGCTCACAGCCGACTGTAACACCATTCTAGGTGAATTGGTGCCAGAAAACTATCGTATTATAACGGAAAACAGGATAGGGCAAAGAGGAGGAGGAGGACTGCCGGTGATCCATAAGACTCCTCTTGCGATCACTAAACCAGTCCTTTAAAACCCTCTTCCATTCATGGAAACCCTTACTCTGCAACTGCAAGTAAACTCCCAGGAGACCATCCGGATTTTACTCTGCTATAGACCACCCGGCCCAAAATCGCAGCTTCTCCCATCATTGACGGACTTTATCTCCACCTATACCCTTAACAGCAAACACCTTTTGCTGCTCGGGGACTTCAACCTCTGGGCCAACTCCCCGCAAGACCCCATTGCCGACGCCTGTATCGACCACCTGGAAGGATTAGGGCTACAACAACTAGTATGTGGGCCCACACATGCTTCAGGTCACACGCTCGATCTTATTTTCAGACAAGATCTGGTAATAAAAATCTTGGAAAATGAACCGTTGCCATGGACAGATCACCATGCAATTAAATTCATTATTTCCGAATTTCCCCCCTTAACAAAAACATCAAGTCCAGTGACAACACACTGGACTAGATGTCAGAAGAAGCTCCACTCGGAACTCTTCAAAGCCACGTTAAGGGAAAAAATAAAACCAATTCAGCCGCATCAAACGGCTGAAGAAACACTGGAGGCCATAAACACAGCCCTATTACAGTCAGCTGACTTAATAGCGCCGAAACGTAAAACCCACATCCGGAAAAATAACTCCAGCTGGTTCAACAACCAGCTGGTGTTACTGAAGCAAGAGCGCAGAAGGGCGGAAGCAGCCTGGAAAAGACGCTCCTCAGATGAAAACCTTTCCATCTACAAAGCAAGTACAAGAAAATACCACAAAGAAATCTACAAAGCCAAGAAAAAATATTTTTCTGAGGCTATCAACAGCGCCCTCAACCGCCCCCGCGAACTTTTCAAGCTGGTCACTCAGACCATGAATCCAGGATGTCTTGAAGCCCCCAATTCAGACACTCAAGAATTTTGCAGTGAATTATCGGATTACTTCATTAATAAAATTGAGGGGATCCGGCAAAGCATTCAGCAAAACAATTCCCCCCGTAGTCCCCCCCCGTAAATATCTACACAACTACTGCGCCTAATGATATCCCTACTAAACTGCTGAAGGAGTGTGCTGACATCCTGGCACCTTCCATCACGCAGCTTATTAACCAATCTTTCAGGGAGGGCATACTGCCCTCTAAATTGAAGGAGGGCATCATTCGACCCATATTGAAGAAACCCACCCTGGACCCTAAGGATCCACTCCACCGCCGTCCCATAACAGGCCTAAATGCTTTCTCCAAGGTCATGGAGAAAGCAGTGGTACAACAGCTGCAACAGCATCTAGATACCCACAACCTACTTGATCCATATCAATCGGGATTCCGGCCCGGACACGGGACGGAAACAGCATTGCTCAAGATATGGGACGACGTTCTCGAGGCCGCAGATGAAGGAGAATCTTGTCTCCTGGTTCTGTTGGACCTAAGCGCAGCCTTCGACACAGTTGACATAAGCTTCTACTGACAAGGCTAGCGGAAGTAGCCAAAGTCGCAGAAGGCGATTTATCTTGGTTCTCCTCTTTTTTGGAAAACCGATCTCAAATAGTGAAGTTAGGACCTTTCACTTCTGAGAAACGCACACTATCATGCGGAGTCCCTCAAGGATCCCCCCTGTCGCCGGTGTTATTCAACATCTATCTCCGTCCTCTTTTTGACATCATCAGCAGCCAAAAACTGCTCTATCATTCATATGCAGACAACACGCAACTATATTTTCGCATTTGCAATAAAAAGGATCACCACCTCAATCTAGAGACATGCCTCTCTTTGATAGAGGACTGGATGACAAAGAGTTATCTTAAACTCAACGGAGCGAAAACAGAACTTCTCCTGTTTCACGCCAAGCGTAAGAATCAACCTGCTACAACATGGACCCCCCCCCCCCCGCCCATTCTGGGCAAAATCATCTCCCCTAGCGCCAAAGTCAAAAGTCTTGGGGTCATTTATGACTCCTACATGACAATGGACGCACAAATAGGGTCTGTAGTCAGCGGATCTCACCTTCTGCTGCGCCTACTACGCAGACTTACTCCTTTCATCCCCAAAGAAGACATAACGGTCGTGGTGGGAACAATTGTAAACTCCAGACTGGACTATGCCAATGCCCTTTACCTCGGACTCCCCAAGTACCAAATCGCTCGTCTTCAAGTCGTTCAAAACACGGCCGCTAGACTTGTGACTGGGAAAAAACCTTGGGAATCCATCTCACCTTCACTGAGATCCCTTCACTGGTTACCAGTAAAAGACAGAATCACTTTTAACCACTTAAGACCCGGACACATACGCTGCTAAATGACCCAAGGTGTTTTTACAATTCGGTGCTGCGTCGCTTTAACAGACAATTGCGCGGTCGTGCAACGTGGCTCCCAAACAAAATTTGCGTCCTTTTCTTCCCACAAATAGAGCTTTCTTTCGGTGGTATTTGATCGCCTTTTTATTTTTTGCGCTATAAACTAAAATAGAGCGACAATTTTGAAAAAAATCACTTTTTTTACTTTTTGTTATAAAAAAAATCAAATAAACTAAATTTTAGTAAAACATTTAGGCCAAAATTAATTCAGCCACATGTCTTTAGTAAAAAAAAAAAATTGCAATAAAAAAAATAGCTACCTAGCGGGAACAGCGACACTAATACAGCGATCAGAAAAATGATCGCTTAGTGATGCTGGCAATAGGGAGTGAAAGGGTTAACTAGGGCAGTGATCAGGGGGTTAAAACTTTATTAGGGGGGAGGGGGGGCTATCCTGGACCTAACACTAACTGATTTTACACTGCCTGTCACACTGACACTAAATGCAGTGATTAGATCACTGCATTCAGTGACACTATGACAGGGGGGGGGGGGGGGGGGGGGCGTTCACAAGGGGTTAATGTGCCTATGTGAGTGTGTGTCAGTGTTGTGTTGGTGCACACTTACTGTGGATGTCTTCTCTCATCAGCAGCGGTGGGAAACACCGCTGCGATGAGAGGTGACATCATTTCCTCCTTACTGTGTAAACACAGGAGGAGGAACTGACACGAAGGGGGAGCGCTCCCATTGGCTGGGAGCGATCGCGGGGGGGGGGGGGGGGGGGGGGAGGGGGGGGGCGGAAAACACGGACATCCGCCCGCTCGTCGGCGATCGCTCCCAGAGCCAGGGGGACCCCCGAACCGCACGAAGGCGGGGACGTAAATTTACGCCCTTGTGCCTGTACGAGCCATTCTGTGGCCGTATATGTGCGTGCGGGGGTCCTTAAGTGGTTAAAGCACTCTGTCTAACGCATAGATGTGTCCATGGGAATGCCCCCCATTATCTATGCGAAAAAATAAAAGCTCACAATCCCAATCGCGTTCTGCGATCCAACAATCAAAATCTGCTCCAGATACCGAAAGCCAACTACAGGTCCAAAGGAGATAGAAGATTTGCGGTCCAAGGTCCCAGACTATGGAACGCTTTACCAACCTGCATTCGGTTGGAGGAGAACCACCTAGCTTTCAGGAGAAAGATCAAGACTCATCTCTTTTGATACCAAAGGAGACAGGAACAACAAGCGCCAAGAGGCGATTCAGTTCGTATGTGCCGCGCTATATAAGTTTTCATTCATTCATTCATTCATAGCTGCAAATCAGCCAATTTTTTTCACAATAACCAGCCGATGCCGATTTCATAAAAACGGCCATATATCGGTCGACTTCTACTTACTTTTTTGGAAAAAATACACACAAAAAAAAAACGTAAAGTTGGCGCATTTAAAAGATAAATATTGTGAAAGATGTTACGCCGAGTAAATTAATACCCAACATGTCGTGCTTAAAAGTTGCGCCCGCTCGTGAAATGCCGTCAAACTTTTTTACCTTTTGATATCCAGACGTTTAAAAATTTCTACAGGTTACAAGTTTTGAGTCAGAGGGGAGTCTAAGGCTAGAATTATTGCTCTTGCTCTAACGATCGCGGCGATACCTCAAATGTGTGGTTTGAATACTATTTTCATATGCTGGCGCTACTTGCGTATGCGTTCACTTCTGCGCCCTAGCTCATCAGGGCAAGGGTGCTTTCAAAATTTGAAATAAAAAATTATTATTTTACTTTTTATTTTGACCCTGTCCTTTAAAAAAAAAAAAACATTTTTGGGTCCCTTTTATTTCTATTACAAGGAATGTAAACATCCCTTGTAATTAAAAAAAAGCATGACAAGGCCTCTTAACTACTTCCCGACCACCGCATGTAGATATACGTCCACAGAAGGGCACGTTAAGGCAGATGGACGTATCTATACGTCCCTGCCTTTGCGAGGGTCGGGTGTCCGATCGGGACCCCCCCTGCTACATGCGGCGGTCGGAAACCCACGGGGAGGGATCCGGGACGAGCACGCGGCTATTCGTTTCTAGCCGCCCGCTTGCGATCGCTCCCCGGAGCTGAAGAACAGGGAGAGCCGTATGTAAACACGGCTTCCCCGTGCTTCACTGTGGCGGCTGCATCGATTGAGTGATCCCTTTTATAGGGAGACTCGATCGATGTCAGACCTACAGCCACACCCCCCTATAGTTGTAAACACTTACTAGGTGAACCCTAAATCCTACAGCGCCCCCTGTGGTTAACTCCCAAACTGCAATTGTCATTTTCACAATAAACAATGCAATTTAAATGTATTTTGTTGCTGTGAAAATGACAATGGTCCCAAAAATGTGTCAAAATTGTCCGAAGTGTCCGCCATAATGTCGCAGTCGCGAAAAAAATCGCTGATCTGGCGCCATTAGTAGTAAAAAAAAAAAATAATAAAAATGCAATAAAACTATCCCCTATTTTGTAAACGCTATACATTTTGCGCAAACCAATCAAACGCTTATTGCGATTTTTTTTTTTTTTTTTTTTACCAAAAATAGGTAGAAGAATAAGTATCGGCCTAAACTGAGGGAAAAAAATGTATATGTTTTTGTGGGATATTTATTATAGCAAAAATTAAAAAATATTGAATTTTTTTCAAAATTGTCGCTCTATTTTTGTTTATAGCGCAACAAATAAAAACCGCAGAGGTGATTAAATACCACCAAAAGAAAGCTCTATTTGTGGGGAAAAAAGGACGCCAATTTTGTTTGGGAGCCACGTCGCACGACCGCGCAATTGTCAAAGCAACGCAGTGCCGAATTGTAAAAACGCCTTTGGGCATTTAGCAGCATATTGGTCCGGGGCTTAAGTGGTTAAATTAGAGCTATGGGGTCAAAAAGACCTTGGATCTTATATTTACACAACAATGTAATAAAACAAATACAAATTATAAATAATTCTCCTTTAAGAGCATTGGGCGGAACTGACGTTTGACATCGCTTCCATCAGTCAATGCTATGGAGCCGAGTGGGGGCCATCTTCCCCTCACTCGGCAGCCAGCCAAACAGGGGAGAGGACGCGATTGTCTCCACGCTACCGGCAGGTCCGGTAAGTGGCGGGAGGCTCTCCTGTCCCCACCCCGATTTAAAGTGATCTTGCGGCAAATCCGCAGCAGAAACCACGTTATTTGTAAGCCGGCCGCCTGCTGGGGTTATGGCAGCTACAATTACTCTTCAAACAGCCGACATATAACGATGGCCGGGGAGGTCCATAAGTGGTTAAGATGAGAAAACTTTTTACTTGCCTGTAAATTCTATATCTTGGATTACAGTGCAGGACACCCCCCTCCTCTGTTCCTGTGTTACTTTGCATTGCTGCCTAAAAAAAAAGGGAATTAAGAGTGGGGTAGGGTTATAGGGGGTCACACGGGGACGTGTCCTATCACCTGAAGGTCCCATCCTGTTACCCAGGGTCTATTAATATGGTGGTGCTGTACAAGATTTTTCTTTTTCTTTATTATAATCTTAAATTCCAACAGTACTTTATATCTTGCTACAACAGAGGGGATGCCAGTTATTTATAAATCTGACTTTACAGCCACAGGTCAAAGGCAGCGGGAGGGGTGGGTTTGGAGATTTGCTTTCACACAACTAGGAAATGACAGGCAGGGAGGGAGCGCGAGTGACTGTGTACATGAGAGGCACGTAAACTGACCACAGTATCATGGATCAGCAGCCATGAATACTGTGCAAAGTACACACAGGGGACGCTGTTAGAGGCAGGATCCACCACGTATTTTTGAATGTAGAGTTGGACAAATTACTTTGCAGAAGCACTGTGGTGTTGATCAAGCTTTACAGCGGGAATATGCAATGAGCAGACCTCCAGCTGTTGCAGAACTACAAATCCCATAAGGGAGAACAAGATTCCGACAGCCACAAGCATGACACCTAGAGGCATGATGGGACTTGTAGTTTTGCAACAGCTGGAGGTCCGCTAATTGCATATCCCTGCTTTACAGGAACAGCTTCCCACCCCCCCCCCCCTTTTTAGGGTTACAACAATTTTTAACCACTTGACCACTGGGCACTTGAACCCCCTTCCTAACCAGACCAGACCAATTTTCAGCTTTCGGTGCTCTCACATTTTGAATGGCAATTGCTCATTAGTCATGCAATACTGTACCCATATGAAGTGTTTGTCCTTTTTTCACACAAATAGAGCTTTCTTTTGGTGGTATTTAACCACTTAAGCCCCGAGCCTGTTTTTCAGATTCGGTGTTTACGAGACTAAAACAGTTTTTTTTTGCTAGAAAATTACTTAAAACCCCCAAACATTATATATTTTTTTTCTAACACCCTAGAGAATAAAATGGCAGTCATTGCAATACTTTTTGTCACACCGTATTTGCGCAGCGGTCTTACAAGCACACCTTTTTTGGAAAAAAAAAATCACTTTTTTTAATTAAAAAATAAGACAACAATAAATTTGGCCCAATTGTTTTATATATTGTGAAAGATAATGTTACGCAGAGTAAAATGATACACATGTCATGCTTAAAAAGTGCGCCCGCTCGTGGCATGGCGTCAAACTTTTGCCCTTAATCTCAAAAGGCGACGTTTAAAAAAAAATATAGGTTGCATTTTTTGAGTTACAGAGAAGGTCTAGGGCTAGAATTATTGCTCTCGCTCCAACGATCGTGGCGATACCTTACTTGTGTGGTTTGGACACCGTTTTCATATGCAGGCGCTACTCGCGCATGCGTTCGCTTCTGTGCGCGAGCTCGTCGGGACGGGGCGCTTTAAAAAAAATGTTTTTGTTTTCTTATTAATTTTTATAATTTTTTACACTGGAAAAAAAAATATATCACTTCTATTCCTATTACAAGGAATGTAAACATCCCTTGTAATAGAAAAAAGCATGACAGGTCCTCTTAAATATGAGATTTGGGGTCAAAAAGACCTCGGATCTCATTTAGACTTAAATGCAAAAAAAAATTAAAAAATTGTCATTTGAAAGACGCATCTCTTTAAGACGCATGGGTGGGACTGACGTTTTGACGTCACGTCCGCCCAGCAGAGCTATGGGGACGGGTGGGGGCCATCTTGTCCACACTCGCATCCCCACACAGCAGGACACAGGACCCGATCGCCTCCGCCGCTACCGGCTGCTCTGGTAAGCCGCGGAGAGCGGCGGGAGGGGGGCCCCCTCTCCCGCCACAGATGATGGCGATCTCGCGGCAAATCCGGCGCGGAGACCGCTATTATTGACAGGACCGCTCACTGAAGAGATGGATATCTTGGTTGTGGCAGCAGCTGCTGCCGTTGCCGAGATATCCATCTTTAAAAAAGGACATGTATATACAGTGGGCGGTTGTTAAGTAGTTAATCGCCACTGTAGTTTTTTTTTTTGCACTATAAATCAAAAAATACAAAAAATTCTGTAAAAAAAAATGAAATGCATTTCTTTGTTTCTGTTAAAATTTAGCAATTTTTTTTATTTTTCTTCATAAATTTTGGCCAAAATGTATACCGCTACATATCTTTGGTAAAAATAATCGAAATTGGTGTGTATATTCTTTGTGAAAGTCCACAAGCTATGATGCCAATCTTTAAAAATTGATCACACCTGAAGTATTGACAGCATATCTAATTTCTTGAGACCCTAAGGCTCCTTACACACGGAGCGGTCCGTTTTTCGGTCCGCTCCGTGTGTCCGTCAGCTCAGCGGGGGGTCTCCGCTGAGCTGTCGGGCGGACGGGGCGGTCCCCGCACACTGTGCAGGGACCGCCCCGTCTCTCCTCCACTCTCCCCTATGGGGAGTCGGATGGAAACGGACCGTCTGTCCATTTGCATCCGATCCGTTTGGCCGGACGGAAGAAAAATAGGACATTCTTCCGTCCGCAAAAACGGATGCGGATCGAGCGGACATTAGCGGATGCATCATCCGCTAACGGATCCGCTCCCATAGGGACCCATTACAAGTCCGTAAACGGACTTGTAATGAGCGGACCGTTCGTCCGCTAGTGTGAAAGGGCCCTAACAAGCCAGGACAACCTTTTTTTGGAAGGTAGACAGTCCAAGGTATTTACGAAGAAGCACGGTGAGACTTTTGAAGTTGTAATTTTAACCCAAATTTTTGGCAAAATCACAAATTCTCTTATCGTCCATGGACACACACAGCCTTTACAAGTCTTGACATATGGTTTATGTTTCTGTTCATAGGAGAAGAGTAGGCAGAGCATGTTAGATATTTAAATACATGTTACTTAAACAGAGTTGACCGCTCCGCACAGGGGGTGGATCCTCCGGACATAACCCTCCTCCCTGCAGCATGCAGCCTGTTTTTTTTTCTGCCTAGCAGAAGGATGTGGCTCCCTTTTGGGCCCAGCGCCCTGAAGACATTTTTCATTTTATTTTATTTATTTATTTATCATTCTTCTATCAACTGCCGGGTGGGTGACAGGCTGGATATATAGATCCTTGTAGTCTCCTCAGTCCGGCCAGCGAGCGTGAGCACACCGTAGCTAAGGGCTGGTACTGCCACGACATATCCCATCACTCCGGTGGTGGCCGGTGAGCTTGTTTCTCCAGGGTCCACACATGACTGGGCTGTGGTGTTGTCTCACTCACAGTGCACTGGGCCAACAGCTACTCCAACGCCGTTGTATGCCTGTCAGGAATGGACATCAAGGATGCATACTTGCATGTCCCAATTTGCTCGAATCACGAGAGGTTTCTGCGCTTTGCGATCGGGAAAGACCACTATCAATTTGTGGCCCTTCCCTTTGGCCTAGCGTCGGCACCGAGAGTTTTCACCAAAAAAATGGGCCTTGATATAAATGATCCGCTCAATTTCAGGCCCATTTCCGCTATCCCCTTCTTGGCAAAAATCCTAGAGCAAGTCGTTTTCAGACAGCTTCAAATCTATTTTGAGGGGGGAAACCTCTTTCATGATACCCAGTCGGGGTTTTGCCCGGGAAGAGGAACTGAGATATCTGTGTTGGCCATGCGAGAAAGACTACTAACAATCCGTGATTCTGCTAGACCTCTCTGCAGCATTCGACACTGTCGCCTATGAGATTCTGTTGGACTGAATAAAAAATTTCTTTGGCCTTAACGGGGTGGTCCTGAGCTGGATAAGCTTGTTTCTCCATGAGAGAACACAATATGTTAAGATGGGAACACACCGGTCTACCCCAAGTCCTCTTACCTCTGGAGTCCCACAGGGGAGTGCTCTATCGCCACTCTTTAATTGCTATGTCCGTCCTCTTGCTGATATCGTCCAGAGTAACAACTTGGAGTGCCAGCTCTATGCCGATGACACACACATTCTGGTTTATTCAGCAAGAGGACCTCAGCAGCCAGCTCAGCTGGCGAAATGCCTGGTAGAAATACAGGACTGGATGGATGGTAACATGCTTGGATTGAACGCAGCCAAAACTGAAGTTCTATTAATCGGTCCTAATAGCCCAACACTGCTGGCTGCATGGGTTCCATCTTTCGGACCCACACCCGTTCCAGCTAAGCAGGTATAAACCTAGGGATCATCATTGATGACACCCTCTCGTTTGTGCCCCACTTTAGAAACATCCTGCGTAATGCCAATTATCATCTAAGGCTCCTCAGATAAGTAAAACCCAAGCTTTTAGCCATTCCAGATTAGACGGGGTAAACATATTCCTACTGGGTGCCCCGCAGAAATGGATCCACAAGCTCCAGGTGGTGCAGAATCGCAGTGCTCGCTTTGTACTCGGTCTAGCGAGACAAGATCACATTAGCCTGGCTAGGAGATCACTCTATTGGCTCCCTATCGAGCAGAGAGTGATCTTTAAAACGCTCTGTATTTTCTTCCGTGCATACTATGTACCTACGCGCCCATTAAGATCTAAGACCCAACACTTAGCCATAGTTGTTCCGTCTAAACTTTCTTCCATGGGAGGCAAACGACTTCAGAGTTGTGGTGCCATGCTGTGGAATGCCCTCTACATGGAGCTTAAGTTGACACCCAACCTGCTCCTCTTCAGAAAAAAACTGAAGACGGAGCTGTTTACGGATACATTTTGTTTCATCTTTCTCCATGCACCCCGTCCCTTCATTAAAGGGACCAGTCCTGCCACTGTAGTGATTATGAACCCGGAACGGCTCTGACTATTCAGACACCAATGATGTCATGTACCCTTCTCTAGAATTCTTTGTCTCTTTTTCTTTTCTTATATTTTCTTATGCTCCACGGCTCTTTCCTTTTGCTTAACTAAGGGCCGGATACCCCTTTTCCCTCTTCCACCCTCTCTTCTCTCTATTTCTTCCTTCCATACCGTGGATTGATTCAAGGTAACATCTCACCAGCAGCGCTTAGACGCTCACTCCGCAGTGGGTATTTGGCGCCTAACTAAGCTCAAAAATCAATCAATCAATCAACCAAGGTGCTGGCACCGATCCTAGCTTTGCTGAGACAGCAAGGCATTGCCACACTTGAGTATTGCAGGAGGAGATCCTGTCCAAATGGAACAAATCTCCATTGTCTCTGGATCGACCGATTCAGTTAAGCCACCATGTCGGAATCTCTGAATTGGTGGCTGAGATCACCGGGTTTTCGGTCCGGGAAGTTGTTTCTTCCCTTCCAGTGGACGGTGATTACGACAGATGCCGGCCTCACAGTTTGGGGGGGTCCAGTTGGCCCAGGGTCGCTGGACTTTGCAGGAATCCCGTCTGCCGATCAATGTCCTAAAACTTTGGGCGATCAGGCTATGCCTTTCCTCGTGGTCGAGGAGGTTGCAAGGTCGCCCGATCAGGATTCAGTCGAACAACACCATGGCGGTAGTTTAGGTCAACCATCAGGGGGGAACACTGAGCTCGGCTGCAGGGTCCGAGGTCGCTCACATCCTGCGGTGGGCGGAAAGAAGCGTGCCGGCTCTGTCGGCCGTCTACATTCTGGGCGTAGAAAACTGTCAGGCAGACTACCTGAGTCATAGTTTGAAGGAAATTGCTCCAATGCGCATCCTCACAGGGTGACACCGGTACAAATGTGCCAACATCCCGATATTTAAAAAAAGGAAACCAAGTTACACTAAGAGATGGACTTTAACCACTTAAGACCCGGACCAAAATGCAGGTAAAGGACCTTGCCCCTTTTTGCGATTCGGCACTGTGTCGTTTTAACTGACAATTGCGTGGTCGTGCGACGTGGCTCCCAAACAAAATTGGCGTCCTTTTTTTCCCACAAATAGAGCTATCTTTTGGTGGTATTTGATCACCTCTGCGGTTTTTATTGTTTGCGCTATAAACAAAAATGCAATATTTTTTACTTTTTGCTATAATAAATATCCCCCCAAAGTATATATAACAATTTTTTTTTTCCTCAGTTTAGGCCGATATGTATTTTTCTACCTATTTTTGGTAAAAAAAAATCGCAATAAGCATTTATCGGTTGGTTTTTCGCAAAATGTATAGCGTTTTTATAAAAAAAAAAATTACTACTAATGGCGGCGATCAGCGATATTTTTTTCATGACTGCGACATTATGGCGGACAATTTTGACACATTTTTGGGACAATTGTCATTTTCACAGCAAAAAATGCATTTAAATTGCATTGTTTACTGTGAAAATGACAGTTGGCGTTTGGGAGTTAACCACAAGGGGGCGCTGTAGGGGTTATGTGTTCCCTGTGTGTGTTTACAACTGTAGGGGGGTGTGGCTGTAGGTGTGACGTCATCGATCGCGTCCCCCTATAACAGGGATGATGCGATCGATGCTGCAGCCACAGTGAAACACGGGGAAGCCGTGTTTACACACGGCTCTCCCCGTTCTTCAGATCCGGGGACCGATCGCCGATTCGGCCGTGACCCACGGCTGGGTACTGGAACCGACGTAAATATACGTGGATGTGCCCAGCCGTGTCATTCTGCCGACGTATATGTGCAGAAGGCGGTCCTTAAGAAGTTAAACGGCACATGGGTAGTTCATGTAAAAATCTAGGGGTCTTTATTATAAAGTTCTAAAAAAATGCAATAGTACAGTCAAAAAATATATATTTTTGTAAAGTAATTATCAGTACACGGCCCAGAATAATGCTCTAATATCACTTCCAAAAACTATAATAACATTGTACATCTTTCTTTTTTGCATGTACCAACCAGCAAACAATAATGGTTGGACAGTGTAAATATGTAATGAATAGCCTTAAACATTGGTCCGATATGCAGAAAGATTTTCTTGCTCTGCTCTACATGTTTCATGTATCGTAACGCTTCTTCGGGAGCAAGATGATACACGGGTCGTATTGAGTAATATAACACTAGACTGGATACCAACAAACTGGCAATATATCTAATCCAGATAGCCAGTTAAAGTTGTAGAAATCATAATGGGCAGCAAAAAAATAGTAAGCGGATCACAGTCTGCTGGTAAGCAGAACAGGAGGCTCCTTCCAGGATTAGTTCACTAAAAATGCCAAGTGTCCATACCAAGTATAGAACTGATGTGTAGATTACGCAGGGACAGTCTGTCCACAGTAGTGCCTGGTATTAATAATGTAGCCAGGTTCTTAATGCCGGGCTGATTGGCGTGTTGACAAGCTTGCAAAAAGCCTCTCCTGTGCGCTGCTTTCTGTCTATCGGACCCATGTTTAAGGCTATTCACTCCATATTTACACTGTCCAACCATTATTGTTTGCTGGTTGTATATCTTTCTTTTTTGAATGTACCAATGTTATTATAGTTTTTGAAAGTGATAATAGAGCATTATTCTGGACCGTGTACGGATAATTATTTTACAAAAATATATATTTTTTGACTTTACTATTGCATTCTTTAGATAAAGACCCCTAGATTTTTACATCAACTACCCATGTTCCGTTTAAAGTCCATCTCTTAGTGTCCAGACTACCTGAGTCGCCAGATGCTGAACATGGGGGGAGTGGGGTAATGGTAATTGCATCCGGAAGGGTTTTTACCTTCTTTGTAGGAGGTGGGGCACACCGGACATGTATCTCCTGGCCTCTCGCCTCAACGCAATGTGTCGAGGTTCGTGGCCAGGTCCAGAGATCCCTGGGCAGACGCATTAGTGGCCCCGTGGGGTCACTATCAGGTAATTTAGGTCTTTCCCCTATTGAAGTTGCTTCTTCAGCTGCTCCGCAGAGTGCAGGCCGAGGGGATCCAGATGATTCTAATCGCTCCAGACTGGCCTCGGCATCCTTGGTATGCCGATCTCGTGCGCCTGGTGGCGGATGCACCCTGGCAGCTGCCAATACGGGAGGACCTTCTGTCTCAAGGTCCCAAACTTCATTCTGCTTTACAGTCGCTGGCTTTAACGGCATGGCTTTTGAAAGCCAGGTATTAAGGGACTGGGGTCTTTCCGACTCGGTCATCTCAACCATGTAAAGGACACGAAAGTCTTCTTCCAGGAAGATCTACCATTGCACCTGGAAGGCCTACATCTCTTTGTGCGAAGAGATGGGGTGGTGTCCACAGATGTATTCGGTTTCCAGGGTCCTGTTGTTTTTACAGCGTGGAGTGGATCAGAAACTTGCCTTAGGCACCATTAACCACTTCAGGCCCGCGCTACCGTCGGATGATGGCAACAGCGCGGGCCTGAATATCCAACATGCCCGTCATTTGACGGCATGTCATTCAGGCGTTCCCAGCGCGCGCTGTAGAGCGCGCTGCGGGGAAGCCCTGTGTTGTCCGTGTCCCTTGGACACGGCCAATCACAGATCGCGGCGAACGGCCAATCAGAGTGGCCGTTTGCGATGCGATCAGTGGGCGAATGAGAGATGATCTCTCATAGATCATCTCTCATTGCCGTGTTACACAGAGACAGCGTCCTGTCTCTGGAGAGGAGGAGCCCGATCTGTGTTCTTTCCTACATAGGGACACAGATCGGTCACCCCCCCCCCCTCCCCCCACAGTTAGAACACACCTAGCATACACATTTAACCCCTTCCTCACCCCCTAGTGTTAACCCCTTCAATGCCAGTCACATTTATACTGTAATTAGTGCATATTTATAGCACTGATCGCAGTATAAATGTGAATGGCGCCAAAAATGTGTCAAAAGTGTCCGATGTGTCCGCCATACCGTTGCAGTACCAATAAAAATCGCAGATCGCCGCCATTTCTAGTAAAAAAAAAATAATAAAAAATAATAATTCTCTCCCCTATTTTGTAAGCGCTATAACTTTTGCGTAAACCAGTCGCTTATTGCGATTTTTTTTTTTTTTTACCAAAAATATGTAGAATACGTATCGCCCTAAACTGAGAAAAAATTTTTTTATTGGGATATTTATTATAGCAACAAGTAAAAAATATTGTATTTTTCTTCAAAATTGTCGCTCTTTTTTGTTTATAGCGCAAAAAATAAAAAACGCACAGGCGATCAAATACCACCAAAAGAAAGCTCTATCAGTGAAACTCTATAAACGTTATAAATCTCAAAATCAAACATCAAATATCACAAAACTTTGGAATTAAAAAATGTGAAATATACAAAGAAGACAAAAACAAAGGAAAAAAAAAGGGGAAACCCCTGTGTGTGTATGTATATGTGTGTGTGTGTGTGTATATATGTATATATATACATATATATATATATATATATATATATATATGTATATATATATATACACACACACATTTGTATATTCACATGTACACATAGTGGGACACACACAATATTTTTTGTAATATATGCACATAGTTATGCTGCACAAGATGATGATTTTTTAGGGTTATAAAGATGGGATAAAGATCTGCGCATTGTCCCAATGGTCCAGGCATGCCGAGGATTTACCATTATATTTTATTGCCTCATGCCGTTGGTGTAGATGGAACTCTATTTGTAGCTTGTGTTCCCAATTCATCATGCTAGGGTTTTTTGTTTGAACATAGAGGGGATGCAAACTTGTAGAAGAGGGGATAGCCTTTTGCGTTTGCTTGAGGGTTTGCTCAATAAAAAGTACCAGAGGATCTGTGGGAGTTCTATGGGCCTGTTTCTGTTGGCATGCGAGTAGTGCTGTATTTAGAATATTCTTTATCTGTCTACAGGACTTTGTTCATTCGAAGAGGGTGTGGAATAGTGCACCCTGAACTTCCTCTAGGTTGGGCCGTAGAGTTAGGTATGAGGTACTTGTAAGTTGCTAGTGGAATTTTTTTCATTCAATAGATTTTTATTAGTAAAAGTAGAGCATAAGTACAGAAACATTACAAGATACAGTATAAAACCAACTCGCATGTAACAAACAGAATTACATGTGATGCAATATAATATAACAAAGTAATACAGTAGGTGGGAATTACAACATATACATGTATATAGTGTGATTTATGTATCTCACCAATAAACCACAACTCTGTGTATTGCTATCTTCAATCTAAACAACATTAATATAGTGTTACTAATCACATATCAATCTCAGCACGCTCATAACCATAGCGTGTCAACCAGTTCAATCAACCTAGAGATTCACTAATTATCTAGTGGAGGTTTTAGAGGCCCCTGCGACAGGGGAGCGCCCCCTGAGAGCCCCGAAAGGGAACACACTGCTCCCAGAGAGCCATCCCCCACCCGGCCGACCCCCACCGCCCCACAGTTTTCGCTTACCATTTTCAAAGTAAACATAGCAGAAGCACATACTCCCACTTCTAGAACCTATTCCTTAAAACATAACCGTATCTTTAAAAGAAAAAGGGGAGAAGAGTAGAAGAATAATAAACAGCTAGTACATATAGATAGATGAAGAAGAAAAAAGAGAGAGTAGAAAAGGGGAAAGGGGAGGGAGGGGAATCCTGAGAAAGTATGATAATCCAATAGAGAATGTACACCAGAACATCAAGGATTGTCTGCACATCTTTTATACCAGTCAAACCATGGTTTCCAGGTCTGCCACCTACCACCAAAGTTGTTCTGCGACGCCATAAACATTGATTCGTATGTAATATGAAGATTAGTAGTTTTGATTACCTCCTTAAGGGAAGGCAGCTCCTTAGATCTCCATCTCCTCACTATTTCCAGTCTTGCACTCAGTAGTACGTGCGAGATTATTCACCTACGATTGCTAGGGATCCTATCTATTCCTAGGGAAAGTGTTGCAAGACCCAAATCGAAAGCCAGTCGTGAACCTGTCAGGTGGCCCAAAAGGCCAAACACCTCCCCCCAGAAATGTTCTATTTTGGGGCATTTACCCAGTATGTGCAACAGGGTCCCTCTGGCCCCACACTCCCTCCAACAAAGAGGGGAGTATGACTTACTAAACCCTGCTAGTCTTTCCGGGGTTAGATACCAACGAAGCAATATTTTTTGTGACGGTTTTCATAAATTTACGCTCTTTGTGGCCTTGTAGGTGGACGCCACCGCACTTTTTCATTGGGGTAGTGCATACGTGCATCCTAAGTCTAGCTCCCATGTTCTCATAGATGGTGTTTTTTCCATGGTATTTTTTTTCCCAAGCAAACTGTAAAAAAGAGATATGCCTTTGATAGAGGTATGAGCATTAGATAAGTATAAATATACCCGCCAAGGGACTTCAATGTGGGTCATTAAGGGGGTTGCTAAGAGGTGTGAGATCTGATGGTAGGTATAGTGGTCCCCACCCGTTAGTCCGAATTCAATCTGAAGAGACCGAAAGGTTTTGAGCGCCGGGCCCACCCGTAGGTCCTCAAGCACCGGAACTCCTCCAGTTATCCACGTATGTATGTTTAAATTAGGAATAACTAGATGCAGACTAGAGATAGGAAGATGGACAGTCTTATTGTCGGGGTCTACTGTGATTTCATCCAAATTTGTTTTCCACATTTGGAAGGTTACCATAATGGTAGGCGACAGACCTGGAGGGGGGCTAGTTACATTCCTAACAGACAATAACAAGTCGTATAGAGTATAATGGAGACACTGAGAAGCTTCTAATTCGTACCACCTAGAGATGGTCCCCCCCGGAAACCACTGCTTTGCTTGGGCCAGGATGGATGCCGTATAGTAATCTTTTATGATGACAAGACCTGCTCCTCCCGTTAGTTTAGATTTCAACAATTTATGCATAGCACACTTAGCTTTCTTACCCTGCCATAAATATTTATTAATTTGAGACTGTGCCGAGGCAAAAAACTTTTCAGGCACCGGAACAGGGAGGTTCCTAAACAAAAAAATAAATTGAGGTAAGATCATCATCTTAAATGCTGCCAACCGACCAGGTCGATTCCTTCCAGGAGATATCCTGTAACTTACGGCTCAATTCCAGGAGGAATGTGGTGTAATTAGCCTTTACCAGGTTTTCCACTTTGGCAGTCAGTGTTATACCCAAATACTTAATGCCGTCTTCCTTCCACTTAAAGAGAATCGGGACTCAAGTACGGTACGTGTATTAGAATTAACACCTAACACCTAACCCCAGAATGAAAGACTTGCTTTTGTTAACTTTGTAGTACGACACACTGTTAAATAGTTTTAATGCATTAGATGCCGCAGTAAGGGAAGGGCCCACCTCAGACATCAATATTATGTCGTCGGCAAAAAGACTTATCAAATGTGTTCGACTTCCAACCTTGAACCCTCTAATATCCGGATGGGACCTCACAAGTATAGCGAAAGGTTCCATTACTTAATTGAATATAAGGGGTGACGAGGGATATCCTTGCCTCATTCCATTAGATATAGTGAACGGAGTGGATAGGATGCCCGATGTTGGAACTCTGGCGGAGGGTTTGGAATACAAAGCCAGAATAGCGGACAATATATTACCACCAAATCCAAAAGATTCTAATGCTTTTTTCATGTACGACCAATGCACCCGGTCAAAAGCCTTCGCTGCGTCCAAAGAAAGGAGCAGAGAAGGCTTTCGCTGTACTTGTGCCAAGTGGATAATATTAATCATCCTACGAGTAGCGTCTGATGTTTGCCTGTGTTTCGTGAAACCAGTTTGGTCTGGGTGGATCAACAATGGCAAAATATCCACTAAACGTAGAGCTATAAGTTTCGCGTATATCTTAACGTCGATATTCAATAACGAGATCGGTCTAAAATTAGAGGGTTGGGTGGGCTCCTTTCCCGGCTTAGGCAGGGTGATAATTAATGCTTCTAACATTTCTGGTGGAAAAGAGGCAGAGGCAGCAGCAGCGTGGTATACTTTCAACAAATGAGGGGAAAGAATCGAGTTGAATGCCTTGAAATATTCACCACTGAAACCATCTGGACCTGGTGATTTATTTATAGGAAGGGATTCAATAATTTTGGTCAGTTCTTGATCAGTAAATGGTGAGTTCAGAAAGGCAAGGTGTTCTGGTGATAATTTAGAGATATCTAGTCTGCTCAGAAATCTTTCCATGCCCTCTGTGGTGGGTTGAGCAGTGGAGGGATCATCCTTCAAATTGTATAAAGAGCTATAGTACTCACTAAAGGCACCTGCCATCTCTTGGGGGTGGTATAGTTTCTGATTTGACCTATGATGAAAAAGAAAAGGGATCTTGGACTTATATCTGTGGCCTTTAAGAGTATTTGCTAATAATTTACCCGCCTTGTTGCCAGTAGAATAATAGGACATCTTAAGTTTTTTGGTCATTCGTTCGAAATCATCTAAAAGTAGGATTCTAAGGTCATATCTGAGTTTACTCAATTGTTCAGAAACTATTGGGGTAGTGTTAGACTTATTACGTACTTCCAATTTGGCGGTTTGATCAGTTAGTTCAGTTACCCGCTGCTGCCTCTGCCTTTTAAGTCTTGCCCCCAACTGAATGCCTATACCACGCATATACGCCTTATGGGCATTCCACAATACATTTTGGACCGAACCTACGTTGTCAGCAAAAAAATGTACCAATTGCGATTTAATCTGTTCCCTTGTATCGGCGTGCTGTAAAAGAAAATTGTTAAACCTCCATACAGGGCTGCGGTTGGAAGGAATAGAGTCTTCCACCGTCAGAACCAGTGACGCATGATCAGACCACGTTATAGTGTTAATCTCAACTGACTTAGTTTTCAACAAGACCTGTTGGTCTACCAGGAAAAGGTCTATTTGGGTATATACCCCATGCGGTGGAGAAAAATAGGTGAAGTCCTTTTCGTAGACACCCTGGCGGTGTAATAGTGGCATTAGAGAAGGTTGATGGCGAGTAGATTTAGAGGTAGAGTCTATTCCAGGGTCAGGAACGATGTTGAAGTCCCCGCAGAGTATAAGGTGACCCTTTCGGACTGCAGAAATTTTCCTGGCGGATTTGGTGGGTGTTGGGAGCGTATGCAGTAGCTATTGTATAAATAACAGAGTTCACTTTGCAGATTAATATAAAAAATCTTCCCAGTGGGTCTTGGATCTGAGCATGCAAAGAGAAGGCAACCGAGTCTCGTATGGCAATCAATACCCCTTTGGTTTTGGTGTCCGCGTTGGCTGAAAATACGTGGGGGAAGCACTTGTGCGAGCACTTTGGAAGTGCTTTACTACTGAAATGAGTTTCTTGAATGCAGAGGATATCTCCATCGTGCAATAAGGCTTCCCTCCACATAGATTTCCGTTTCACTGGGTGATTCAGCCCTTTAACATTCATAGATACAACTTTCAGCGGCATTATAGAGATACAGAATATATGCTATGAAGGCAGATCCATTCACGGGACCAGCACGCAGCATGATCCATGTCCACAGTGGTAAGGTGGCAACAGGTAACATCAATGTACTCACATTTTGAGAGCCGAGGTGATGGGTGTTTAGTGAGGGTCAAGTCCAGCCGAATGTCCTTTCGACTGTCTATAATGAGGTGGTGATATTTGTGTACTCATCTTCTCAGGTAGGAGTGGTGAAGAAAGGATAAAGTGTGAATAAAGCAGGACTAAAGAAAAACAAAAAGTAAAAAATTGAAAAAAAATATTCAAACAACAAAACAATGCTGCTACGATTAGAACAGCAGCTAGAGTGTGTGACAAGTCAAACCTGGCAGCAAGCAGCTGCAACATTAATGGGGTATAAAAGTCAATGACGACCATTCAAGGGTAGGCAAGGGATACAATATCATCTCCAGAGTTCCCTCCTTATTATATTAAGCATGGGATTTTGCATTTTTCGGCGTCACCTGCTTCCAGCTGGAGTCTACCGGATGTGGAGTGCTGGTCATGGCCTGTGCATCATCTTCATCAGGGAGGATGTTCCATTCCTTAAGGAGGTCAAGACCTTTCTCCAAAGAAAAAATTGTATAGTTCCTGTTGTCCTTGGTAACTGATAGCTTAGTGGGATAACCCCAGCGGTATATTTTTTTATGGTTGCGAAGAATTTTCGTTAGAGTTGAGGTTTCTTCTTTTCATCAATGTGTATTGAGATAGGTCAGCGAAAAATTGCACGTTTCGACATTGCTCCGGTATCTGTTCCCGCTTCCGCATAACGGTCATAAGTTGTTCTTTAACGTGAAAAAAATGGAGGCGAAGCAGCACGTCTCTCGGAACCTGATCCGACAGATGAGGTGGCTTTGGTAAACGGTGGATGCGGTCTATAGTGACGTCCAGATCAGTGAGGTCTGGCAGTAAGGCCTTAAACATAGATATAGTATGGTGGTGTAGGTCAGACTGCAGAACAGATTCAGGTATTCCCCTAATTTTTAGGTTATTCCTTCTGGCCCTGTCCTCGATGTCGGCCAGCTTGGCCTTAATCCATTCCGCATCTGTCTCTCTCTCCTCATTAGCATCCACTAAATCATTTATTGTAGTGGCGTACTCATCCATTTTGGATTCTATGTGGTGTACTCTATGTCCCATCTCTTGTATGTCCCCAGATAGGCGGTGCATGCATGATGCCATGTCAGCCTGTAAGGTGCTTCTCAGGGAAATCCGCATGTCTTTGAGGACAGTGTCCATCACAGGCTGATTTTGTGTGGGGAACGATACTATGGACTCAGGCAGATCCCTGGTGTCCTCCCCTGAATCTGAGGCCTGGCTAGCTGACGGGCTGGTAGGCCTGCTATTCGCCTGTTCTTCCATGCGGGGTTTTGATTTTGCCGGACTACAGGAGGAAGGTGTAGGTGGGGGAGAGAAGAGTGACCCCCACAGCGGTTTGGGATGGGAGCGGGTACCTTTCGTAGCTGCCTGGGATCTGGAGGAGTCCTGCTGAGGTGAGTAGGCCTCGGCGCCATCTTGTCCCATGCGACCTCCGGACGGAGCGAAAAAGTCCGTTAAGCGGTGCGGTTTCTTTACCGATCTCTGCTTCCCTGGCATGGCGGAGGTGCTGCAGGTATTATTGGCTCGAAACGAGGGTGAAAATCCGCAGGTGGAGGATCGATACGAGCCGATGGTATCCCCGTTGTGCCGGAGCTCCGTGCTCACACGTCCATCCGCCACTCACGCCAAGCCACGCCCCTCTAATGGAATTTTTAGTTTTTTGGTAGGGGTATCAGTAAAATGGTTATTGGTTAGTGAAGACCAGGCATCAATAGATGCTTGTATGGTCGGGTACAGGTGTGTGATTGGTTTGCGGTGCATGCTAGCAGCCATTTCCAGCGCTGGGAGGTTGTGGCCAGGTGTGACTGTGCATTCAATGTCTGACCATCGGTTGTCCATTTGGCAGAAGAACCAGTAGCGCATTTGATCTAAAACCGCAGCCCTATAGTATAACTGAGCATTGGGTAGACCAACTCCACCTAGGTGTTTAGGTTTGTAAAGTTGTGCTAACGCAACTCTGGGCTTCTTACCTCCCCAGATTAATTTCTTAAGAGAAATCTCTAGTTGAGTAAAAACAATTCTGGGGAATTGGGATGGGCAGCGTTCTTAAGTGGAACATAAGTTTAGGCATCACCTGCATTTGGTATGCAGCTATCCTCCCCAGCCATGTACGATGTAGAGTGCCAATTTGGTTATGTTCCGCTTCCACTTTGCTTAATAGAGGGTGATAGTTGCTTGCATAAATTTTAGAGGAAGAGGAAGAAAGTTGTACACCCAAGTACGCGATTGAGGGAGGGTCCCAATTGCAAGGGAAGCTATTTTGTAATCTAGTTTTTTCATCTTTAGGTATATTGAGTGTCAGGGCATAACATTTGGTTGTGTCGACTTTGTGAAAGGAGACTCGTCCAAATCTGTGTATTAATGATTGGATGGTAGGTAGGGAGAATTTGAAATAGTAAGGATATCATCATCAGCGAAGATACCTATTTTATGACTCCCAGAGCTACAGTGCCTTGCGAAAGTATTTGGCCCCCTTGAACTTTGTGACCTTTTGCCACATTTCAGGCTTGAAACATAAAGATATAAAACTGTAATTTTTCTTTTTGTGAAGAATCAACAACATGTGGGACACAATCATGAAGTGGAACAAAATGTATTGGATATTTCAAACTTTAACAAATTAAAAACTGAAAAATTGGGCGTGCAAAATTATTCAGCCCCCTTACTTTCAGTGCAGCAAACTCTCTCCAGATGTTCAGTGAGGATCTCTGAATGATCCAATGTTGACCTAAATGACTAATGATGTTAAATATAATCCACCTGTGTGTAATCAATTCTTCGTATAAATGTACCCGCACTGTGATAGTCTTAGAGGTCCGTTTAAAGCGCAGAGAGCATCATGAAGAACAAGGAACACACCAGGCAGGTCCGAGATACTGTTGTGGAGAAGTTTAAAGCCGGATTTGCATACAAAAAGATTTCCCAAGCTTTAAACATCCCAAGGAGCACTGTGCAAGCGATAATATTGAAATGGAAGGAGTATCAGACCACTGCAAATCTATGAAGACCTGGCCTTCCCTCTAAACTTTCAGCTCATACAAGGAGAAGACTGATCAGAGATGCAGCCAAGAGGCCCGTGATCACTCTGGATGAACTGCAGAGATCTACAGCTGAGGTGGGAGACTCTGTCCATAGGACAACAATCAGTCGTATACTGCACAAATCTGGCCTTTATGGAAGAGTGGCAAGAAGAAAGCCATTTCTTACAGATATCCATAAAAAATGTAGTTTAAAGTTTGCCACAAACCACCTGGGAGACACACACCAAACATGTGGAAGAAGGTGCTCTGGTCAGATGAAACTAAAATCAAACTTTTTGGCAACAATGCAAAACGTTATGTTTGGCGTAAAAGCAACACAGCTCATCACCCTGAGCACACAATCCCCACTGTCAAACATGGTGGTGGCAGCATCATGGTTTGGGCCTGCTTTTCTTCAGCAGGGACAGGGAAGATGGATAAAATTGATGGGAAGATGGATGGAGCCAAATACAGGACCATCCTGGAAGAAAACTTGATGGAGTCTTCAAAAGACCCAAGACTCGGACAGAGATTTCTCTTCCAACAAGACAATGATCCAAAACATAAAGCAAAATCTACAATGGAATGGTTCACAAATAAACATATCCAGGTGTTAGAATGGCCCAGTCAAAGTCCAGACCTGAATCTATTCGAGTATCTGGGTAAAGAACTGAATACTGCTGTTCACAAACGCTCTCCATCCAACCTCACTGAGCTCGAGCTGTTTTGCAAAGAGGAATGGGCAAAAAATTCAGTCTCTCGATGTGCAAAACTGATAGAGACATACCCCAAGCGAAAGCTGTAATCGCAGCAAAAAGTGGCGCTACAAAGTATTAACTTAAGGGGGCTGAATCATTTTGCACGCCCAATTTTTCATTTTTTTATTTGTTAAAGTTTGAAATATCCAATAAATTTCGTTCCACTTCATGATTGTGTCCCACTTGTTGTTGATTCTTCACAAAAAAATACTTTTATATCTTTGTTTGAAGCCTGAAATGTGGCAAAAGGTCGCAAAGTTCAAGGGGGCCGAATACTTTCGCAAGGCATTGTAATTTCTATGCCTGTTATTTTGTTGATAGATCTGATATATTCCGCTAGTGGTTATATATTTAATGAAAAGATGATCAGGGATTATGGGCAGCCTTGACGGGTGCCATTAGAAAGTGTAAAGGGGTCAGAGGGCAGGCTAGAGGAGTAGACTATATTTGTGGGATTAGTATACAAGGACATAATTGCTGAATGTATTAGACCTGAAATTCCAAATTTGTGCAGAGTCCTTGACATGTAGGACAGACAAGGTGAGAGGCGCCTCTGGGTGCAGTATTTTAAAACATGGTCTCTGTTGCCTACTGACGGCAGCCCTAAGAGCACATCCCCACCTAAACAAACATACTGACCCTCCAAACTCCACCTAAAGCCTGAACACTTTTCACCTTTGGACTCCTTCTGCTCCATTTGCTGTGAAGAAAAAACATATCACACTGCTACGATATCAGTTACCCTGACCTTGCGCATAATTTCCTTGTTGTATGTAGCCTTGACATGTAGCCGCAGTGGACCCTATCAAAGGCCTTCTCTGCGTCTAGGGCCAGGAAGGCACTAGGAGTCTGCGTGGTTTCCGCTAATTGCAGGAGATCCTGCCTTCCCCTTACAAAGCCAACTTGATCCTATGAGGGAGGGAGTGATATCCATCAATCTATTTGCTAGGATTTTGACATAGGTTTTCAAATCTGAATTTAGCAGGGATATGGGCCTAAAGTTTTGTGGAATCGACGGATCCTTGCCAAGTTTTGGAAGGGTGACTATTATTGCTTGGAGCATTTCTTTCAGGAAAGAGCCTGAGGAAGCTTGCTATATTGTATATTTCCACTAGTTCGGGGGCGAGTAGCGTGGAGAATGCCTTATAATTTTTGGCGGAAAAGCCATCCGCGCCTGGGGATTTGTGCACAGGCAGCAGAGACTTAATAACATTCTCAACTTCCTGGATAGTTATAGGTGAATTCAACTTTTGTAGGGAAGTGTCATCTATAGAGGGAAAGTGGATACCGTGTAAGAAATCTTCAATCTCCCTATCCGTTGGTGTGTGGATGGATCTGCTTTTAGATTGTACAAGGCTTCATAGTAATCCTTGAATGCTTTTGTGATATCTTTGGGGTTATTGAACGTCACGTTGGTAAGATGGTGTCTAATGTGAGTAAGATTGGAACAAGCCTGTCTCTTTTTAAGTTGGGAGGCTAGAATTTTTCCCGCTTTATTTTGAGAGTAGTAAGAAACTTTAAGCCTTTTAAAGAAGATGTCATAATCTGCTCTGAGTTCCTGCCGTAATTCTTCACGGCAGGCAGGATATCACTGGACTTGGTGTTGGGGTTTTTATGTTGTGCTTCGAGATTTGCTATGAACTCATGCAGTTTTAAAATACGTTGCTGTTTCTTTTTCTTTTCCCTGGACGCAATTTGTATAAGGTTACCCCTAGCAAAAGCTTTATGTGCACACCATGTTGTCATAGGGGAGCATTCTCCATTGTGAAGTAGAAAAAATTCTTTCAGCTTCTCAAATATTTCACCCCTTTTTTTGGGGTGCGACAGGAGGAAGGTGTTAGTACGCCACAACGGTCTGTGGGAGGTTTTGCTGCCATCCACCTCCACCTTGCAGCGTATTTGTCAGTTAAGAAAAAAACAATTCTGCAATAACTATCATGTACAGCTGAGTAGAAAGTATAGTCTCTTTCGGTAGTCCTGGGGCATCGCCATGGGTCAAAGAGCCTTTCTTCATGGCACAGTGATCCTAAGGAGGGCCTCTGCCTGAGGGCCACCAAAGACGCATCTAATTCCCTGTTCATAATCATATTGAGGTCACCACATATCCACCCTTTTTGCATTTTTTTTTGCTTTCTTAACCTTGTGAATAAAACTTAACCACTTGTCATCTGCCCACCGTCAAATGACGGCGGGCAGACGACTCCATTGTTCTGACATCACGTCATATGACGTGATGTCCCTTTAAAGCCGCGGGCGGGCGCGCGCGCGCGTCGCCGGCGGCGCGCACGTGCACCCGCCGCTCTGCGGGGATCCCGTGCGAGTGCCCGGCGGCAACGATCGCCGCCGGGCACACGCGATTGCTCAGTAACTGAGCTGGGACGTGCAGCTCTGTGTGTAAACACAGAGCTGCACGTCCCTGTCAGGGAGAGAGGAGAGCGGTTGTGTCCCTTGTACATAGGGACACAATCGGTCACCCCCCCTCCCCCCACAGTTAGAACACTCATAGGACACACATTTAACCCCTTCCCCGCCCCCTAGTGGTTAACCCCTTCACTGCCAGTCACATTTATACAGTAATCCATGCATATTTATAGCATTTTTCACTGTATAAATGTAAATGGTCCCAAAAATGTCAGAAAAGTGTCCGAAATGTCCGCCATAACGTCGCGGGCCCAATAAAAAAATCGCAGATCGCCGCCATTAATAGTAAAAAAAAAAAAAAAAAAATGCCATAAACTATCCCCTATTTTGTAAACGCTATAAATTTTGCGCAAACCAATCGATAAACGCTTATTTTTTTTTTACCAAAAATATGTAGAAGAATACGTATCGGCCTAAACTGAGGGAAAAAATATTTTTTTAATATATTTTTGGGGTTATTTATTATAGCAAAAAGGAAAAAATATTGCATTTTTTTAAAAATTGACGCTCTATTTTTGTTTATAGCGCAAAAAATAAAAACCGCAGAGGTGATCAAATACCACCAAAAGAAAGCTCTATTTGTGGGAAAAAAAGGACGCCAATTTTGTTTGGGAGCCACGTCGCACGACCGCGCAACTGTCAGTTAAAGCGACGCAGTGCCGGAAGCTTATATTTTGTCTGGGCAGGAAGGGGGTGTAGGTGCACAGTAGGCAAGTGGTTAAAGATTAGGCACATACAAATTTACCAGAGTGTAGGTGACATGGTCTGATTTTGCAACAAGTATGAGATGACGTTCATAGGGGTCAGCATATTCCTGTAACAGAGAAAAGGTTAGTGTGTCCTTAAAAGCTATCATTGCCCCATTTTGGTAGCATATTTGGCCGTAAAAACGTGCAGGAATTTGGCATGTGTACATTTTGGGGGGTGGCACACTAGAAAAATTTGTTTCTTGCACACATAAAACATTGCACTTTGAATCCAGGGGTGTTTTCCAAAGGGCCCTGCACTTATAGGGGCTATTTAATCCCCTCACATTGTATGACATAAGCTTAAGGATCATTCCACTGGTGGGTTGTGCAGCATTTCCATCTAGTGGTAGCTTTGAGCGGTAATAGGATTATTCTAGGTATGTTCAGAATGCACAGGATCAGAAAAAAGTACAACTTTCAAAACAAAAAGCGTCCCAGAAGGGTCAGGCCGCTTGTCTTGTGGCAAACAGGTTACAGAAAGCATCTCGTAACTAAGTAAGGGGGAAAAGAAACGTAAAAGTCAAGTAATAGCCGAGCATCAGGTGTCATGAGTAAACACTCAAAATAGAGAAAAAGCTGAGAGTCACCAGGCTTAAAATCTTCCTGGGGTAAAGGGAAGGCAGTCCATAGAAGAGACATCAGGCAGCATAACGGTTCTGCATATAAAAATTACTTCTCCTGTTCTGGCATTGGTTGTTGCGACCGTGGAGAATTGGATCAGGGTACGCAGGGATTCCTTCAGCAGGGATTAGACATCATTTACAGAGAAGGCCCAGCCCTTTATCCAGTGATGCGATTATGTGCGATTTGTTCATTTCCACTATCAATTTGGCTGGGAACCCCCATTTGTAGAGTATCTTCTGATTAGGTAGTATTTTGGTTAGGGTTGTCCAGATACCGATACTAGTATCGGTATCGGGACCGATACCAAGTATTTGCGGGAGTACTTGTACTCGTGCAAATGCTCCCGATACCTAAATAGAATACTTTTTTTGTATTTATCAACATGTTCTGTGAAAATTCTTTGAGTTTTTTACTACTGCGTGACAAGCAAATAAAACATTTTTATTCATTTTTACTCATTTTTATTCTTTTATAATGTCTTGAGTTAGAGTTCTTCATAATTCTAAAGAAAATATCCTTAGTCTGTATTGTGGTTTGAAAACTGTCACATGACATTTAAAAAAAGTATCGGTATTCGGTATCGACGAGTACATGAAAAAAAAGTATCGGTACTTGTACTCGGTCCTAAAAAAGTGGTATCGGGACAACCCTAATTTTGGTGATGGGGACCAAATTGTGTCTTGCAGATAACGTAGCTTGCAACAAGTCAGCATAAAGTGCGATTCCAGCAAAGGGATCAGGTAGAGCAGGGTGATGTCTGGCATAGCGCATAAGCTGATCCTTTATGTGATAAAAGTGGATTCTTGCTATCACATCTCTAGGGGTTTGTAACTAGAAGACCGTCTGTAGTTGCCAACCACTCTATTTTATTGAGTTCCTCTTGTAAAGTTGCTGTATCCTGTTTTGAGGTTATTGCCCTGCATAGCTTTGCATTGTGAACAGAATTGGTCCTGGGGTATCCCACTTACAAATCAAGAACGTTCAGAAAACGCGCTATTACCACCACCCCTTTGTACATGCTTCTGCAACCAGTTTTCTACCCACGTGCAAACCAGTAGATCTCAATTTGTGGATTAAGCATTTATGGGGTACCATATCAAATGCCTTGGCAAAGTCTAGATAAACTATATCCATAGGCATTCCTTACTTTTTATCCAGATTGCAGCTTACTTCCTCAAAGAATGTTAACAGGTTGGTCTGGCAAGAACAATCGTTCAAAAACCCATGCTGGTTACTACTATTGATGCTACTCATATCAGTATATTATTGGAAATGGTCCCTTAATATTCCCTCCTGTAGTTGACAAACAATTGATGTTGGGCTGACTGACCTGCAGGTACATATCACGGCCCGTGGAATGTTGGTACCAAACTAGCTGACGATCCGCTGGTACCATTCCAGTCACTAAGATGTGCTTAAAGATTATGGATAATGGTCTAGCAATGACCTGTCTGAGTTCTTTGAGGAGTCTGGGGTGTAAGCTATCTGGTCCTGGTGATTTGTTCACATTAAGTTTTTTTCAAGTTTTAGAAAACTGGCTTCAGTTAGCCACACGGGCACACTCCTTGCTGTGTTGCCAACAATACCATCCTGTCTATTATATGCCTCCTTTTCCATAGTAAAGACTGTGAAGAAGAATGCATTAAGATATATAAAAAAACGGTGTGTTTCTCAGCTCCCTAATACTTACCTGAGCCCCATCTCAATCCAGCAATGTTGCACCAGAGACTGTCCGGGACTCTCTCTACTGGTTTACTGAGACACACAGCACGCGCCATCAGCTCCCGCTGCTGTCCTTCATTGAGGAGAGAAATGGGGCAGGGCCAAGCCACGGCTCCGTGTCTAAATGGACACAGAGCTCGGCTCGGGTGTCCCCATAGCAATCTGTTTGGTTTGGGGGCAGGAGATAGGGGCCAGGAGCGCCGGTGAGGGACCAGAGGATCCAGGCTGCTCTATGCAAAACTATTACACAGAGCAGGCAAGTATAACATGTTAGTTTAAGGTGAAAAAAAGCAAGACTTTAGTATCATTTTAACACACTTGACATATTCATCAAATATGTCACTCAATAAAAGGTCATTCTTTAACAGTGGAAGATTCCAAAATCCTCTTCAGCAGCTTCTTCCTCCTCAAAATGCAGAGGGCCTTAACACTCAACCCACTCCCTTTTGGCACAAGCAAGCTCCCTCTCATGACCTACCTATGCTACTTTCCGACCAAGCAAGTTATTGCCTAGCATGACAGATCTTTCTTCCTTTGTCGCTGGTAAGTGATAACAGATGCCAGTCTTTCAGGCTGAAGAGGAGTGTCCTAGTCATTCAAGGTTCAGGTAACATGGTCATTGGTGGAAGTCAAGCTCCCCATTAACATCCTGGAGTTAGGATCCTGTAGCACTGGCATCAGATGTCTTAATGGAGTTGTAAAGGCAGAAGTATTTTTTATCCTATACTTACCTGAGCCCCCTCTATCCTAAGATGTCCACAAATGCCTCGACCATCCAGGACTCTCTCTCCTGATTGGCTGAGACACAGCAGCAGCGCCATTGGCTTCCTATCCTTTTTTAATCAAACTCAGCAAATCGGGGAGAGAGGGGGCGGGGCTGAAGGTCGGCTCCATGTCTGAATGGACACACAGAGCTGCAGTTTAGCTCAGGTGCCCCCATAGCAAGCTTCTTGCTTTGGAGGCACTCAACAGGAGGGAGGGGTCGGGAGCACCTATGAGGGACCTGAGAAGAGGGGAATACAGGCTGCTCTGTGCAAATCCACTGCACAGAGCAGGCAAGTAAAACATTTTTGTTATTTTAATGATAAAAAAAACACAAGACCTTACAATCACTTTAATAGTCCTTTGGTCTCAGTTCAGGCTAATCTGTACTTTCCACTAGTGTGTGAATTCTACCTAGTCTGCTCTTTAAAATAAAGCATGAGAAGTCAAAGTTTTTTATTGAGTGAAACAGGACCAGAAGAACCTGGTAACCAGACATACTAAGACTAATAGGAGACCTCTCTCAAACAGGCCACCTTCTTACCCGCAAGAAAAGCCACTTAAGAAAGATCTACTTTCCGACTACAGCTTTTCGGTCAGAAGATTCTTGCATCAGCACTTTGAAGTTGGGTCTGCTAACCCTTTTTAGGCCTGGTGGGACATTGTCATTTTTGCCTAGTTGTTGCCCACACCTAATAGACCCTTGGATGTCCCAGGGTCTAAGAATACTAAGCCTTTGTCTTGTAGTGTACCATTAACATGAGAGGAGTTTTAACTTGCATTGAAATTCCATATCTTGGAGTACGTTGCAAGACACAGGCCACCCTTCCTTCTATTCCTTGTATACTCTACTACATTACTTACTACAAATCTGAAAACTGACTGGGGTAGTGTTATAGGGGAGGTGCCCATGAAGTGTGTCCTCAAAAGCTTTGCTAGTGTCCAATCACCTGAAGGTATGAGCCTGTATCCCAGGGTCTATGAATGCCCAAATTTGATCCTATACTGTACTCATGATATGGAATTTATAGGCAAGTCATCATTTATCTTCATAAATTCTTGTACACGTCATTAATCTTTTTTTTTTTTTTTTCAGCTGCCTTGGGGGATATCACACAGCAGCTTAATCAAAGTGAGCTTGCTATCCTGCTGAACCTTCTCCAAAGTCAGACAGATCTCAATGTCACCCAGATATCTCAGCTTTTAAATGTTCAGGGTAACCCAGACATACAACAACAACTGGAGGCCCTTAACCAGTCTATCACTGCATTAGCCAGTTCTACAGCTGTGACATCAGAAATGGAAGCCTCTAAAGAAATTCCAGCCCCAGAGCAAACAGAATCAGAAGGCCTTGGAACTCAGGGAGACATGCAGAGTGTTTTGGCTGTTCTGTTGAGCCAACTCATCAAACCACAGGAAGCAGCAGAGTCCACAGGGGAAAGCAATGGAGAGCAGACTGCAAATAATCCTCCTGTGCAGCTAAATCCTAATGAAGAGGAGGAGGAAGAAGGTGCAGTGTTGGAGGAGGATGACGCAGGTAATTCGTTGTCACCCACAGTCACCCATCTCTTCCTCACTGCATGTAAGGAAACCAGACATGGTAGAGCTTTATAAATGCACAGGGGGTAACATTCTGCTGTATCATTCTCTATGTGCTGAAAAGGTGTCCCTGAGATCCTCTCTGCAGCACAAGAAGGGAAAATGCAAAGACCTTACACTCCTGTATTTTGGTTTATAATAAACTGTACAATTTAAATTTCATTATTCTTATTTGGACCATTTACTTGCAATTGCTCTAATTAAAATATAAAAACATAGGTGTTTTTGAGGACGTGTTCGAATGACTACTTCAGTATTCACCTATGCTTTCTCTACCCTTTTCTAGTTATGTTTTCCTTCTGTTTCTTTGCTTTATTCCAATTATTACATTACATTTATGTATATACTGGTTTCCCTGGCATGTCAATTTATATTTAGTTAGGCAGGCCCTGGCACTGTGTAGTTGATGATAAGTTTCAAGGGGATCGTACAGTTTAATTGTAATGTGTGACCTGCATTAGGAAGTTGATCTGTGTGCAGATCTTCCATTAAACTGGCGCATTTTGATGGATCTGCTTCATATCACCTTATAACTCACACCGAGTCCTTTATCACCAATTTGGCCCACAGTCTGTTGCAGTGTGTACATGGTGAGAGTTTATTCCCTTTTCTGTTTAGGAAAGGGAACATTCATTAAAAGATTAGTATACCCAAGTGTACCTTAAGAAGAATTTTAGTATCTTTTATTTATGACATTCTGTAAGTAGTACCAAAAATGATATTGAATTGCGCACAAGAAATGGGACATTTGTAGTCACTTGAAAACTGCACTTTGAGATCAGTAGTTGGGACTAATATGTCTTCAGGTTTACCTGCATTTTATACGTTTTTGCTCATTTTTTAGCTTCAAATGAGACTCCACACATACTGTTTAATATAATGTTGGATTACATATAGGTTTACTGTTTTGCTTGTTTTTGTAATTTTGGACAGCATTCAAAATTTTTTATTTAAAGTCTTTTTTTTTTTTTCCTTTCTAATTCCACGGCACAATATGTATCGAGATACAATACAGGCAGGGCTGGTGCAAAGATTTTTGACACCCTAAGCGAAACCTAATTTTGCTGTTCCATTGGCCCCACCCCTGATTTCACCCCCTTTGCTCACTTTCTCACGCCAGCTGTGGTCCGCAGGACCTCACCAGCTGAATTAGGCAGAGCTGGCTCCAGGATAAGCATCTCTTGATGAACTCCTTGCTTTGGCACCCCTAACTGATGTGCGCTCTAGGCCAATGCCTATAGCAGTGTTTTTGAACTCCAGTCCCCAAGACGCCCCAACAGGTCATGTTTTCAGGCTTTGCATTATTTTGAGTTTTACTGCCTTCATCATTACCATAGCGGTTTGCTCTAAGGGAAATCCTGAAAACCTGACCTGTTGGGGTGCCTTGAGGACTGAAGTTGAGAAACACTGGCCTATAAGTAGCGCCAGCCCTGAATACAGCATATATTCACAGTTGTGCTCATAAGTTGGTGTTTGGCTGAAGCCATTTATTATCAATTAACTGTGTTTACGCTTTTTAAGTCTTAAACACAACAAACTACCCAAGTGACCCTGATCAAAATTTTACATACCCTGGTGATTTTGGCTTGATAACATGCACACCAATTGACACAAAGGGGTTTGAATGGCTATCAGAGGTAACCATCCTCACCTGTGATCTGTTTGCTTGTAATTAGTGTGTGTGTATTAAAGGTCAATGAGTTTCTGGACTCCTGACTGACCCTTGCATCTTTCATCCAGTGCTGCACTGACGTTTCTGGATTCTGAGTCATGGGGAAAGCAAAAGAATTGTCAAAGGATCTATGGGAATAGGTAGTTAAACTATATAAAACAGAATAGGGATATAAAAAGATAGTCAAGGAATTGAGAATGCCGATCGGCAGCGTTGAAACTCTAATCGAGTGGAAAATAAGGGGTTTTGTTGAAACTAGGGTTGTCCCGATACCACTTTTTTAGGACTGAATACAAATACCGATACTTTGTTTTCATGTACTCGTCGATACCGAAAACCGATACTTTTTTTAAAATGTGTCCCCCCACGAATGCAGCCATGTCCCCCCACAGATGTAGCCATGTCCGCCCACAGATGCAACCATGTCTCCCTATACCGCAGATGCCGCCGCCTAGTTAATCAGCGCGGGGAACATTGCAGCTCTCATTTGAATAGCTGTGTGTTTCCACGCGGCGTATAGACAGTCCTCGGGACGGGTTATCTGTATCAAAGTGCCTGAGCAAGGGGGAGTGTCTATACGCGGCGCGGAACACACAGCTATTCAAATGAAAACTGTAATTTTCCCTGTGCTGATTAACTAGGCGGCGTTGCGGTATGCGGGGGGGGGGGGTAGTATCGGATCTAGCATCGGGGGCATTTGTGGGAGTACAAGTACTCCCACAAACGCTCAGTATCGGTACCGATACTGGTATCGGTATCTGGACAACCCTAGTTGAAACTAAGCCTCGGTCAGGAAGATCAACTAAAATTTCAGCCACAACTGCCAGGAAAATTGTTCAGGGTGCAAGGAAAAACCCACAAATAACTTGAGTTGAAATACAGGACTCTCTGAAAACATGTGCTGTGGCTGCTTCAAGATGCACAATTAGGAGGCACTTGCAGAAAGATGGGCTGTGTGGTTGAGTCGACAGAAGAAAGCCATTACTACGCAAATGCTACAAAATATCCCGCTTAAAATATACCAAACAGCACAGAGACCAGCCTCAAACCTTCCAGCACAAAGTCATTTGCAGTGATGAGACCAAAATTTTCCTTTTTGGCCACAACCGTAAACACTAATTTTGGAGAGGAGTCAAAAAGGCCTATGATGAAAAGTACACCATTCCTATTATGAAACAGAGGTGGATCGCTGATGTTTTATGGACGTGTGAGCTACAAGGCACAGGAAATTTTGTCAAAATTTGTGGCAAAATGAATGCAGAATAATATAAAAAAAACATACTGTAAGGACATTTGCATTCATCAGCCATGAAGCTATGCATCCAAAACGCAAGGCCAAGTCGACCTGTCATTGGCTACAGCAGAATAAAGTGAAGGTTCTGGAGTGGCCATCTCAGTCTCCTGACCTCAATATCATTGAGCCACTCTGGGGAGATATCAAACATGCAGTTCCTGTAAATTCTTGGGCTGTCTTACATGAACTGGAGACCTTTTTTGCCAAGAGGAATAAGCAGCTTTACCATCTGAGAAGATAAAGAGCCTCATCCACAAATACCACAAAAGACTTCAAGCTGTCATTGATGTTAAAGGGGGCAATACACAGTATTAAGAACTGGGGTATGTAAACTTTTGATCAGGGATATTTGGGTGGTTTCTGTTGTGATTATGATTTAAAAGGAGTAAACACAGTTGATTGATAATTAATGGCTTCAGCCAAACACTAACCACGAGTCAAAAGTTTTTGTTTATTTTTCGTATTCTCTGAAAAATGGCCATTAAACCATAAATTCTGTCAGGGTATATAAACGTATGCGCACAACTGTATGTATAAGGCTGAGTTCACACTGATACGACAGTTGTACTACTTTTGGAACCGACTTTGCCCTGCGACTTGACATCCGACATACGTCCAACTTCACTGAACAGGGATCCGACTTCATCCCCCGACAATACCAGGCACTGTGTCTGGTATGAATCTTGAGGAGGAAGTCCACACAACATTTTTAATAAACAGTATGGGTTCCCCCTCCAAGAGCATACCAGGCCCTTCAGTTTGGTATGGATTTTAAAGAGAACCCCCTACACCAAAAAAAGGCATGGGGATCCCCCAAAATCCATACCAGACCCTTTTTCGAGCACGCAGCCCAGCTGGTCAAGAAAGGGGGGTGGGATCAGGGTTTGGTATTGCTTTTGGGGGGGACCCCCACACCACTTTTTTGGCGTAGGGGTTTCCCCTTAAAATCCATACCAGACCGAAGGGCCTGGTATGCTCTTGGAGGGGTAATCCGTGCTGGTTTTTAATTAAAATTTGGTGTGGAGTTCCCCCTCAAGATCATCAGAGCACAAGTTGCATGCCTAAGCCTGATCGGGCAAGACGGCCTTCTGACTTTGATCCGACTTCAGTGATATTCAATGAGCTGAAGTAGGATCAAAGTCAGACCAAAGTAGTGCAGGGAGCATTTTCAAAGTCGGACCAGTTAAGACGGCTCCCATAGGGAAACATTGATTTTCACACGTCATGCGACATGAGCTCCCAATGTCGGCGCATTTGTCGCACCAGTGTGAACACGGCCTTAAGCATTGAAGGCTTATGCATACTTATGTTTTTTACACTTTGATGCATTTTCCTTGATTTCAATGGAAAATAAATCAAACTTCATATCTGTGTGTCTTTAAAACGCATTTCACTTCATATCGATTGTAAGAAAACACACATTAACGTGCATCTTAAAGGGTCACTAAAGGAAAAAAATGTTTTGGCTGAAATGACTGTTTACAGGGTATAGAGACATAAAAGTTAACGGATTCCTTTTAAAAAATGATTAAAAATAGATAAAAATCGTATAATGTGCCTACAGTTTTAGTTTCACTTTTAAACTGGTTTCATGTTTCTGTGAAGTAAAGAGACACAGAACAAAAACAAACAAATACAGGGCAATGTTTGTTTTTAAAATGAATCCGATTGGTTCTGAGGAGTTTTAGACACATAGTAATCACACCTCTTGGATCATGGACCACAGTGAAAAGCTAGCATAAGTTTTTTCATAAGGAGCCAGACCAGCAGGAAGTGTGGAGATCAGAGAAGTATTACAGCTACTTCAAAGCAAAACCGAACAATGAGGACATGAAACCGGGACTGCAGTAAGGTAAAGGAGGCTATTTAGCTTAAAAAAAGTTTCCCTTTAGTGACCCTTTAACTCCTGCACTGACATGAGTTGTTTTTTTTTTGTGGAAAATGCTAATGTATTACTAGGTCCCTTAAGAACAATAGCCAAAGAATGCAGTGTACAAGTTGTCTCAATAGGGTTTCCAAGTCTTTAGCGTATGATGTAGTCATAGCCTTGTCAGGACCAATATCTTCACTTCATACAGGCATACATCATCCATGTGTGGGGCTGTCTTTGCCCGCACTGGATGCACAGGTGTCCCAGTTTGAAAGCCACACACATAGATAAAGAGACTGCTGTTTCTTTTGCTTTAAAGAGTATTCTGCCAAGTGGGACAATACATTAAAGGGAGTTGGGCAAAAATAGTAGAAAGTCGTTTTAGCTTCAATATATTCAGGTCAGTTGTACATTTTATTTGTCTATCTCTAATGCTGTGAGTTTTTTCAAAGAACATTTGAAACTGTGATGTGGTTTGCTTGAAGTCCATGAGGCTCTATTCACGCCAGTGCAATTTCAGATGCGACTTGAGTCACACAGAATTGCATAACAATAGACATCGCAATTTCAATGGTACAGTGCGATTTTGGAAAAGGTTCCTGTACTACTTTAGTGCAATTCCAGAATGATTTTGGCCCATAGAAGATGCAACCCACATCCAAGAAGCACTACAAAATCGCACCAAAATCTGATTGCAGCAGCGATAACCTAGGTTTAAGGTCTTTCAAGCATTTGATACAGTCCAAGCTGCTGTGTGTTAAATATGTAAATTTACATTGTTTTTATTTTTATTTAAAGCAGAGCTTTAGTGGTTGTAAACTAGGCATGTCCAAAATCCGGCCCGGGTTTCAGATGGCCCGCCTTGTAATTTTGACATGCATGTTTTTTGTGGCCCCCAATGAATCCTTGAGCGCCCGGTGGCACAAAAATACATGCTGGCTGCCTTGGAGAAGGCGGGACGAGCACTGTGCATACAGGAGTACTTCCTTCTTTACACAGTGACCTGTGTAAAAGGAAGTCGGTCTCCTGCGCTGCCATTGCACAACTGTTCTGTCCGTCACAAGAGGCGGGACTTTTGATTAAAGAGGCCACAGATAAAACAGGAAATTCTGTCTGTCGGCGCTCGTCCCACCCCTTCCCGGTCTTCTCCAATGCTGCAGATGAATGAATCGGGCTGAAATGGTGAGTCTGCATTCAGGGCAGGGGGGGGGGTCTGCATTCAGGGTAAGGGGGGTGCTGCATTCAGGGCACTTGTGAGGCTGTATTGATGGGCAATGATCCTTATTTTGATTCACAGTTTTTTAATTTAAAAATGTAAGGTTTTTTAAAGTGACTGTGTGCGTTATACGCCGATAAATACGGTATATCCAAATAATAAATAATACGCCCACACAAGGGGATTCTTGTTGGGCAGTGTATTAGTGCTCGAACTAACACACTTAGACCAAATTTTAATGGTTCTGTCAAGCAAAATGGTCGGCCCTCACGCATGTTCACTTCATCAAATCTGCTTTGAAAAAAGTTTGAACACCCCTGTTGTAAACCCTTAGGCCTTGTACACATGATAGGATTTATCCGAAGGACCTTTTCCATCGGATATGTCCGCCGGGCTGTTTTGATCCGATGGCTGTACACACCAATCGGATCAAATTCCCCGCCGGCTGACAGCGTGGTGACGCGGCGGTGACGTTGCCGCCACGTCACCGAACCAGGAAGTGAAACACTTCCGCGCGCATGCGTCGAATCCATTCACAGGATCCGACGCATGTGTGGACAGATATGTCCGCTCGTTAGGCGTACTAACCAGCGGACATATCCGACGTCCAAATCTGTCCGCCGGCCTCTACAGACGAGCAGATTTTTCAGCTGAAATGGTCCGTCGGACCATTTTCAGCGGATAAATTCCCTCGTGTGTACGAGGCCTTACAATCCACTATAATATATATATATATATATATATATATATATATATATATATATATATATACATACATACATACATATATATACATATATATATATATACACACACACACACACACAGTGCCTTGCGAAAAGTATTCGGCCCCCTTGAACTTTGCGACCTTTTGCCACATTTCAGGCTTCAAGCATAAAGATATAAAACTTTAATTTTTTTGTGAAGAATCAACAAGTGGGACACAATCATGAAGTGGAACGAAATTTATTGGATATTTCAAACTTTTTTAACAAATAAAATACTGAAAAATTGGGCGTGCAAAATTATTCAGCCCCTTTACTTTCAGTGCAGTAAACTCTCTCCAGAAGTTCAGTGAGGATCTCTGAATGATCCAATGTTGACCTAAATGAGTAATGATGATAAATAGAATCCACCTGTGTGTAATCAAGTCTCTGTATAAATGCACCTGCACTGTGATAGTCTTATGCCGCGTACACACGGTCGTTTTTTGCGATGAAAAAAAACGACGTTTTTGAAACGTCACTTTTCAAAGACAATTTTGCCTACACACCATCGTTTTTTCACAAAAAGCAAGGTTACGTTCACCACTCTTTTCCATTAAAGCTCGCTTCATAACTAGCTTCTGGGCATGCGCGGGTTGAAAAACGTTGTTTTAAACGACGTTTTTGCTACACACGGTGACTTTTTGTGAAACAAAAAACGACGTTTTGAAAAACGACACAAAAAATTCAAGCATGTTGGAATTTTTTTTGGTCGTTTTTTTTAAGACAAAAAACGACGTTTTGCCCACACACGATCAATTTAAATGACGTTTTAAAAAACAACGTTTTTTTTTCATCGCAAAAAACGACCGTGTGTACGCGGCATTAGAGGTCCTTTTAAAGCGCAGAGAGCATCATGAAGAACAAAGAACACACCAGGCAGGTCCGAGATACTGTTGTGGAGAAGTTTAAAGACGGATTTGGATACAAAAAGTTTTCCCAAGCTTTAAACATCCCAAGGAGCACAGTGCAAGTGATAATATTGAAATGGAAGACCAGACCAGTGCAAATCTACGAAGACCTGGCCGTCCCTCTAAACGTTCAGCTCATACAAGGAGAAGACTGATCAGAGATGCAGCCAAGAGGCCCATAATCTATCGATGAACTGCAGAGATCTACAGCTGAGGTGGGAGACTCTGTCCATAGGACAACAATCGGTCGTATACTGCACAAATGTGGTCTTTATGGAAGAGTGGCAAGAAGAAAAGCATTTCTTAAAGATATCCATAAAAAGTGTCGTTTAAAGTTTGCCACAAGCCACCTGGGAGACACCAAACATGTGGAAGAAGGTGCTTTGGTCAGATGAAACCAAAATCAAACTTTTTGGCAACAATGCAAAACGTTATGTTTGGCGTAAAAGCAACACAGCTCATCACCCTGAGCACACCATCCCCACTGTCAAACATGGTGGTGGCAGCATCATGGTTCGGGCCTGCTTTTCTTCAGCAGGGACAGGGAAGATGGTTAAAATTGATGGGAAGGTGGATGGAGCCAAATACAGGACCCTTCTGGAAGAAAACCTGATGGAGTCTGCAAAAGACCTGAGACTGGGACAGAGATTTGTCTTCCAACAAGACAATGATCCAAAACATAAAGCAAAATCTATAATGGAATGGTTCACAAATAAACATATCCAGGTGTTAGAATGGCCAAGTCAAAGTCCAGACCGGAATCCAATCGAGAATCTGTGGAAAGAACTGAAAACTGCCGTTTACAAATGCTCTCCATCCAACCTCACTGAGCTTGAGCTGTTTTGCAAAGAGAAATGGGCTAAAAATTCAGTCTCTCTATGTGCAAAACTGATAGAGACATACCCCAAGCGACTTACAGCTGTAATCGCAGCAAAAGGTGGCGCTACAAAGTATTTAAATTAAGGGGGCTGAATAATTTTGCACGGCCAATTTTTCAAATTTTTATTTGTTAAAGTTTGAAATATACAAAAAAAATTAGTTCCACTTCATGATTGTGTCCCACTTGTTGTTGATTCTTCACAAAAAAATCGTTTTATATTTTTTGATGTTTGAAGCCTCAAATGTGGCAAAAGGTCGCAAAGTTCAAGGGGGCTGAATACTTTCGCAAGGCACTGTGTGTGTGTATGTGTGTGTATATATATGTATATGTGTGTGTATGTATATCATGAGTGAAATCAAATGCAAGACAAATGTGAAAATATCCTTAGTTGATACGAATAAAGTGCCAACAGAATATCATAAAGTTAGTGAAAATCCAATGACAGAAATCCAGTGGTATGACCATCCCAACAGATGATGATAGTTCATAAAGATCCAGTGACAGAAGAAATCTTGCTGTGTGATAATGATTGCTCCACCAAACGGATAAATATTCCTTCACCAATCAACTTGAGAAATGACACCCAAAGTGCTGAGGATAAATAATATGCTTACCAGATGTATCTGACTTCTTTAACCGTTTCATGACTAAGCCTATTTCTGACATTTGTTGTTTACAAGTTAGAATCTGTGTTTTTTGCTAGAAAATTACTTGGAACCGCCAAACATTATATATATTTTTTTAACAGAGAATCTAGAGAATAAAATGGCAATTGTTGCAATATTTTATGTCACACGGTATTTGTGCAGCAGTGTTTTAAATGCAACTTTTTGGTAAAAATGTACTTTCATGAATTTGAAAAAAAAGTACATAATGTGAAAGATGTTACGCCGAGTAAATAGATACCAAATATGTTATGCTTTATAATTGCACACACTCATGGAATGGCGACAAACTACGGTACCTAAAAATCTTCATAGGCGATGCTTTAAACTTTTTTTACGGGTTAGGTTAGCGTTAGAGGAGGTATAGTGCTAGAATTCTTGCTCTCAATCTGACGATCACGGCCATACTTCACATGTGTGATTTGAACACGTTTACATATGCGGGCACGACTTCCGTATGCGTTTTTTCTTTGTTGCGTGAGCTCGTGGGGACAGGGGCGATTTAAAAAATATATATTTATTTTATTTATTTTTATAATATTAAATTGTGTTTATAAAAAAATATGTGATCGCTTTTATTGCTGTCACAAGGAATCTAAACATCTCTTGTGACAGTAATAGGTGGTGAAGGTACTTTTTATGGAGGGATCGGGAGTCTAAAAGACCCCTAATCCCGCCTTTGCACTTCAAAATTTTCAGTATTCAGGCCTCCCGATCCTCCGGTATAACAGAGTGGCTTTTAGTCACATCAGTTGTTATGCCTGGATAGCCAAACGCCAGCTCTAAACAACGGTACCGGGATGATGCCTGCAGCTGAGGGCATCATCCCGATATTCCCCCCGAAAGCCGAGGACGCATATATGCGTACGCTCAGCAGGAAAGGGTTAATTAAAAAGGGTCAGATATCACTTTAGCAGGATAATACCTGCTTGCATACAATATGACAGGAGTAGTGTGGTAAACCTCTTCCTCGCAGTTGGATATGTAAAGGGAATGGAAGACATCCATAGCGTAATACCGATTTAAGAATAAAAAGCATATAAAACAACTCTAAACATTTGAGGGGTACGCATATGAAGAGAGAAATCTCACAAAATGAAACTAAGTGGCTGTACAAATTGCAAAGTATGCAGTCACATGGTATGAACATCAAGTTAGACTTGAATTGTCTGTCCAATGACATGTGCCACCCTACAATGATTTGGTTTTGCCTAGTAATGAATCCATACATTTTTATTATTTTATTTATGTTTTTCATTGTTTTATGGTAGGGTATCTATAGCCACTAATGCTGTTTAATCAAGATAGTTAATTGAATACCTATCCAATTATGTTTGACTTCATTCTAATTATATTCGTCTGTGTATTGTTTGATGGGAATGTGGTGACATTCATTATGGGTGATTTTTTTCTTCTATATATGAATAGTGCTTATGTTTGTGTACTATAGTAGCCTACTAATATATTTGGTGTTTTGATCATATATGTAACCCGGCACCGGGCTGCATATCCAATGCTGTTTCTCCCTTAACCCCTTAAGGACCGCCACATGTACATATACGTCGGCAAAATGGCACGTACAGGCACATTGGCGTCCCTGCCTAGACGTGGATCGGAACCCCCCCCCCCCCCCCCCGTACCTGCGGCGGTCCCCGTGGCTGTCCGAGTGATCTGGGATGAGGGGGCGGCTGTTCGTTTTTGTCCGCCCCCTCCGGATCGCTCCCAGCCAATGCGCGTCCTCCCCCGCGTGTCACTTCCTCTGCCTGTGTAAACACAGGAAGGAGGAAGTGATGTAATCTCTCCTCTCAGCGATATTTTCAACTGCCGCTGAGGAGAGAAGACATCACACAGTGAGTCTGCACAACACTACAGTGACACATAGGCACGCTTAACCCCCCCGATCACGCCCCCCACCCCCGTCACAGTATGCAGTGATCATATATGTACTGATCACTGCATTTAGTGTCAGTGAGACAGGCAGTTAGTGTTAGGTCCAGGGTAGCCCCCGTACCCCCCCCCCCCCAATAAAGTTTTAACCCCTTGATCACCGCCCTAGTTAATCCTTTCACCCCCTATTGCCAGTGTCACTAAGCGATCATTTTTTCTGATCGCTGTATTAGTGTCACTGTTGCCGCTAGGTAGCAATTTTATTTTTTTATTGCGATTTTTTTTTTTTTTTTTTTTTTTTTTTTACTAAAGACGTGGATGAATACATTTTTGCTTAAATGTTTGACTAAAATTTTGTTCGATTTTTTCCTATAACAAAAAGTAAAAAATATTTCGCAGAGGTGATCAAATACCATCAAAACAAAGCTCTATTTGTGGGAAGAAAAGGACGCGAATTATGTTTGGGAGCCACGTCGCACAACCGTGCAATTGTCTGTTAAAGCGACGCAGTGCCGAATTGTAAAAACGCCTCTTGCCATTTAGCAGCATATTGGTCCGGTCCTTAAGTGGTTAAAGAAATCAAACCCTTCACACTATAAATAATGTGACTATCAGTGACCGAACGTACGTCGGCGGCTGTACCTGGTCACGCTAATCCACGTCACTTCCGGTCCCTCTGGTTGCTGCCTACTCCGGTGGAACGCACACTGCACACGGAGGTGGACGCAAGGCTTTCTAATGCAAGAAGCCATTTGGCTATTGTTTTATATGCTTTTTTTTATTAAATCCGTATTACGCTATGGATGTCTTCCATTCCTTTTACATATTCTGTCTTTAACTGCGACAAAGAGGTTTACCACACTACTCCTGTCATATTGTATGCGAGCAGGTATTATCCTGCTAAAGCGATATGACTCTTTTTAATTAAGTCCCGATACCTCTGGTAAAGGGAGGGGCTTCTACGACGCTAGGAAGTGACACGTGCGCTTCACCATAGTCACGTCTGCAACCAGGAAGTGCTGGCAGTCAGCTCATCCATCGGGACAGCACGGCTCGTTTCCCTTACAGGAGAGGGTGATTATATGCGCTTATTTTGATTTATCTAATGTACGTGCATTGATTGAAGGGTTCTTGTATCTGTGGGTTCTCTTGTATGTTACATTAAAACGGAATTACGCTATATGCCCCTTTACTGTGTTTTTTGTACGATCTGGAGACCCGTAGACAGGTGACCTGATCCCTTCTGACGTGAAGAGCTGTATCATTCTGTGTATATTCATATACTGCCTGACCCTTTGGGTTTTCCGGTGAGTGCGTACCCCAGAGGGGGATCTATAGTCCCACGAGGTGATAGAAGATTTGGGTGGAAGGTGCTTGCTGTCCTGCTTTTCAAATTTTGCTATCTACGGACTTCCTATTTCCCATTGATACACTCTATCATTGATACTGCACTTAAGTGTAGAGGTGATATCTCTTTCTGGGATCTGCACTGGACTATCACCATTAGCGCTGTTTATGGTTTTAACTGTTGTGACATTTTTGATGTTAGTATATAGTGTATTTACCATTTTTTATATTTGATACCTCTGGTAAGCAGATTTTTTATCCTAAGCACTTTGGGTGTCATTTTTCAAGTTTGGTGGAGCAATCCTTCTCGCACAGCAAGATTTCGTCTGTCACTGGATCTTTATGAACTATCATCTGTTGGGACAGTCATACCACTGGATTTCTGTCATTGGATTTTCACCAACCTTATGATATTCTGTTGGGACTTTATTGGTATCAACTAAGGATATTTTCACATTTTTCTTGCATTAGATTTAAGCCATGATATCTATATATGTTAATTCATTTGTTACAGGTTTACTTTACTCACCATTGTGATATAATTAAGTAGCGCACCCTATCCAACTCTACTTATATTCAGGTGAAGCATCACTTTGCAGGGGGAGCAGCTTTTTTTCATACTATTCAAATTTTTAACATATAATTTTATTTTTTTGGCACAGAGGTTACTCACACTATATCACTATAATAAGGCTTACCTGTATCTGCCCCGGATATCTCCTAAATCTGCACGGTTTAGGAGGTACCCCTGTATCAGCATGTGCCGACGTTATCGGCACATGCGCACTGAAGCAATGGCCGTTGCTTCAGTTAGTGTGTCGTTACCCGACGTCAAAGCGGCTCCGGCCAATCACAGTGCCGGAGCCCACGATACCCGTAAGTAACTCCGGGAGCAATGTTGCCGGCTGGAGCTGTGTACTGGGACCGCTGCAGGGGTCTTCAATCAGAATATTTCACAATGAGCTAATATGCTATGCATACTAACTCATTATACCTTTTGTCTTGCAGGTTTTTTTTATTTATTTTTTATTTTTTTCAGTGGGTTTACAACCACTTTAAAGTGGTTATAAAACCTAATTTTATTTTTCCTTAATCCATTCTTTGCATTAAGGTAAAACCAGCGCTGTGCTGGTCTGCAGCTCTTCTCTCCCCTCATTGGCTTATCTCACATGCAGTAAGTCCATAAGCTCCCGCTGCTTTCAGTTAAAACCAGTGACAAGGGAGGGGGTGGTTCTGGAGTACCACTGTAACTATAGACGCAGACAGCGAGGCTAGGGAGCAAGCCCGAATGTGTGCCCACATAGAAAGCAACCAGGCCAATTTTCAGCTCTCAGCGCTTTTACACTGACAATTGCAACACAGCACCCATATGACATTTTTCTATTTTTTTTCACACAAATAGAGCTTTTTTTTGGCAGTATTATATCACCACTGATTTTTATTTTTTGCTAAACAAACAAAAAAATTAGTTTTTATAGTTAATTATAACATTTTGCAAACAGGTAATTTTTCTCCTTCATTGATGTGCACTTTTGAGGTGGCATTGGTGGGTACTGATGAAGCTGCACTGATAGGCAGCACTGAGAGGTGACATTGATGGATGCTGATTGGCGGCACTGGTTAGCAGCCCTGGTGGGCATTGTGCGAGACTGATGTCCCTTTTACAGAAGTCGGTAATCTGCTTCATTTTTTCTCACTGTGTCAGCGTGAGGAAAAAAAAATTAACAGCTGTTGTTTACATCCTGCCCTTTACTCTGATCACAGGGGGGCACGTGGGCAGCATGAGCACAGGAGGAGATCCATGTATGCCCTCTGCAATCTAAGCGCACGCTGTTGCTGTCTTTTGGTTATAACGTGGGCACCAAGTGGTTAATAGGGGCCTGGATTGCTCTTCTGTACTTATATATGGACTTTGTGTCTATAACCTCTTGACTTTTTAGAGCATGTTTTGCCTTTAGTTCTACTTAATCTAAGAATGCTGTTACTAGATTTTGCTTTGTCATAATTTAAATTGAAACATAAAAAAAAAGGTATGTGCAAACACACTTCAAGGTTTGTAAAGATTCCTAATCTTTAATCCCCTCCAGCAACTTTTTAAAATCTAATTAGGGATAAGACCTATAACAATCAAAAATACTGCGCTCACAGCATGATTCAATTAAATTCATACACCCCCCCCCCCCCCCACTACATGTAATCCACATATCACAATGATATAACTACTGTATCTTTCGCTCCATAAGATGCACTTCCTAGAAATGTGTGTGTGTCATTTGGAGCGAATACTGACCAGGAGAGCCACTGGAAGGGGATCTTTTCGGTGACAGAACAATGCCCTATGCATCCTGTTTCTCCCCTGCCCTCAACTGCTACAGGGAGAGAAACAAAAAAATATTTTTATTTAACCCCCACAGGATTGGCATTGATATGTAAATCGCACGGTCAGTGTTATGTTAATGAGGTCAACCGCCGCAATTCATATGCAAATTACGCCCTACCCTTTGCATGCCGCTCACCTAGGTGTGACCCGCATACAGGTGAGTATAGGGGGCATGTAGCGGGGGTCAAAGAGGGGGGGTTTGAGGTGCAGAGGAGGTGAGCAGAGGCATGCAGAGTTGACTGGGAAGGAGGGGTTGGTTAGCAGAGGGGAGGTTTGGGGGATAGAGGTTGGCAGATAAGTAGAGGGGCAATGTTGTACTGAGAGGAAGATAAGAATGCAGAGATGAGTAGAGAGATGGGGGGGTTACTGTAAATACACCATTTACATCTCTGGTCAGTGTAAATGCCTCAATATGCAAATACTCCTGTTGTGTTGGGGTCATGTAAATGTTTCAGTTACATTAGGGATCAGTGTAGGGTGCACCCTTACATTGGTTGTCGGTGTAGAAATATTCTAATAAATTGTTTTAAATATTTTAGTACAACGTTTGGTTGAGGAATTTTCTCAACTCGCCTTTCAGGACAACCTTGGAGAGAGCGCAGCTCCAAATCTTCATTAGGAAACACATGTAGATCCTTTAAAACCCCTCCTCTTCCACCATGGCCTCGGTTATTGCGTTTCCTCCGCCATGGTGGAAGTGCATGTGTGGACCAGAGGAGCTGCACTCTCTCCAAGGGGAGGGGTAGGCTTACCGGCTTGCAGTCTTTGTTCCTGCTGCTTGGTGTGCAGTGGCTATCCCAGCTCTTCCTAGTGAGGAAAAGATGCTCCGGAGTTCTCCAGCTTCTCCCTGCTCAGTGGAGTTAAGGACCTGCAGGAAGGCTGCGCTGGGTGCCCGGGATCCGCAGGTCTTGGTTCTGGTAACCGGACGGGTTATTGCCGCGGTTGCGTTTTTTCCGTATTAACCGCATGTCGGTCCCGGGTCCTGTCGGGCGGGTGATGTCATGTTAAGCAGCGCGGCATCCTGTAGGGGCGGTGCATGGTCCACGCTGCCTGGAATGCAGAATCTAGGGGGGCGGGCCTACAGAGCGGCGTCTTCCGGTTTTCGCCCATCGTTGATGACGTCAGGAACCGGGAAAATTTAAAAAGCTCACAGTCCCAGCTGCTTCCCTGTACAGGATGGAAGAGGGATCCGCAGCGATGGCGGAGACAGGCGCCTTAGACAACACCGCTCATGTCCAGGTAAGAGAGGCACAGTGGGGCCTTTTATTCTGTACCATATGGACTATTTGTTTGGTTGTTCCTCCTTTGGGAGCCTGTGCTGCAGGGTCAGAGTTAAGTTTTCTCGGTCCCTGTTCAGCATTTCACTCTGGGTGGTGATTGGTTTGCACTGTTTGAAATTCTGGTGCTTGGTTTTCTTATTGGTGGCGGTTTAAAAAAAAAAAACTTTTAGTGAGGCATTCTTTTTGTGTCTCCTTTTGTTTTAGGAAAAAGCAAAATCAAAGAAACCACCACCTAAAAGGAAGTGTCCCTCTTGCAAGAACCCTCTTAGAGATACCTGGCAAAAAGCAATGTGCAAAGCCTGTATCAGGGACTTATTGGAAGAAGAGACATCCCAGCAATACAAAGAGTTGTTTTCTTCTGTGCAGGAACTTAAAAGTTCCCTGAGTTAGGTGAAGACTATGCTGGTACAGAATCCAGTGGCTCAAACTGAATCAACAACCACCACCTAGCCCTAGAGCCTCCACCTCTAAGTTAGAGACGGGGGGTTCAGGGGATGAAGGTACTCTTCGCTCAGTAATGGATTCAGATGAAGAGGAAGATAGCAGAAGTTCTAGATATAAGCTCCATCTAGACGAAGTGGACGATCTGCTTACTGCAATATATACTACTCTTGAAATTCAGGAGGAAAAAATTCAGTTGTCGCTTCACGACAAAATGTATCAAGGTTTGGATGAATCCAGGTATAAGGTGTTTCCAGTCCACAAGGTGGTGTCGGATACGATTAAAAAAGAGTGGAAAGATCCAGAAAGGGGTCCTTTCTTTCCTAAAAGCCTGAGGAAGAGATTCTCCTTTAATGATGAGGATACTGAGGTGTGGAATAAAAAACCTCAAGTAGATGCGGCCTTCTCCCAAGTATCTCGACGCACAGACCTGGCGTTCGAAGATATGGGGGTTCTGAAGGACGCCATGGATAAAAGGGCGGATTCTTTACTAAAAAAGGCCTGGGACTCTACCTCACTTAGCCTCAAACCAGCTATGGCTTCTACAGTGGTAGCAAGAAATTTAGAGTTCTGGGTGGAAAACTTATGGGCCATGTTAAAGCAGGCACACCAAGGAAAGATTTATTGGAGTCTTTTCCCCTGATTCTAAGATCAATCAGGTATATGGCAGACGCATCAGCGGAGTCAATCAAAATGGCAGCCAGATCTTCTGCCTTGGTAAACTCGGCCAGGCGTGCAGTTTGGCTCAAAACATGGACAGGGGACACAGCCTCAAAAGTTAAGCTTTGTGGACTACCCTTTTCAGGTGATTTATTGTTCGGACCAGATTTAGAAAAAGTTCTGGACAGAACAGCGGACAAAAGGAAAGCCTTTCCACCTAAAAAGAAACCTCCCATAAAGAAAAAATTTCGTCCTTTTCAACAAACCTACAGAAAGGAAGAAAATAAACGCTGGGTTCCTCAAAGGGGTAGAGGAAGAGGAGGAATTCTTTTCAGATCCCCCCCAAGAACAGACCTCTAAAGACAAATGACAATCTGACTCCAGTGGGAGGAAGATTGTCCGCTTTTTTTCCTCAGTGGAATCTGTGGGTCAAAAGTCCCTTTGTAAAAAACATCATTGCACAGGGGTACATCCTGGAATGGGCAGACTGTCCGCCATCCAGGTTTTATGTCACAGCCCTACCAAGGGATCGGGAAAGAGCTTCCGCTATGATGATTCTTCTGAAGGATTTGATACAACAGTAAGTTATTATCAAGGTTCCAAAACACCAGGAGGGGAAGGGTTTCTACTCCCACATATTCCTAGTGAAAAAACCCTCGGGCAAATTTTGTTTAATTTTAAATCTGAAGATCCTGAACAAGGCAATAAGATACAAGCACTTCCGCATGGACACTATCCATACGATAACAAAGTTACTAACACCAAAGTGCTTCATGGCATCTCTAGACTTAAGAGATGCATACCTCCACATACCAATAGCGCAGGCTTCCCAGAGATTTCTGCGATTGGCAGTCAACCTAGGGACTTCAATTTGGCATCTACAATTCAGGGCTCTGCCGTTCGGCCTGTCATCCTCCCCCAGGATCTTTATAAAAGTGATGGCGGAAGCCTTAGAGCCTCTGAAGCTGAGGGGGGTCTCGGTTGTTCCATACCTGGACGATCTCCTGTTTTTCGCAGATTCAAAAGATCAGTTGGTGATCGATCTCCAGTTGGCTCAATCACACCTCAAGAGCCTTAGCTGGTTGTTGAATCTGGAGAAATCAAACCTAGACCCCTCACAGGAGACGAGGTTCCTCGGTTACAACATCAACTCAGTCCTCCAGAAGGTGTTTCTCCCTCAAGAAAAAATAGAGAAAATCAATACCTCAATACGCCAGATACAGACGAATCTAGCAGTATCTGTAAGGACAGCAATGGCAGTACTAGGCCAGCTGACGGCCTCGATTCTGGCTGTACAATGGGCAAGGTCGCACTCAAGACCTCTACAAAGAAACATCCTACAAGTTTGGTCTCATCAGGAGTCTCTGGAGAAACTTTTCAGGCCAACCTCAAAAGTAAAAAGGTCCCTATGGTGGTGGAGAGACCAGGCCAATCTATCAAAAGGTCTCTCGTGGGTCCTCCCTTCGGACAAGCGTCTGACTACGGACGCAAGTTCTTGGGGGTGGGGAGCTCACCTGGACGGACAGACAGCACAAGGGTCTTGGTCCAAGGTGGAAGCAAGGAGGTCATCAAACTGGCGAGAACTAAAGGCCATTTTCATGGGTCTCCTGGCTTTCCAACAGCTGTTAAAAGGTCATCATGTTCAAGTGTTGTCGGACAACACAACAGCCGTGGCCTATGTGACCAATCAAGGCGGGACCAGAAGCCAAGGGCTGATGGAACTGGCCAACCAACTGTTGGCATGGGCAGAAAGGAATCTAACCTCGTTGTCAACAATTTACCTAAAGGGGTCCCAGAACTTACTAGCAGACCTGCTAAGCAGAAAGAAGGTATTGGAGTCAGAATGGAGCCTAAATCAGGAAATATTCAACATGATCACAACGAAATGGGGCCATCCTCAAGTGGATCTTTTTGCCAACCAACAAAATGCCAAGGTCCAAGAATTATTTTCCCTACACAGGGGAGACAGAGCGATAGACATAGATGCTCTAGCCCATCTTTGGGATTACCGTTTGTGCTATGCCTTTCCCCCCCTTCCCCTAATTCCTCTAGTTTTAAGGAAATTCAGGGAAGAAATTACCAACCTGATTCTAATCGCTCCCTTCTGGCCGAAAAGGCCTTGGTTTGCATCAGTGCTAAATCTGGCCGTAGAACTCCCATGGGAGCTTCCAGCCAGGAAAGACCTTCTAGTGCAGGACTCTGTGTGTCACCCAGAAACAGACAGGTTGCACCTGTGCGCCTGGTTACTGAAGAGGACATCTAAACAAAGGTTTATCCGACAAAGTAGTGAGAACCTTATTGTCAAGCAGGAAAGAAATAACCAGGTCTATTCACAGGAAAGTTTGGAAGAAATTTCATTCCTGGTGTTCTTCTAAAAATTTCCAGACCAAAGATGTAGTCTCGGTGCTAGAATTTCTTCATGAGGGAATGGAGAAGGGTCTATCCAGAGAACCTTTGATTTCCAGGTTTTTCAGGGCACTCTCAAGAAACAGACCAGTGACCCTTAAAATTTTTCCAAGTTGGGACTTATCAGTTGTCTTGCAAGGCTTAATGGGAGCACCGTTCGAGCCATTAGAGGATAGTTCATTAAGAAATTTAATTTTCAAAACTGTTTTTTTGGTGGCAATAACCTCAGCAAGACGAGTTAGTGAGCTTCAAGCTCTGGCCATTACCGAACCCTTCTTAAGAATTTTTCCAGATCGTGTAATTCTTCAGACGGATCCTGCTTTCCTTCCAAAAGTGGCATCAAGTTTTTCACCGTTCGCAGGAAATTATTTTACCCACTTTTTCTTTGAATCCTTCCAACGCTGGCGAAGAAGCATTTCATACCTTAGACGTGAAAAAGGTGTCTCGTACAATATCTTTTGGTCACCAAAGATTTCAGGAAAACAAATGCCCTGTTTATACTTCTCAGGCCCTCGTAAAGGGGAAAAAGCGTCCAAAAGTACGCTCGGAAGGTGGCTTAAACTCTCAATTATGGAAGCTTAAAAAGCCAAAGGAATTACGCCTCCCTCAGGCATTCTGGCACACTCAACAAGATCAACTGCTGTATCCTGGGCTGAAAGAGCAGGTGCGACACCCGAGCAGATTTGCAAGGCCGCCACCTGGTCCAACTACTCAACTTTCTTAAGACACTACAGGTTGGACCTATTGTCTGCTGCCGATCAGGCCTTTGGCAGAAATGTGTTGCAGGCAGTAGTCCCACCCTAGGGTAAGTTACTTGTTTATCCTCTCCAAGGTTGTCCTGAAAGGCGAGTTGAGAAAGACTTAGACTTACCGGTGACGGTCTTTCTAAGAGCCTTTCAGGACAACCGCCATTTCCCACCCTAAATGTATGTTAAAGTAATAGTTATAAATCTATCATGGTGTTGTGGTTTTCTGTGCTTTGTCTTCCAGAGAGTCGGACCACAATAACTGAGGCCATGGTGGAAGAGGAGGGGTTTTAAAGGATCCACATGTGTTTCCTAATGAAGAGGCGGAGCTGCGCTCTCCCCAAGGTTGTCCTGAAAGGCTCTTAGAAATACCATCACCGGTAAGTCTAACTAAGTCTTTTTTTTCTTTTCTTTTTTTCCTCTAAAATCTAGGTGCGTCTTATGGAGCGAAAAATACCGTACAAGTTGATTTAGTGACCCTTTGCACAAATTATGCAAAAACATATGAGCATAACCTCTCTCAGTAATAGTGCTGGTGCTTGGGAAAAATTAATGTAAATAAAAAAAAGTCCAAAGTAATGTTGGTGTTTAGAAAAAGCCTACTTATTGCTCAAATAGATTTCCAATCAAGATGTGATAGATTTCAGGAGTCCCAATTAGCATGTGATTGGTATTGTTGCTGCCAATGACTTCAGTTGTGTTAACTCTAATAGGAAAGCGCTTCAGTTTAACAGTAAAAGCTTTTAGTTGCGAATGGTTGGCAAAAAATTATTCTGTATTTTTTAATATGTAGTCTTAAAGTTTTTATATAATACTGTACTTGTACGCCTCTGCTGATCACTAGTGAAGTAGTGGGGTTAATAGCACTCACTGATCCAAAATCTTAAGTGGAGGTTTAATTGCTGCTGTTTTTTCATTATGGCCATTGACACCAATGATTTCTCTTAACTGTGTAATGCGATATGTTAAATTGCAGCAGTGAATCTTAAAATGTTAAGGTACTTTACAGCCAATTAACCACCTGTCCACCGCCCACCGTCAAATGACGGCGGTCGGAGGACTCCATTGTTCTGACATCACGTCATATGACGTGATGTCCCTTTAAAGCCGCGAGCGCGCGCGCACCCGCCGCTCTGCGGGGATCCCGTGCGAGTGCCCGGCGGCAACGATCGCTGCCGGGCACACGCGATTGCTCAGTAACTGAGCGGGGACGTGGAGCTCTGTATGTAAACACAGAGCTGCACGTCCCTGTCAGGGAGAGAGGAGAGCGGTTGTGTCCCTTGTACATAGGGACACAATCGGTCACCTCCCCCAGTCACCCCCCCTCCCCCTACAGTTAGAACACTCATAGGACACACATTTAACCCCTTCCCTGCCCCCTAGTGGTTAACCCCTTCACTTCCAGTCACATTTATACAGTAATCAATGCATATTTATAGCATTGTTCACTGTATAAATGTAAATGGTCCCAAAAATTTCACAGAAGTGTCCGCCATAACGTCGCAGTCCCAATAAAAAAATCGCAGGTCGCCGCCATTAATAGTAAAAAAAAAAAAAAAAAATGCCAGAAACTATCCCCTATTTTGTAATCACTATAAATTTTGCGCAAACCAATCGATAAACGCTATTTTTTTTTTTTTTTACCAAAAATATGTAGAATAATACGTATCGGCCTAAACTGAGGTAAAACATTTTTTTTTTATATATTTTTGGGGTTATTTATTATAGCAAAAAGTAAAAAATATTGCATTTTTTTCAAAATTGACGCTCTATTTTTGTTTATAGCGCAAAAAATAAAAACCGCAGAGGTGATCAAATACCACCAAAAGAAAGCTCTATTTGTGGGAAAAAAAGGACGCCAATTTTGTTTGGGAGCCACGTCGCACGACCGCGCAATTGTCAGTTAAAGCGACGCAGTGCCGGAAGCTTAAATTTCGTCTGGGCAGGAAGGGGGTGTAGGTGCACAGTAGGCAAGTGGTTAATTTGAATGGACTGCCCAACTTGATGCAGTGCACCTCAACCACTTAAGGACCGCCTCCTGCACATATACGTCAGCAGAATAGCACTGCTGGGCACAGGCACGTACCTGTACGTCGCCTTTAAGAGCCCAGCCGTGGGTCACGCGCGACCTGGTCCAAAGCTCCGTGACCGTACTCGCGGGGACCCGATTGCCGCAGGTGTCCGGCGATCAGGTCACAGGAGCTGAAGAACAGGGAGAGGTGTGTGTAAACACACCTTCCCCGTTCTTCTGTGTGGCAGAGTCACTGATCTTCTGTTCCCTGTTATAGGGAACAACAATCAGTGATGTCACACCTACAGCCACGCCCCCTACAGTAAAAATCACTCCTAGGGCACACTTAACCCCTTAGCGCCCCCTAGTGGTTAACCCCTTCACTGCCATTGTCATTTTCACAGTAATCGGTGCATTTTCATAGCACTTTTCGCTGTGAAAATGACAATGGTCCCAAAAATGTGTCAAGTGTCCGATGTGTCTGCCATAATGTCGGTCATGAAAAAAATCGCTGATCGTCGCCATTACTAGTAAACATTTTTTTATAAAAATGCCATAAAAATATCCCCTATTTTGTAAACGCTATAACTTTTGTGCAAACCAATCAATAAACGCTTATTGCGATTTAAAAAAAAATAAAAAAATAAGTAGAAAAATACGTAACGGCCTAAACTGAGGGAAAAAACGTATTGTTTATATATTTTTGGGGGATATTATAGCAAAAAGTAAAAAATGTTTTTTTTTTTTCAAAATTGTCACTTTATTTTTGTTTATAGCGCAACAAATAAAAACCGCAGAGGTGATCAAATACCACCAAAAGAAAGCACGACTGCGCAATTGTCAGTTAAAGCGACACAGTGCGGAATCGCAAAAAGAAGCAAGGTCCTTAACCTGCATAATGGTCCATGTCTTAAGTGGTTAATGCTATTTTGTGGTCCTCTGCACGTATTTGGTGCGGCACTTAAAGCAATCAAAGAAAACAGGCTACATACATGCAATAGGAAATGGTCAAAAACTGAAGACTTGCTGCAGTAGGTGGCTAGAGATTGCAGACATCTATACGTTTTTAGAGACTGAGAATATGCTTCAGGACTGAATACATTTACTTGAGACTGCTAAAGATTACTAACCACTTTGCTAGAAAATTACTTAAAACCCCCAAACATTATATATATTTTTTTCTAACACCCTAGAGAATAAAATGGCAGTCATTGCAATACTTTTTTTCACACCGTATTTGCGCAGCGGTCTTACAAGCGCACTTTTTTTTGGAAAAAATTCACTTTCTTGAATTAAAAAATAAACAACAATAAATTTGGCCCAATTTTTTTTAGATATTGTGAAAGATAATGTTACGCCGAGTAAAATGATACCCAACATGTCACGCTTAACCACTTCTGACCGGCCCCGCGTCCAAAGACGTCATTTTTTTGAAGATGGTTATCTCGGTAACGGCAGCAGCTGCTGCCACAACCGAGATATCCATCTCTTCGTGGGGCGGACCTGTTAACGATAACGGCGGTCATCGCGGCAGATTCGCCGCGAGATCGCCGTTACCGGCGGCGGGAGAGGGTGCCCCCCCCCTCCCGCCGCTCTCCCGCTCCCTCCGCCGCTTACCGTAGCCGTCGGTAGCGGCGGAGGCGATCGGGTCCTCTTGCTGGCTGTCCGGGGATGCGACTGAGGGAAAAAATGTCCCTCATCCGTCCCCATACCTCTGCTGGGCGGAAGTGACGTCAAAACGTCATTTCCGCCCAGCGTCTTAAAGAGACATTTAATTTGTTTACTTTTTGACTTTTTTTTTTTGCATTTAAGCCTGAATATGAGATGTGAGGTCTTTTTGACCCCAGATCTCATATATAAGAGGACCTGTCATTCTTTTTTCTATTACAAGGGATGTTTACATTCCTTGTAATAGGAATAAAAGTGATAATTTTTTTTTTTCAGTGTTAAAAATTATAAAATAAATAAAAATAAAAACGAAAAGCAAAAAATTTTTTTTTTAAAGTGCCCCTTCCCGACGAGCTCGCGCGCAGAAGCAAACGCATACGCGAGTAGCGCCCGCATATAAAAACGGTGTTCAAACCACACAAGTGAGGTATCGCCGCGATCGTTAGAGCGAGAGCAATAATTCTAGCCCTAGACCTCCTCTGCATCTCAAAAAATGCAACCTGTAGAATTTTTTAAACGTCGCCTATCGAGATTTTTAAGGGTAAAAGTTTGACGCCATGCCACGAGCGGGCGCAATTTTTAAGCGTGACATGTTGGGTATCATTTTACTCGGCGTAACATTATCTTTCAGAATATATAAACAAATTGGGCCAAATTTATTGTTGTCTTTTCTTTATCGTACATCACGGGACACAGAGCGCATAGCCATTACACTTGGTTATATGGGTACCTTCAGGTGTGGACACTGGTGTAATCAATTTCACAGGAAGTTTCCTCCCTATATAACCCCCTCCCACTGATAGTGCTTCAGTTTTTTCGCCAGTGTTTTAGGTGTTGGTCACGTCTAGCTGTCCCTCGGAGGTCTCGGGACCCAGGATAGCTAGCCGGATCCGTCCGAAGTGCTTCAAAGCCAAGGTGTACGGTACCCGGGCCCTGCTGGAGTGGGGTTTTGCCTATAATGCCTCTCCTTGGAGGGCTGGATTCTGGGCTCCAGTGCCTTAGTCTCTTCCAAGAACTAAACGCTACTGATGCCAGGATGCTATATAGGTCCAGGGGTGTGGGTTCCTTAACACAGGACCCCGGTCCCTGAAGGTCCAAGACAATACCCACGGAGATGGGGGAAGGCTGGGCCTCTTGCATTTTGCAATACCCTGCGGCGTGGAGCAGGTAAGAGTGAACCTGCGGGACTTGGTTCGACGGTAGGTATCCCCCTGGGGGTTCTGGGTTGGCTAATGGTATGCTTGTGCATCAGCCACTATCTCCACTATGTCTTTTGAGGCAGGATGGGATGTACTAATGTTTACCCAGATAACATGTAGATATATATATGCTTTTAAAGATATGTATTTTGCTACTCCCCCCAGATTTGCCTGTTAGCATGATACTGCAGCCCCACGTGTATAGAGAGGAAGTGCTGACAAAACTCCTGTTTCCTAGGAAGCCTAGGGGGACAGCTTCCTCTATGTGTGCACTACGAAGATTAGTGGCTTACCGGGTGTCTGTGTTACTAGCGCTGGTCCAGGCGTCTCCTCTGCTCTCTGCTTCCTCCATGTTGGTTTCAGCGTGGGGGGGGGGCGGGGGCACGTGCGCGCCGCCTTTTACAGCGTCAGCGTGCGTGGGGGGGGCGGGCCAGCAGCGTCAGGTCTCGGATAAAGCAAAAAAGCATTTCCTGGCTGGTCATTCCCTCCTGAGAGCAGTGGAGAGTGAGGACATAGAGCGCGCAGCTTAGCCAGTTCTGGCTAACAGTGACACCCAGTGGTGGTTTGTGGATCTTCAGGTCTGGACTTAAGTCCACACTGATCTGGCAGTATCTGAGTCGGTGCAACCTTGGACTCCAGCTAACGGGCATTGGTGTGGCAATACTCACAGGACTTTCCTCGGTATTGCCGCCTTCTCAGGCGTATGAAAATTTAGATTTTTTTTTTACCATAGCCTGTCCTTATTAATGTTTCACTTCTAGCTACAACAGTTGGGTGTTGGCTGTAGGGGTGTCTCAAGGTTGTGCAATGGCTCCCAAGGGATCAGGACCAGCTAAGGCTGCAAAAGGTGCCAAAAAAGTAAAGGGGTCTCCAACGGGGTCAGAGGATTTGGGCCAGGCTCCAGTGGTCCCACCCTCACCAGATAGACCACCGAACAGCATCGTGCAGGAGCCATTGAGGGTGCTAGGGGCAGAGGCGGCCCCCAATCAACCCATTCCCGTTTATGTTACGGAAGAAATGCTAGAATCCACCCTGGGTGGGCTAGAGAAAAGGTTAACCGCTTTAATTGCCCGCTCTTTGCCGGGTGGCAAACGGGCTAGATCCCCGTCACCTAGAACGGTGTGTTCGGATGCAGAGGTCCTCTCTTCGGAGGAATTGGACCCACAGGGGGATCAAGCGGACCTGAGTCCTGACGGGTCAGACATTGAAGATTCCACTATAGATGAAATTTTTTCGGCTTCTCAAGCAGAGAGTCTGTGGATCCAGTTTGACGGATATGGTTCGCACTGCTTTTAAACTTCCAGTGTCAGAACAATTAGCCCCCGCGGTATCCTCTTTAGGTTCCTTGAAGGCACCATTGAGTGGTGCGTCTTTCCCGGTTCACCCCCTTCTGGAGAGCGTGATTTTTCAGGATTGGGCTCGACCTGATAGGATTTTTATCCCTCCTAAAAGGTTCACCATTCTCTATCCTATGGAAGAAGAATTTGCAAAGAAATGGGCACTCCCTACCGTGGACGCAGCCATTTCCTGCGTAAATAAATCCCTGACCTGTCCGGTGGAAAATGTCCAGGTGTTTAAAGATCCAGTCGACAAAAAATTGGAGACCCTACTGAAGGCTTCTTTTACCACAGTAGGTGCCGTGGTTCAGCCAGCAGTGGCAGCCATTGGCGTTTGTCAGGCTTTAAAGGATCAGACTAAACAGATATTAAGGGACATACCGGCTCAGCAAGCTCGTGAATTGGATGACCTCCCAAGAGCTCTCTGCTTTGCAGTAGATGCTATTAAGGACTCCGTTCAACAGGCGTCCCGTTTATCTCTGCTGTTGGTTCATATGCGTCGCCTTTTGTGGCTAAAAAACTGGTCAGCAGAGGCACCCTGCAAAAAGCTTTTAGCAGGATTTCCCTTTCATGGTGGGAGACTATTCGGTGAAGACCTAGATAAATATATCCAGACCATATCAAGTGGTAAAAGTTATTTCTTGCCTGTCAAGAAAAGATCGCGTGGGCCCGCATTTAAGCGACAGGCCTTCGCAGGCTCGGCCCCTTCAACTTCCCGTCAGTATCGACGGCCTCCCGGGCGTTCAGCATTTAATAGCCGCCCACAAGGACAAGCCACGACAGGCAAGAGGCCATGGTCTCGCAAGCCGGTTAAACCAGTCCTCAAGTCAGATTCATGAAGGGGCGCCCCCACTCTCTTGGGTGGGGGGAAGGCTTCGGTTTTTCTCCGAAGTGTGGAGAATTCCCGACTCTTGGGTAAGATCCGTGGTAACCACGGGCTACAAGCTAGAGTTTCGGGAAGTCCCCCCTCCTCATTTTCAGGGGTCAAGTCTTCCAAGCGACCCATTAAAGAGGGCCTCTCTTGTAAAAGCATTGGATCGTCCCTTGCTCCAAGGGGTAATTGTAGAAGTACCAACCCAGGAATGGGGTCTGGGATTCTACTCCAACCTTTTCATAATACCAAAGCCAAATGGCGACGTCAGGCCTATCTTGGACCTCAAACGCCTAAATCGCTTTCTAAACATTCAGACCTTTCGTATGGAGTCCATACGTTCGGTGGCAGCCAGCCTACATCAAGACGACTTGCTAGCATCTATAGACATAAAAGATGCGTATCTGCACGTGCCGATCTACCCGGCACATCACAGGTTTCTTTGTTTTATGATAGATCACCGCCATTACCAGTTCGTAGCCCTCCCTTTCGGGTTGGCAACAGCTCCGCGGGTATTCACAAAGGTGTTAGCCCCGGTGCTAGCCGTCCTAAGGACAGAAGGCATTTTAGTCTTGGCATACTTGGACGATCTTCTGGTTATCGACAGCTCAGCTTCCAACCTCAATCAGGCAGTAGGTCGCACAGTTCAGCATCTAGAGGAATTCGGGTGGATTGTAAACCTAGAAAAATCGGTATTGAAACCCACAAAGCAGTTGGAATATCTAGGCCTTCGGCTAGATACAGACTGCCAGAGGATAATTTTACCTCAAGCAAAGATCAGATCAATAGCTCAAGCAGTTCAAGTGATCTTAGGCAAGAAGAGGCCGACTATTTGCCTATGTATGCGACTGCTGGGGAAGATGGTGGCCGCCTTCGAGGCTGTGCCCTACGCCCAGATCCATACCAGATATCTTCAGGCAGCCATTCTCTCTGCTTGGAACAAGTCCATTCAGGCGTTAGATCGTCCGTTAGTGCTCTCCCCGAAGGTCCGGCGCAGCCTGTCTTGGTGGCTGGTCTCTCAAAATTTGTCAAAAGGGAAATCCTTTTGCCCCATCACGTGGAAGATAGTATCCACGGATGCCAGCCTGTCAGGTTGGGGGGCAGTTCTAGAAGAACAGACCCAGCAAGGGCAGTGGTCGGAGGCAGAAAAACTGCTTCCCATCAATATCTTGGAGATCAGAGCTGCTCGGCTGGCCCTGATCGCCTGGACTCTCCCCCTTCAGGGTCTGCCAGTAAGGATACAGTCCGACAACGCCACTGCGGTGGCATACATAAACCACCAGGGGGGCACGAAGAGCCCAGCAGCCCAAAGAGAACTAAACCTGATTTTCTCATGGGCCGAAGCCCATGTACCCTGCATCTCGGCGGTGTTCATCCCAGGGATAGACAATTCTCAAGCAGATTTTTTGAGTCGTCAACAGTTGCTCCCGGGGGAATGGTCTCTTCACCCCCAGGTATTCCAAGAGATTTGCCAAAGATTCGGAGTCCCAGATGTGGACATTATGGCAACGAGATCCAACAAAAAGTTGGACAAATTCATATCCCGAGCCAGGGATCCCTCGGCCTACGGGACCGATGCCTTGGTTTGTCCTTGGCACCAGTTTTCTCTTCTGTATGCGTTCCCTCCACTGCAGATGATTCCCCGCCTTCTACAGAGGATCCGGGTGGAGCGCAGGCCTGTGATCCTGGTGGCCCCAGCCTGGCCCAGGAGGGCTTGGTACGCACTCATCGTGAAGATGTCAGTCGGGGCGCCGTGGCCGCTCCCCCTGCGCCCAGATCTGCTGTCTCCGGGCCCAATCTGCCATCCTGCTTCAGAGCAGCTAAATTTGACGGCTTGGCGGCTGAATCCCTAATTCTTAAGGGCAGAGGCCTCTCAGATCAGGTCATATCTACGTTGATTCAGGCTAGGAAACCGGTCTCCAGAAATATTTATTACAGAGTCTGGAGAACCTATGTGGAGTGGTGCGAGTCTCGAAAATGGCATCCTCGAAAGTTTTTTATTGACAGGATCTTGCGATTCCTCCAGGTTGGCGTTGACAAAGGGTTGGCTCTTAGTACTCTAAAGGGGCAGGTGTCGGCTTTATCAATATGGTTTCAAAGACCCTTGGCCACCCATTCGCTTATGAAAACCTTCTTGCAGGGGGTCTTGCATGTAAATCCCCCTATTAGAGCTCCCCTCTGCCCCTGGAATTTAAATCTGGTCTTGTCAGCTTTACAAAGGCAGCCGTTTGAACCTCTGACAGAAATCCCTCTTGTGCTACTAACCCGAAAGTTGGTTTTCTTGGTGGCTATGGCTTCAGCCAAAAGGGTTTCCGAGCTGGCAGCCTTGTCATGCAGGGAGCCATACCTTATTCTGCATAAGGACAGAGTGGTTCTGCGGCCTCAACCTTCTTTCCTTCCTAAGGTCATATCCAGTTTTCACTTGAATCAGGACCTAGTCCTACCATCTTTCTTTCCTACTCCCCAGTCCAGAGAGGAAAGACGGCTTCATACTTTGGACGTGGTTCGGGCCATGAGGGTCTATCTCAAGGCTACAGAGAAGATTCGGAAAACAGATGTGCTTTTTGTTCTTCCGGATGGCCCCAAGAAGGGTCAGCCGGCTGCCAAGTCTTCCTTGGCTAGGTGGATTAAGCAGCTGATTTTTCAGGCATATGGTCTGAAGCGCGTTCCACCTCCCTCATCGGTTAAAGCCCATTCTACGAGGGCCATGAGTGCCTCCTGGGCGGCACACCATCAGATCTCTATGGCACAGGTTTGCAAGGCGGCAAACTGGTCTTCCGTACATACGTTTACTAAATTTTATAAGTTGGACGTTGCAAAGGGTACGGACGCAGCTTTTGGGCAGGCGGTCCTACGGGCAGCAGTATAGAATCCTCTGGCCCGGTTCACGCCCCCTTGTTTTTCTGTTGGTGGAGCCATGTTTTCTCCTGACAATGTTTTTATTTGGCTATTCTTGGCCTTACGGTCTCCCTCCCTTCATAGAGCATTGCTTTAGGACATCCCAAGTGTAATGGCTATGCGCTCTGTGTCCCGTGATGTACGATAAAGAAAAAAGGATTTTTAATAAACAGCTTGCCTGTAAAATCCTTTTCTTGAAGTACATCACGGGACACAGAGCTCCCACCCCTCTTTTGGGGAACATTGTGTAACCTCGGGAGAATTGCTTGCTACAAAACTGAAGCACTCCCAGTGGGAGGGGGTTATATAGGGAGGAAACTTCCTGTGAAATTGATTACACCAGTGTCCACACCTGAAGGTACCCATATAACCAAGTGTAATGGCTATGCGCTCTGTGTCCCGTGATGTACTTCAAGAAAAGGATTTTACAGGCAAGCTGTTTATTAAAAATCCTTTTATTTTTTAATTCAAGAAAGTGAATTTTTTCCAAAAAAAGTGCGCTTGTAAGACCGCTGCGCAAATACGGTGTGAGAAAAAGTATTGCAATGACCGCCATTTTATTCTCTAGGGTGTTAAAAAAAATATATATAATGTTTGGGAGTTTTAAATAATTTTCTAGCAAAAAAAACTGTTTTAGTCTCGTAAGCACCGAATCTGAAAAACAGGCTCGGGGCTGAAGTGGTTAAAAATTGCGCCCGCTCGTGGCATGGCGTCAAACTTTTACCCTTAAAAATCGCGATGTTTAAAAAATTCTACAGGTTGCATTTTTTTAGATAGAGGAGGTCTAGGGCTAGAATTATTGCTCTCGCTCTAACGATCGCGGCGATACCTCACTTGTGCGGATTGAACACCATTTTCATATGCGGGCGATACTCGCATATGCATTAGTTTCTGCGCGCGAGCTCGTCGGGACGGGGCGTTTTAAAAAAAAAATGTTTTGTTTTCTTATTTGTTTTAATTTTTTTTATTTTTTTTTACACTGAAATAAAAAAATTGATCACTTTTATTCCTATTACAAGGAATGTAAACATCCCTTGTAATAGAAAAAAGCATGACAGGTCCTCTTAAATATGAGATCTGGGGGTCAAAAAGACCTCAGATCTCATATTTAGACTTAAATGCAAAAGAAAAGAAAAAAAAAAGTAAATAAAAAATATGTCTCTTTAAGACGCTGTGCGGGACTGACGTTTTGACGTCATTTCCGCCCAGCAGAGTTATGGGGACGGCTGAGGGACATTTTTCCCTCAGTCGCATCCCCGGACAGACGACGAGCAGACCCGATCGCCTCCGCCGCTACTGACGGCAACGGTGAGCGGCGGGAGGGGGGGGCACCCTCTCCCGCCACCGATTACGGAGATCTTGCGGCGAATCCGCCGCGGAGACCGCCATTATCGTGTAGAGATCCGCCCCATGAAGAGATGGATATCTCGGATGTGGCAGCAGCTGCTGCCGTTACCGAGATATCCATCATTAAAAAAAATGACGTATTTTGACGATGGGGCGGATCTGAAGTGGCTAATATTACAGCCCCATTATAAATCCATATTTCCACATTTGTGCTCCCTACAGCCTGCTTAAAAATTACTTTTTACATTCTAAAAGATCAACAGAAAAAAAAATATATAAAAAGAGAAAAGGGATGGACAGCACTGACAAAAATGAGGGAGAAATAAACCAAACCATTTTATTACTTTGAAGCAAGTCATAAGAATATATCCCGATTGTATATAGGCTTTTTTAAAGTAAAACTAAAGGCAAAACTTAAGAGCACCTTTTAGGTTTTTATTGTGTTAAGAGTCCGAAATTTTGGGCTTGAGCTTTTTTGTCCACAGAACAGGAAGTAGAAATCTTCCAACGGGGACACTAGGTCTGGTGACCTTAGTGACGCAAGTTATTTTTTCTCATTTCCTGTTTTGGCTATGGAGCAAGACATTTCTCCAATGGGACAGAAAAGAAAAACTGACAGGGATTATGCTTCCTTACGCTATCCGAAAATGGGGGGAAAAAAGTTTTGCCTCGTCTACTTTAACCAGTTTCTACCCTAGAGAATAAGACACCCTAGATCAGGGGTGCCCATCCTTTTTGTAGAGCGAGGGCCACTTAAGCGATTCAGTAACCGGTTGCGGGCCACAATAAGCAGAGCGGGAGGATGAAAGGTCTGTGTCCACGGACACAGCCCACTCTACGGTCCCTCAGATCCGATTTGCCCAGGCAGAAGGGGGCAGAGCCCTTTCTAAATTTTTTTTTTTTTTTTTTAGGTAGGTGGGTGTAAACGGACACAAGCCCGTTTTACATCTGCTGCTCCATAGAGGTAAACGGTGAGTCCGATTGTGTCGGACCGATCATGTGAAAGGGGCCTAAGGCTGCTTTCACATTGATGCTCCGCAGCCACTTGCTTCCTCTACCAGCGGCTTCATTGACAAAACTACTGCTCTGGGATGGCAGATGGGCAACTTGTGATCTGGGCTTGCCAATCTGCCATCCTAGAGCAGGAGGTCGAGGGCCTTATCAGAGGGCTCCGCGGGCCACATAAGTGTCTTTTTTTCCCAAAAAGTTGGGTTTAAAACACTGCTGCACAAATACCGTCTGACATTAAATATTACAACAAAAACCATTTTATTTTCTGGTAAAAATAATATATATATATATATATATATATATATATATATAGTATTTGGGGGTTCCAAGTAATCTAGCAAAAAAATATTTTTTTTACTTTTAAACGCCAAATGTGAGAAATAGGCTTAGTCATGAAAGGGTTAAAGCGGAAGTAAGCCCATCGATTTAACAGTTTCAAAAAGCAGTTACATTTCCGGCATGCCGGGATTGCCAACTGTCACATTGGTTGTGCTCTCAACCAAACTTTCAAACCATCCAATGGCTGGTGTCATAACTGATCACATGTGCAGCACCACGGCAGTTGAAGATTAAACAGAGGCAAAGATGGCAGCTTCCTTGGCTGAAAATGATAGATGGGTTTACTTCCACTTTAACAATTGTTACAGGTTACCAGTTGTTACAGAGGAGGTCTAGCTCTAGAATTATTACTCACTGTAACATTTACATATACAGGTGCGATCTAGGACTGCAGGACTCTTCAAGTCCAGGATGACACACAAGCAGGAAGTGGTTAATCATGACTGAGTGCTATACAGCTACCTTCAAGTGATTGCACACTAGCAAAAAAGAAAGGCTGCAGGGACATCACCCTCTATAAGCCCACCCACTCCTAACTTGTCTGTTTTTTGGCTAGTGTGCTTAGGTGATGGACTTTTACCCTTTAAGTATTTAGCGAATGGTATCCCCCCCCCCCCCCCTTTGGATCTTCTATTCACCCTTCTGGTGGTTATGGCAAGAAACAGGATGACCCAGGGTTACATTTCGTCTTTCCAGGTGCACCCAGCATGGCACTATTGTGTTTATGTGCCTACCCCCTAGTGTGCCTTTGTTACCCTTTTCTCAATGAAGTGACTGCACGCCGTGCCTCTTTCTCTTTGCAAATGGAACTCCAGGCCAGCAACATCTCCTGGTTCTTTCTTGAAGGCACATTATTTTCACATCACTTTACTGTGGCATGCAAAATTCTTGCCACTTGGCTACAGAGTTTGTGAATACCCCTTAGGACATTCTAGTTCAGGCTTGACTTTTAGCTTCTTTGGGGGTGGTAGTACATTTCTTCAGGGCCTTAGTCCCATTTCCTTAGATGTTTTCCCTCATTCTGGCTCCCTAACTTTTGGTTATTCAGTTCATTGGCCATACCAGCTTCCTCTTTTTATATGTAGAGGAATTTTCTGACCAAGTCAGGTTTTATATGAAGGATTTCTGTTATTATTGAAGCCATAAATACCAGGGGCCACAGCCATGCTTCTTCAGCAACCTCTCCCTCCTAAGTGGGTGCTTAATCTTGCCCTTGAGCCATAGTGCCAGAGGAGTAGGTGACAGCTGAGAAGGACCATTTGCCTTTTGAGGCATTGGATCAAGATGACAGGCCTGCTACATAGATTTCTCCTAAACTAAAGATGAACATTGCACACAGCTGTATGCTGTTTAGCTTTGAAGCAGTCAGCATCTACTCTAAGTCAGGGGTAGGCAGCCTCAACCCTCCAGCTGTTTTGAAGCTACAAGACGCTGACGATCACAAGCACGACTCCTAGAGGCAGAGACATGATTGGATTTGTAGTTTACCACAGCTGGAGGGCAGAGGTTGCCTACCCCTCCTCTAAGCCATCCACTGTTTTGTTTTTTCTTGTTCCACTCATGGATAGAGCCTGTCCTTTCTGGAAACTCTCCTGACCCAGAGAAGATTTTTTTTCTCCTCCAGCGTTAATCTATTGGGGAAATTTCCTTTGGAAATATGTACTTTTTGTGGTAACCATTTCTTGCCTTAAGACATTTACAACCTCAATGACAGATACACTCATGTTCAAAGACTTGATAGATAAGAGATTAGAAGCCCTGCTTAATGTTCATATGCGTGTCAATACCCTGTGTTTAACCACTTCAGCCCGGAAGGATTTACCCCCTTAATGGTCAGGCCATTTTTTTGCCATACGGCACTGCGTCGCTTTAACTGACAATTGCGTGGCCGTGGGACATTGTACCCAAACAAAATTGATTGTCCTTTATTTTTTTTTCCCACAAGTAAAGCTGCTGGTATTTGATCACTCCTGTGGTTTCATTTTTTTTGCGCTATAAACAAAAAAAGACCGACAATTTTGAAAAAAATATTACTTTCTGCTATAATGCATATCCCAAAAATATATAAAACTAATTTATTCATCAATTTAGGCCAATATGGATTTTACATATTTTTGGTAAAAAAAAAAAATCGCAATAAGCGTGTATTGATTTAACCACTTGCTTACTGGGCACATAAACCCCCTTCGTGCCCAGACGAAATTTCAGTTTCCGGCACTGCGCCGCTTTAACTGACATTTGCGCGGTCGTGCGACGTGGCTCTTAAACAAAATTGACGTCCTTTTTTTACCCACAAATAGAGCTTTATTTTGGTGGTATTTCATCACCTCTGCGGTTTTTATTTTTTGCGCTATAAACAAAAAGAGCGACAATTTAAAAAAAATATACAATATTTTTTACTTGTTGCTATAATATCTCAATTTTTTTTTAAAAAAAACTATTTTTTTTCTCAGTTAAGGCCGATACATATTCTTCTACGTATTTTTGTAAAAAAAAAAAAACGCAATAAGCAAAGGCGTAATGGCGGCGATCTGCGATTTTTCTTGGGACTGCGATATTGCGACGGACATATCGTACACTTTTGACACAAATTTGGGACCATTCACATTTATACAGCGATCAGTGCTATAAAAATGCTCGAATTACTGTATTAATGTGACTGGCAGGGAAGGGGTTAACACTAGGGGGTGAGGAAGGAGTTAAATGTATTCCCTGGGTGTGTTCTAACTGTGTGGGGGGAGGGAGCTGACTGGGGAAGGTGACCAATGCTGTGTCCCTATGTACAAGGGACACAGATCGGTCTCCTCTCCTCTGACAGCAAGTGGAGCTCTGTGTTTACACACAGAGCTCCATGTCACCTGCTGTGTTCCCGCCGATCGCATGTACCCGGCGGACATCACGGCCGCCAGGTACACGCATCGGCTCTTCAGTGATGCGCCGGGACAGTGTTTACCCGCTGTGCGTCACCCAGTGGCGCGCGCTGGTAATGCACTTAAAATGACGTCCACTTGGCACTTGAGAGCCGCGCTGTGGACGTCTTTTGTTTCAAGTGGTTAAAGATTTAAGTGACATAAAGTGCCTGCAAGCATTTTCACCAACAAGTGTCGATACGTGGAAGTGACGATGCCAGCAGTGTCATGAAGGCTGATATTGAGACAAATATAGGCTATGGAATCCACTCGCTGCTCATCACAAGGCAAGGAGACTTGATGGGTTGATTTGTCTTGAGACATGGCAATGAAGAGAATACTTAGACATGACTTATGTCAGTTGAAAGGAGACATTCTTCTGGTGACACAGAACACCTTATATCCGTTATATTCAAAGAACATATGGGGTTATGCCCACAATTTGTGGTAAAGAATATGGAAATGCCCCATGAAAATTCTCTGTGGGACTATAGGATGTACCCAGTACCGACATAACATCCCCTTTTTCCGCTGGGCCGTTATTTACATGATCATCTTTAGCTGGACTAAGCTATGCATCAAAGAGATCAAAGTATATGAATCCATCTTGCAGAGAATTCACAAAAATGTCCATCACACCACTACCTAGCGACACCCCAAATCAGATAATTTCCTTTCCATCCCTTCCCCTTTAAGCACTTCTTAGAAAAACAACTTTTATTGGCATTAAACAAGCAATCTTGATGCTTTTGTGAACACTTCAAAAACATGCAATACTGTAGGCATGTTATTAAGCGCTGCTTTGTTCTTCCGAATTCCTAATAACAAGCCCTTGAAGACACAGAAAGATACTCCGCTTAATAAACATTCTAATAGTTGCTAAGAGTTGTAGCACCACTTTCCTGTTCTAGCATCTGCACATTGGGGTCATTTACTATAGGCAAATAGACTGATCAACATGTACAAATGCATAAGGGGTCTATATAGTGAACTTGGTGTTGAGTTATTCACTAAGGTCATCACAGTGGACAGGGAGGCACGGAAAGGTTTCTTCACATTAAGAGCTGTGAAAATATGGAATAGACTCCCTCCAGAGGTAGTTCTGGCCAGCTCAATAGATTGCTTTAAAAAAAGGCCTGGATTCTTTCCAAAATGTACATTATATAACTGGGTTATAGGCAAAGTAGATCCATGAAACATCCGATTGCCTAATGGAGGATCAGGTTGGAATTCCTTTCCCTTGCTGTACCAAATTGCTGGGGGTTTTCGCCTTCCTCTGGATCAACTGTGTGTATAGGATTGTGTATATGGAATTGCATGATTTTTTTAATTAACTGGTTGAACTAGATGGACTTGTCTTTTTTCAACCTGACTAACTGTAACTCTTTCTTTTGCAAGTGCAGATGCACCAGAGCTTGGTGAATGGTGTGAAGCGCTGATGACTTCCTTCATCTAATCTTTATTTCTTTATTTAATTTTTTTTTTATTGCAATCTTTGCAAAGTGAAGTTTCTGCACATTCACTAAGGCCTAGGGAAAATTGTCTTTCATTTGCAAATTCACTTGTAAAGCGAACATTGCATTTGCCTGTACTAAAACAATCCCACTGTGTCCAAATATGACTTGGTGCACATATGTTTAAAACATACAAGACTTGGTCAGATATGTTTATTTTATTTTTGCGCTACAAGTCTTTTTTGTCGAGGGGTGTGCCCAGTTCTCATATGTGAGCATAGAGAATTGAGTAGGAGAGCAAAACCGGTTAAAACAATGTGCACATCTATACTTGGGTAAACATGTGAAACTTCAATTATTATTTTTTTGTACGTTTATAAAACATTACCACATTAGTAATTATTACATTAAGCAGATCAGATTATTATTTTTTACACACGGTATATAACGAAGTAAAATAACTGTATTAAAAAAATGCCATTTTACTGCTCTTTGGTGCTTCGCTATAGATTTCTCCTCATTTAGGCCCCTTTCACACGGGTGGATTTACTGGAAGGACTCCGCTAGCTCAACGGGGGATCACCGATGAGCAAACGGATGATAGGTCTGTCTCCGCTCACTGTGCAGGGACGGACCTGTCTGAGCCCCGCTGTTCTCTAGTGGGTGATTGGATAAAAATGGACCGCCTGTCCATTTTCATTCAATCCGCTGGATGGATATCAAAGGTATCGTCATCCTAGTTTGAGTGGATCTTATCTGATCGAATGGCAGGCAGGTGTTAGCGGACACATCTCCGCTGACATCCACCTGTACATGGAATTCAACGGGGGTCAATTTGTGTAGTTGGCTGTATGGTGCTGTATAGTTCCAGCTATTGTCCATTCCTATGGTTTCCAGACCCTGAAGTCCCCTCCGGGAATATGTCCATCGTGACAGGTGAAGCTGACTTTAAAAGGTAAGACAGGTTCATCCTGTGACTTTATAGCAAGACTTCTAGGATTATTTTTTTTTGGAGCCTCTAAGGCACAGGTGTCGAACACAAAGCCTGCGGGCCGAGTCCGGCCCTCCAGGCCATTTTATGTGGCCCTCACACCTCTCCTCCAGCCCTCCTCTGGTCTTCCTCCAGAGCCTTACTTTATGCTTTCAAGCAATGCACCCAGCATCTTCCCTGCAGCAGCATAAGGTAAGGGGGGTGCACTGTGATGTAAGGCAGAGTGGGGGACTCAACTTATGATGGAGTGACTCTTGACACCCAATGTAAGGGGGGATGCGCTGGACAACTAATCTTACAGATACAACCGGCCCTTTCGAGGGCAAGAAATGCTGATGCGGCCCACAATGAAATTGAGTTTGACACCCTTGCTCGAAGGCATTGTACTAGGGATGAGCAAGCTGATCCAATCTGGCAGGAATAGAGAATGAACTACCACGGTGTTCCACAGAGAACCTTGATGTTTTCCATTAATAGGACACTGTAAATGAGTGACGCAGCTGGACAGGCAGAGCCCCACTCGCCCACAACTTTAAATTGTGACAGCTGTCCGATCAGTGAGCGGCGGGGGTCGGTCCATTTGTAACATGTTACACCCTGAAAATGATGGTGAACTTATCCTTTAATTTCTTAACTGCTTGCAGTACACTTATTAGCGTCTCCTGATTTAGATAAATGGGAAGGCCGGCCGTAGGTTGGCCTGAGTTTTGTAGGAGGAGTCGGGGGGTTCTTAACCCACCCTCCTTTCTCCCATGGCCAGACCTTCTGGTTTTCAACAGCGTGACGTCATCACCGGGCGACTCACCGGCTCCACGAGGCAGAGAGGGCTCCACGGCTGCGTGGCTCCTGGCGGCTTCACGGCTCCTCGGCCCCTCGATCGTACGCTTCCTCGGGTTGGTTCCGCCTCCTCGCTCGGCCACCTTGTACAGGTATCGGGGGGGGGGGGGGGTTTCATTACTGGCTGGCTCTTGGATTCCAGACACTAGACGGCACTACATTGTATGCACTGTGTGTTTCATGGTCTGCAGTCCTCGCCATTCTTCATGTCTGCGGCACCTTGTTAGCTGTTAATCCAGCAATGGTTGCAAGCACTGGGGGCATCTGTGACTGTGATCAGGGTGGTCAATAGTGCATGGCTGAGAATAGGAGTACATTGCTTCCGTAGCATATTACTTGTGTCCTGCTGACCTCATAACGAGCGGCACAGTCCCGCAGCATCACATCATATGGAAAAAAAGGGGGGGGTTCAGTTGCTCTCTGGTAGCTTATGGCTGGTGAGGAGGCCTTGGGAGGGAGGGGGCGCTACCCTCGGTTGCAGCCCTGCAACTCTGCAGCCAGGAAACCTTCATTTTGATTTGTTTCTTTCTTCATCACCATGTGTATTAATGTTTTTTCTAAACCGTCCATGTGTCCCAGGTAAGAGGTATCTGTTGATCCCCCTCATCCCTCCAGGCGGCAGCTTGATCAAGGTGTGATTCCTGGGACAGAGCCCTGTAGGTTTCAGTCAGAGGTCCTGGTCTCCCTGGGGGGGGGCCACTCTAAGTGAGAAAGGAACATTACCAGGTGTCTTTGATACGCCAAACTTGGCGCAATCTCCATTCCGGTGTTTTTGTTTTCACTCTAAGCAGATGTTGTCATTTACGTTATCGTCATTTGATGCATGTGTCTATCGTTTTGCTTCTCTGTTTCAAGACATTTATCGTGCAGTTACGTTTACGTAAATAGCAGGGTTTCTTTTCAAACTGTTTCAGTGAGTGTCATGCAGTTGTTATTTCGTTTTTCAAATTGAATTCCCATTCAGGATGCTGGTTCCACTCCGCATTAGCTTTCACGCAGGTGTCGCTTGGAAGGGGGGGTGGGTTCCTCAGGTTTGGGGGCGGGGTGAGTTGCACTGACTTTCCTGTCAGGGGGGGGGGGGTAGTGTTTCCACTGGGGGGTCACCCACCACTCTTGTGGGTGCGTACGATTTTCATGCTTCACGTGGCACATTTGTAGTAGTCTCGTTGTACCTGGTTCGTTCTGGTGGGGGTCTGACTCGTTTCAGTCCCTTGCATCTATTTCAGGCGCCAGACGCAAGGCTTTTCGTGTTAGGTGAAGGACTTCCGGTGAAGGTTAGCCGGGGTTCCGGGAACCAAACCCGATCTGTTCTAGTTTTATTAAGGGTCTGCCTGCCACTGGGGGTCGCCTAATTCATTTAGGTTGAAGTGGGTTGAGTTGTTTAGTTTCGTTTTTAATTTACTTGAGCAGTGGCAAGTCTCCTCACCCTTTTGAATCCTTTCATTTCTTAAACAGTCACTCAGCAGCTTCTAAAGCTCTGGACCTGTCACAGTCCTGGGTTTCGTTTTTAATTTGTCTTCGTCGGCAGATGGCTCGGCCCTCCTAGTTGGGAGGGAATAGGGTTCGTTCTGGTCCAGGTTCGGTCGGTCGGTTCAAGAGGGCGGTGTGGGGCATGGACGGTGATTTCTCTTTTGTTGGTCTGATGTAGGTTTCTGTCATGGTGTTTGTTTCTCCATTGATTTCAGGGCATGTCTCAAGCAGCGGAAATTGAAGATTTCGCTTCTGTTTCCCCTTCTTTAGCTAGGGGGTCAGCGAGGGGGTCAGATCGGGGCTCCACGCCTACCCTGAGATCCTGGACCGTTCCGAGATTGATTGCGGAGTTGCGGCGCAGGGGCATTTCCCACCCGGCTTCGGCACGCAAAGCCGAACTGTTTAGATTTTTGTTCCCCTCCCCTGCCAGTTCAGATGCGGAACAGGTCACTCTTCGAGCCATGGCCACATCCCTGACCTGAGTCAGGGATGTGGCCCATTCCGCCCTTAGCTCCCTAGCGGCTCATTTCAGGATCTAAGGGCCAGGGTGGAAGTGCTAGAGGCCAGCCCAGTTCCTGCCCCGGTGGTCCTGGCAGTTCCGGAGGTCTTGGTTGTCCCCGAGGTTCCCACGGTTCCTGGGCCTCCGCTGTCAGGTACCAGTCCCAGTGTCCCTTCTGTCACCCCAGCCTATTTCATCCTGGCAGGCATCAGGAAGGACATTCTTGATAGGAAGGACGTCAACCTGGCGTCCTTGCTGATAGCTGCTCATGACGTGGCTGACAAGAAGTCCTACGCCTGTGGGGATGTTTCCGTAATCATCAAATCCAGGGATCACAGATTGAATCGGAAGCTCTCCATCCCTGAGTTTGTGCTGGCTTTCAGCATGTTCTGGGATATAGTCTGCTCTGCGAGTCCCCTTAGGAGAAAGGAGTTGGACCACTATCTCTATGCAGTGGGGGAGTTGGGTCACAAGTTCGGAGGCTCTGTGTTTTATGACTATCATTGTTCATTTTCGGCCAAGGCTGTCGCTTTGTTGGCCCAGCACCAGGTGGTGGCAGTTTGGAGCCGTATAGACACGGAACTGTTCTGCCGCCATTTTGCGGGGTTGAGGTCACCGGTTTGCGCCACCTGCCAGTCATCATCTCACACAGCCTATTGGTGCCCCAACTCGGAAGCTCTGGTCCTCCACAGGCAGCCACTGTAGACAAGTTGGGTCGGCCTATCCAGTATTTAGGGAGATTTCCTATTTGTAACAATTTCAATCACGGGGTTTGCAAGTACGGTCAGTGCCGGTTGCTGCACATCTGCTCAGAATGCTTTTAGGCCCATCCGAAATCTTCCTGTTCGCTTAGACAGAGCAAGAACAGTTGACTGAGCCACATCAACGTTGGGTTGCTGCAGGACTGTTTGTCCTCCCACCCATCCGCTGAGCTAGGCCCCTTTTTGGTGGAGGGTTTTACTCAAGGCTTCCACACCGGGTTCGTTACATTGCCACTGGAGACCTTCGAATGTCCCAATCTCAGGTCATGTGGTGGGGACATGGGGGCGGTGGACACTTTACTCCAGTCCGAACTGGACAAGGGTTTTATCATCGGTCCTTTTGCAGTGTCTCCTTTTCAGTCTGGGAGGGTCAATCCTTTTGGGTCTGGTTAAGGGGAAGTTCTCCAATAAATTGAGATTAATCTATGACTTGTCCATCCCTCATTGCTCCGCTGTGCCTAGCCTCAACCCGTTAATCCCATCTGAAGAATTTTCCCTTAAATATGCGTCAATAGATCAGGCCAACAAGTCATCGAGGTAGGGCAGGGGGCTTGGGTGTCCAAAGGGGACATAGCGGATGCCTTCAAACTTCTCCCGTTCACGCCGTCACTCTGGCATTGGCACGGGATAAAGTGGAGAGGGTTATACTACTTTGCCACCAGACTCACCTTCGGGTCCAAAAGCAGTCCGTGGTTATTCAGAATTTTTGCTCAAGCACTTGAGTGGATGCTCGTCCATGAGGAGCAGTGTCATGCGGTCATTCACTATCTGGATGACTTCCTCCTCATCGAGAGTCCCCAGCAAGCCCCCTTGGATTTGCAGAAGCTGCTGGTGTTTTTTTTAGCGCTCAATGTGCCACTGACAACCAAGAAGCTTGAGGGCCCGGCTTTGACTCTCACCTTTTTAGGGGTCATTTTGGACACTAAAGCCATGCAGGCCAGGCTGACAAACTCGCCAGAATCAGAGAGTGCATCCATTTCTTCACGGTCTCTCGGGTTTGTACCAGGGTGGAGTTGTTGTCTCTCCCGGGCTTGTTAAATTTCGCCATGCGTATCATCCCGCAGGGTAGATCTTTAATTTCCAGGTTATTGGCCTTGTTACCGTCAGCACCGGATTCGGACTCGTGGGTCAAACTGGACGTGGCTGCATTGGCAGACCTCCGCATGTGGGACGAGTTCCTCTGGTGTTGGAATGGGGTCGGCATGTTCATTCCTGGGGAGTCTTGTACTTCTCCCCAGGTAGGAACTGACGCGGCGGCCACGGTGGGTTACGCTGCCATCTTTGGCACCCATTGGTTGGCAGGGCCCTGGCCGGAGGACATTTTGTCCATCCCTGGTTTCACTGAGTCTTCTGCCTTGTTCGAAATCTACCCCATAGTGGCCGCAGCTTGGGTTTGGGGCAGTTCATGGGCAGGGCAGACAGTGGTTTTCTCCACGGACAACCAGGCGGCCGTGGAGATCCTCACCAAGGGGAGGTCTCGGTCCTTGGTCATCGTGTCATTTGTACGTAGGTTAATCTGGTTGTCCCTGCAACATCATTTCCATTTCCAATGCAAATTCATCAGTGGGGTGGAGAATGGTGCGGCCAAAGCTCTTTTGCGGCTCAATTTCCCATCTTTTTTTCTACAGGTCCCGCATGCCGATGCACAGGCCACACCATCCCCGCGGGCTTCTCTGCTAATGCTGGACTGAACACCCTCTTGCTCGATGCGGCAGTTTTAGTTGGGGCGTCTCTGGCGAGCAACACCAAGAAGGCTTACGCCACGGCCTGAAAGTCCTGCCAGGTCTTTCAGTCCTTGCACCCCTGTGACAACGGCCTCAACGTCCGCTATTTGTTGGCGTTTATCACTCACTGCCACACACAACTAAGGTTGTCTCATGGCACCATCAGGACATACCTCGCCGGGGTACAGCACCACCTGTCCTTGCAGGATCCCAATCGTCCTTCCCTTTTCTCGACCCATATCATCAAGGCTGCATTGAGGGGTGTTCAGAGGAGTTGTCCTCCAGCTACCACTTGCCGTCTCCTGGTCACATGGCACATCTTCCGCAGCATGTCTGGTTTGCTGGATGGGCTGCCTTTCGGGAGGCTCCTCAGTGTGGTGCTGAAAGCAGCCATTTATTTGGCCTTTTTCGGGTTCCTTAGGCCAGGCGAATTTTGCCGTTCCGGCCCTGGTTCACGGATTCTCACGGTCGGCCAGTTGGTCAGGCACCCAAATTATTACAATCTACATTTGACAGCTTGCAAGACCCAGCAGGTTGGGGCTGGCACAGATGTGTTGTATTTTAAGACCGGCGGGTCATTGTGCCCCATCATGGATTTTGATCAGCTCATGACGTTGATCTGCAACAAGCCTTGGGACAGTCCCTTGCTCCCTTTCCCGGTGGCTCCCCTCACGGCGGCCCAGGTCTCTAGTCACTGCCGCACGTTGTGGTCCAATTTGGGTTTGAACCCGGCAAGCCGGTCGGGTTACTCGTTCAGGATTGGGGCAGCCTCCGCCGCATCCTGTCAGGGGATCCCGGCCCATGTATTTAGGAATTTGGGGAGGTGGAATTCGGCTTGCTATGCCAGATACATTCCAGATCCGCAGGTCGAGATGGCTCGTGCGTTCATGCATTTGACTGATTGTGGTGTACGTTTAATAAACCGTGATAAGCCGAGATCATGATGATCACGGCTTATCACAGAGCATTGCCGGTTTAATAAACTGCGATAAGGAGCAGAGAACACATTCTTCACTTCACATCACAGCACGTGGATGTTTTGTCACAAACGGCCAGTTTAATAAACCGTGATCTGAAGATTTCACAGCTCTTATACTGAAATATCTCCCTTTCAGATTCACCAGCTCAGAGGTGGAGAATCTGAGAGAGAAGCTGGTGTGATAAGAGGAAGAAGGCTCATTTCTTCCTAATATCAACCCCAGTGGGTTAAAAATGAATATTAACAACAGTATACACGTGTGTGTGTGTGTGTGTGTGTGTGTGTGTGTGTGTATATATATGTGTATATATATATATAATATATATGTATATATATATATATACATACATACACACACACACACACACACCGTATTTATCGGCGTAAATCGTGCACTTTTATGCCCTTAAAATCAGGGTAAAATCGTGGGTGCGCGATATATGCCGATACTCGCTTCCCGCGCTGTGTTTGAACTTTGCCGCCGATCCCTGCTTCCCGCACTGTGTTTGAACGCCGCCGACATATACCGAGCGCAGTACACTCGGGTATAGTCGGCCAGGCTCGGCTCCCCTCGCGGTTATGTGAGAGGAGCCGAGCATGCCCGAGAGTACTGCGCTCGGTATATGTCGTTGGCATTCAAACACGGCGCGGGAAGCAGGGATCGGCTCAGAGACAGCGCGGGAGCAGCGTGGAGAACACCACGATGGGCGCAGACGGACGCCGGACCGGACAAGGCTGCCGATAGCCGCCGGGCAAGACACCAAAACTGTAAGTAATAAAAAAAAAAAATTCAGGAATTTCACGTCCAGAGTAGGGGTGCGCGCTATACGCCGATATGTATACACATATATATGTATATATATGTATACACACATATATACAGTATTTATATATATATATATATATATATATATATATATATATGTGTGTGTGTGTGTGTGTGTGTGTGTGTGTGTGTGTGTGTGTTATCACATGTCTGAAAACATTAATTACATGTTCTTTTAAACTTTAGTTTCACTTTTTGAACTCGGCTGCACTATAATCTCACAATATCTCACGAGATTACAGGCAGTCCACCCACTTTTACACAGATCTCGGCTGTTTTCAGAGAAAAAACTTCACCTCTGTTCACCATCTGAGAACTGAAGTTCTCAGTTTATTAAACTGGCTGCAGAGGAGATAATTTTCCTCCTGAGAACTGCTGTGAACTGAACGAAGAAAAAACTTCACAGTTTATTAAACGGACACCTAAGTCGTCATTCCTTGCAATAAATGTATTCTCCATTTTCCCCCGGTGTCTTCTTCTTTTTGGCCCCTTTTAGGCGTACTGACCACGTGACCTTTGGTACACTCCAGGTCCTGTCTAGGTTATCTTTCCACATTCGCTTCTACGTCTCATGCAGAGACTCCAAGTACAAATGGGAAGGCTGGCCTGAGTTTGTAGGAGTCGTCGGGGGGTTCTTAACCCGCCCTCCTTCTCCTTTCTCCCACGGCCGGACCTTCTGGTTTTCCCCACCCTCCCGACCCCTCTTTATTTATTTTTGTTTTCTTTCATTATTTAATGTTTTGGGTATGCCCACTTTTACATTTAAAACTTCCTCCCACTCTTTTGCCTCAGGTACTTTGCTTCAGGACCATCGACACCTGTGTATCCGTTTACCCTCAACAAACATTAGCAACAGATTCTTTGGTAATTCCCTGGACTTTGTTCAGCTTAATATATTGCCTTCCCCTCATTCAAGGATTCTTCCTTGACTGCTGTGAAAAATAGAGGAAAGCGAACATCTGTTATTTCTCATCGTCCATAGATGGACACAGCCTTCTCAAGTCTTGACAAGTGGGTTATGTTCCTGTTCATAGGAGAGGACTAGGCAGAACATGTTAGATATTTAAATACATGTTACTTTAACAGAGTTGAACAGCCCTGCCCAGGGGGCGGTCCCTCCAGACATAACCCTCCTCCCTGTATCATGCAGCCTCAGTTTTTTTCTGCCTAGCAAAGGAGAAGGACGTGGCTCCCTTATGGGCCCAGCGCCCTGAAAAAGTTTTTTGTTTTTTATTTTAATTTTCTTTATTTGATAATCTTCTATTAACTGCCGGCTGGGTGACTGGCTGGATATATAGATCCTTGTAGTCTCCTCAGTCCGGACAGCGAGCATGAGCACACCATTGCTAAGGGCTGGGTCTGCCACGACATACCCCATGACTACTGGGGTGGCTGGTGGGCTTTTTGCTCCAGGGTCCACACATGAGAGGGCTGTGGTGTTGTCACTCAGTTATATGCCTGTTAGGAGTGCGCCAGCGGGTCCTCGTATGGATGCATAAGTACAGTCCGTCCTGCCTGGGTGGGTCTGTACGGCTGGGCATTCCTGGGGTTAGGAGGTCCTCCTATCCTCCCTTTCCCTGCTCGGTCACATTTCCCTTTGCTGGTCTACCGCTGCAACTGGGATGGACCTGTGGGGGGGGCTCTTTTTCCCACCGGGGTACTGTGGGGTGTCTGGGCCCATTTTTAGCTGTGGGGGTGTGCTTTGTCTTAGGGAGGCCCACTGCGGCCTTCTCCTCCACATTGCGGCATTATGCCACCATTTTGCCGGCAAATTTTCTTTGCTGTTTGCATTGAAAATTCCCATTGGCGGACTTTTTGTTGTGGTAGCGCTATGGTGCAGCTTGCTATTGCAGTTGGACCATTTTACTGTGGCCGTGCCCTGTTATCTCTGAGGCGACCGGTGGCCATTTTGTATGGAGTTTTGGTCCTCTATTGCTGGCTTCTGAACGACACACAGCACACATCTCCTCACTTTTTGCCTCACAGCTTTACCTCAATTGTTTTCCTCACAGCACACACTGTATACAGAAGGCGGGCAACAGCGATGAGCAGTCTCTTGCTGGGTTGGTGAGTCCCCTGGGTAACCCCCCCCCCCCCGGTCAGCTCAGCGAGGAGGGTGGGCTTTTTTATTTCTGAATAGGTCCCTAAGAGCTGTTTGTGATTATGGAGTCAGTATCTAGCCCTTCTTCCCCAAACATGCCTGAGAGGTGGCAGCTGGTGCCCCTTAACCTGCGTTTCCTATGGGCACTTTGTTGGCAGTCATGGAAACATTTGTTGCCAGGGTGTAAGTGGCGTGCAGGTGTAAGGGGGGGTACAAAGCGCCCCTCCCCCGCCATCTCCCGGGGAATGCTCTGACTCAGACCCGGGCATGGCTGCGGCACAGGACCCCGGTTCTGGGTTGTCAGAGGATGTGGACCAGGACCTTCCTTGTGAGGAAGATTTCTCACTTGAGTCAGTACAGTGCACTTGTCAGTGCACTTATCAGTACTGTAAGGGACTCCCTTAAGCTGGGTAGTGCAGCTGAGGCATCCACTGAGGGCTCAGTCTTTTTTGGGTCGCACCGCTCTGTGAACGTTTTTCCTTATGTGTCCTTTTTTGACACGTTCATTGATAAGGAATGGGAAAGCCGCAGAAGTTCTTTGTGGTTCCTTAGCGCATAGTGGTCCGTTACCCTTTTTAGGACAGCCTTTTGAAGAAATGGGCTTCTTCTCCGGTGGTTGACCCCCTTTTTGCCTAGTTAAATAAGGTGACCACTCTCCCTATGGAACGAACCCCTGCCTTCAAGGACCATACTGATAGGAGGTCCGAGGCGCTGACTCGCTCCATGTTAACCATGCTGGCGTCTGCATTGCGGCCTATTGTGGCTGCAACCTTGGTGTCTCAGGCACTCACTGAATGGGCAAAGGTTTTGCACCAGACTGTAGAGGAGCACCAGCTCCCTCCCAAATTTATTAGACTGACGGACGGCTTTGCAGTTTCACAGCTTGGTGGACCTCCCTGCTCTCCGACCAGTGGGTCTGTGAGGTGGTCTCTTCGGGGTACAAGATAGTTTCTTTCCTATCCACCAAACAATTATTTCCCTCAAGTCTCCCTCTCCTATTGTGGGCAGTGCAAGACTTTCTAAGTTGCAGGATATTTTTACCCGTTCCGCAGGACGAGAGGTTTCAGGGATTTTATTCTAATCTGTTTGTGGTCCCAAAGGAGGACGGGGTCCGTCCAATCTTGGACCTCATAGCCCTGAATGCCTTTGTGAGAGTAAGGAAGTTCCGCATGGAATCCATTCGCTCGGTGGTGGCTGTGCTCCATGCGGGGGACTTTCTTGTATCCTTGGACATCAAGGACGCATACTTGCATGTCCCAATTTGCTCAAGTCACCAGAGGTTTCTGCGCTTTGCGATAGGAGAAGACTACTATCAGCACCAAAAATTTGCACCAAGGTGCTCGCACCGATCTTGGCTTTGCTAAGACAGCGAGGCATTGCCATCGTGGGCTACTTAGATGACCTTCTTCTGAGAGCAGCTTCTGACTCAGAATTAGAGGTGGATGTGTCTATAGCCAGCCAGACCCTCCAAGAATTCGGGTGGGTGTTAAACATTCAGAAGTCGGTCCTGGTACCGACTCAGCATTTGAAGTACCTAGGGTTTATTCTGGACACCTCGGAGGCGAGAGTCTTTCTTTCCCTGGAAAATTTGCAGACTCTTCAGTCTCCGGTGAAGCTGTTAGCATCCCGCAAATGGTCCTCTCTCTGTTTTGGCATGCAAGTCCTGGGCCTCATGGTTGCTTTCTTCGAGGAGGTACCATATGCCCAGTTCCACACTCGAGTATTGCAGGAGGAAATCCTGTCCAAATGGAACAAATCTCCATTGTCTCTGGGTCGTCAGATTCAGGTAAGCCACCTAGTCAGAGTCTTTGACTTGGTGGCTGAGATCCCCAGCTCTTCGGTCCGGGAAGTCGTTTCTTCTATTCCAGTGGACGGTGATTATGACGGATGCCAGCCTCACGGGTTGGGGGGCCAGTCGGCTCAGGGTCGATGGACTCTTGAGTAATCCCGTCTACCGATCAATGTCCTGGAAGTTCGGGCGATCAGGCTATGCCTCTCCTCGTGATCGGCAAGGTCGCCCAATCAGGGTCCAGTCGGACAACGCCACGGCGGTTCTGGTGTTAACCATCAGGGGGGAACATGGAGCTCGGCTGCAGCGTCTGAGGTTGCTCACATCCTGCGGTGGGTGGAAAGAAGCGTGTCAGCCGTCTCCATTCTGGAAAACTGGCAGGCAGACTACCTGAGTCACCAGATGCTGGACCAGGCAGAATGGTCATTGCATCCAGAGGTGTTTCAACTCCTTTGCAGAAGGTGGGGCACACCGGACGTGGATCCTCCTGGCCTCTCGCCTCAACCGCAAAGTGTCACAGTTCGTGGCCAGGTCCAGAGATCCCTGGTCAGATGCTTGGTGGCCCCGTGGGGGTCAGTCCTTGCTAATTTATGCCTTTCCCCCATTGAAGTTGCTTCCTCAGCTGCTCTTCAGAGTGGAGGCTGAAGGGATACCAATGATTCTAATCGCTCCAGATTAGCCCCGGTGTCCTTGGTACGCCGATCTCGTACGCCTGGTGGCTGCCAATGCAGGAGGACCTTCTGTCTCGAGGTCCCATACTTCATCCTGCTTTTACAGTCGCTGGCTTTACTGGCATGGCTGTTGAAAGCCAGGTATTGAGGGACCGAGGTCTTTCCGAATCGGTCATTTCAACTATGTTAAGGACACGGAAGTCTTCCAGGAAGATCTGTCATCGCACCTGGAATGCCTACATCTCTTTGTGTGAAGAGATGGGGTGGCGTCCATGGACATATTCAGTTTCTAGGGTCCTGCTGTTTTTACAGCTTAGAGTAGATCAGAAACTTGCCTTAAAGCGGATCTCCACCCTAAATTGAAAAACCTGCTGATCGGAACCCTCCCCCCCTCCAGTGTCACATTTGACACCTTTCAGGGGGAGGGGGGGTGCAGATACCTGTCTAAAGACAGGTATCTGCACCCACTTCCGGCCCGCAGTCTTGGGCAAAAGTCAGGTTTTTCCCGTTGTGTGCTGGGAACTCTCGGCTCCCAGCACACAGCGGGAGCCAATCGACGGGCGCAGAGCGACTCGTGAATGCGCCGTAGGGAACCGGGCAATGAAGCCGCAGCCCTTTACTTCCTGGTTCCCTCACCGTGGATGGAGGGGGGAGCAGCAGAGAGACGAGCGAACGCTCGTCCTCTGCTGCGGACGCCGCTGGACTCCAGGACAGCTAAGTGTCCTTATTTTTAAAAGTCAGCAGCTGCAGGATTTGTAGCTGCTGGCTTTTAAAAAACATTTTTAATGGGCCATCCGCTTTAAGTACCATTTAGGGGCAGATTTCAGCCTTGGCTGTGTTCTTTCAGCGGCCTTTGGCAGCTCATTCTTCCCCCTCTTAAACCCCCTCTTCTTTTATGAGATTTGAATCTGGTGCTCTCGGTTCTTCAGGACCCTCCTTTTGAAAACATCAGAGAGATTACTCTTCTGACACCATCTCAGAAGGTGGCCTTTTTGGTGACCATTACTTCTGTCAGACGTGTTTCTGAGTTGGCTTTCAGGTCGCCATACTTGGTCCTTCATAAGGATATGGGGGTTTCGGCCTTTCACCTTAACAAGGACATTGTACTTCCATCCTTGTGTCCTCGGCCGGAGCATCCTAAGGAGGTTGCGCTACATACTTTAAACGTGGTACGCGCTTGGCGGGTGTACCTGTTTGCTATGGCTCAGTTTCAGAGGTCTGACTCACTTTTTGTGTTGGTGTCTGGTCCACAAAAGGGCCTGGTGGTCCCGTCGGCCACCATTTCTCGTGGATCAGACAGACCGTCATACAGGCCTATGCTCTTAAGGGACGGGCGCCCCCATTTCCGGTCACGGCTCATTCGACCAGGGCAATTGGTGCTTCCTCGGCTTTCTGACATCTAGCGTCTGTCTCACAGGTGTGTAAGGCGACGACCTGGTTGTCCGTTCACACTTTTTCCAAATTTTACAAGCTTAATGTGAGTGCATCTTTAGATGCTTCCTTTGGCCGCAAGGTTTTGCAGGCCGCTGTTTAAAAGTTGCACCTCCTCCGTTGGGGAGCTCTGCTTGTTTGGGGTGAAGTTTTGTTTTTTACTGATACTGTTCCCACGCCTCGTTTTTTGACACTGCTTGGGGACGTCCAACTTGTCAAGACTTGAGAAGGCTGTGTCCGTCCATGGACAATAAGAGAAATAGGATTTTTTTATACTCACCGTAAAATCCTTTTCTCTGTCGTCAGGACAGACACAGCACCCACCCCTCCTTTTTTTTAGGTTTGTACTGCTTGTTACGAACTGAGGCTGCATGATGCAGGGAGGTGTGTTATGTCTGGAGGGACCGCCCCCCCGGGCGGGGCTGTTCATTTCTGTTAAGGTACATGTATTTAAATATTTAACATGTTCTGCCTAGTCCTCTCCTATGAACCGCAACATAACCCACTTGTCAAGACTTGAGAAGGCTGTGTCCATCCATGGACGACAGAGAAAAGGATTTTACGGTGAGTACAAATAATCCTATTTTTCATTGCATCTAATTGGGACACAGACGTACTGAAAGTTGTAGGTCTGCCCAACCGGTCAGGCTTGCTGTTTTGAGACCTCCTGCTCCATTCTGTTTCTCAGTCGCTGGCTTTAACAGCATGGCTATTAACTCCTTAAGGACCGCCGCATGTACATTTACGTCAGCAGAATGGCACGGACAGGCACATTGGCGTACCTGTACGTCCCTCCCTAGACGTGGAGCGATCCGGGATGAGGGGGCGGCTGTTCGTTTTTGTCCGCCCCACCGGATCGCTCCCAGCCAATCCACTCCCTCCCTGCTCTGCACTTCCTCTGCCTGTATAATGTAAACACAGGCAGAGGAAGTGATGTCAGCTCTCCTCTCGGCGGTATTTTCAATCCGCCGAGAGGAGAGAAGACATCACAAGTCGCACCAACACTACACTGACACCACACACACATAGGCACATTAACCCCTTCCGATCACCCCACCCCCCCTAGCCCCCTGTCACACTGTCACTGATTGCAGTGATCATATATTTACTGATCACTGCATTTAGTGTCGGTGTGACAGGCAGTTAGTGTTAGGTCCAGGGTAGCCCCCTACCTCCCCTAATAAGGTTTTTAACCCCTTGATCACCGCCCCTAGTTAACCCTTTCACCCCCTATTGCCCGTGTCACTAAGCGATAATTTTTCTGATCGCTGTATTAGTGTCACTGTTGCCGCTAGGTAGCCAGTTTTCTTTTTTTATTGCGATTTTGATTTTATTTTTATTTTACTAAAGACATGTGGCTGAATACATTTTGGCCTAAATGTTTGACTAAAATTTAGTTTATTAGATTTTTCTTATAACAAAAAGTAGAAAATATAATTTTTTTTTTGTAAAATTTTCTTGCAACAGGGAAGGACACAGCAGCTCAAGCCGCTGTCTCCGGTTCTCATTGGATAGATAGCAGCAGGAGCCATGGACTCCCGCTGCTGTCAATCAAATCCAGTGACACGTAAGCCAGGGGTCTGAGCCGAGTCCTGCTGTTTGTGTCAATGGACGAAGCAGCAGGACTCGGGAGTGCGCCTGCACGAGTGCCCCTATGGAAGGATGCCCTCCGTGGGGGCACTCGAGAAGGAGCGTTGCTGAGGGACCCCAGAAGAGGAGGGATCAGGGCCGCTCTGTGCAAACCCTTTCATAGAGGAGGCAAGTATGACATGTTTGCTGTTTTAAAAAAAAAGAAGCTTTTACAACCCCTTTAAAGGACAGGGGTATATCGGATTCTGTCATTCTCGCATTACTTAAAGGGGTTTTAAACATGTTTTTTCACCTTAATGCATCAAGGTGAAAAAACTTCTGCCACTGACCAGCCCCCGTGTTTTACTTACCCGATTCCTGTATTAACCTCGCCGGAGACACGCTCTTTCTCACTGCCCAGGGTTCTCGGCTCATTACTGGATAGACTGATAGCAGCGCAGCCATTGGCTCCCACTGCTGTCAATCAAATCCAATGACGCGGGGGACAGGGCCAAGTCCTACCTTCGGTGTCTGAGGACCCCAAATACTGGACTCGGGAGCAGTGTAACCACCCGAAAGAGCGCTTCTCCTAGGGGGTTATACGATGCACGAAGGAGCTACCAGTGCCATCTGGGGACCCCAGAAGTCAAAAATCTTGGCCACTCTGTGCAAAACAAACTGGACAGTGGAGGTAAGAAAAAACAAAGCCTTGCAATCATTTTAAAGCCAGAAAAGTCACTTCTAGAAAAATCTATTACCGTACCTGGAAATCCTTTTTTGCCTGCTGTGAACCCAGGCATTTCAACAGCAATTATGCAGTACCTCGCTTTCTGGACATCCTGCGGTTGGGACTTGACCAAAAATTTACTCCAAGTACTTCATAGGGGTGGATTTCAGCCTTGTTCATTCTATTCCAAAAACCTTTCGCTTCACCTTCATTTGTTTAGAACCTTCTTTCAGGGCCGGTTCATACCAGATGCAGTCCAGTATGTTTTATTTCTGCAACAAAAACACATGGACAGTAGATTATATGGGCTCTAATGGCCTGGTTCCAGTGCAGACAAAAAAGTCGAACATGCACCATTTTTTATGCACAGAACTGTAGTGGAACGTGGCAAAATGCATTATAGCTAAAAAATAAATAAAAAATAAAGGAATTTTTTGGGGAAAAAAAAATGAAAATGCAACGCAGCAGGAATAAATCAAAAAACGCGCAAGCAGGAATGCATCCAGACTGTTTCTGTGGTGTAAACCGGCCCTCAAGGTATGTAGAAATGTCGCAAACATAACATTTTCCATTCGCAAACGGCGAGAGCGCAAATTTCCACAAATGATCGCGAACGGGCGAACCGCCATAGACTTCACTAGGCAGGCGAATTTTAAAACCCATTTTCTGGCCACAATAGTGATGGAAACGTTGTTTTAAGGGGACTAACACCTGGACTGTGGCATGCTGGAGGGGGATCCATGGAAAATTACGTAGTTGACGCAGAGTCGGTTTTAATCCATAAAGAGCATAAATCATCTAACATTCCTAAATTGTTTGGAATAACGTGCTTTAAAACATCAGGTATGATGTTGTATCGATCAGGTAGTGTAAGGGTTAGGCCCGCTTGACAGTGACAGACCAAACTCTGACAGACCAAACTCCCCGTTTAACGCACCGCAAACAGTCCATTTGCACAACCGCAAACTCCCCATTTGCACAAGGTTGTATACCAAGCTAGCCATGTCCTGTTCCTTGTCCTCACTGCTGTCATTGTCATGGATATGCAATAGTCTGGCAGCTTACCGGTCTCCATCTGTCCGTTAAGAAGGTAACCAGAACAGGATCAGGCCTTTTATTTCCTCCCCTTCCTGCATCCCAGGAAGCCTATATCAACTGTTGCACTACAGGCCTGCAGTGCTGTTCAACAGTGTTGTTTGCTTAAGTTCCTGTCTGCAGTGTGCTACGATTATCTTCCTGTGTACCGTTTTTGGCTTGTCCCTGACTTCTCCTGTTTGCCTGTGCCCCTGACCTTTTGTTTTTCCTGTTCCTCGGTTACCCCTGTCTGGCTGTTGCCCTGACCTCGGCTTACCCATAACTACCGTTTGTCCTGCTTGCTGCTTCCCCTCTTTCCCTGCGGAGTGTGACCTAGAGGATCCCAGGGGTCGCGACCTGGATCCAGCTGTGGTGAAGGCCATCCTCACTACTTGAGGCTCTGGTGAACACAAAGCTGAGTCTTAGACTCTGCGCCCTGGGCGATCTTGGGTTCACGCTTCCTCTCTGATAGCAGTCGGCTATAGGGTTCACTACCCTGTTGTGCATCCCTGACCCCAACGGGGTGCACTTGTCACCTGGCCACAGGTGACCTGACAGTCATTGAATGTCTCTTCCTCCATCTAACCACGTACAACACCAAGGGTCCCTGAAAGGTAACAACAAGCCCCCTGGGACGCCTGCTGTGGTTGGTCTTCCACCGCCTCAAAGCCACCTTCCTCCTCTGACTCCTCTTCTTCAGACTCCTCTCTCTGCGTTGCCGCAGGTCCAGCAATCGACGACGACAAGGCTGCTTCTGGTGGTGATGGTGACCACAACTCTTCCTCTTCATGCTCATCTATGTCCTGATCCAGCTCTCTTCGCAGGGCACTCTCTTGAAAAAACACATATGGGATGAGGTCAATGATGTTGCCTTGGTTTTGTCACCTCTGCAAAAGAACACATGAGCCTACAGCCATTGTGCATGAGCGTTCAGTAACACGGCCAAAAGATACCCAGCTCCGCAGAGGCTGTCCTCCCTTTTTTTTTTTTTAACAGTTTAATCTCTGTTTTGTCCCATATCAGGGGACAGTGTATGGAATAGATTTTATAAACCGGGAGATGGAAAAAGATGCTTGGTCGGTCCTCTTACTTCCAATTTGGGGCACTGCGCGTACGGCTTGCAATGTACTGTGCCACCAGATATGAGTGGTGGCACTGGGCAAGTGGGCACAGTATACGCTTTGAGCCTGACACACGCTGACAGGCAACTGCAGTGAGATTAAAGAGGGGGAAAAAAAGCAGACTAATGTACTAGCTTTAAAAAGGGCTTTTTGGGGTGCTGTCAGGACGCTGTCCTTACAGCAGAGATCAGATGAGTCTTTTGGGACTGGAGTGGACACTGAATACACTGGCCTAGCTATCAATTACCCTATTAAATCAGCAGCAGCTACACTGTCCCTCCTCTCACTAACACTGCAGTTTTCGAATGAATCTAAAATGGATGCTGTCCAGGAGGTGGGAGGGTCTGGAAGGGAGGGTATGCTGCTGATTGGCTGAAATGTGTCTGCTGACTGTGAGGTGCAGGGTCAAAGTTTGCTCAATGATGACTAATAGGGGGCGGACCGGACATCGCATATGTTCGCCCGCCGTGGCGAACGCAAACAAGCTATGTTCGCCGGGAACTATTTGCCGGCAAATAGTTCGGGACATCTCTATTATGTCATGAATCGGAAGCCCATTACAGCACAAGTATCTCAGTTGCTTTCTTCCCAATGGGAGTGTTAGAATTTTTTCTTGATCTGCAGCTTTTTTTCAGTGTATTCTGACAGCAGGATACAATTACACAGCGGGCAGGATTCCTCAATCAGCTTACATGTGTGAAGGGGGGAATCGGTTTTGTTTTTTAAATCAGTCTTCTGCCTGATCTTAAAAAGAGGTATCTATTATCAGCCTTACATTAGAATTTCAAGCCTCTAATATCCACGTTTGACTGTGTCAATCTGTGCATGATTAATGCAAACAGTAGGCTCATAGACATTTAGTCAGTTCCCCAATGTCATCTATGGCATATCCTCTAACTCTGCAAGCATTTGTCTGTGAGTGTATCTTCTGTCATGGTGGTGACATTATAACAGTATTTAACCCAAAAGCAAACATTTTATTATATTGCAGCCTACCAATTGTTAGATTTGGTGGCTGTATTAGTTTCCTTTTTGAGGCTTGCTTTCTTCAGTTTCAATCTGGTAAACCAGCTGACACGTGTTGTTTTTCAAAAGCACATGCTTTCCAGCAGAATGCATCTGTATACATGGATGAGACAAACCTCTTCACTTCTGGCAGAGGTGATTAAAAATCACGCAAAAAATAAAAAAACAAAACGAAAAAAACGACTTACTTTAACTGATTCAAAATTATGAGCTGGAGTTTGGCTTCAATTTGTTAGTGTATCTAAACTTGACAGTACATTGAACACCCGCCCACACCCCCCCCCCTCCCCGACTGACAATGGTGCTGTCTTCTGTGCTTCTGCTGCTTATTCCTCCAGAGTTGTGTCTCACTAATACTGGAGGAGTACAATGTGAAATTACACCCCAAAATACATCTGCTTCTTCTGAGTATGGGGATACCACAAGACTTTTTGACAGTCTAGCTGCGTACAGGACCCCCCAAACCAATCACCTCCATCATGCTTTCTAAGGGCATAAATTGCTTGTTTCGCTTCCTCACTACCCATCACAGTTTAGGAGGTTTTGAGATGACAGTAACAAGTGATGAAAGGTACTCTTTTTGGAGGGATCGGGAGTCTAAAAGACCCAAAATCCCTCCTTTGCACTTCAAAGTATTCCGATCGCCAAAAATGGTGAGTCTGCATACTGTAGATTGGCAGCCGAGTAAACTGGAAGTGATGTTTCTTCAATGTTTACATACAGGAGACTGGAACAAACCAGTTTCGGGCTTCGTGCCAGTTTGTTTTAAGCCGTCGGAAGTGGCGGATCTTGGATATGGTCTCCCGGTGGGATGAGTGGATTTAAGCCACATCGGTTGTTATCCCTGGAAAGCTGGGCGCTCTAAAAAAAACTGTACCGGGATGATAGCTGCAGGCATCATCCCGGTATAACCCCCTAAAGCAGAGGCCGCATATGTGTGTATGCTCTAACCACTTGTCACCCGCCCACCGTCGTATGACGGCGGGCGGGTAACTCCATAGACAATTGCTAGGGGCACGCGCCGCCGGCGGCGCGCGCACCCGTCGCATCACTGGGACCCCCGTGCGTGTGCCCGGCGGCCGCGATGGCCGCCGGGCACCCGGGATTGCCGTGTAGCTGAGCTGGGACGTGGAGCTCTGTGTGTAAACACAGAGCTGCACGCCCCTGTCAGGGAGAGAGGAGACCAATTGTGTCCCTTGTACATAGGGACACAATCGGTCACCTCCCCAGTCACCCCCCCTCCCCCCACAGTTAGAACACAAACTAGGAGAAACATTTAACCCCTTCCCCGCCCACTAGTGGTTAACCCCTTCCCTGCCAGTTACATTTATACAGTTATCAATGCATATTTATAGCATTGTTCACTCCATAAATGTAAATGGTCCCAAAAATGTGTCAAAAGTGTCCGATGTGTCCGCTATAATGTCCCAGTCCTGGAAAAAAATCGCAGATCGCCGCCATTCCTAGTAAAAAAATCAATAAAAAAAATCATAATTATGTCCCGTATTTTGTAGGCAATATAACTTTCGCGCAAACCAGTCACTATACGGTTATTGCGATTTTTATTTTTTAATTTTTTTTTACCAAAAATATGTAGAAGAATACGTATCGGCCTAAACTGAGATAAAAAATGTGTTTTTTTTTAGTTTTAAATGGGATATTTATTATAGTAAAAAGCAAAAAATATTGTGTCTTTTTTCAAAATTGTCGCTCTTTTTTTGTTTATAGCGCAAAAAATAAAAACCGCACGGGCGATTAAATACCACCAAAAGAAAGCTCTATTTGTGGGGAAAAAAGGACGCCAATTTTGTTTGGGAGCCACGTCGCACGACCGCGCAATTGTCAGTTAAAGCGACGCAGTGCCGGAAGCTAAAATTTTGTCTGGGCAGGAAGGGGGTGTAGGTGCACAGTAGGCAAGTGGTTAAAGATCTATATAGAGATAGAAATATATATTTATCTTTCTATTTATCACACAGTATTTACGCAGACATTTTTCAAATGCAAATATTTGGGGAAAAAATACACTTTTTTGAATGCACAAAAACACAATATATTGCCCAATCGTTTTGCTAAAATATAAGACGATCTTAAGCCAAGTAAATAGATCCCAAACATGAAATGCTTTAAAATTGTGCATGCCTGTGCAGCAGCAACAGACTATGTACATTTTTAAAAGCCTGTACAGGTTAACACTTTAAATTTGCAGAGGAGGTCTAGTGCTAGAATTACAGGCCTCAATCTGATACCTCACATGCATGGTGTATATGTTACTTATATACGACACAAGACCGACCCATGCTTGCGTTCGCCTTTTCATGGGGGCCAGGGGTGCTGGTCTATTGGGCTCGGTTCACACTGGATGCCAATGCTGCTCCTAGCAGTGGTCCTGTGCATCCTGGTTCCACGTATCAGGTCCGATTTCAGACAGACTTTTGGGCTGAAACGGACCAAAAGACGTGCAGAGCTTTTGTGCAAATTTGCAACAGATATGTGAACCGGCTCCATAGAGAGCCAGTCATATTCTCCTGCTATAGCGTACTGGATGCAGGGATCCTGCATCCAATTCGCAATAGTGTAAACCTGGCTTTAGACTTCTTCTTTGCCCTTAAAGCATCTGACCACACCAATATCGGTGTGATCAGATGATTTCCCATTTTATAAGTGGCGCTGTTTATATTCGGCGAAAACAAAGTGATGAAATGCTTATAGCTTCCGGTTTCTTAGCCCATAAAGATGATTGGAACCATTCTGGCCTCCGTTTTAGCTCTATGGTCAGCTGGTGGAACCACCGATTGCATTCTCTGGTTCCCTGGTGAGACGGGAGAGCCCAAGAAAACCGTGGGGGGGGAGGCAAATGTCTTGTAAAAGCAGTCTAGTGGCTAATTGGCTGCTAGGATTGCTTTTACTTGAAAGCCAACGCCTGGCTGAAAAAAAAAGCTATTCCAAGATGACCCTTTTGTATAGTACAAAATCGTTGAACACAGCCATTTGGAATAAATATACAGAGACTTTTTTTTGTACCAGCGTCTGGCTTTATGGAAAATTGGGTACAGTGCCATGATCTGGTCGTTGAAGTCCACCCCTCCCATATTGAGGTTGTGTTTAGGAGCCCCTCTGTGTCCACGACTACCAGTCTCCATTGCAATTTGGATCATCGTGTCTGTGTGAATGGAAGACTGGAGGAAAACATACCATTTGTATGCATCTCACAGAGCTTATACATTATGACCCCATATCTGGCACGCTTGCTGGGGAGAAACTGAAAGCAATTCTTCAAGTCTGCAAATTTTAGGTTAAAATGATTAACGAAAAGCCAAATTTTGTGGAGCAGATCATAATTATGAGCACCACCAGGACCACAGAGTTAATTGTCGTTGAAGTGCGTAAATCACATAATCTCGTATTGCCATTTCTGGCCATGGCAGCAGAAAACATGGGCATATGATGAATTGGGTCTGTGAACCAATATGACCACAACTCATTCTTTTTAGTAATGCCTATGTTGAGGTATAGGTCCAAAAAGTCTTAAATTCGGAAACTGAAATATGTTTATATTCAAATTGTTTGGCAAGGTTTGCATTTGGATTGGCGGTGATAAATTGCTTGGCATATAAATTGCTTTGATCCACAATAGATCTGTACAGGATTTCAGTGACAAGGGAAGTAAAATTTGCTGTTTCCACCTAAATTCCAGGTTGGTCAGTGAATGGGGGAAGTACGGGTGCGGTAGAATCTGTGGGCTCCCTATCAGGATTTGCAAACCCAATTGGAAGGGCACTATGGGCTCTACGGGCCTGGGTTCAAATTCTTGGTGGCATTATGGGCTCTACGGGCCTGGGTTTAAATTCTTGGTGGCTCTGGGACACTACTTGTACTAAGCCACCGCAGCAGCTTGAACTGTGCTTGCCATGTTACCAAGTGTTACTGCAGTGCTGGTGTGTCTAAGAGCAGGTTGTACTAGGCTGCTGGTGCTCGCCAGTTTACCAGAAGCTATAGCGACACTAGTACTAACACTCTGCTGCATACAGGAATTGTGCAATTGAATCACCTCATCACCTCAATTAGGTCAGGTACGCCTGACCTTAGAAGGAACCACTACTCCATCTGAACTATCTGTCAGGGGGCCACTGCTCTCTACAGGTTTGTATACTAAGCTTGATTAGTTTATGGGAGACTGTATTGAATGCCTTTGCAAAATCCAGATGCACCACGTCTACTGCCATTCCTTTATCTAGATGGCAGCTCACCTCCTCATCAATCCATGCTAACTACTGCTAATGATGCCGTTTAAATTACCAAAATCTTGGATATAATCCCTTATTCCCTCAAAGAGCTTGCAGGCTATTGACGTTGGGCTAATTGGTCTGTAGTTCCTAGGAATATATCTTGGTCCTTTTTTAAATTACGGTGCTACATTGAATACAGCCGCCTGCTGCGGTAAGCTCTGTGATCGATGTGTCCTATGGACAGATCGGGGTAAAGGCCCAATCACGGTGGCACATTACAACGTGATCAGCTGTGTCCAAACACAGCTGATATCTTTGTATAGGCCAGCATCAGCATTCCTTTCCTCACCCCGACAATCTGAGAGGAGAGCCGATGCCTGGCTTGTTTGAAAGGGACATCTACACTGTTATCAGTGTAAGCAGTCCCAAAAGTGCCTTCGTTTATCCGTGTCCCCTATCAGTGCTGACTACCAGTGCCACCTATCAGTGCTCATTAGAGGTGCAGTGAATAGCAATTTTGGTGGCAAAATCAAAAATTCATGATACACTTGGCCGAAAATGTCAGTTTAAAAAATATATATTTCTCTTTGGTTCATGGATGGACACAGCAGCACATTGACCTTAGGGTATTATGCTCCTTTCTAGGAGATTGACTAGGCAGAAAAACAGCATGTTAAGTGTTAAAGACTCCACACAGTACAGTACCTCCCAGGGGGCAGTTCCCCCTGGGTACATCACCCACTCTCCGCTCTGCAAGGAGAATGACATGGCTCCTCTGGGCCCATGTGCTCTGGGGATTTTTTTGCATTTTTCTTGCTTTCCTGCATTTTTTGATCCTGAGATCTACAACTGGTGACAGGCTGGATCCTCGATCCTTGTAGTCCCCCCAAGTTCGGCCATCAGGAGTGTGCCGGCCTTTAGCTACGCGCTGGGCCGTCCACAACATGCCCCATTGCTCCAGGGGTGGCCGTGAGCTATATACGCATATGACCGGACTCTGTCTGTCACAGTGTGCCGGGCCGACAGCCATGCCGTAACTCCGCGGACGTTGGTTCTGCCCGGGATGCCTCCAGCCGGTGGTCGCAGGATGGGTAAGTAGCAGTCCCCTTGCTTTGGCAGGGTGGTGCGGCTGGTGCAATCCTGGGAGGTTGATTAGGGGTCCGCCCTGCTTTCCTCTCTCCCTTCCACTCTCTCCTTTCCCAACGTTCTGGGTGGCAGGGTCGACCGTGAGGTGGGGCGTCCTCCTGGGGGGCTCCATCCAGTGGCTGGGGGCTGTGTCTGCTTAGAGGGTGCTGTTTTGCTGCCATGTGCGCGGGGTGGCCTGCCCGGGGGTCCCGGTATTACTGCTGTATGTGTGTTTTTCACTGCAATCGCGGTGACGGGCGCCTTTTATTGGAGATCGGCCATTTTCTTGTAGCCCACATCCTCTTTTTGCATGTCGGCGGCCATTTTGGAAGGAGGTTATGCCTCTAGTGGCTAAAAAATCTGCGCGAACGGCTCCAGCACACTCCCTGAGGGACGGCACAGCACGGAGCAGCGCTCTGGGGCAGACAGCAGCAGTACAGGCCTGGTCGGGTGGTGAGTCCTCTTGTTGTTTGCTGTGGCCGGGAGGGTGGCCTGTGGGTCTTGCCTTGGATTCCAAGAGTGGGTCAGCATGGCGTCTAAACCGGATGCTTCTCCCCCAGACATGCCAGAGTTAACCCTTAGTGCCCCTGTACCTGCGGCCTCGGTGGATGCTTTGACGGCAGTCCTAGAGGCGTTTGTTGCCAGGATTGAAGTGGCGCGTGGCCCGAGGGGGTGTTAAAAGCACCCCCGCCTTCTTCTGGGGATGCCTCTGACACGGAATCGGGCCCAGTTACTGCTCCTGCCCCTGGTTCTGAAATGTCAGAGGATGCAGACCTGGTCCACATGGACAGTGAGGATGAGACTGCATCAGGGTCAGGGCATGATAGGGCACTAGTGGGAGCTCTTATCACTGCGTTGCGGGATACACAGAAAATTGAGGATTCGGCAGAGACATCAGAGATTTTGGTTCCTTTTGGGTTCCGTAAGCCGGCCCACACTGCAAAAGTGTTTTCTTGGGTTCCTTATCTGGAAAAAAAAATTGTACAAGGAATGGGATCGGCCGCAAAAGGTTTTCTCTGTTCCAAACTGCTTTGCGGTTCGTTATCCTTTTGAGGAGGACTTCCTGAAAAGGTGGACCTCTTATACGTCAGTGGACCCCCGTGTCCAGGTTGAACAAAGCTACCATGTTGCGTGTGGAGGGGGCTCCCGCTTTCAAGGACCCTGCAGATAGGAGAGCTGAGGCTGTGGCCGCTCTGTGTTCACAGTGGTGGGGTCGCCGGTGAGACCGGTCTTGGCCGGGGCTCTAGTGTCTGACACTTACTGAACGGGCAAAGTTGTTGCTTAATCATGACCCTCCGGACTATGTGGCGCTGGCTGACCAGTTGGTGCAGGGCCTAAAATTTGTATGTGAATCAGCCCTGGTTACGCTTCCCTTGCTCTCCAGGGCCTCGACCTACGCGGTGGTGTTGCGCCGCCTTGTCTGGCTGAAGTGTTGGTCTGCGGACAAGTCTTCTAAGAAGGCCTTGGTGGCCTTACCCTTTAAGGGTGAAATGCTTTTTGGGGCTTCTCTAGATGACATCATAAAAGATGCCACGGGAGGTAAGTGCACTCGGCTCCCACAATCTGGTAAAGATAAGGAGCCTCGTCGTAGGCAGGAGCCCTCCTTTACCGCCCCCAAGCGTTTTTTCATCTGCCCGGTGCTGCAGGTAAACGTTCCCTGACCGCTAAGGCGCCTGCTGAAGGGCAGAATCGCCCCTTATTCCGCAAGCCTGCAGAAAAACCTGCTTCGCAAATTCGCAGCTCGGTGGATGTTTGCGAAGTAGTTTCCTCGGGTATAAGATAGTTTCCCTCTTGTCCACCAAACAGATTTTTTCTTTCCAACCTTCAGCTTTCTTCGGGTCGTTGGGAGGACCTGTTTGGGGCTGTTCAGGATCTGCTGGTCAGGGGGGTAATCGTGCCGGTTCCTTTACTGGAACGGTTTCAGGGGTTTTACTCCAATCTGTTTGCAGTCCCCAAGAAGGAAGGGGTTCATCCAATCCTGGATCTCAAGGCCCTCAACTGTTTTGTCAGAGTGCAAAAGTTCAGGATGAAGTCGGTTCGCTCTGTACTAGCGGCACTCAATCAAGGGGACTTCCTGGCGTTCTTGGATATCAAGGACGCGTACTTGCATATCCCCATATGCCCAAAGCACCAGAAATGTCTGCTCTTTGCGGTCGGGGAGGACCACTTTCAATTTGTAGCCCTCCCTTTCGGCCTGGCTTTCGGCACCAAGGGTTTTCACCAAGGTGCTCGCTCTGATTCTGGCCCTGCTGAGGCAGCGTGGGATCGCTATTGTAGGATACCTGGACGACCACCTTCTGCAAGCTTCTTGAAGCTCAGAGTTAGAGGTGGATGTGTCTATCACCTGCCAGACCCTCTGGGAATTCGGTTGCCTGCTAAATGTTCAGAAGTCAGTGTTGGTACCGTCTCAGCGCCTAAAATACCTGGGGTTGGTCCTGGATTCCTCGGAGGCGAGAGTTTTTCTTTCCCACGGAGAAACTAGAGACACTGCAAACAGTGAGGCGGTTGGCGACCCAGAAGTGGTCGTCGCTTCGCTTTTGAATGCAAGTTCTGGGTCTGATGATGGCCTCCGAGGCGGTTCCGTATGCTCAATTTCACACTTGTGTGTTACAGAGAGAAATTCTGTTGCGTTGGGACAAGCTCCCTTCGTCTCTGGATTACCAAGTCCCGGTGAGTCGCCTGGTCGGGTCTTCTCTAGTGTGGTGGTTTACATTTCCGGTGCTTTTTGGCCAGGAAGTAATTCCTGCTGTCATTGGACGGTGGTCACGACGGATGCCAGTCTCTATAGCTGGGGGGGAGTCTGGGGTGTTCAGTGGCCCAGGGGCGCTGGACTCGGGAAGAGTCCCGTCTGCCAATCAATGTCCTGGAACTCCGAGCGATCAGGCTGTGCCTCTCCAAGTGGTCTCTTAGACTGCAGGGCCGCCTGTTCAGGATTCAGTCAGACAACGCCACGGCTGTGGCATATGTCAATTATCAAGGGGGCACACGGAGCTCGTCTGCAGCGGCGGAAGTCACTCGCATCCTCCGGCAGGCGGACTACCTAAGTCGCCAAACGCTAGTCCAAGGAGAATGGTCGCTACACCCGGATGTGTTTCAGAGTCTGTGACTGAAATGGGGCACTCTAGACGTGGATCTTCTGGCGTCCCAGCTCAAACGGAAGGTGTCACGGTTCGTGGCTAGGTCAAATGACCTGTGGGCCGACGCGTCAGATGCGTTGGTGGCACCGTGGGGTCTGTCTGTCGGATTCAGTGATCTCTTCCATGCTGCGGGCACGGAAGTCTACTTCCCAGAAGATTTACTATCGTACGTGGAAGGCTTACATCTTTATGTGTAAGGAGATAAATTGGCACCCCCCTCCCGTGCATACGTGATGTCCCGGGTTCTGCTGTTTTTACAGCGTCGAGTGTATCAGGCTCTCGCCTTAAGTACGATTAAGGGTCAGTTTTCGGCCTTGGCTGTTTTCTTACAGCAAACCTTGGCGGCACACTCGTTGCTTCAAAAGCCTCCGTTTAAGGGCATTAGGGAAATCCCTTTATTGACTCTTTCCCAGAAGGTGTTTTTTTCTGGTGGCAATTACATTGGTCAGAGGGGTGTCTGAATTGACGGCCTTGTCTTGCAAGGCTCCTTACTTGGTCATCCACAGGGATAAGGTGGTGCTGCGGCCACAGCCGTTGTAACTTCCTAAGGTTGTTTCGGCCTTTCACATTGAGGACATTGTTCTTCCATGTTCCTTGTGTCCTCGTTCGGGGAAGCCAAAAGAGGCTGCGTTGCATTCCTTGGACGTGGTTCGAGCCCTACGGGTGTACCTGTCTGCTGCAGCTCCGTTTCGGAGGTCGGATTCACTGTTCGTGTCGGTGACTGGTCTTAAGAAGGGTCTGGCGGGCTCGTTTGGCCACCATTTCTAGGTGGATCAGGCAGGTCGTGCTTCAGGCCTATGCCCTAAAGGGGCCGGCGCCCCCCTTCCTGGTTACGGCGCATTCGACCAGGGCAATTGTTGCCTCTTGGGCTTTCCGCCATCAAGCATCTGTTTTACAGGTGTGTAAGGCAGCGACCTGGTTGTCAGTCCACACCTTCTCAAAGTTTTATAAGGTGGATGTGAGTGCATCTTCGGATGCCTCCTTCGGCCGCAAGATTTTGCAGGCGACTGTTTAAGGTTGAAGTTCCTCCGTTGAGGAGCATTGGTTTGGGGTGAAGTTGGTTTGCTGTGTTTTTCCCACCCCTCGATATTTTTTTTTTTTTACACTGCTTGGGGACGTCCCTAAGCTAAATGTGCTGCTGTGTCCGTCCATGAACGAAAGAAAAAATATGATTTTTGTACTCACCGTAAAATCCATTACTCAGAGTTCATGGACGGACACGGCACCCACCCCTCCTTTGTACTGCTTGTCTACGAACTGAGGCTGCAGAGCGGAGAGTGGGGGATGTACCCGGGGGAACCGCCCCCTGGAAGGTACTGGACTGTGTGGAGTGTTTAACACTTAACATGCTGTTTTTCTGCCTAGTCAATCTCCTAGAAAGGCGCATAATACCCTACGGTCAGTGTGCTGCTGTGTCCATCCATGAACTCAGAGAAATGGATTTTACGGTGAGTACAAAAATCCTATTTATTTATATATAATTATATTATATTGGACTTTCTAATTATCATGAATTTAAATTAATGACTTTGTTGGCCATTATCTGCACTTTTAGCGAAAGAAAAGTTCAAGAAAAATGCATCCCTTTAAATTCTATGTATGTCTTTACACTGGTTCCTTGTGCTTCCGTTGTGGTGTTAAAAATCTTGCAACAACGCAGCAATTGTGCACCCATGTTACGTTTTTGATGAAAAACACACCATAAGCACAGTAAAATAGCGAGTGCTTTTGGCAAGATGCAGAAAACACAATTTTCAGCCACCAACATTTTTGTGCATTTCTAGTGCCCATCAATGCAGCCTCATCAGCACACTTCGGTGAAGTTAAAAAATTAATGGTTTGCTAAAATTTATAACGAAGGATAAAAAACTTTATTTTGTTTTTTAAATTTTTGGTATTTTTTCATTTATTTAGCAAAAAATAAAATGATCCAGTGGTGATTAAACATCACCAAAAGAAAGCTCTATTTCTGTGAAAAAAAATTATAAAATATTCATGTAGGTGCCATGGAGCATGACAGCACACTGGTCATGTGATCACCACTGTGTCTGTGAATTTAAAGGGGATTTAAAGAGAGTGCTTCAGCAATGGCTGTTAAAGCCTGAAGCAGTGGCATCGCCCAATTGGCTTTATTGGTCCATCTGTTATTGGTGCTTCCTCCACTCCCCTGTAGCCGTGCTCACTGACTCAGGGAAGTGGGTTCACTTGACTGGAGTGGGCTGAAAATAGGTAAATATACAGATCTATCTTACACAAGTTGGTTAGCATAGGTGTTAGGAGGGGACAGGACAGTTTTAAAAGTAGTTAGGGGTTGAAGCAAAGTTCCAAAGAGGGAACTTCCACTTATCTGTCTCCTCAACCCCTCTGGTGCCACATTTGGCACCTTTCGGGGAGGTAGCAGATACCGTTTTTTGACAGATACCCTGTCCCTACATTGTTGGACCTCACAGTGGCAAGAAATATCAGAAGTCCAGCTTTCTCCTCCTTCCCCCTACTGTCGGGCCCGTAGGAGAGCACAAAGGCTTCACTGCCGGCAATGGTTGTGACAGCAGCACCCGACAGCCGATGAACATCAGCTGCGGTGCCGACAGTGCTAGACTCAACGACAGGTTATTGTCCTAATGATAAGTCAGCAGCTACACTACATTTTTTGAGGGGAAGGCGGAACTCTGCGCTAAGCCCTGAATTAAACCAAAAAAAAACATAAATGTAAATGCTATCTCAGGTTCTGAGGCAAATTTCTTAATGTTGGTGATTGAAACTACTCGTAACACTGGAAACCGTAAAAGTTTTGTCTCTAGACTGGAGCGTTTTTGTTTTATTTATCTTTTATATTACAACCAAATTATTGCCAGCAGTGTCGGTATGTTTTTTTTTTTAGCAAACTTCCCTTGAAGATTTAGGCTCCTTGCACACTGGAGCTAATAAACTGCAGTTAATTGGAGTTTGGGCGTTTTTTTTTTTTTTTTAAAAGCCCATAGACTCCACTCTGTTAGCCTATGTGTCCATGGACGTTTTTCAGCTTTAATGAGCAGTGGAGTTTATGGGCTTTTTTCTGAACGCCCGAAAATGGCATTCAAAGTGCTGTTTTATTGCCTAAAAATAAATGCCAAACGCTAATAAAAACGCTTAACATGTCTCGCCAGCGTTTTTGAGCTTTTTGATCCATTGAAAAAAAAAATGGAAAAAAAAAAAACACTAATAAGCGCTAATGCAAAAACTTTGAAAGACTCCTTTTTTATAACATTATTTTAGCATCCAGTGTGCCTGGAGCTCAAGGCCCCATGCACACGAGACTGCTAAATGCGTGTTCAGAGGCAGTTTTTTCACTTTTTTCAACTGCCCCTGTTATGTTATGTTGTCTCGTTTATTGCCGTTTTTAGGCAGTTGCATTTAACCTCTTTTTTCCAGAAGCAAAAAAATAGGTTCAGGCGCAAAAGTTTTCCACGTTTCAGACGCTAAACGCGGTACCGGCGCTTTGTCGCAATTTCGTTTATGAGCGTTTTTAAAGGTGACTTATTTTTTTTTACATTAGAAATCTCAAAAATGATGGCAAATTAGAAAAAAAAAACATTAAAAAATATAAAGTAAAATAATTGATTGCATTGTGGACAATCCACAACTTGTGGCAGGTGATGTGACAGGTCACAACTTGTGGCAGGTGACGTGACAAGTCACAACTTGTGGCAAGTGGACAATCCACAACTTGTGGCAGGTGACGTGGCAAGTGGACATTCCACAACTTGTGACAGGTGACGTGGTCAGGGGACAAGGCAAGTGGATAATCCACAACTTGTGGCAGGTGACGTGGCAAGTGGACAATCCACAACTTGTGGCAAGGTGACATGGCAGGTGACGTTGACAATCCACAACTTGTGCCAGGTGGCGTGGCCAGGTCATTTGGCAAGTGGACAATCCCCAACTTGTGGCAGGTGACGTGGCAAGTGGACAATCCACAACTTGTGGCAAGTGGACAATTCGCAGCTTGTGGCAGGTGATGTGGCAAGTGACACGCTAAATACAAGTACACTGCTACTCTCTCAGCTGCTACTCACTCTGGTCTCACAAAATGGCTGAAATGTTTTTTTTTACAGTTTTTTTGAGCTTAGGGAGGGTCTTGTGCTGTTTCTTAACTAAACGCTTATAAACAAACGCGGTAAAACGCAGCGAAAATAGCAGCAAAACGGGCATTTCTAACCGCCGGTTTTAGCCTTTAATCACTTGACTACTGGGCACTTAAACCCCCTTAATAACCAGACCAATTTTCAGCTTTCGGTGCTCACAGTTTGAATAACAATAACTCGTTAATACAACACTGTAACCAAATTATTTTTTTTCCCACAAATAGAGCTTTCTTTTGGTGGTATTTGATCACCTCTGCGTTTTTTCCCGATATATGAAAAAATGAAAATTTTGTAAAAAAAAAATGAATTTTTCTTTATTTCTATTATACAATTTTGCAAAAAAGTTATTTTTCTTCATAAATTTGGCCTAAAATGTATACTGCTAAATATCTTTGGTAACAAAACAAAAAAAAATGGATATTATTTAGTCTGGGTGAAAGTTATAGGGTCTACAAGCTATGGTACTAATTACTGAAAATGTATCAATTTCATCACACCTGATGTACTGACAGCCTCTCATTTCTTGAGACAAAATGCCAGAAAAGTACAAATACCGCCCAAATGACCCATTTTTGGAAAGAAAACATTCCAAGGTATTTAGAAAGAGGCATTGTGAGTTTTTTGAAGTTGTCATTTTTTCCCACAATTCTTTGAAAAATCAAGATTTTTTTATTTTTATTGTTTTCCCACAAAATTATTATATTAGCGGGTTATTTCTCACACACAGCATATGCATACCACAAATTACACCCCAAAACACATTCTGCCTTTCCTCCCGAGTATGGCGATACCACATGTGTGAGACTTTTACACAGCGTGGCCACATACAGAGGCCCAACATGCAGGGAGCACCATCAGGCGTTCTGTAACACCCAGACCAATTCTAACATTTCTCTCCTACATGGAAAAATCATAGTTACATAGTTAGTCAGGTTGAAAAAAGACACAAGTCCATCCAGTTCAACCATAAAAAAATAAATAAACAAACAAAATAAAACACAGTACATCCCATACACCCAACTCCATACCCACAGTTGATCCAGAGGAAGGCAAAAAAAACCAGCAGAGCATGATCCAATTTGCTACCGGAGGGGAAACAATTCATTCCTGATCCCCCCCGAGAGGCAATCGGATTTACCCTGGATCAACTTTACCTACAGAACTTAGTACTCAGTTATATTATGTGTATTTAGGAAAGAATCCAGGCCCTTCTTAAAGCAATCTACTGAGCTGGCCAGAACCACCTCTGGATGGAGTCTGTTCCACATTTTCACAGCTCTTACTGTGAAGAAACCTTTCCGTATTTGGAGGTGAAATCTCTTTTCCTTCAGACGTAAAGAGTGCTCCCTTGTCCTCAGCGTTGACCTTAAAGTGAATAACTCAACACCAAGTTCACTATATGGACCTCTTATATATTTGTACATGTTGATCATATCCCCCCTTATTCTCCTCTTCTCAAGAGTGAATAAATTCAGTTTTTCTATGCTTTCCTCATAGCTGAGCTCCTCAATGCCTCTTATCAGTTTAGTTGCCCTTCTCTGCACTTTCTCCAGTTCTCCGATATCCTTTTTGAGAACTGGTGCCCAAAACTGGACTGCATATTCCAGATGAGGTCTTACTAATGATTTGTACAGGGGCAAAATGATATCTCTATCTCTGGAGTCCATACCTCTCAATACAAGAAAGGACTTGGCTCGCTTTGGAAACCGCAGCTTGGCATTGCATGCCATTATTGAGCTTATGATCAACTAAAACCCCCAGATCCTTCTCCACTACAGATCCCCCCAGTTGAACTCCCCCTAGCATGTATGATGCATGCATATTCTTAGCCCCCAAGTGCATAACTTTACATTTATCAACATTAAACCTCATCTGCCACATAGTCGCCCAATTAGACAGAGCATTGAGGTCGGGTTGTAAATTGGAGACATCCTGCAAGGACGTTATTCCACTGCATAGCTTGGTGTCATCTGCAAAAACAGAAAAGTTACTTTTGATCTCAGACCCAATATCATTTATAAATATATTCAAAAGTAAGGGACCCAACACTGAACCTTGGGGTACACCACTGATAACCTTGGACCATTCAGAGTAAGAATCATTAACCACAACACTCTGAATCCTGTCTTTCAGCCAGTTTTCTATCCATTTACAAACTGATATATCTAATCCTGTAGACCTTACCTTACACATGAGCCGTGTGTGGGGAACTGTATCGAACGCTTTTGCAAAATCCAAGTATACCACGTCCACTGCCACGCCTCTGTCCAGGGTTTTACTTACCTCTTCATAAAAGGAAATCAGGTTTGTCTGACAACTTCTGTCTTCCATGAATCCATGCTGTCTGCTGCTTAAATAGTTTGTTTCCAGCAAGAACTCATCCATGTGGTCTTTTATTAAACGTTCCAGTATCTTCCCAACTATAGAAGTTAAACTAACAGGTCTATAGTTACTTGGTAAAGACTTTGTTCCCTTTTTAAATATAGGCACCACATTGGCTCTACGCCAATCCAGTGGTACTATTCCTGTCATTAATGAGTCCCTAAATATTAGGTACAGTGGCTTTGAAATTTCAGAGCTCAATTCTTTTAGGATCCGTGGGTGGATGCCATCTGGTCCAGGTGCTTTATCCACCTTTATTCTGTCTAAATATTTCTGGACCATATCACTTTTGAGCCATTGTGGATTTGGGGCTGTGTCACTCCCACTCCCATTATGAACATGAGCTCCCCCATACTCCATTGTATACACAGAGCTGAAGAAAGCATTTAATAAATTTGCCTTCTCTATGTCCTCAGTCACCCACTCTAGATTATTTTGTAAAGGGCCTACATGCTCAGACTTGACCTTTTTACTATTAATATATTTAAATAATTTTTTGGGGTGTGTCCTACTATCTTTTGCAATCTGTCGTTCATTTTGAATTTTTGCATCCTTGATTTCCTTTTTGCATATTCTATTATATTCTTTGTAACATTTAAACGACACTAGTGTTCCTTCATTTTTATATTTTTTAAAAGCTATTTTCTTATTGTTTATAGCTTTTTTAACTTTGACCGTGAGCCACATAGGTTTTACCTTTAGCCTTTTAAACGTATTGCCCATGGGAATATACTTTGCAGTGAGGTTCCAAAGAGTCTTTTTGAAGAATTCCCATTTCTGTTCTGTGTTCATCTGTGCCAATATTCCCTCCCAGTCCAAGCCTGGAGAGCAGTCCTCATGCTTTGAAAATTTGCTCTCTTGAAATTAAGTGTTTTTATCTTTCCTGTATGTATTTCCTGCTTATAGTTAATATTAAATGAAATCATGTTATGATCACTGCTACCCAGGTGTTCCTTTATCTGAACATTAGTAATAAGCTCTGCATGGTTTGAGATTACCAAGTCCAACAGAGCATCATTCCTAGTTGGGGGCCTCAATAAACTGGACCATAAAATTGTCCTGCAATAGGTTTTTGAATTTTTGTCCTTTAACTGTCCCAGAAATTCCATTATTCCAGTCAATTTCTGGGTAGTTAAAATCCCCCATTATTATCACCGTCCCAGCCCTTGCCCTTTCCATCTGTGCAAGGAGCCGAGTCTCCACCTCCTCATTAACATTGGGTGGTCTATAACAAACTTCAATGATTAACTTTGAACTACGCACATCTGTATGCAGTTCCACCCACAATGCTTCAACTTCATCACACTCTCCATCAACCAGGTCCTCTTTCACGCTTGCTTTGAGGTCACTTCTCACATAGAGACAGACGCCTCCACCTTTCCTTTTTACCCTGTCTTTCCGAAAGAGAGCATAGCCAGGAATATTAATAGCCCAGTCATGTGAGGATTGAAGCCAAGTTTCAGCAATACAGATTACATCATAGCTTGCCTCATGCACCAGAGCTTCCAACTCACCTGTTTTGCTTGGAAGGCTTCTGGCATTGGTGAACAAACACTTAAATGTATTATTACATTTTTCGCTGGTGTTTTTCATATAATTTTTAGTAGTGCAAATGGCACTATAATTTCCAATGGCTGTTTGCAACATGGGAACTTTCTTGTCACCTGCCATAACCCCACCTCCATCTATCCCCATTCCACTCTCCATTAATGTCTGACCCCTAACTGACCTGTGTGCCCGATGTAATTCTAGTTCACCCTCCCCCCTCAAGTCTAGTTTAATTACTCCTCCAGCATTCCCCTAAACCTCTCCCCCAGCACAACAGACCCCCTTCCATTCAAGTGCAAACCATCTTTAGCATATAGGTTGCACCCCAATGAAAAGTCATCCCAGTGCTCTAGAAACCCAAATCCCTCCTTCCTACACCAGGTCTTTAGCCATGCATTCAGCTCTCTAATCTCCCCCTGCCTTTCCTGTGTTGCGCATGGCACAGGCAATATTTCAGAGAATATCACCTTGGAGGTCCTTCCCTTCATCTTGCAGCCTAGTTCTTTAAATTGATTCTTAAGGAGCCTCCACCTTCCATGTATACTGTCATTGGTTCCAACATGGACCAAGACAGCTGGGTCATGCCCAGCCCCTCCCAGTAATTTATCCACCCGGTCCACCACATGCCGAACCCTGGCACCAGGGAGACAGCAAACCATTCGGTTGAGGCGATCCTGGCGACAAATTATTCTATCAGTCCTTCTGATTATAGAATCCCCTATTACCACCAACTGTCTAGGCCTACCTGCACTCCCCTCACCACTTCTACTAGATGGGTTGCTCTCCCGGCTGTTAGGGGTAGCAGTAACATCTAGTGCTGCCACCTCCACATCTTCACCCAACTTGGCAAATTTGTTTTGATGCACAAATACAGGATTGGCCTTCCTTGTCTGCAAGCCCCTTCCACTCCCTCTAACTACATTAACCCATCTTCCTATCTGATAATTCTGACTTGCCCCTCCACCCTCGACATTAACCCTACTGACCACCTGCTCAGCAAGCAGAGGACCCCTTTCAAGGTTGTCCTTTCTGCCCAGTGTTGCAACTTGCTCCTCCAGATCTCTAATGCGAGCTTCCAGAACGGCAACCTGCTCACATCTGTCACAGCGGTATCCATCCTGGAGCTGTTGCACCAATTTTGCATACATGTGACACACTGTGCACTGAGCAAAACCTTCAACCCTGCTAGCACACATTTCCCAGTTACAATATAATTACTTGTAGGTGTTACTTAGTTTAGAAGACTCCTGTCTTAGCCCTGGTTCACACTGGTGCGTTTTGACATGCGATTTGGCATGTCAAATCGCATGTCAAAACGGCAGATTTTGCCTCAAATTGCCGGCAATGGCACCGTCCTAATCGGTGTGACGCTGCATCTGCGGCATTGCACCGATTTCAAAAAGTAGTCTCTGTACTACTTTTTGTGATTTCAGCCTGCGATTTACATTGACATCTGTGCAGAAACCTGCACAGATGTCTCTGAAATCGCGGCTGAAATCGGGACTGCCGGGCGGGAGTGAAATCGTGCAAGTTCAGCTGAACTCGCACTGCTTCACTCCCGCAGCCCAGTGTGAACCAGGGCTTAACTCCTGTTTTTTAATTCTTCCCACTTGTGTTTAAAAATCACACTTCTGTTCACAATAAAACACTCCCCTTGATTAGCAGAGAAAAAAAAATAACATGTTCACCTGATCACAATTAAACACTCCCCTTAGCAGAGAGAAATAAAAAACCTGTTTAAAAAGTGTCAGAAACAAATGACACTTGCAAGCAGAAACAGTTAAAAGCAAACTCCTGTTTTTTAACTCTTCCCACTTGTGTGTAAAAATCACACTTCTGTTTAGAAAATCACATGTAAGCCAGCGCACCATCAACTGGGAGCCAGCTCCTTATGGGAGCTTGACAGAGACTTTATACTCACCTGTTCACAGTAAAACACTCCCCTTGATTAGCAGGAAAAAAAAAGAACCTGTTCACCTGATCACAATTAAACACTCCCCTTAGCAGAGAGAATTAAAAAACCTGTTTAACCACTTAAATGACGGCGGGCGAAGGACTCCATTGTCCTGACATCACGTCATATGACGTGATGTCCTTTTAAAGCCGCGGGCGCGCACCCGCCGCTCTGCTGGGATCCCGGTGCGAGTGCCCGGCGGCAACGATCGCCGCCGGGCACACGCGATTGCCCAGTAACTGAGCAGGGACGTGGAGCTCTGTATGTAAACACAGAGCTCCACGTCCTGTCAGGGAGAGAGGAGATCGTTGCTGTGTCCCTTGTACATAGGGACACAATCGGTCACTTCCCCCAGTCACCCCCCTCCCCCTACAGTTAGAACACTTATAGGACACACATTTAACCCCTTCCCTGCCCCCTAGTGGTTAACCCCTTCACTGCCAGTCACATTCATACGGTAATCAATGCATATTTATAGCATTGTTCACTGTATAAATGTAAATGGTCCCAAAAATGTCAGAAAAGTGTCCGAAGTGTCCGCCATAACGTCGCAGTCCCAATAAAAAAATCGCAGATCACCGCCATTAATAGTAAAAAATAAATAAAAAAAATGCCATAAACTATCCCCTATTTTGTAAACACTATAAATTTTGCGCAAACCAATCGATAAACGCTTATTGCATTTATTTTTTTACCAAAAATATGTAGAAGAATACGTATCGGCCTAAACTGAGGAAAAATTATATATTTTTTGGGTTATTTATTATAGCAAAAAGTAAAAAATATTGCATTTTGTTTTTAAAATTGACGCTCTATTTTTGTTTATAGCGCAAAAAATAAAAACCGCAGAGGTGATCAAATACCACCAAAAGAATGCTCTATTTGTGGGGAAAAAAGGACGCCAATTTTGTTTGGAAGCCACGTCGCACGACCGCGAAATTGTCAGTTAAAGCGACGCAGTGCCGGAAGCTTAAATTTTGTCTGGGCAGGAAGGGGGTGTAGGTGCACAGTAGGCAAGTGGTTAAAAAGTGTCAGAAACAAATGACACTTGCAAGCAGAAACAGTTAAAAGCAAACTCCTGTTTTTTAACTCTTCCCACTTGTTTAAAAAATCACACTTCTGTTTAAAAAATCACATGTAAGCCAGCACCATCAACCATTATTTATTTGCTAGAAAATTACATACAGTGCACAAAGAGAGAAATGCGCAAAATCTAAATACAGTAGTACCTTGATATTATTAGCTTGGCAAACATGAATGTGGTGGTAGTTATAATTGAATAAATACGTACATACATATATCTTAATTATTAAAATCAAATATATATTGTGTATAAAAAAGATTGAAAAAAATGTTTAAAAATCACATGGCGGGTTCAATGTCCAACAGAGAGAGGGAAAGGGGGGGGGGGGAGAAAAACCCAGGGGTAAAGGGTAAAAGTTTATGTGGGGGTCACATCTATATCCTCAGGGCTGCCATCGTTGTAGAACAGAAACCGTGTTCAAGACTGTGGTAAAAGACAAGGGAAGAGGCGCCTCTAAGTGCAGATGTTGTTAAAACAATTTTTAATAAATAAGAGTACAGGCAACTCACATTTTACAAGTTAAAATCTGGCATTGTACATATTCTTTAAAAGTGGTCATCACTTGTGGTCCTTCGGCTGCTGGACACTGCGCTGTAGAGCTGTCTTTCACCGCTATAAGATGATGAAGCCGGCGGCGGTGGTGAAGATGGCTTGTAAGCCAGGCAGGTGGAGTAGGAGTGTTTCAGCAGCAGGATGGCAACATCACCAGTGCCATCCTGCTGCTGAAACACTCCTACTCCACCTGCCTGGCTTACAAGCCATCTTCACCACCGCCGCCGGCTTCATCATCTTATAGCGGTAAAAGACAGCTCTACAGCGCAGTGTCCAGCAGCCGAAGGACCACAAGTGATGACCACTTTTAAAGAATATGTACAATGCCAGATTTTAACTCGTAAAATGTGAGTTGCCTGTACTCTTTTATTTATTAAAAATTGTTTTAACAACATCTGCACTTAGAGGCGCCTCTTCCCTTGTCTTTTAGAAAATTACATTGAACCCCAAAACATTGTATATGCTTTTTTAGCAAAGACCCTAGAGAATACAATGGCAGTCGTTGCAACTTTTTATCGCGCATGGTATTTCCACAGCAATTTTTTCGAATGCGTTTTGTTTTTAAATAAAGTTTTGTGCTTTTTAAAAAAAAAGAAAAACGGTAAAGTTAGCCCAATGTTTTTACATAATATGAAAGATGAAGTTACGCCGAGTAAATAGAAATCCAACATGTCACCCTTCAAAATTGCACACGCTTGTGGAATGGCGCCAAACTTTGCTACTTAAAAATCCCCATAGGCGACGCTTTAAATGTTTTTACTGGTTACATGTTTTTAGTGGGAGAGGAGGTCTAGGGCCAAAATTATTGCTCTCGCTCTAACGTTCACAGCGATACCTCACGTGTGGTTTGAACACCGTTTTCATATGTGGGCGGGACTTGCGTGTGCGGTCGCGCCTGTATACGAGCACACAGGTACAGGGGCGCTGTAATTTTATTTTTTATTGTTCATTTTACTTTATTTAGTTTGACACGTTTTTCCCCAAAAATAAATGTTTTGATTTTGTTTATTACTATTACAAGGAATGTAAACATCCCTTGTAATAGGAATATAGCATGACAGGTCCTCTTTACAGTGAGATATGGGGTCAATAAGTCCCCACATCTCACCTCTAGGCTGGGAAGCCTGAAAAAAAATAAAACGATCGCAGGGAGTATTGCGCAGAGAGTATTGCGCCGGGGGGGTACAGCAGAGTATTACGCCGGGGGGGGTACAGCAGAGTATTTCGCCGGGGGGGTACGCAGAGTATTGGGCAGGAGGGTACGCAGAGTATTGGGCAGGAGGGTACGCAGAGTATTGGGCAGGAGGGTACGCAGAGTATTGGGCAGGAGGGTACGCAGAGTATTGGGCAGGAGGGTACGCAGAGTATTGGGCAGGAGGGTACGCAGAGTATTGCGCAGGGGGATAAGCAGAGTATTGCGCAGGGGAGAAAGGGGTTAATGCAGGGATGGATCGATCTGTGACTGCAATCGTCACAGATCCAGCCACAGTGCTGCTGTCACCCGCACTTCCCCCTCTCACACTGTACCCATCGGTACAGAGAGAGAGGAGGGAGGAACCGGCGTCATCAAATGACACCGGTTTGTTTACATGTGATCGCTCCGTCATTGGACGGAGCGATCACGTGGTAAACGGCCGCTATCAGCGGCAATTTACCGTGATCCTAGAGTTAAGCAACCACCTTGCCGGCGTTATTTGAGGGCGGCTGGTGGTCAAGCGGTTAAAAACGTGTGTTCAGCAGAGTTTGCACCAGCGTCCCGTGTGGAAGGGGCCTAAGGCTCCATGTACACGGGGACCCTTTTACAACTGCTCCTTAATTATTAAACTTGACAGACCGTAACCCATGTTTAAAATGTCAGTTTTGCCGCATTTGCATTTAGAAGCGTTTAAAACAAAAAAATATATATTTATATATATTTTTTTAAATGGTGAAAAACGCCTATAAACGAAACGCTAGTTAATGTGTCTGAAACTTGGAAATCTTCTGCGTCTGAACCCAGTTTTTTGCGTTCAAAGAAACACTGTTAAATGCAACTGCCTACAAACAGCAATAAATGAGACTGTGTACATGGTCACATAGAATAACATTGAATGAATTAAGGAGCAGTTGAAAAAAGCGTCCAACTGCCACTGAACGTACGTTTAGCAGCGTCCCATGTACATGGGGCCTAACTCAAAACACATTATTTGGAAGACTACAATTTTGCAGTTTATACTTAAAGGCGAAGTTTGGGTTTTTTTTTTTTTTTTTACTTTAGCTCGCTCTCTGCTGAAAATGGGCCTCGGGTGCAAAACAAATTGTGATCCATTGGAGAAGTACAGCCAAATGAGCTTTGGTTATACTTCACCTTTAATTAAATCCTAGTGTAAAGTACAAACCAATTCTTCCTTTCCCCATTACCAGTGATCTGTATTTCCTACAATCTTGTTTTAAAGTTCTTTTTTTTACCTTAATGCATTCCCTGCATTAAGGTAAAAAAAATGTACTGCTCCTTATGACCTCACCCTGATCCAGCACTGTACCCAGCTGCAGTTCTTCTCTCCCCTATCCCTAGTCCCACAGGAGACTCAGGCAGCAGCCAAAGCCTGTGTGGCTATCGCTAGTAGTGGGAACCCAAAAGAGGAAGTAAGGGGCCACCATGTGCAATACTATTGCATAGCACAGGTAAGTATAAACCTTTTTTTTATTTTAGGGAAAAAATAGGCATTACAATCACTTTAACTGTTATGTATTTTTAACATTGTGATGTTCAACTGTAAATATCTTGTTTTTTTTTTCTTCTCCCTTTTTCTCTTTCATTTACATTCTTGTAAAGATGCAGTCAAAGGAAGTAACCTTTCTCCTGCTTGTCAACCTTGTATTCTTCCACCAGAAAAAAGACCACCAGAGCCTCCTGGGCCACCACCTCTTCCACCATCTCTTTCCAAGGACCGTGCTACTGACTCAGAGCCAGTGGGAACAACCTCCCTAATGCAACTTTTTTCAGAAGTAGAGCCTGCTGCCATGAAGGTTTGTAGAGAGAACCAAGGATTGAGTTCGGACTTTACTCGTATTCTGCCCCCCAGGACTTACAGCTCAGAAGGGCCAGAAGACAGAGACTCAGGGCAAATGCTTGGGGAGCAGTCCCCTCAATCGATGGAGAAAAGCCGAACATTTCCAGTACAGCTGGGAGAAACAAGTGGTTACCAGGGAACAGGGTCTTTGCAATTTCCAGGGGATCAAGACCTCAGGTTTACAAGTGTCCCTCTGGGGATGCACTCTGGCACAGTGGCCACACATGGACAATTAGAGGTGACCAGTAACAGCTCTCATCTTTACCAAGAGGCCAAAATCCCCAACTATAGTGATTTGGGGTCAGGGACTGCAGCAACAACAAACCAGACTTGGGTTGCCCCACCCCAAGCATTCAACAAGACATACAGAGCACCTACACGTGCGACTAGGGGAGGGCAAGGAAGAGGAGTCCCTTATTGAGTTTGTTATACTGTTCTTTAACTGCCTTTCATGGCCTCTTTTTAAATGCGGTGACTGACTAGACGTGGCTAGCTATGACAGCTGCGATGGATATAAACCCAGAGAGCCTTGAAAATTGGTTATGTTTTTGAAGAAGGGAAGTTTGAGAGGAGAATACTGAAATGGTCAATTGCTGCTTCATGAATGTGTTTGGGACACTTGTACCCTGTGATCTAGAGTTTGCCCTCCTATTCATTGTTCATTTCCAAGTTTTAGTCGCTTGGGCAAGTGACAGTTTTTCAGAAATGGCAAGCACCATCATTCTCAGATGGTTGAAAGGTGGGCTACATAATGCCGGTGTTAAGTGTTCATAATTACCCCATCTGCTACCAAAGGGCTCACAATGCTATTCTGTATTGTAGGTCTATTTGGAAATGTATCTAATTATGTGGTACCCCTCAGGAAACTAATAAGAGAGACCCACATGAATGCAAATGCAGCTGGCTGTGTACAGTTTTTTTTTTTTTTAAGAGATTTTTTTTTCTCTTGTGTCATTAACTGCTGGATTATACATGCAATTTCTCACTGTTTTCCTCTAAACTGCTTTTGTTTTGTTTTACTTCACACCTTCTGGAGCACCTAATGCTCTTAAAGGAAATTCCAAGGAAAAGACCATGTCGGTGAACAAATATTGTTTTGCCCTATTACGTTTATATAAATATATACTTTTTTAAGTTGTATTTTTAGGGCAAATTTAGGCCTCCATTTCACAAACTCCTGTCTTTGTTTTTCTCCTGGTTGTTTTCGCTGACTCTGTGAATTTTTTTTTTTTTTTTTTTTTAAAGTTGTTGAAGGGCCTAGACAAATAAACAAGAATTACAAAGTACGATTACTGCTTTGCTAATATTGTTATTGTGAGTGGAAAGTTGTATGATTGATTTAGCACATTCACAGTAAGGTACATTAAAATGCTTCTACGGACGCTGGATCTTCCTGCTAGGAGGAAAGATCCAGCCTAAAAATGTTGTTAATGTGCACATTGCATTTAGAAGCATATGTGTGCAGACTAATTCTGTTGACTACAATATACTTTTTTTATAGCTATTAGAATGCATTTACGCACACGCAGTGCAAATATAGGAACGCAATTCATAACCGAAGAAAGATGTCTTTGGAAACAAGTAAGAAAATCCTACACAATCCCGATCTGACAACGCTCAGGTACTAATGAGCTGGTAGCTGTGTTTACATTAAAGGGGTTGTAAAGACAAAAATATTTTCCTCTTAAATTAAAGTCTGACAGTAGCTGATAAAGTAAAAAGTAATGTTTTGCATTATAACTAGTTTTTATACCTGTTGAAATCGAGCTGTTTTATTCACCTCCGTCACTCCTGAATCGTTGTTCTCTCTGACTTCCTGGTTTGCGATGCAAGTTCATTCTTGCTACATCACGGCCTAATGGGAACTATAGTCGCCATTAGGCTTAGCCTCCATGCCTGTGAGGGATAAGAGAGCATCTTCACGCAGGGCTGTAGTCATAGGGAGGGGGTGAGCACATTCTGTTTTCCACCATGCCAAACAGCTCAGGTGCTGGTGGAAAGCAAGAAGAGGAGAGACAGGAAATGGCATTTTCAAACCTGGATTACTGTATTTTGGAGGTCAAAAGGAAAAACGAGGTAAGTGATATTTAAATGCTCTAGCTTACAGCAATCTGTTGATCTAATAAAAAAATGAACCTTTAGTGTTCCTTTAAAACAGGAGTGCTACACTGGCAGGAAAGTGAAGGCGGGGGTTGTTCAGAGAAAACAGCCAATATCTCCTTCTCTCCTCATCACTGCTTCTCCTTTCTGGCAGTACAGCACTCCTGATGACCCCCCCCTACCCCCTCATGGTAAACCACTACGCCAAATGTAAAGGCTACCCCTCCTAACCCCCCCCCCCCCCATTGTTGGTGGCTGTAGGTCTTGTGGTGATCTATATCAACAAGCTCACTTTCAAGAATCAATCTAGAATGTGCATGTTTTGGTAAAGCACTGTGAATCATAAACAACTGCCATACTTGTAGTCTCCTTTTCTACTACCACTACTACCACATTGCAGCCACATCTGTCTTCATGAACGTACTCTAGAGGTGGCTGTATATGATTGCTAAGGATGAACTTGCTGATGGTGGGCACACAAATGTATCCACACATTTACATGACACTTACAATGTGTGTGACAGGTTGACAACCAGAAACTTGTTTTTCAGGAAGATTGTTGTCCACTAAATCCACTAAATCAACACTAATAAGTTTATTGGTGCCTTTTTTGACTGCTGAATTTCTTAAATAAGTTTGCTCCAAGCTACTTATCTCACTGAAATGTCAGCAATTTAACTTATCCCTATTGACAACACAGGAGCACAGTTGAAAGTGAGTTGTCACCCCACAACAGGAGCAGGCATAACAATGACTCGACAAATCCTTGTTGAGGTACTTTCTGTTAAGGGGTGACAGACATTTTAAAATTGGTCTGCTGCATTGTGATTCACCAGGCATTGTGAAAGCTGTAGATTTTAAAAGATAAAGTTTTGAAAATTGGTAACCTCGTAAAGAGATTCAAGTGATTGTAAACCTGGAAAGTCGAATACAAACGGAACACTAAATCTAATAAGGACCAGGTCACAAATCATTTATGCTTATGGCTGGTGGAAGAACGCCCGCTGCACTGATTTAAAAAAACACGAAAAAAAATGGTGGCACCATTACCCTTTGACAGACAGCCTATGTAATGGGACACATGCCTGGGCCTGTGTGAAGGGGGAATGTCTCATGCTGCTCTGTACCTCACTGTGAGCTGTGGTAAAGATCAAAAACTGAGTTTACTTTCACTTTCCTCTCCGAAGATACAGGTACAAAGCTCTCTGAGAGACCAAGACATCAGAGAATGCAGTGAGAGAGACAGAGAATACATTGACTCGGATTAGGTGGGAGGGGAATTGTGGGATGTTGGGGCTCCACCCCCCAAGCTTTAGTGCTATGTCACGCCCACAGAACAGCAGATTTCTGAGGGCTTACTTTTTGATAAGTATACACAATATGAATTAGGTTATAACAACTTGTATCTACTAAACTGTTCAAAAGAATGGTGTATTGGGTTTACAACCACTTTGAGGTAAGAGATCTTGGTTTAGATCAGATTTAAGTTATTACAATAATACACCTTTACCGCTCACAAATGGATGTTTATTCTGTTACTTATCTTTAATCTTTCCCTATCAGAGCAGAAGTATCGGGCTGACCCACATAAGGATCAACATGTCTCTTTCCCATGTTTGGGGCTGATAACTGTCTCTCTTGGCTGCTAGAGGAGCATAAAACTGTCAACATCCTGTGGCCTTCTTTCATATATGTCTGACTTACAAGCACTATTTATTTGGGCTACTATGTGCCAGATGAATCGAAGAAAAGACTGGACGGCCGCTCTCTGTTGACACCTTTATTGAAGACCGTTTAAAAATTCTTCTGGTACAAGGACATCGGAGGCACAGGATCAATGAAAAGCTGACATTTTCACACCACTATTTGGTACTTAGTGACAATAAAGGTGTCAGAGTGCGGCCGTCCAGTCTCATCTTCGATTCATTCCTGCAGCCAATCCAGAGCCAGCACCTGTTTCAATTAGCAGGAATGATGCATTGGGAAAAAGTGTGCGTCACTAGGCCTAGAGGCACATCTCAGGTATGTTTGTAAAAGTAAGTAGAACACAAACAGTTAATAAATAATTGATAAATAAGGATAATAACAATTCACTTAAAGTCCTAAAAAAGAAAATAAGTGAAAAAAAAGCAGTATCTCAAACACTATCAGCCGAAAGCTGATAGGGTAAACATATAGTATAATATCAAAATTAGAACACAGAGTCCAGATGATAGACAGTGCTAATAAGGCTGGTTAAAATGTCCAACAACATATAATGAGCTCAGATGATGTAGAAAAGAAATAAAGAGTGATGGGTGCTTCTCAGAAGATTCTCAGGATCCTACACCTTGTCCCAGATATTTCAACACAAGTGAGGCACACTCCCCTTCGGGGTTTAAACTCACCAGAAAGGCAGTAGTATCAAGCCTTAAGAGAATCACTTTTCACCACAAACATCCGTCAGCCCAGCAGGAGATCAATAAGGGTTAAAGCTCCACCATTAATCAGCAGAGATGAGCCATAAAACGACAATTTTCAGATGGAATCAGAAATCCCAGAAGCAGGCATGTAGTGTGTGAGACCAAATGTCCTTCCTGGTCAGAAACCACCAGTGGAGTGCAGAAAACATCACTTCTGGAAACGCTGCGTTAGCCCCGCCCTGACCAGTTTCGTCTTCCAATCGACTTCAACTGAGGGCGTGGCTAAGCAGCAAATGTTGAATACTTATAAAGGCCCCTTCCGTCCTGTCATTGGGTAAACTGGCAGCACGGAGAGCTCCCCCATTGGTCAGTCGCTGAGTCCCTCAATGACAGGCACAAGGGAAAAATAATCATACAGGCGCGATCACACAGGGTAATATGCAGATCGCATATATTAAACGGGGAACTTATTTCTCATATAGAGATGCACTCGGCGTTCCTGACATAGTTTTTATGTATAAATGAAAACGGAGAGCTATATTGGCATCAAACTCACTCGAGAATGATACCAAACTAAAAGATGCTGCTTCTGGGGTTAATGAAAACCAAACCAAGCATAAAGGGAAGTGTACATAGAGCTAATAACCACTGCATATTCATACACATAAATAATACAGGTTATAACAATACTTTAAAAATTACTGAAAGTTAATTCATTAATTGAAAAGGGGGGTAATTCATTATTAAAAGATTATTTAAAAATAGAGAAGTTTTCCTATACAGTCATATATCAAATCTGGATATATATGTTTGCCACTCATGAAACCCATAATTACATGCGTTCCACAAGTGCTGAATAACTGAAGGCAAAAACATATATAATCAATAAAGGTAGATTCCTCACCCAAAGAGGTAGATACATGGATGAAAGGAATATATCATACATTTCACAAAAATACTGTAATTTAGAACAATTAAACTGACATATATAAAATAAAAAAATAGATAAAATATATATGAAAAACAATATGTATATATGAGGTAGAAAGGAGAATGCTAGAGATCGCTTATAAAGCAGTTAATGTCTAATTCGACATTTAACCCCTTAGGAGCTAGGGTATCAGCAGTATAAATATATTTAGTCTCAAGTTTAGAGAGTTCCCTCACTCGGTTACAAGGAGGTTTCAACTGTTCCGCCCCCCAAAATCTGAGACCTGCCGGATTTTTGTCATGATAGAGTTTAAAATGCAGACACATTATAGTCTTTGTAGCCCAATTTTATGTTCGTAATATGTTCTGCGATTCTTATTTTAAGTTTTCTTTTTGTACGGCCCACATAAAGCAGCTTGCAAGGACATTCCAAGAAATAGACAATATATGTAGTGTTACAGGTCAGAAAATCTTTAATCACAAAGGTGGCATCATTTCTGGATGTAAAAATGTCCAAGCCCCTAACATGACTGAGGACCTCTTTGCATGGACGGGCTTACTTGGGGGATCTAAAACTTTAATGAACCTATCTCCATAATTGGGAGCCTTCCTATAAATAAAGGAGGGTTTGTCCGGGATAACATTTCTCAGGACCTTGTCCAAAAAGAGTATGTGCCAATGGGCGGAAAAGATCTTTTCAACTTCTTTATATTGTGAATGGTATCCAGAAATGAAACTCCATTCAAAAGTATTCTGAATTCGAGAGAATGATGATGTAATGGCCGAGAGAGGAGATAAAGGTACTACACGTAGTTCTTCTATAAGTTTTTATTTAATTTCTCTTCAGAGTAGCCCTTCTCCATGAATTTAATTTTAAGGACCCCTGCTTGTGTAATATAATCGGTGTCTTCAGTACAGTTGCGGCGTACTCGCATGATCTGTCCTTTCGGTATATTCCTAAGCCAAGTAGGGTGATGCCCAATTTTAGTTGGTAGATAACTATTTGCATCTGTAGGTTTAAAGTACACTTTTGTTCCTAGTTTATCTCCATTTCTATATATCTGGAGATCTAAAAAGTGTACGTTCTCTTGATTTATATTCACATGTTAAAGGGTCACTAAAGTCAGGGATTTTTTTTTTTTTAAATAACAAACATGTGATACTTACCTCCACTGTGCAGTTCGTTTTGCACAGAGTGGCCCGGAAACCTGTCTTCTGGGGTCCCTCGGCGGCTGTCTGGGCTCCTCCCCGCAAAAGCTTTCCTTCTTCATGCGAGGGCGCTCGCATGGAGGAAAGCTTTTGCGAGCGCGCTCCCGTGATACAGCGGCGGCCATAGCCGCCGACTGTATCACTCGGCTCCGCCCCCCAGCGTGCCGCATCATCCGCCCTGATTGACAGCAGCGCTAGCCAATGGCTGCGCTGCTATCAATCCGCCCAGCCTAGCCAATCAACGGCCAGGCTGGGAACCGAAGAGGACGACGTGGACGCGCCCGGGAGATTCGAACGGTCAGGTAAGTACAACGGGGGCTCGGGGGGGGCCGGTGCTGCTAGATGTTTTTTTACCTTCATGCATAGGATGCATGAAGGTAAAAAAACTTGTACCTTTAGAACCCCTTTAAGCTGATGTTACGGTTATTGTTATTCAAAACCTCCAGAAAAAGTTCTAAAGATACCAGAGAACATGTCCACACAAAGAACAGGTCATCTATGTACCTACGGTAAAGTAATTCATCTCTCTTAACATTGAAGATAGTCTTATCCTCCCATTCAGCCATGAAGAGATTGGATATGTTGGGGGCAAACTTGGCCCCCATTGCAACGCCTCTCTTCTGGGAGTAAAAATTTCCATCAAACCAAAAATCAAGGGCATTACCTAAAAACATTTTTTGAGCATGAACTAAATCTTCTCTTTGACTCAGTGCCCAATTCAATGCCAGGAGGGCATCGTCATGCTGTATTACCGTATAAAGAGACGTTACGTCAGCAGTGACCAGATAAACTTCTTGTCTTCCCGACAAATCAACATTATTCAATAGCACCAACAAATCTTTTGTGTCCTTCAGATAGGCTTTTGTACAGCTCACACTTTTTTGTAGGAAATGATCAAGGTATTAACCCAACCGTGAAGTAATGGAGCCGATACCATTCACAATTGGCCTTCCTGGTGGCTGAACCAAATCTTTGGATTTTCGGTAAGGTGTAGATTGTTGGTATACGGCCATTGCTAGGTACCAAATATTTTCTTTCTTTATTAGAGAGTGCTCCTTTAGAATATCCCATTTCCACTAAATTATTATTTTTTTTTTTCATATTGTGGGGTAGGCTCCTTATTCAGCTTCTGGTATGTGACTTTATCCATTAACATATTGGACAGCTGTTCTTGATAGAAGCTTTTAGTTAAAATGACTACCCCTCCCCCTTAATCCGCAGGTCTCACTACGATATCCTTCCTTTCTTCTAAAAGTTCAATACCTTCGTTAACCACTTAAGACCCGGACCAATACGCTGGTAAATGACCCAAGGTGTTTTTGCGATTCGGCACTGCGTCGCTTTAACAGACAATTGCGCGGTCGTGCGACGTGGCTCCCAAACAAAATTTGCGTCCTTTTCTTCCCACAAATAGAGCTTTCTTTTGGTGGTATTTGATCACCTCTGCGATTTTTATTTTTTGCTCTATATACAAAAATAGAGCGACATTTTTGAAAAAAAAACACTTTTTTACTTTTTGTTAAAAAAAAAATCAAACTAAATTTTAGTCAAACATTTAGGCCAAAATTTATTTAGCCACATGTCTTTAGTAAAAAAAAAAATTGCAATAAAAAAAAATAGCTACCTAGCGGGAACAGCGGCACTAATACAGCGATCAGAAAAATGATCGCTTAGTGACGCTGGCAATAGGGAGTGAAAGGGTTAACTAGGGCGGTGATCAGGGGGTTAAAACTTTATTAGGGGGGGTGGGGGGGCTATCCTGAACCTAACACTAACTGTTTTTTACACTGCCTGTCACACTGACACTAAATGCAGTGATTAAATCACTGCATTCAGTGACACTGTGACAGGGGGGTGGGGGGGGGCGATCACAAGGGGTTAATATGCCTATGTGAGTGTGTGTCAGTGTTGTGTTGGTGCACACTTACTTGTGATGTCTTCTCTCATCAGCAGCGCTGGGAAACAGCGCTGCGATGAGAGAATACATCATTTCCTCCTTCCTGTGTAAACACAGGAGGAGGAAGTGACAGGCTGGGAGCGCGCTCCCATTGGCTGGGAGCGATCGCGGGGGGGGCGGATATCACGGACATCCGCCCGCAGATCCCGGATCGCTCCCAGAGGTAGGGGGACCCCCGCACGCCGCGGAGGGGGTCCCGATGGGACCCCCGAACCGCACTCAGGCGGGGACGTAAATTTACGCCCTTGTGCCTGTACGTGCCATTCTGTGGCCGTATATGTGCGTGCGGGGGTCCTTAAGTGGTTAATGTAGCGAGGGTTAACATTATTTTTAGGGTTAATACCTTCCAGATCACGCAAAATAAGTCCTTTAAACATGTCCAATGGTTGGTTTGATCCAACCAAAGGGTTAAATAGGGACTTATTACGAAGTCCACTATCAACAAGTGCTAAGGAAGTTTCGGGATGGTGCAATTGAATTAGTTACTGTATTAAGATTCTTGTTAAGGAAATATTTTTTTCATATTTAACCTTCGCACATATTTATGCACATCAATAAATACGTCAAATTTGTTAATCGGACGATGTAGGCCACATTTCAGACCTAAATTCAAAATGTTAGTCTCTTTATCGGATAGAACTATATCGGTCAAATTAAAAATACCTCCTAATCGTAGCTCCTTTCGTGCTCTTTCCTTCTTCTTTTTTTGGACATTATGTCCGGCCCTACATCCTCTGGTTCTTCTCTCGTTGTTCTGGGTTGTACTGATCTGTCCCGATCCCATTGGGGTAAATCCCTCCATGGTTGGTTCTGATTGTTCTCTACAGGATAATAATCCCGATATTGCGGGGGCTGTTGAGGATATGAGGCCGGTCTTCCCCTGTATTGGTTCGAACCCCTGCTTCTCCTCTGCCATCCTCTGCCTCTTCCTAAAAAAGGCTGTGATGTTTGATAACCTTGCCTATTCGAATCATCTCTTAAGGGCTCAAACCTATTATGAACCGGAAGATGATACTCGTTATTAGAATAATTAGATGGGCCCATATTCCTGGATCTACCTCTTCCAGGGTTAGAGCCCCTCCTATTGGGTGTAGACTGATAGATAGGCACTTGTGGAATGGGTAGTGCTCTCCCTTCAGTACTCCTAGAAGGCTGATCAATAGTGGGTTGGGATCCTCCCACATTATCAGCTTGTTGTGTTTCCATAGTACCCGGATCATCGCTATTTCCAAAGGTTGTAGGATTTGATTGCTGCCAAACATAAATCGATTTTGTCCTAAAATCGCTGACGTCACGATGAAATTTCTTAATTTTTTTTTCTGTGTAACTACCTTCTCCAATTTCTTTTTAATACGAATACTAAAATCGATAACTTGTTGAGTATCCTTAATGGGATCAAGTTGTTTCTTTAGCTCCTCAATCTTTGCTTCCAATTTAGACATCTTTTTTAATTTCCTTTTTAAAATAAGTTCCTGGAGTTTGAGACCAGCTCCATTAAAGAAGTCAAGCCACTCCGACATAGATTCGAGGTCAGTGAGTCCATCTTGAGGGACTACCTCCCACCTTAAACTTCCTACTATAATACGCTCTTTTAAATATTGTTTGAAGGTGCAGATGTCCCACCAGGTTCTCGCCTGCTTTTCGAGACATTTACCTAAAGCACTCATAACTCCATTAAAATTAACCTGTGCGGGAGTTTGCTCATCTACTGAAAAAATACTATCCAAATCAACAGTTCTACTACTCAGAAAAAACAATGCATCCATGGCTGCTTATGAGAAAAAAAAGTTAAATCTCTAGATAAATAGAGATAAACAAGCAGGTATGGAAAAAAGTGTGCGTCACTAGGCCTAGAGGCACATCTCAGCGCCAAAGATGCTGGTATGTTTGTAAAAGTAAGTAGAACACAAACAGTTAATAAATAATTGATAAATAAGGATAATAACAAATGATGCCACCTTTGTGATTAAAGATTTTCTGACCTGTAACACTACATATATTGTCTATTTCTTGGAATGTCCTTGCAAGCTGCTTTATGTGGGCCGTACAAAAAGAAAACTTAAAATAAGAATCGCAGAACATATTGCGAACATAAAATTGGGCTACAAAGACCATAATGTGTCTTGCATTTTAAACTCCGTCATGACAAAAATCCGGCAGGTCTCAGATTTTGGGGGCGGAACAGTTGAAACCTCCTTGGAGAGGGTGTAACCGAGTGAGGGAACTCTCTAAACTTGAGACTAAATATATTTATACTGCCGATACCCTAGCTCCTAAGGGGTTAAATGTCGAATTAGACATTAATTGCTTTATAAGCGATCTCTAGCATTCTCCTTTCTACCTCATATATACATATTGTTTTTCATATATATTTTATCTATTTTTTATCTATTTTATATATTTTATATACAGGTACTCCTCGCTTAACGACCGACCTGTTTAGCGACCGTACGCACTTACGACCATCTCACCGACGGTACGAGCTAAAACGTGCTTACGTGCTAAAACGTGGTAGCGGCGGCCCTGCGTCAAAGTCATTCATGGCTGATATACAGTACTGTACACACGTACTACACTATTCTGAGGTCCGGTACAGCTGGTTTCATGGTCAGTATTCACATTTCAGCAGTAAATTATTTTTGCAAAAGAATGCAAGGATGCAAAGAAAAAAACGTTATAAACGTCTATACTATACTATACTGTACTGTACTGTATACAGACCAGGATCTCTCTCAGGCCCACACAATACAGCACAGTAGTGTGACAATATACAGTACTATACAGATATACTGTAGTACATTACAGTACTGTATGTACAGGACAGTGTAACTATTTATAAAGCTTTTTCTTCGAGGATACAAGTTGTGTGTGATCTGGGTGCCTTATTCTGTATTGTACTTTACCCCAGATGTCTCCAAAAAGGAAAAGCATGCAGTTCCTCACTTAACGACCAATTCGCTTAACGACCAAGTCGTTGAAACGGAACTCGGTCGTTAAGCGAGGAGTACCTGTATGTCATAGTTTAATTGTTCTAAATTACAGTATTTTTGTGAAATGTATGATATATTCCTTTCATCCATTTATCTACCTCTTTGGGTGAGGAATCTACCTTTACTGATTATATATGTTTTTACCTTCAGTTATTCAGCACTTGTGGAACGCATGTAATTATGGGTATCATGAGTGGCAAACATATATATCCAGATTTGATATATGACTGTATAGGAAAACTTCTTATTTTTAATTATTTTTAAATAATCTTTTAATAATGAATTACCCCCCTTTTTAATTAATGAATTAACTTTATCAGTAATTTTTTAAAGTATTTTGTTATAACCTGCATTTATGTGTATGAATATGCAGTGGTTATTAGCTCTATGTACACTTTCCTTTATGCTTGGTTTGGTTTTCATTAACCCCAGAAGCAGCATCTTTTAGTTTGGTATCATTCTCGAGTGAGTTTGATGCCAATATAGCTCTCCGTTCTCATTTATACATAAAAACTATGTCAAGAACGCTGAGTGCATCTCTATATGAGAAATAAGTTCCCCGTTTAATATATGCGCTCTGCATATTACCCTGTGTGATCGCGCCTGTTTGATTATTTTTCCCTCATGCCTGTCATTGAGGGACTCAGCGACTGACCAATGGGGGAGCTCTCCGTGCTGCCAGTTTACCCAATGACAGGACGGGAGGGCCTTTATAAGTATTCAACATTTGCTGCTTAGCCACGCCCTCAGTTGAAGTCGATTGGAAGACGAAACCAGTCAGGGCGGGGCTAACGCGGCGTTTCCAGAAGTGACGTTTTCTGCGCTCCACTGGTGGTTTCTGACCAGGAAGGACATTTGGTCTCACACACTACATGCCTGCTTCTGGGATTTCTGATTCCATCTGAAAATTGTCGTTTTATGGCTCATCTCTGCTGATTAATGGTGGAGCTTTAACCCTTATTGATCTCCTGCTGGGCTGACGGATGTTTGTGGTGAAAAGTGATTCTCTTAAGGCTTGATACTACTGCCTTTCTGGTGAGTTTAAACCCCGAAGGGGAGTGTGCCTCACTTGTGGTGAAATATCTGGGACAAGGTGTAGGATCCTGAGAATCTTTTGAGAAGCACCCATCAGTGTTTATTTCTTTTCTACATCATCTGAGCTCATTATATGTTGTTGGACATTTTAACCAGCCTTATTAGCGCTGTCTATCATCTGGACTCTGTGTTCTAATTTTGATATTATACTACAGGAATGATGCATTATGAGATGTCTGCCAAGAGTTGTGTTTTTTTGTTGTATGTGGCAGATGAGGTTTAATGTTGATATGTAAAGTTATGCACTTGGGGGGCTAAGAATATGCATGCATCGTACATACTAAGAGGGAGTACAACTAGGGGAATCACTGGTGGAGAAGGATGTGGGTGTTTTGGAAGATCATAAGCTTAATAGTATGCAATGCCAAGCTGTGGTTTCCAAAGTGAGCAAAGTTCTTTTTGGTATTAAGAGAGAGTTATGGACTCCAGAGAGTGAGAGATCATTTTGCCGCTGTACAAATCATTAGTAAGACCTCATCTGGAATTTGCAGTTCAGTTTTGGGCACCAGTTCACATAAGTGATATTGGGGAAAGTGCAGAGACGCTCAGCTATGAGGAAAGATTAGTGGAAATAAATTCTCTATTGAGACGAGATTAACCACTTCACCCCCAGAAGGTTTTACCCCCTTTCTGACCAGAGCACATTTTATTATTCGGCACTGCATCGCTTTAACTGGTTATTGCGAGGTCATGCAATGCTTTAACCAAACTAAATTTGCGTACATTTTTTCCCCACAAATGGCTTTCTTTTGATGCTATTTGATTTTTGAAAAAATATTTTTTTAACTTTTTGCTAGAATAAATATCCCCAAAAAATGTTTTTAAAAAACAAATGTCTTCATCAGTTTAGGCCAATATATAATCTTTTACATATTTTTGGTATAAAAATATTGCAATAAGCGTATATTGGTTTGCGCAAAAGTTATAGAGTCTGAAACTATTGGAAAGATTTATGGATTTTTAGCGGTATTGCGGCAGACAGATCAGACATGTTTGACACCTTTTTGGGACCATTGACATATATACAGAGATCAGTGCTATACATTTACTGTGTAATTTACACTAGTAGGGAAGGGGGTTAACACTAGGGGGTTATCAAGGGGTTAAATGTGTGTTCCCTCAGTGTGTTCTAACTGTATGGGGATAGGACTGAGTAGGAGAGGTGACATTTCGCTGTTTCTACTTACTAGGAACCAACGACATGTCTCCTCCTCCTCTGACAGCATGGGGATTTGTATGTTTACACACAAATCCCCGTGCTAGCGCTCGCGTGTGGCTGTGCAGCGAGCATGCACATCCATCTGGCAGCCCGCACGTTCCTCCGGCGGCTGTTAAAGGAAGCCTGTACAGCAAGGGTCCTCAAACTATGGCCTTCCCGTTGTTCAGGAACTAAAATTCCCATCATGCCTAGTCATGTCTGTGAATGTCAGAGTTTTACAATGCCTCATGGGACTTGTAGTTCCGCAACAGCTGGAGGGCCGTAGTTTGATGATCCATGCTGTACAGGGTTTTGGGCAGGAGCCCCATTCTGCCCCTGTATATGTACACGAGCCAGTCGGGAACCGGTTAAGGGGGGATATGATCAACATGTATAAATACATAAGTGGTCTATATAGTGAACTTGGTGTTGAGTTATTCATTTTAAGGTCATCACAGAAGACAAGGATGCACTCAACTTCTAAAGTGATTTAATCTCCAAATACGGAAAGGTTTCTTCACAGTAAGAGCTGTGAAAATGTGGAAAAGACTCCCTCAAGGGCTGGTTCTTGCTTTGTAGGTTGCTTTCTAAAAGGCCTAGATTATTTCCTAAATGTACATAATATAACTGCATACTAAGCAAAGTTGATGTAGGGAATATCCGATTGCCTCTTGGGGGATCAGGAAGGATTTTTTTCCCCTGCTACAGCAATTTGAATTATGCTTTGCTGTTTTTTTTTTTTTGGCCTTCTTCTTGATCAACTGTGGGTATAGGCTTGTTCAGGGCTCAAAATTTCAAGCCCTGAGCTACTAGCCAGGCCTCAAGAGTTACTCGCCACCAGTTGCCCCACCTAATTCATACACTGCCCTGCGCCTAATTGCACCCGTAAACATGCCCTCGTAGATTATCTCATGGAATGACACTGTTAAATGTTTTATGCAGAATCAAGTTACACAAATAAATATTAACAACCAACAACATGGTACAGGGCACTGGGGGCAGACCAGAGGGACAGGGCACTGGGGGCAGACCAGAGGGACAGGGCACTGGGGGCAGACCAGAGGGACAGGGCACTGGGGGCAGACCAGAGGGACAGGGCACTGGGGGCAGACCAGAGGGACAGGGCACTGGGGCAGACCAGAGGGACAGGGCACTGGGGGCAGACCAGAGGGACAGGGCACTAGAACTGGGTCTCTTCCCCATTCTCTTGCTGTCTCCTCTGCAACTCCCATCCATCCTCCCTCTCTCTCTCTCTCCCCCTCTCCTATTCATCTCATCATCAGGAGCCTATGTGTGCGGCTCCATGCTTGCATGTCCCCACTTCCCCCTTTTATTCAGGCTGGCAGTGACGAGAGAAGCTGCAGCACAGCGGGAGGGAGTACAATCCAGCACTGAGATCCACACAACTGCACAACCATTGACACCACTGCACAGCGCACACTGACACCGCACAGCACACATTGAGACCAGTCTGTTTGCAGTGCTCAGGCTGAACTGTTGGAGCGCAATCCTCCACCTCACTTATTACCTTCTGCTCCCTGCTCTCCAGTTTCATTGGTCGGGGGGAGGGGGCAGGCTCAGAGAGGTCATACTGTTGGGTCCCATGGCTTAATGAGAATTGTAAGGAGAGCACCTGTGTACTGCTCTGCCTGTGCGCGGCTCACCAGACTACTTTTCCCGAGCATGCACCTTTCCTCTTCGGCCACCAATCTTATCGGGACTATAAGTGTAGGCACAGATTGGAGGGAGATTGGTCATGCAGCCCTGTCATCACTCGCCCCTAGCTTAAATCCACTCGCCAAATGCTAGTAGGCGAGTGGAAATTTTGAGGGCTGGGCTTGTGTATATGAAATTGTATGTATGTTTTTCCCCTTTTTTTATTGGTTAAACTAGATGGACTTGTGTCTTTTTCTTTTTTGTACACCACGGGACACAGAGCGACATAGTAATCACTATGTGGGTTATAGAGTCTACCTTCAGGTGATGGACACTGGCACACCCAAGACAGGAAGTCCCCTCCCCTATATAACCCCTCCCATACCGGGAGTACCTCAGTTTTGTCGCCAGTGTCTTAGGTGTTGGTCACGGTTAACTTATGTTCACTCAGTGCCGATCCTGACCTCCCTGGGGCCCGAAGCAAAATGACATGGCACATTAAAAATGAGAAGCGGGGGGCGCTAACGACAGTGACATGTCACATTAAAGAAAGTTGAGAAGTGGGTGGAGGGGGTGTTCTGCTGTCAGAAATGACATCTTACATTAAATTGAGAAGCAAGGGATGCTGACTTCTTCTCCCATGCAGCCAGCGAGTTGAGAAGCGGGGGTTAGGGGGCGAAAATTACTTCTTACCAGGCGGGGCCTCTAGTTATTTGGGAGGCCCTTCGCAGCTTTGCGGGGCTCTAAGCGGCTTGCATAGTGAGCCTATAGGGCGGATCGGCCATGCCAACCATTGTGCTACTGAGTGCATATTTGTGATCAACTGCTTTGCTGAGCATACTCTCCTTTTAATGTATATTGACTTAGGTTGGATTATTTAAGTCAACTTAACACATCTACATTAATTAAAAAATTGGTCTCACATAAAAAGGTCTTAAATAGAATGACCAACCAATTATTATGCCCACACAAACATGAACCTTCAAACATCTGTTCTTGAACTGTATATTTACACAACCTGCAATAAAAAGCACATGCCACAAAATAATAAAAAAAAACACATGAAAATGAGTACACATGAAAATTACTTACGTCTTCTGAGGACTCTTCGAATTCTTTCCATCTGCTCTGGCTCTCAGATTTTCAAATCACTCCATCTCTTGCGCAACTGCTCCCTGGACCTCTGCACCCCAAATTTTGCATGGATAGCCCTCCGTACCTTATCCATGATCTGGGCCTTTATTTTATTGGGGTTTTTGTAAGGCCCTTTTTTGCCGTCATAGTCGTCCTTTTTTTTAAATAGCCACCATGTCAACCATCTCTTCAAAGCTCATGTTGGTGGCTTTGTACCTCCTGCTCCTCCTGGTTAGGGATGAGCTTCGCGTTCGATGCGAACGCATGTTTGCATCGAACATTGCACGTTCGATCGTTCGTCGAAAACGAACAAATCGGGTCGTTCGCGCCAAATTCGAATGACCCATAATTCACTGCGGCGTTGTGCGCTGATGATTGGCCAAGCATGCACCATGACCCCGCATGCTTGGCCAATCACAGCGGCCAAAAAACGAAGAGACCTAATTGGCCAAAGCCTGGGTGCTTTGGCCAATTAGGGCTCAGGGCTTTAGCACACAATATAAAAGGCCGCCTCCCGGGCGGCCTCGTGTAGTGTGTTCCGCCTTTCTTAGAGAAGTCTGACAGAGAGAGAGATAGATAGATAGAGACACAGGGGTAGATTCACATAGATCAGCGAATCTTTTGATCCGTGTGATGTATCTTTTTTACGATCCGTCTGCGCCAGTTTTTGAGGCAAGTGCTGTATTCAGAAAGCACTTGCCTCGTAAGTTGCCCTGGCGGATCGTAAATCCCCCGGCGGAATGCGAATTCCGCGGCTAGGGGGAGTTCACTATTTAAATCACGTGCGTCCCCACGCCGATCGTACTGCGCATGCGCCGCCGGCTCAATTTCCCAGCGTGCATTGCCTCAAATGACGTCGCAAGGACGTCATTGTGTTCGACGCTTACGTTATTAACGTATGGCCGTATTCCCGAACCACTTACGTAAACAACGTAAAAAATTCGAAACTCGACGCGGGAACGACGGCCATACTTAACATAGGATACGCCGCACTTACCCCGCATATAGCAGGGGTAACTATCCGCCGGAAAATGGCGAACGCAAACGACGTAAAAAAAAAAGCGACGGCCGGGCGTTCGTTTCTAAATCGGCGGTTCTCCTCATTTGCATATTCGTTGCGTATAATAACAGAAGCGCCACCTAGCGGACGGCAGGAGATTGCAGCCTAACATCCGACAGTGTAACTCACTTACACCAGTCGGCTCTAAGGGAGGTCTATGCGAAACCTGATTCGAGGAATCAGCTGCATAGATCCGAGCGTCGGATCTCACAGATACGACGGTGTATCAGTAGATACACCGTCGTATCTCTATGTGAATCTACCCCACAGTGTATTTTCAGATAGAAAGATAGATCCATCAGGGAGGCTAGTAGTCAGTATAGTTAAATTTACAGTTTGTAGAGAATATATTGACATCCAGGGGTGGACTGACAACTCATGGGGCCCCCGGGCAATAGAAGATTATGGGGCCCCCGAGCTTACAGATGGTCACCACGCAAGGAGGCAGTGAAGAGGTGGGGCAGCTAAAATCTCTGGATTTTCACATCAAAAGCATGTCGGTTTCAGACATATCAGGGACAGATGTAAAAAAAACAGATATTTACATACTGTCCCTGGTTTTACTGAGCCTGGCAACCCTGGTGGGGCCCCCTAGTGGCATGGGGCCCTCGGGCAGTGCCCGAGTGACTCAATGGTCAGTTGACATCTCTAGGAGTTGTCAATATATTTATAAACTGTATAGCTTAGCTAGATCTGCTATTAGTATCTGTCAGGCAGGAGATTGTGCTTGATGCAGTGCTCTAACGTGTTAGTCAATGTGTGCTAGTTAATTGCACATAGACGCATTACCTGTTACTGCAAGTGTGCTATTTATTTGCACAGAAAGGCAGTTGCTGTTGATGCAAGTGGGCTATTGAATTGCACAGAAACGCAGTCGCTCTGACTGTGCGTGTGCTGGTTAATACCACCTTAGCGCATTTGGTGTCACCGCACGTGTGCTGTTACATACCACCTGAGCGCATTTGGTGTCACCGCACGTGTGCTGTTACATACCACCTGAGCGCAGTTAGTGTCACTGTACGTGTGCTGTTACATACCACCTGAGCGCATTTGGTGTCACCGCACATGTGCTGTTACATAGCACCTGAGTGCATTTGGTGTCACCGCACGTGTTCTGTTACATACCACCTGAGCGCATTTGGTGTCACCGCACGTGTGCTGTTACATACCACCTGAGCGCATTTGGTGTCACTGCACGTGTGCGGTTACATACCACCTGAGTGCATTTGGTGTCACCGCACGTGTGCTGTTACATACCACCTGAGCGCATTTGGTGTCACCGCACGTGTGCTGTTACATACCACCTGAGTGCAGTTGGTGTCACTGTACGTGTGCTGTTACATACCACCTGAGCTCATTTGGTGTCACCGCACGTGTGCTGTTACATACCACCTGAGCTCATTTGGTGTCACCGCACGTGTGCTGTTACATACCACCTGAGCGCATTTGGTGTCACCGCACGTGTGCTGTTATATACCACCTGAGTGCAGTTAGTGTCACTGTACGTGTGCTGTTACATACCACCTGAGCGCATTTGGTGTCACCGCACGTGTGCTGTTACATACCACCTGAGCGCATTTGATGTCACTGCACGTGTGCTGTTACATACCACCTGAGCGCATTGTGCTGTTATATATTATGTAACGGTCACCACCGTTTATGACCTTCCATCCAACCACGATAAGCTTATCCGACACTCCACAATCCTGCATACATGATCCATATTATTCCCCAGAAAATTAGACTGACTGCTCTATCTTCTGGTTTCCAAATATATGAACACTTTAATGGTATTTTCTCAGCTTCTTATACAGTTTACAAGTATGTGACAGTAATCACAGGACAATACAATATCCACCCCCCCCCCCCTTCACACCATGGGGGGCTTCAATCACATTCTAAAAGACATTCAGGTAAGCTAATTATGTAGACATGTCGGCACCACATCATCAATAGAGTTAACTCAGAGAGAATGACATTCCTGTAGATAATGACATCAAAACAAACTACTATCACACAATGATTTTCCCTTTTGAATAATATACAATCACAGAAAGTCTTCACACCCATATAAGGAACCTCAATCACATTACCTAGACAGACTTACTGTCTCTAAAGGGCTTGACACCTTTGTAGAATAGACAGTGTACGGTCTAGGAGTAGATGCAATTAACACCTTTCAAAAGAATAAAATGTCTTTAACAAGCCGGGTCACTTAACATTTCAATAGCCGGAGCTAAGCATTGAATAAGCTTGTAATGTCCCTCTCCTGTGTAACAGGTGTCAATATGGACCCCTTGTAATATGCCAGTCCTGCAATATGAATTATTATTAATGTCCCATCTCATGTAATACAGGAATTATGATTCTTTGTCACCCTATGGCCCTAGTGGACATAAGGTGACCCTAGACATAGGAGAATCTCAGTCTGTCACGGTTCATTCCGTTACATACTACCTGAGCGCAGTTAGTGTCACCGCACGTGTGCTGTTACATACCACCTGAGCACATTTGTTGTCACTGCATGTGTGCTGTTATATACCACCTGAGCGCAGTTAGTGTCACTGCACGTGTGCTGTTACATACCACCTAAGCGCAGTTAGTGTCACTACACGTGTGCTGTTACATACCACCTGAGCGCAGTTAGTGTCACTGTACGTGTGCTGTTACATACCACCTGAGCGCATTTGGTGTCACCGCACGTGTGCTGTTACATACCACCTGAACGCAGTTGGTGTGACTCCACTTGTGCTGTTACATACCACCTAAACGCAGTTGGTGTCACTGCGCTTGTGCTGTTACATAGCACCTGAACGCATAAATATGTCTGGAAGGACAACAAAGAGAGGCAGAGTCACTAGGGCAAGCAGGCTCTGCATCTAGAGGTAACGCTGGTGGTGCATCCTCTTCAGCACGTGGCCGTGGCCGCTCGTCCTTTTCGGGAGCTGGCCGTGTTGAGCCTTAAGATGCAGAGAAATTAGTAGAGTGGATGACCAAGCCGTCCTGATCCTCTCTCACACAGACTGATCGAAGGTTATCTGGCAAAGCAGCTGCCAGGGCATCCTCTTCCCTCTGCACAATGGCTTCACACAATACTTCCCTAGTTTCAACACAGTGTTGGGTACATGCTGCAGGAAGATGCGCGTTTTGAAGACTCCAATGACGGAACACAGGTAGAGGAAGGCATTGATGTGAGCCCAGGGAGAGGGGGTGGCCGAGAGGGACAGCAATCTGGCAGTGATGATGTTCCCCCAGCTGGAGCATACTGCTAGGTTTTTGACAGTGATGAGGAGGGAGGGGATGATGCAACTTATGTCGCAAGCGTATCTCGCGTGGCCAAAACATCAACCGCCTGAGTTCGTGCAATGTGCAGTACCTCAGTGGCAAGTACCAAAACGCCACTTTTTCTCACGGAAGGCGATTCCGGCTCTCTACCGGCATGTGGAAGGCAATGTCCATGCCTCGCTGGACAAGACGGTCAGTGGTAAGGTGCATCTTACCGCTGACTCATGGTCCAGCAGGCATGGACAGGGACGTTACCTGTCTTTTACGGTGCATTGGGTGACTCTGCTGGCAGCTGGGAAGGACGCAGGGCAAGGTCCAGTAGTTTTGGAGGTTGTTCCGCCACCACGCCTCCAAAACACTACTACTGCTTGTGACACACCTCCTATCCACCCCCTCCTCTGTGGCCTCTTCCTGTGGTGAGGTTTTCTCCGAACCAGCCGTGCTCCGTAGGCGTACGAGGGGCTACGCAGGAATGCAGGCCAAGAGATGCCATGTGGTGCTAGGGCTGGTGTGCTTGGGAGACAGGAGCCACACTGGGGAGGAGGTTTTGTCAGCTCTGCAGGGTCAGGCTGAGAGGTGGTTGACGCCACGCCAGCTGAAGCCTGGAATGGTGGTCAGCGATAATGGCACCAACCTCCTCTCTGCCCTGCGACAGGGAAAACTCGCCCACGTGCCCTGTTTTGCGCATGTCCTCAATTTGGTGGTGCAGCGGTTCTTGGTCAGGTACCCGGGCTTGCAGGATGTCCTGAAGCAGGCCAGGAAAGTGTGTGCATTTCCGGAGGTCATATAATGCCACTGCTCGGCTGACTGACCTCCAAAGGGAATACAACCTGCCCAAGAACCGCCTAATTTGTGACATGCCCACCAGATGGAACTCAACGTTGGCCATGCTGCAGCGTGTGCACACGCAGCAACGGGCCATCAATGAGTACCTGTGCCAATATGGCAGCAGAACTGGGTCAGGGGAGCTAGTTTTTTTCCCCACGCCAGTGGGCCTTGATCAGGGATGCATGCACTGTCCTGTCACCATTTGAGGAGGCCACGAGGATGGTGAGCAGTGACAGTGCATGCATCAGTGAGGCTGTCCCTCTTATTCACATGTTGGAGCACACGCTACGTGGAATAATGGGCAGGGCCCTTGAGTCAGAACAGAGGGAGGAAGAGGAAGACTTCCTTACCTCTCAAGGCCCCCTTTACCCAGACAGGGGTCCTGCTTGCCCACCTAGCACACAGGAGGAGGAGGAAGATGATTGTATCAGCAGCATGGAGGTTGAGCCTAGCACTCAGCAGCAGCAGTCTTCAAGGGATCATTTACAGTCCCAAGGAGCACGTGGACTTTTACGTGGCTGGGATGAGGTGCCTGTGGATCCTGTCGTACTCGGTGACCCAGAGGACTGTGCCCCGAATGCCTCTGCAAACCTACGCTGCATGGCCTCCCTGATCCTGCAAAGCCTGCGTAAGGATCCTCGTGTACGTGCTATCAAGGAGAGGGATCATTACTGGCTGGCGACTCTCCTTGATCCACATTACAAGAGTAAGGTTGCGGACCTTATGTTGCCATCGCAGAGGGAGCAGAAGATGAAACTTCTGCGGGAGGCCTTGCAGAAGGGTCTGTGCAATGCGTTCCCAGAACCGGGGGGATTACCAAAACCTGGCTCTGGGCAACGTCTTGCTGAAGCTTCGGTGAGTCACAGAAGGGGCGGTGGAGAAGGTGGTCGTCTGACCGATGCGTTCAGGCAGTTTTTTAGTCCGCAGCCCCAAGGTCTGACCGGTTCCAGCATCCATCGCCAGCGTCTGGTTTACATGGTCCGGGAATACCTAGGGGCAAGATCCGACTATGACACCTTCCCCACCGGAAATCCTCTGGCTTACTGGGTCTTGAGGATGGATCACTGGCCAGAGCTTGCACAGTACGCAATTGAGCTACTGGCTTGCCCTGCATCCAGTGTTCTTTCAGAACGCACATTCAGTGCTGCTGGAGGCTTTGTGACCGATCACAGGGTGCGCCTGTCCACTGACTCTGTTGATCGACTGACCTTCATCAAAATGAATCAGGCTTGGATCAACACCAGCTACCAAGCACCTGATGCTGATGTTACAGAATAATATTTTTTTTTGAAATGTCGGATCCCTTTTAGACTGCGTATGCTGATGCTGAGTGACTGTCCTCTTATGCTGCTGATGGAATATCCTTCTTGCTGATAGCTAGTAAGAAATGTTGTGTTTCTGGGCTCCGCCACCAGTGCCTAAGGCACAATTTTTCTGCCCCTGTTTAACAGGGGCGCCTAGTAACAATTTTTGATGCAATACTTTGCACGTGGCTACTTGTTGCGCTCCAATTGGAGTTATTGGGAGGGTTTGAAGTGTTGTGTTGTGCCCAAGGCACACTTTTTCTGCCCCTGTTTAACAGGAGCGCCTAATAACAATTTTTGATGCAATACTTTGCACGTGGCTCTTTGTTGTCCTCCAATTAGAGTTATTGTGAGGGGTTGCAGTGTTGTGCCTAAGGCCCAATTTTTGTGCCCCTGTTTAACAGGGGCGTCTAATAACATTTTTTGATGCAATACTTTGCACGTGGCTGTTTGTTGTCCTCCAATTGCAGGTATTGTGAGGGGTTGCAGTGTTGTGTTGTGCATGAGGCACAATTTTTCAGCCCGTTTAACAGGGGCGCCTAATAACAATTTTTGATGCAATACTTTGCACATGGCTCTTTGTTGTCCTCCAATTAGAGTTATTGTGAGGGGTTGCAGTGTTGTGTTGTGCCATTTTTTGTGCCCCTGTTTAACAGGGGCGTCTAATAACAATTTTTGATGCAATACTTTGGCACGTGCCTCTTCATTGCGCTCCAATTACAGTATCTGTGAGGGGTTTCAGTGTTTTAGGCAGCATTGATATAATAAGAAGCCAGACATTGTTGAGTATCCAAAAATATTTATTGTATCACACTGAAAATGTGTGATTTTATTTTATTTTTTTAAATATCAAACTAGAAATGTTTTATTTTTTATTTTTAAGACCTATATTTTTGCATTAAAATAATTGTCTACATCTACTGGTTTTTATTTTTTTATTTTTTTAAACCCTCCCCAGAATGTCAACAAGATTTTTCAGGTTTTGGAGCACCTTCTTGTTGTTCTTTATGGTCTTCAAGAGGGCGAGGTTTGTGTCCTCTATTTCATCCATGCAGCAAATTATCCCCCCAACTATCATCTGGGCACTGTCGGTGTCTAAGCCGCCCCCAACAGCTCGTACACCTGAAATTTGGAAAAAAAACATGTAATTAAAATTATGCAGGCCTACATGTATTACCTGAAGCTGTGCTGTATGACACTGACCTGATGTGGTGGCATTTTGCACTTCCTGCACATCCGGCGAGGGTGGGGCTTGGCATTGTGTGGGGTTGGTCGGCTCCACTGCTGCAACTTGATTGCGGCCTATGAGATTGTAAAAAAAGGGATAGATGTATCAAAAAGATTAGAGGCCTGAAAGAGGAATATCAATCATTCTTTTTAAAAAGTGTCGTACAATTGTGTGTTTTTACAATCCTAAGCTTAACACAGGATTTTATCCATTACCAAAGCTGCTGCATTTCTCTATCTTTGGCCAAGTTTCCTACATGGCAAAACAACAAGTTGACACTGGATCACCTCTGTGTGAAATGCTAACTAACTAGGTTGTTCTTGTGACCAACACTCAGTGCCCATCCTGACCTCCCTGGGGCCCGAAGCAAAATGACATGGCACATTAAAAATGAGAAGCTGGGGGGCGCTAACGACAGTGACATGTCACATTAAAGAAAGTTAAGAAGTGGGTGGAGGGGGTGTTCTGCTGTCTGAAATGACATCTTACATTAAATTGAGAAGCAAGGGGTGCTGACTTCTTGCCTCTTCTCACATGCAGCCAGCGAGTTGAGAAGCGGGGGTTAGGGGGCGAAAATCACTTCTTACCAGGCAGGGCCTCTAGTTATTTGGGGGGCCCTAAGCGGCTTGCATAGTGAGCCTATAGGGCGGATCGGCCATGCCAACCATTGTGCTACTGAGTGCATATGTGTAATCAACTGCTTTGCTGAGCATACTCTCCTTTTTAATGTATATTGACTTAAGTTGGATTATTTAAATCAACTTAATAACACATCTACATTAATTAAAAAAATTCTCACATAAAAAGGTCTTAAATAGAATGACCAACCAATTATTATGCCCACACAAACATGAACCTTCAAACATCTGTTCTTGAACTGTATATATACACAACCTGCGATAAAAAGCACATGCCACAAAATAAAAATAAAAAAAATAATTCAGAGCAGACATGAAAATTACTTACGTCTTCTGAGGACTCTTCGAATTCTCTCCATCTGCTCTGGCTCTCGGATTTTCAAATCACTCCATCTCTTGCGCAACTGCTCCGTGGACCTCTGCACCCCGAATTTTGCATGGATAGCCCTCCGTACCTTATCTATGATCTGGGCCTTTAGTTTATTGGGGTTTTTGTAAGGCCCTTTTTTGCCGTCGTAGTCCTCCTTTTTTAAAATAGCCACCATCTCAACCATCTCTTCGAAGCTCATGTTGGTGGCTTTGTACCTCCTGCTCCTCCTGCCTGGCCTGTCTCCTGCCTGGTTGCAGCTTGCTGTCTCTCCTCCATTATGTCTTCAGACTCCTCTCCACATTGACTGACTAAAAAGGGGTGTGGCAATCACTAGGACGAATGTCATGGGCGTGGAAACGTGCAGAGCTTCTCACATGCGCAGTGTATAAAGGGATAGAGAACGTCATTTACAGTCGGTAGAAATCGTCGGAAAAACGATCGTGCAATACGACGATACGAAACTTTTTTTTTTTTAGACTTAATGATCAGTGGATGAGTTTGTGGGTTAGATATGGGTAGAAACCTAAGGCTTGACTGACATTATTATTTTTTTGCTAAATTTTGACTTGCAGAAATAATGGATGCTTTCAGAGAACAGGAGTTCTTCACAGAATTTGTTCAAAGGGGGCCCCGGATGGCAACCCCCCCTTTTTTCTACAATTTTTCTTTCACAAAGAAATAATTGAGCCAAGATCTGGCATTGTAATGGCCCCCCACCACCCCTAAAATAATCAACATATTGTTGCCACACAGCATGTGCGCTTTGGGGGGGCCAAGCCTGTATGGCCACAGGCTCACGGCCACCACTGGAACATCAATGGCCTCATCACCAGGCACAAGTGTCATGTAGTTTGTTGAGGGTCTCTTTAGGAAATTGTGCAATATGCAACAGCAAAGTATGACATGGTTCAGATTCTATGTAACAAACCTACAGTCCTTGTCTTGTTTGCACCGCTTGTATACTGCTGTTTAAAGTATATAGGGTCTTGTCAGGGCCAATCCTCCCTATAGGCGCACTATGCAAACCGCTTAGGGCCATGCAAAGCTGCAAAGGGCCCCCAAAATTACTAGAGGCCCCGTCTGGTGAGAAGTCATTTTCGCACCCTCACCCGGCTTCTAAACTCGCTGGCTGAGTCATTTCCGACAGCAGAACACCCCCTCCCCCCGCTTCTCAACTTTCTTTAATGTGACATGTCACTGTCGTCAGATTTTGCTTAGGGCCCCAGGGAGGTCAGGATCGGCACTGGGTCTTGTAAAGACCTGGGGGGAGTGGTGGTGGGGAAACTCATGCTATTTTTTTCCATGATTTTTATCCATATTGCAGGGACCAAACATTACTTTAAAGCCGCAAGCAGTATTAAATTACTTTTTTCTGAGAGTAATCTCATGTTGTGCAGGGACATTTCTAAACACGTGCCACTACTATAGACACACAGCAGGTACAATATTTAAAAGGATATTTTTTTCACTTTAAGCATTATTAAAATCGCTGCTCCAGAAAAAAATAGTTTTAAAAAAAAAAATTCCATTGATACATGTTGCCTGGTGCAAGACCCAGGTTCTCAAAGACGTTTTCCAACAATAACTTGAATATTGGTCTTTAAAATTAGCGTTTTTGAATTCGAACGTTCGAGTCCTATAGCCTTCAATGGGGTTATAAATGCGATCTGTTCGACGGTTCTGGTGCGAACCGATCGTGGATATGTTCGGCTCATCCCTAGTCCTTAGTCTGTTTTTCTTAAGCAAACTGTTTTGGGATTTGGACATTTTTACTTAGGAGTGTACTCACTTTTGTTTCCAGCGGTTTAGACATTAATGGCTGTGTGTTGTTATTTTGAGGGGACAGCAAATTGACACTTTTATACAAGCTATACACTCAATACTTTACATTGTAGCAAAGTGTAATTTCTTTATTGTTGTCACATAAAAATATATAATAAAATATTTACAAAAATGTGAGGGATGTACTCACTTTTGTGGGATACTGTGTGTGTGTGTGTGTGTGTGTGTGTGTGTGTGTGTGTGTGTGTGTGTGTGTGTGTGTGTGTGTATATACAGTGCGGAAAATAAGTATTTGAACACCCTGCTATTTTGCAAGTTCTCCCACTTGGAAATCATGGAGGGGTCTGAAATTGTCATCGTAGGTGCATGTCCACTGTGAGAGACATAATCAAAAAAAAAAATTCCAGAAATCACAATTTATGAATTTTTAACTATTTATTTGTATGATACAGCTGCAAAGAAGTATTTGAACACCTGTCTATCAGCTAGAATTCTGACCCTCAAAGACCTGTTAGTCTGCCTTTAAAATGTCCACCTCCACTCCATTTATTATCCTAAATTAGATGCACCTGTTTGAGGTCATTAGCTGCATAAAGACACCTGTCCACCCCATACAATCAGTAAGAATCCAACTACTAACATGGCCAAGACCAAAGAGCTGTCCAAAGACACTAGAGACAAAATTGTACACCTCCACAAGGCTGGAAAGGGCTACGGGGAAATTGCCAAGCAGCTTGGTGAAAAAAGGTCCACTGTTGGAGCAATCATTAGAAAATGGAAGAAGCTAAACATGACTGTCAATCTCCCTCGGACTGGGGCTCCATGCAAAATCTCACTTCGTGGGGTCTCAATGATCCTAAGAAAGGTGAGAAATCAGCCCAGGACTACACGGGAGGAGCTGGTCAATGACCTGAAAAGAGCTGGGACCACCGTTTCCAAGGTTACTGTTGGTAATACACTAAGACGTCATGGTTTGAAATCATGCATGGCACGGAAGGTTCCCCTGCTTAAACCAGCACATGTCAAGGCCCGTCTTAAGTTTGCCAATGACCATTTGGATGATCCAGAGGAGTCATGGGAGAAAGTCATGTGGTCAGATGAGACCAAAATAGAACTTTTTGGTCATAATTCCACTAACCGTGTTTGGAGGAAGAAGAATGATGAGTACCATCCCAAGAACACCATCCCTACTGTGTAGCATGGGGGTGGTAGCATCATGCCTTGGGGGTGTTTTTCTGCACATGGGACAGGGCGACTGCACTGTATTAAGGAGAGGATGACCGGGGCCATGTATTGCGAGATTTTGGGCAACAACCTCCTTCCCTCAGTTAGAGCTTTGAAGATGGGTCGAGGCTGGGTCTTCCAACATGACAATGACTCGAAGCACACAGCCAGGATAACCAAGGAGTGGCTCTGTAAGAAGCATATCAAGGTTCTGGCGTGGCCTAGCCAGTCTCCAGACCTAAACCCAATAGAGAATCTTTGGAGGGAGCTCAAACTCTGTGTTTCTCAGCGACAGCCCAGAAACCTGACTGATCTAGAGAAGATCTGTGTGGAGGAGTGGGCCAAAATCCCTCCTCCAGTGTGTGCAAACCTGGTGAAAAACTACAAGAAACGTTTGACCTCTGTAATTGCAAACAAAGGCTACTGTGCCAAATATTAACATTGATTTTCTCAGGTGTTCAAATACTTATTTGCAGCTGTATCATACAAATAAATAGTTAAAAAATCATATATTGTGATTTCTGGAATTTTTTTTTTTGGATTATGTCTCTCACAGTGGACATTCACCTACGATGACAATTTCAGACCCCTCCATGATTTCCAAGTGGGAGAACTTGCAAAATAGCAGGGTGTTCAAATACTTATTTTCCGCACTGTATATACAGTGCGGAAAATAAGTATTTGAAAACCCTGCTATTTTGCAAGTTCTCCCACTTGGAAATCATGGAGGGGTCTGAAATTGTCATCGTAGGTGCATGTCCACTGTGAGAGACATAATCAAAAAAAATTCCAGAAATCACTATTTATGAATTTTTAACTATTTATTTGTATGATACAGCTGTAAAGAGGTATTTGAACACCTGTCTATCAGCTAGAATTCTGACCCTCAAAGACCTGTTAGTCTGCCTTTAAAATGTCCACCTCCACTCCATTTATTATCCTAAATTAGATGCACCTGTTTGAGGTCATTAGCTGCATAAAGACACCTGTCCACCCCATACAATCAGTAAGAATCCAACTACTAACATGGCCAAGACCAAAGAGCTGTCCAAAGACACTAGAGACAAAATTGTACACCTCCACAAGGCTGGAAAGGGCTACGGGGAAATTGCCAAGCAGCTTGGTGAAAAAAGGTCCACTGTTGGAGCAATCATTAGAAAATGGAAGAAGCTAAACATGACTGTCAATCTCCCTCGGACTGGGGCTCCATGCAAAATCTCACCTCGTGGGGTCTCAATGATCCTAAGAAAGGTGAGAAATCAGCCCAGGACTACACGGGAGGAGCTGGTCAATGACCTGAAAAGAGCTGGGACCACCGTTTCCAAGGTTACTGTTGGTAATACACTAAGACGTCATGGTTTGAAATCATGCATGGCACAGAAGGTTCCCCTGCTTAAACCAGCACATGTCAAGGCCCGTCTTAAGTTTGCCAATGACCATTTGGATGATCCAGAGGAGTCATGGGAGAAAGTCATGTGGTCAGATGAGACCAAAATAGAACTTTTTGGTCATAATTCCACTAACCGTGTTTGGAGGAAGAAGAATGATGAGTACCATCCCAAGAACACCATCCCTACTGTGAAGCATGGGGGTGGTAGCATCATGCTTTGGGGGTGTTTTTCTGCCCATGGGACAGGGCGACTGCACTGTATTAAGGAGAGGATGACCGGGGCCATGTATTGCGAGATTTTGGGCAACAACCTCCTTCCCTCAGTTAGAGCTTTGAAGATGGGTCGAGGCTGGGTCTTCCAACATGACAATGACCCGAAGCACACAGCCAGGATAACCAAGGAGTGGCTCTGTAAGAAGCATATCAAGGTTCTGGCGTGGCCTAGCCAGTCTCCAGACCTAAACCCAATAGAGAATCTTTGGAGGGAGCTCAAACTCTGTGTTTCTCAGCGACAGCCCACAAACCTGACTGATCTAGAGAAGATCTGTGTGGGGGAGTGGGCCAAAATCCCTCCTCCAGTGTGTGCAAACCTGGTGAAAAACTACAAGAAACGTTTGACCTCTGTAATTGCAAACAAAGGCTACTGTACCAAATATTAACATTGATTTTCTCAGGTGTTCAAATACTTATTTGCAGCTGTATCATACAAATAAATAGTTAAAAAAATCATACATTGTGATTTCTGGAGTTTTTTTTTTTGATTATGTCTCTCACAGTGGACATGCACCTACGATGACAATTCCAGACCCCTCCATGATTTCCAAGTGGGAGAACTTGCAAAATAGCAGGGTGTTCAAATACTTATTTTCCGCACTGTATCTATATATAGATCTATATCTATCTATCTATCTATCTATCTATATTATAAATACATTTGTGGAGAAAGGATATCAGCGAAAAAAACTTGAAATTTAAAAAAGAGGTCAAGGAAATGAATATTATTATGAATAAATGAATAAAGATGACATCATAGCAGGAATGCAGAATAAGAAAAAGAAAAGAAAAACCACAGATGTAGCTTTTTTGACCGGATATAACATACAACATAAGGACAAAAATATTCAAAAAATACTGGCCCATTTTACAATCTGATAAAGGCCTGAAACACTTGTTACCGAACCGACCGAGTTTCATATACCGCAGAGCCCCCAACCTGAGGAATCGATTGGTCCATAATGCAATTGACCCCCCAAAACAGATCCAAATTTTTAAAAATCTTAAGGGCTTCCACAAATGTGGTAAGTGCTTACCCTGCCGGGTCAGCAAAAAGACAAATAAGAAAATAACCGATTTTACCTCAACAACTAACGCATCCACACACAAAATAAGGGAACTTATGTAGTAGTACACATGTTACATACGTCCTGGAATGCCCATGTCATAAACAATATGTAGGTAGAACAACAAGAGAACTACATATCAGGATTAGAGAGCACATAGCTAATATTAAAAAAGGGTTCCATAAACATAGCGTGTCTAGGCATTTTAGAGATTACCACCACAAAGACCCAGGATGTATGACTTTTTATGGAATCGATAAAATAAAAGAACATTGGAGGGGGAGAATAAAACCATAAAAGTATCCCAAAACGAAACACGGTGGATCTATACGTTGGATACCCTCCAACCGGCCGGTATGAACATTGATGTAGATTTAAATTGTTATTAACTAATTTTTAAAATATATGTTTTAAAAAATATATTTATTATATACATTTTTACATACATACTTTTATATAATACCTTATCCATCTTTTATACTATCAATTCTCCTTTTATTATGTTCTCCGAATACATTAATGAGTAGCATATATTTACTGTCCTTACACTATTATGAATATTCGAATTCTATGATATATGTTTTAATGAAACATATATTTATAATCTCCATCATAACTGAAAATTTATTTATTTCTCCTCATATAAATTATACCTCCTCACACAGTTATTTAAACTTTACGTTATTTTTCTTATTATTCCTATTTTTCTTATCTATATTATATATATATATATATATATATATTTTTTTTTTTTTATCTTATGGAAATGTTGTATCTATGCATGAAAATCTGTGTCAGAATCGATGCTATAAATGTATATGGTTGTATGGTACATTGTGTCTGAACAAGTTAATATTTATATATATATATATATATATACAATGCCTCATACTTATTCTAACTCTAGAATTTGACGGATTGGCATATAGAAACTTCAAAAGTCAGATGCTATTTCCACAAAACCTTAGCTTCCGGGTTTCTTGCTATGGCAAATAGGTTTTCTCTAATATAGACTTCAGGGATCCTCAAACTACGGCCCTCCAGCTGTTACAGAACTACAAATCCCATGAGGCATTGCAAAACTCTGACATTCACAGACATGACTAGGCATGATGGGAATTGTAGTTTCTGAACACCTGGAGGGCCATAGTTTGAAGACCCCTGCTATAGAGCCTCTAGCGTCGGGACTTCGGTCTGCAATAATCTCCAACATGGAGGACGCCTGGAGGACGTTTCAGACGCAACGTCCATTCTAACATAAATAAGGAAGTGCTGGAGGCTCAGAAGCGCGCTCCAGATGACGTCAGTACGACGAAACTGGTAGAGCGATCGTTCCTCTGAGCTACAGCACTCGTTTTTAAGGCTTTTTTACTAAATGATAAATGTGAGTACCCATTTTATAAGAATAAAGTATTGAAATCTTTTTATAAAACGGTATCACGCTTTTGGGCGCTTTCATTTGTCTCCTCTATGAGCGGTTGAAAAGTTTCCATATGAAAAATACTGACAGACCTAACCGTGTGGATACTTTATTGTGAGAGCCTATTAGCCCTGTAGGGGTGATTGGATTTCGTGAGTGCGGGACCATTGGGGGAGAGCACTGAGTGATCCACTGACGGCTGTACCTGCATGAAGCACATAGCACTTTATTTTGCATGAAGCAAGATTGGAAATGGTTCTAATTTAATATTTCAGCATGAAGCAAGATTGAAATTAGGTTATTTTCATACACTTATTTTTATATATATATATATATATATTTGTTTTTTTCGGATACACTATTGTTTTACAATATTTATGTAACACTAGCACTGTATTTACTATTATTTATTTATTTTCCAAGGATCAACACTACACGGCACCTTCTATTTAATTGGTATTTATTTATTTACTCCATCATCTAGGGGATTTTTGGTTCACTTATGCATACATTTTATACTCTTAAGTAGGCGCCATCAACTGCTATTTACACCCATTGCACAGAATGAACAGGAAGAGTTCTGCACAGCAAACTGAAGCATAGTAAACATAGTTATGAATGAACACAGTGAGTGATGGGTACCCATCACTCACTGTGTTCATTTATAAAAGGAAGGGGTCATTTTTACTGGCCCCTTTCCCACTCTAAAAATCCCTCTGTGTGTCTGCAGGTGCCTAATGCCCTGTACACATGATCGGTTCATCCGATGAAAACGGTCTGATGGATTTTTTCATCAGCTATCCGATGAAGCTGACTTTCATCAGTCTTGCCTACACATCATCAGTTAAAACGACCGTGTCAGAACGCGGTGACGTAAAACACAACGACGTGCTGAGAAAAGTTCAATGCTTCCGAGCATGCGTTGACTTGATTCTGAGCATACGTTGATTTTTAACCAATGGATTTCCTCATAGACGATCGTTTTTTTCAATCGTTTTTTTTAACCATCAGATAATTTTAAAACAGGTTCTAAGTTTTTACCGATGGAAAAAAAAAACAATAGGGCCCACACACGGCATCATTCTAACAAATTGCAAGGTACCCTGTGCACACACACCTATGAATAAGGCCATGTCAGGAAGGTGCTGTTTGGCTACATCCCAAGCACTGATCCTTTGCTTGGTCTTCCTCATATTGTGAGGACTCCATTCTATGCCAGCTCTCTACCCCGCTCTGTGGGATTGATGCAGCAAACTAGAAGGGCTGAGTAGCACTGAAGTTGGACTCATTGGGACTTAGAACAGCAAGGTGAGTGGGAGATCTACTCAACAGCAGTGTTAAATGTAGGGCCGCTGGGCCAGGAGATGGAATGCGGACCTCCAGGGGTACAGATCACTGTCAGTGTGTGAGACTTCCCTCTGGACTGTTAGGAGAGACGAAATCAGTGGATTAAGTGGGCCGACAAACATGTTTCAGAGACCCACCCCTTTATCAACATCAGGACACTGTTGTTGAGTGCCACTCACCTTGCTTGACTCCCTATGAGTTTAACTTCAGTGCATCTCTGATGCTCCCTATCCAGCTGACTGATTTGGATTTGCAAAGAATAGCATGAACTCCAGATGTAAAAAAAATCTTGTTGCATCATACCCAAAAAAGTATTGTGGCTGTAATTGCTGCCAAAGATGCTTAACCACTTCTACTGAAAAAATATGTCAACAGCGCGGACCTGAGGCGCCAAGTAGACGTCTTTGGACGTGATTTCTAGTGTATTACCCGCACGCGCCACTGGGTAAACACTGTCCCGCCGCATCGATGAAGAGCCGATGCATGTACCTGGCGGCCGCGATGTCCGTCGGGTACATGCGATCGGCGGGAAAACAAGCAGATGACAGAAGGGACGTGGAGCTCTGTGTGTAAACACACAGCTCCATGTGCTGTCAGAGGAGAGGAGACCGAGCTGTGTTCCTTGTACATAGGGACACAGCATCGGTCACCTGCCCCAGTCACCCCCCTCCCCCCACACAGTTAGAACACACCCAGGATACACATTTAACCCCTTCCTCACCCCCTAGCGTTAACCCCTTCCCTGACAGTCACATTTATACAGTAATTAGTGCATTTTTATAGCACTGATCGCTGTATAAATGTGAATGGTCCCAAATTTGTGTCAAAAGTGTCCGATATGTCCGCCGCAATATCGCAGTCACAATAAAAATCGCAGATCGCCACCATTACTAGTAAAAAAATAATAATAAAAAAATCATAATTCTGTTCCCCATTTTGTAGGCGCTATAACTTTTGCTAACAGTCGCTTGTTGCGATTTTTTTTTTTTTTACAAAAATACGTGGAAAAATACGGCCTTAACTGTAAAAAAAAATATTTTTTTTAATTTTTTTTTAATTGGGATATTTATTATAGCAACAAGTAAAAAATATATATATTTTTTTTTAAATTGTCGCTCTTTTTTTAATTTATAGCGCAAAAAATAAAAACTGCAGAGGTGATCAAATACCACCAAAATAAAGCTCTATTTGTGGGGAAAAAAGGATGTCAATTTTGTTTGGAAGCCACGTTGCACGACCACGCAAATGTCAGTTAAAGCGACGCAGTGCCGGAAGCTGAAATTTCGCCTGGGAATGGAGGCAAGCAAGTGGTTAAACAAAGTACTGAGTAAAGGGTCAAATTCAGTGGCGGACTGACCATTTGGGCACTCGAGCACTGCCCAAAGAGCCTCATGCCACTAGGGGGCCCCATCAGGGTTGCCAGCCTCAGTAAAACCAGGGACAGTATGTAAAAATCTGTGTATTTTTTACATCTGTCCCTGAAATATCCATTACCAACATCCTTTTGGTCTAGAAATCTCAAGAATATAGCTGTCTCTCCTCTCCAGTACCCTCTCAGTGTGTGTATTTATACTGTGTGTGTGTGTGTATTCTGTGTGTGTGTATTCTGTGTGTATGTATACTGTGTGTGTATATTTTGTGTGTGTGTATACTTTGTGTATATACAGTACTGTGTGGTCCCATAATCTCCTATTGCTCGAGGGCCCCATAATCTCCTATTGCCCGGGGGCCCCATAATCTCCAATTGTTTGAGGGCCCCATGAGTTGTCAATCCGCCTGTGGTCTGAATACTTAAGTATTTAATTTCTTTCGTTTTTTTTTTAATAAAGTCATAGACATTTCTAAAATTCTCTTTTCACATTTTCATTATAAGGGTACTGAATGTAGATTCATGAGAAAAAAAATTAATTACAAAAATTGTAATGTCAGACTGCAACATAACAAACCTGAAAAAAAGGGAAGGGGTCTGAATACTTTATGAATGTACTTATTTTAACCTATACCAGACAAGCCTTTCTAAATAATGACCACAAGAGGGCGGTGGAACCCATGGATTTGCACTATTAAGCTTGTTTCTGCTATGATTATTCTTATGTTTTGATTGCACTGTATGATTGCCTAAACGTTTTCTGAAAATAAGGAACCAACATCTTCTATATTTCTGACTATAGGGAACTCCACTGCGCCTTAGGTGTTTCAGTCGATGAGTGGTCGTGAGTTTGAAGTTCCCATGCACGGTTTGGAGGTGGCTCATATTTGTTTCATTCATCTCAATAGATTGGTAGTATTTTATTGTTGCCATTTTTTTTTATTGAAGTTTTCATTGGTACACAAAACTAGCTCACGCAGGTGCCAAACCATTGCCCACGCAGGGGCCGTTCCTCTGTTGCGACAACATACCACCACATAAACAAACTGACTTACACTATAACCCAAATGAGGGGAGAGGTTCAGTTCAGGAGAATCTGTGCTCAAATTGGTACCGACAGGATAATGCAACATGAGAATAGTTGGGTCAATATATTAACAAATTAGGGATATATTGTTATTCTAGGACATGGGTGCCGCGGCGTCCTCTGCTGTGGCCTGCCACCTCCTGCTCTGGGATGGCGGGTCGGCAAGCCCAGATTGTGGGTTTCTGACCCGCTATCCCCGAGCATCAGCGGGACGATCCGAGCCAGCGCTGGAGAAAGGCATACGGCTGCTGTAGAGAGCAGAGCCAATGCTTCCTATATAGCGCCGGTGATGAAAAATTCCCTCGGACCTATGAAAAAATCGGACCGCGTCAATTCCAGTGCTCGTACGTCAGGAGCACAGCTAATCGCGGGTCCACGGCGGTCCGTGAAAATCCTAGACTTGGGTGGGCAGGCGGAGGCGGAGCAAGATTCTGAATTACTTTACCGCCAGCACCGCCTCCAGCCCCATCTCTAAAGCAGACGCTTTTTTAGTTCCGTAAAAACATAGACTCGGGTGGGCGGGTGAAGGCGGAGCAACATTGTAAATGACATTATCACCAGCCTGCCTCCAGCCCCTTCCCTAACAGACACTAGCCTGCTGCTGAGAGCGGAGGAGGGGGGGACGTTGTATTATATAGAGTGTGGGGGACTCAGTGTATACATTGTATGCTCTATGGGAGGAGCTGCACCATCAGCCAATCACATTCTATCTTCAGATTAATTCTGTCTTCTCCAGTCTTAGTAAATCTTCCCTCCAATATGGATGGTGGTGGGGGTTGATCCCTACAGCTGGGAGGATGGTGGTGGGGGTTGATCCCTACAGCTGGGAGGATGGTGGTGGGGGGTGATCCCTACAGCTGGGAGGATGGGATGGGGCGGTGATCCCTACAGCTGGGAGGATGGGATGGGCCGGTGATCCCTACAGCTCGGAGGATGGTGGTGGGGGGTGATCCCTACAGCTGGGAGGATGGTGGTAGGGGGGTTATCCCTACAGCTGGGAGGATGGTGGTGGTGGGGGGGGGGGGTAATCCCTACAGCTGGGAGGATGGTGGTGGGGGGGTTATCCCTACAGCTGGAAGGATGGTGGGGGGGGGGTAATCCATACAGCTGGGAGGATGGTGGTGGGGGGGTGATCCCTACAGCTGGGAGGATGGTGGTGGGGGGTTGATCCCTACAGCTGGGAGGATGGTGGTGGGGGGTTGATCCCTACAGCTGGGAGGATGGTGGGGGTTGATCCCTACAGCTGGGAGGATGGTGGTGGGGGGTTGATCCCTACAGCTGGGAGGATGGTGGTGGGGGGTTGATCCCTACAGCTGGGAGGATGGTGGTGGGGGGATGATCCCTACAGCTGGGAGGATGGTGGTGGGGGATGATCCCTACAGCTGGGAGGATCGGATGGTGGGGGGTGATCCCTGCAGCTGGGAGGATGGTGGTGGGGGGATGATCCCTACAGCTGGGAGGATGGTGGTGGGGGATGATCCCTACAGCTGGGAGGATGGTGGTGGGGGGGTGATCCTAATAGCTGGGAGGATGGGGGTGGGGAGGGAAAGGGGAAGATTGCTCCACGCTTTGAGTTTGGTTTTAGAGATTACCAAGACAGGGTCAAGATTGAGCCGCACAAAGTCCCCACTCTCTCTTGAGACAACACCACCTAAATAAGTAAACTGTTTAACCCACTGAAGTGGGAGAGAGGAGGGTGAGAAGGACCTGGCCAGCGTCATTCAAAAAAAAGGAGCAGCATCATTCAAAAAAAGGAGCAGATCGTCTGCATAGAGAGCCACTCTCTCCTCCAGGCCAGCCCACCCTTAGACCACGGACCTCGGCCAAGCTCCTAAGGGCTTCAGCAAAAGGCTCCATGGCCAGGGCAAAGAGGGCCGGGGAGAGAGGGCATCCCTGTCTGGTGCACCTCTGCAGGGGAAATGGAGGAGGCAGGGAGCCATTCAGCTTAATGCATGCCATGGGACCAGTATAGAGTGTGCATATCCAAGCTATAAATTGCAGCCGGAATCCCATTCTTTTAAGCACCTCCAACAGATATACCCACTCCACTGTGTCAAATGCCTTCTCCATATCTAGGGTGGCAATGGTCCTAGTACTAGGGATGAGCTTTGTGTTCGATGCGAACACATGTTTGCATCGAACATTGGCCGTTCGATCGTTCGTCAAAAACGAACAAATCGGGTTTTTCGCGCCAAATTTGAATGACCCATAATTCACTGCGGCGTTGCGCGCTGATGATTGGCCAAGCATGCACCATGACCCCGGATGCTTGGCCAATCACAGCGCCCAAAAAACGAAGAGACCTAATTGGCCAAAGCCTTGGTGCTTTGGCCAATTAGGGCTCGGGGCTTTAGCACACGCCCCACACTATAAAAGGCCGCCTCCCGGGCGGCCTCTTGTAGTGTGTTCCGTTTTGCCTTACAGTCAAGTTAGACAGGCAGTGAGTTAGGGAGAGATAGATAGAGACACAGTGTCTTTTCAGATAGATAGATCAGGGAGGCTACTAGTTAGTATAGTTAAATGTACAGTTTGTAGAGAATATATTGACATCCCTAGGAGTTGTCAATATATTTATAAACTGTATAGCTTAGCTAGTTCTGCTATTAGTATCTGTCAGGCAGGAGATTGTGCTTGATGCTCTAACGTGTTAGTCAACGTGTGCTAGTTAATTGCACATAGACGCATTAACTGTTACTGCACGTGTGCTATTTATTTGCACAGAAAGGCAGTTGCTGTTAATGCAAATGGGCTATTGAATTGCACAGAAACGCAGTCGCTCTGACTGTGCGTGTGCTGTTTAATACCACCTTAGCGCATTTGGTGTCACCGCACGTGTGATTTTATATACCACCTGAGCGCAGTTAGTGTCACTATACGTGTGCTTTTATATACCACCTGAGTGCAGTTAGTGTCACTGGAAGTGTGCTTTTATATACCACCTGAGCGCAGTAAGTGTCACTGTACGTGTGCTTTTATATACCACCTGAGCGCAGTTATTGTCACTGGACGTGTGCTTTTATATACCACCTGAGCGCAGTTAGTGTCACTGTACGTGTGCTTTTATATACCACCTGAGCGCAGTTAGTGTCATTGGACGTGTGCTTTTATATACCACCTGAGCGTAGTTAGTGTCACTGGACGTGTGCTTTTATATACCACCTGAGCGCAGTTAGTGTCACTGGACGTGTGCTTTTATATACCACCTGAGCGCAGTTAGTGTCACTGGACGTGTGCTTTTATATACCACCTGAGCGCAGTTAGTGTCACTGTACGTGTGCTTTTATATACCACCTGAGCGCAGTTAGTGTCACTGGACGTGTGCTTTTATATACCACCTGAGCGCAGTTAGTGTCACTGGACGTGTGCTTTTATATACCACCTGAACGCAGTTAGTGTCACTGGACGTGTGCTTTTATATACCACCTGAGCGCAGTTAGTGTCACTATACGTGTGCTTTTATATACCACCTGAGCGCAGTTAGTGTCACTGGACGTGTGCTTTTATATACCACCTGAGCGCGGTTAATGTCACTATACGTGTGCTTTTATATACCACCTGAGCGCAGTTAGTGTCACTGGACGTGTGCTTTTAAATACCACCTGAGCGCAGTTAGTGTCAGTGGACGTGTGCTTTTATATACCACCTGAGCGCAGTTAGTGTCACTATACGTGTGCTTTTATATACCACCTGAGCGCAGTTAGTGTCAATGGACATGTGCTTTTATATACCACCTGAGCGCAGTTAGTGTCACTGGACGTGTGCTTTTATATACCACCTGAGCGCAGTTAGTGTCACTGGACGTGTGCTTTTATATACCACCTGAGCGCAGTTAGTGTCACTATACGTGTGCTTTTATATACCACCTGAGCGCAGTTAGTGTCACTGGATGTGTGCTGTTCTATACCACCTGAGCGCATAAATATGTCTGGAAGGACAACAAAGAGAGGCAGAGAGTCACAAGGGCAAGCAGGCTCTGCATGTAGAGGTAACGCTGGTAGTGTATGTGGTGCATCCTCTTCAGCACGTGGCTGTGGCCGCTCGTCCTTTTCAGGAGCTGGCCGTGTTGAGCCTCAACATGCAGAGAAATTAGTAGAGTGGATGACCAAGCCGTCCTCATCCTCTCTCACACAGACTGATCAAAGTTCATCTGGCAAAGCGGCTGCCAAGGCGTCCTCTTCCCTCTGCACAATGGCTTCACACAATACTTCCCTAGTACCACCATGTCCTCCTGAGGAGTCCCCCGAACTTTCAACACAGTGTTGGGTACATGCTGCAGGAAGATGCGCAGCGTTTTAAAGACTCCGATGACGGAACACTGATGGAGGAAGGCATTGATGTGAGCCCAGGGAGAGGGGGTGTCCGAGAGGGACAGCAATTTGTCAGTGATGATGTTCCCCCAGCTGGAGCATACTGCTAGGTTGTTGACAGTGATGAGGAGGGAGGGGATGATGAGGTCACTGACTCTACCTGGGTGCCTGATAGGAGAAAGGAGGAGGAGGAGGACGAGTCACAGGCACATCTCCAAAGAGGCAGGATGCCCTCCAGGGGTCAGCTTAAGGTCACACCCACTGCATTACAGCGCACATCTACGGCGCTTGTGCATGGCGCTGCTGTGTCTGACCAGTACAGCAAAAGTTCTTTGGTGTGGGCCTTTTTTGAAACATGTCCACAAGATCGTACCTTTGCTATTTGCAACTTATGTCGCAAGCGTATCTCGCGTGGCCAAAACATCAACCGCCTGGGTACCACATGCTTGTCCAGACATATGTCGACCTGCCATGCAGCTCGTTGGCAAGCACACCAGAAAGACCCACACCAAAGACAAAAGCGTACTCCCCCTTGCCCTTCTGGGACCTCCAACCCCAGTAGACCCCCAGTCCTCTCTGAAGCCTGCAGTGAAGGTGTAGAAATAGGTGTGTCACAAGCTAGTAGTAGCGGTCAATCTACTGATAGTACCAGGCAAATTTCCCTGCCCCAGCTGCTGCAGCGCCGAAAGAAGTACAATCCCAGCCATCCACATGCCCAGCAGTTGAATGCTAGCTTAGCGAAATTGCTAGCACTTCAACTGCTACCTTTTCAGTTGGTAGATTCTGCCCCCTTCCGTGAGTTTGTGCAATGTGCAGTACCTCAGTGGCAAGTACCAAAACGCCACTTTTTCTCACGGAAGGCTATTCCGGCTCTCTACCGGCATGTGGAAGGCAATGTCCATGCCTCGCTGGACAGGGCGGTCAGTAGTAAGGTGCATATTACCGCTGACTCATGGTCCAGCAGGCATGGACAGGGATGTTACCTGTCTTGTACGGCGCATTGGGTGACTCTGCTGGCAGCTGGGAAGGACGCAGGGCAAGCTCCAGTAGTTTTGGAGGTTGTTCGGCCACCACGCCTCCAAAACAATACTACTGCTTGTGACGCACCTTTTTCCACCACCCCCTCCTCTTCTTCCTCTGTGGCCTCTTCCTGTGGGGATGTTTTCTCCGAACCAGCCGTGCTCCATAGGCGTACGAGGGGATACGCAGGAATGCAGGCCAAGAGATGCCATGCGGTGCTAGAGCTGGTGTGCTTGGGAGACAGGAGCCACACTGGGGAAGAGGTCTTGTCAGCTCTGCAGAGTCAGGCTGAGAGGTGGTTGACGCCACGCCAGCTGAAGCCTGGAATGGTGGTCAGCGAAAATGGCACCAACCTCCTCTCTGCCCTGCGACAGGGAAAACTCACCCACGTGCCCTGTTTTGCGCATGTCCTCAATTTGGTGGTGCAGCGGTTCTTGGGCAGGTACCCGGGCTTGCAGGATGTCCTGAAGCAGGCCAGGAAAGTCTGTGTGCATTTTCGGAGGTCATATAATGCCACTGCTCGGCTGACTGACCTCCAAAGGGAATACAACCTGCCCAAGAACCGCCTAATTTGTGACATGCCCACCAGATGGAACTCAACGTTGGCCATGCTGCAGTGGTTGCACATGCAGCAGCGGGCCATCAATGAGTACCTGTGCCAATATGGCAGCAGAACTGGGTCAGGGGAGCTATTTTTTTTCCCCACGCCAGTGGGCCTTGATCAGGGATGCATGCACTGTCCTGTCACCATTTGAGGAGGCCACGAGGATGGTGAGCAGTGACAGTGCATGCATCAGTGAGACTGTCCCTCTTATTCACATGTTGGAGCACACGCTACGTGGAATAATGGATAGGGCCCTTGAGGCAGAACAGAGGGAGGAAGAGGATGACTTCCTTACCTCTCAAGGCCCACTTTACCCAGACAGTGGTCCTGCTTGTCCACCTAGCACACAGGAGGAGGAGGAGGATTGTATCAGCAGCATGGAGGTGGAGCCTAGCACTCAGCAGCAGCAGTCTTCAAGGGATCATTTACAGTCCCAAGGAGCACGTGGAGTTTTACGTGGCTGGGATGAGGTGCCTGTGGATCCTGTCATCCTCAGTGACCCAGAGGACTGTGGCCCGAATGCCTCTGCAAACCTACGCTGCATGGCCTCCCTGATCCTGCAAAGCCTGCGTAAGGATCCTCGTGTACGTGCTATTAAGGAGAGGGATCATTACTGGCTGGCGACTCTCCTTGATCCACGTTACAAGAGTTAGGTTGCAGACCTTATGTTGCCATCGCAGAGGGAGCAGAAGATGAAACTTCTGCGGGAGGCCTTGCAGAAGGGTCTGTGCAATGCGTTCCCAGAACCGGGGGGATTACCAAAACCTGGCTCTGGACAACGTCTTGCTGAGGCTTCAGTGAGTCACAGAAGGGGCGGTGGAGAAGGTGGTCGTCTGACGGATGCGTTTAGGCAGTTTTTTAGTCTGCAGCCCTAAGGTCTGACCGGTTCCAGCAACCATCGCCAGCGTCTGGTTTACATGGTCCGGGAATACCTAGGGGCAAGATCCGACTTGGACACCTTCCCCACCGAAAATCCTCTGGCTTACTGGGTCTTGAGGATGGATCACTGGCCAGAGCTTGCCCAGTACGCAATTGAGCTACTGGCTTGCCCTGCACCCAGTGTTCTTTCAGAACGGACATTCAGTGCTGCTGGAGGCTTTGTGACTGATCACAGGGTGCGCCTCTCCACCGGCTCTGTTGATCGACTGACCTTCATCAAAATGAATCAGGCTTGGATCAACACCAGCTACCAAGCACCTGATGCTGATATTAATGAATAATATCTTTTTTTGAAATGTCGGATCCCTTTTAGACTGCTGATGCTGAGTGACTGTCCTCTTATGCTGCTGATGGAATATCCTTCTCCTCCTCACTTTTCTTGCTGATAGCTAGTAAGAAATTTTGTGTTTCTGGGCTCTGCCACCAGTGCCTAAGACCCAATTTTTCAGCCCCTGTTTAACAGGGGCGCCTAATAACAATTTTTGATGCAATAATTTGCACGTGGCTCCTTGTTGCCCTCCAATTGGAGTTATTGTGAGGGGTTGCAGTGTTGTGTTGTGCCCAAGGCACAATTTTTCAGCCCCTGTTTAACAGGGGCGCCTAATAACAATTTTTGATGCAATAATTTGCACGTGGCTCCTTGTTGCGCTTCAATTGGAGTTATTGTGAGGGGTTGCAGTGTTGTGCCCAAGGCACAATTTTTCAGCCCCTGTTTAACAGGGGCGCCTAATTACCATTTTTGATGCAATACTTTGCACGTGGCTCCTTGTTGCGCTCCAATTACAGTAAGTTTGAGGGGTGCCCTTTTTTCTAAAAATGTTCTTTTACAAAACAATAATGGCCCCCCACCACCGCTAAAATATTCGACATAATGTTGCTACACAGAACTTGCGCAAGTAGCATTAATTACTTTTTTTTATAGTCCTCTCATGTTGTGCAGGGACATTTCTAAACACGTGCCACTCTTATAGACACCCAGCAGGTGTGATATTTAAAGGAATTTTTTAATTTATTTTTTTCACTTTAAGCATCATTAAAATGGCTGCTCCGCAAAAAACGTCCGTTTTAAAAAAAAAATTCCATTGATACATGTTCCCTGGGGCAAGACCCGGGTTCTGAACGACGTTTTCCAACATTTTATGGAATTTTGGTCTTTAAAACGACCATTTTTTAATTTGAACGTTCGGGTCCCATAGACTTCAATGGGGTTCAATGGGGTTCGAAATATTCGTGCGAACCCGCGGTCTGTTCGAACGTTCTGGTGCGAACCGAACCCGGGGGTGTTCGACTCATCCCTACCTAGTACCCTGGTTAGTATGAGGGTCATGTATATTAGAGAATAATCTACATATATTAATGTCCGTGGACCTACCTGGCATAAAGCCCGTTTGATTAGAGTCAATCAGGGATTTTATTACTTTATTAAGTCTAGTGGCCAGTAACTTGGTTAATATTTTGAGATCACAATTGAGAAGTGCAATTGGCCTGTAGGAGGCGCACAGCTTAGGGTCTTTATTAGGTTTTGGAATGAGTACGACATGGGCTTCTCTCATAGAGGGCGGTAAGGAGCCTTGTTGCAAGCAGGCTTGAAACATCTGAGCTAGTTTGTAGGCGAGTAATTCTGTGTGAGCCATATAATACTCTATGGGCAGGCCATCCGGCCCTGGCGTTTTACCTGGCCATTGTGACTTCACCTGGAGTGATCTCTGAGACAAGGAGTTGTCTCTCCGCATCAGAAAGCCACCCCAGTGCTAGAGTGTTCAACATAGACACCATAGACGTGAAGTCAAAACCATCAGGGAGTGAGGAAATATACAGGGAGGTATAAAATGTGGTAAATGCAGATAGGATATCCTACTTAAGAGGGCCTGTCCTACTGTGTTAGCAGCGCTAGTAGTTTGCTATCCTTGTCTCCATGCTCAAAGTATTCCTGTCTGCTATGATGTACACCAAGCCTCTGTGGTGTCTGAAACATGGAGATGTGGTTTTCGCCTAAATGATGAAAGGTACTCCAAGTTGGGGACCGTTGCCGAGGCTGAATATTGAGTCAAAGCCTCGTCAACCTTGTGCTGCAGGTCAGAGAGCTTGTCTGCCAGCTTCAACGCCGCCACAGCCAAGATATACTGACCCCTGCTGTGAGCTTTGGAAGCGTCATCTCCAGGGAGGCCGACCCCGCATAGTGTGCCCAATAGTCTTGCAAGAGAAAAAAAACTCTGTCATGGACTGCCTCATTATTAATCCAATGGGGTTGTAACCTTCAAAGGGCTTTGTTCCGAATAGACATTCACAATAACATATTTCGTGTTATAAATACTCAACACTACCATAAAAACCTTCCCCTGGGGTTCCAGGTGAACATCATGAATTACACATGGTACACGTTTGCTGATCAAACACCCAACCTATTCTTCGAGAATATGCAGAATAGGTCGCATGAAACGTCTTTTGCACCCAGGGTTTTTTCAGAGCCAGAACCTTGCTACCAGTTAATGGGGTTGTAAAGGTAAATACCGTATTTATCGCGGTATAACGCGCTCCTGCGTATACCGCGCACCCCCAAAGTGCCCCCCAATCCTGTGGAAAAAAAGTTATTTTGTACTTACAGTTTTGGTGTCTTGCGCGGCGTCCATCGACGGCCTCGTCGGGTCCGGTGTCCTTCTGCGGCGGGTCTGGTGTCCTTCTGCGGCGGGTCTGGTGTCCTTCTGCGGCGGGTCCGGTGTCCTCTTCGGCGGGTCCGGTGTCCTCTTCGGCGGGTCCGGTGTCTTCTTCGGCGGGTCCGGTGTCCTCTTCGGCGGGTTCGGCGGGTCCAGGGTCCTCGCGTCCTCCCCGCTCGTTTCCCGTGCCGAGTTTTGAATACTGCGCCAGCATATACTGAGCGCAGTACACTCGGGCAGGCTCGGCAACTTTCGCGCTCACGTCCTGTACGTCCAGGCCGATAAATACGGTATTTTTCCCTTTACCGTATTGCAGTCCTCCTTCACTTACCTCATCCTTCGATTTTGCTTTTAAATGTTCTTATTTCTTCTGAGAAATCCTCACTTGCAAGTAAACCCAACATTAGCACATATATTCATTAAAGTTGACCAACAGAGTATTTGAGCAGCACATTGTATATCCAGATTAGGGATGAGCCGAACATACCCGGGTACGGTTCGCACCAGAACGTTCGAACAGACCGTCCGTTCGCACGAACAATTAGAACCCCATTGAAGTCTATGGGACTCGAACGTTTGAATTCATAAGTGCTCATTTTAAAGTCCAATATGCAAGTTATTGATGGAAAACATCTTTGAGAACCCGGGTCTTGTCCCAGGGAACACGTATCAATGGAAAAAAAAGTTTTAAAAACTGTAGTTTTTTCTTGAGCAGCGATTTTAATTATGCTTAAAGTTAAAACAAAAATCCTTTTAAATATGGTACCTGCTGGGTGTCTATAGTAGTGGCACGTGTTTAGAAATGTCCCTGCAAAACATGATCTTTCTCTCAGAAAAAAGTAATTTAATACTGCTTGCGGCTTTATTGTAATGTTTGGATGTATGGATAAAAATCATTGGAAAAAATAGCATGAGTTTCCCCGCCACCACTCCCCCCAGGTCATTACAAGACCCAGTGCCGATTCTGACCTCCCTGGGGCCCTAAGCACAATGACATGGCACATTAAAAATGAGAATCGGGGGGGGGGGGGGGGCGCTGACGACAGTGACATGTCACATTAAAGAAAGTTGAGAAGCGGGGGGAGGGGGTGTTCTGCTGTCGGAAATGACTCAGCCAGCGAGTTTAGAAGCGGGGTGAGGGGGCAAAAATGACTTCTCACCAGGCGGGGCCTCTACTAATTTGGGGGGCCCTTGGCAGCTTTGCGGGGCCCTAAGCGGCTTGCATAGTGAGCCTATAGCGAGGATCGGCCCTGACAAGACCGTTTATTCCTATATACTTTGAACAGCAGTATACAGGCATTGCAAACAAGATAAGGACTGTAGGTTTCTTAAGTAGAATCAGAACCATGTCATACTTTGCTCCTGCATATTGCACAATTTCCTAAAGAGACCCTCAACAAACTACATGACACTTGTGCCTGATGAGGCCACTGATGTTCCAGTGGTGGTGGCCCGTGAGACTGTCCATACAGGCTTGGCCCCCCAAAGTGCACGTGCTGTGTGGCAACAATATGTCAATTATTTTAGGGGTGGGGGGGGCCATTACAATGCCAGATCTTGGCTCAATAAATTATTTTTTCGGGAAATTAAAATTCTAGAAAAAAGGGGGGTTGCCATCCGGGGCCCCCTTTGAACAAATTCTTTGAAGAACTCCTGTTCTCTGAAGGCCCCCATTATTTCTGCAAGTCAAAATTTATCCCAAAAAAATGTCAGTCAAGCCTTAGCTTTCTCCCCATATCTAACCCAAAAAATCATCCACTGATCTCATAAAGTCCAAAAATCAAGTTTTGTTTTGTCGTATTGCACAATCGATTTTCCGACGGTTTTTACCGACTGTGAACGACGTTCTCATTCACGCAATATCCATTCCCTTTATGCAATGCGCATGTGAGAAGCTCCGCACGTTGCCACGCCCATGACGACCGTTCGAGTGATTGACACGCCCCTTTTCAGTGCCAATCGCGTTGAGCCACCGCAGCTCCCCAATACTTGGTTGTTCATTGTTTTTAAGATCTTTTTATGTGAGACCAATTTTTTATTGAATGTAGATGTGTTATTAACTAGATTTAAATAATCCGACTTAAGTCATTATACAGTAAAAGGAGAGTATGCTCAGCACAGAAGTTGATTATGCGCAGAAGGCACAATGGTTGGCACGGCCGATCCGCCCTATAGGCTCGCGATGCAAGCCGCTTAGGGCCCCTCAAAGCTGCGAAGGGCCCCACAAATAACTAGAGTCCCCCGCCTAGTAAGAAGTAATTTCTTTCTCGTACATCACGGGACACAGAGCGGCATATTCATTACTATGTGGGTTATATGGAGTACCTTCAGGTGTGGACACTGGCAATCTTCAAACAGGAAGTCCCCTCCCTATATAACCCCCTCCCCTAGAGGGAGTCCCTCAGTTTTTTCGCCAGTGTCTTAGGTGTTGGTCACGAAATAGCTTTGCTCCACATCCTTGGGATTAAGGGCGGGCTACCGGATCTGTCCAAGGAGCCTCAGTGCCAAAGTGGACAGTACCCGGGCCCCAAACCGTGGGGTTTTGCCTATAATGCTCCTCTTTGGAGGGCTGGACCCTGGGCCCAGGACTTGGAGTTTGCAAAAACCATAAAGTTCCTGTTTTGCCAGGGTGCTATATAGGTCCAGGACAGTGGGTACCTTCATAGGACCCCAGGGCCTGAAGGTCTACTACGCTACCCACGGAGATGGGAGAAGATTGGATCAGTTTGCTGGTCAAACATCCTGCAGCATGGAGCAGGTAAGGGGGAGCCTGCGGGACTTGGTTCGACAGCAGGCTCCCCGGGGTAACCTAAAAGGGGGGATAGCCTAAGTATGCTTTGCATGGGCAACCGTGATCACTATGTCTAAGAGAGACAGGATGACACCCTTTCTCCCCCCATCACTAGGCCCCCCTGTCTAAATATGTGTTGCTAGCTAACCTGCTGTTTCTTCCTAGGGCTAGTAAGGATCCCTAGGGGCCTTGAGAGAGCAGGTTGGAGGCTGGCAAACTTAAATTAGGGTCATTGTATGTTGTCAAATATATAATATATAATATATAATTATTTAAAAAAAAAAAAAAGAAAAGACCAACATACGGGCCCATCAGTTTTTGGGGACACTAGTGATCTATTCTCCCCTAAACTCTGAAAATTGTACTCCTGGCCACTACAGTCTGTTGTGTGGGCGGAGTCCCTCGATTTTGTATTATGGCTTCCAAGGGTTCGGGGTCAAAGGGGACAAAAAAGACCAAAAAACAAAAGGGGTCCCTTTCTGATTCTGATATGCCGATACTTTCCCCGCAGCTTATTAATTTAAGAAGCGCCTTGGATGAGCCATTAGGGGGATCTGGTGCGGAGGCTGGCCCAGATCATCCCAGCCCTGTGTTTATCACAGAGGAGATGCTAGCCGTATCCCTAGGGGGGCTAGAAGAGAGAATAGCGGCATTGATCGCCAGAGCTATTCCTGGTAAGAAACGGGTTAGATCCCCATCACCAGGGGGTGTATCCTCAGATGCTGAGATTCTCTCTCCGGAGGAATTAGAATCACAGGAGGATCAACTGGACCTGAACCAAGAGGGTTCAGGGATGGAGGGGTCTACCTCTGAGGAACCATTTTCAGACTCCCAGACAGAGAGACTGTGGGTACAGTCTTTGACGGACATGGTCCGCTCGGCATTTAGTTTGCCATTGCCAGAACTTCAGGTTCCTCCGGTATCCTCTCTGGGCTCTTTGAAAGCCCCGTTAAGCAACGCAGTTTTTCCGGTCCATCCTCTCTTGGAGGAATTGATCTTTCGGGATTGGGTACGGCCGGACAGGGTTTTTCTGCCACCGAAAAGATTTGCGGTCATTTATCCCATGGAGGAAAAATTCTCCAAGAAGTGGAGGCTCCCAGTAGTGGATGCAGCCATCTCATGTGTGAATAAATCACTAACTTGCCCGGTGGAAAACATACATATGTTTAAAGATCCGGTTGATAAAAGATTAGAGACACTTTTAAAAGCATCCTTTGCTACGGCAGGAGCAGTGGTGCAGCCAGCGGTAGCTGCAATTGGAGTTTGTCAGGCATTAAAAGACCAGACAAAAGAGATGTTAAAGGACATGCCTACCCAACAAGCAGAAGAGTTTGCTGACATTCCCAGAGCTCTGTGTTTCGCGGTAGATGCTATAAAAGATTCCATCCAGCAGGCTTCTCGTTTATCACTATGTTTGGTACACATGAGAAGGCTCTTATGGTTGAAGAACTGGGCGGCAGAACCCCCATGCAAAAAGCTTCTGGCAGGATTTCCCTTCCATGGAGGACGACTCTTCGGAGAAGATCTGGATAAATATATTCAGACTATTTCAAATGGCAAGAGTACCCTTTTACCGGTCAAAAAGACATTCCGGGCTCCTACATTTAAAAGGCAGCTTTTTCCTGTCTCGGGGCCCTCTAATTCCAGGCAGTATCGACGGCCGCCTGCACGATCCAACGTTAACAGTAGATCGCAGGGACAGACCCCTGGGGGTAAGAAGCCGTGGTATCGCAAGCCGTCAAAGACAGCCCCTAAGTCTGCCTTATGAAGGGGCGCCCCCACTCTCACGGGTGGGGGGAAGGCTTCGTCTCTTCTCAGAAGTTTGGGAAGCCAAGATCCCCGACAATTGGGCCCGGGCATCTGTAACCACAGGTTACAGATTGGAGTTTCTAAGATATCCTCCGCCTCATTTTCAAGAATCAAGGCTACCAAGGGATCCAGCAAGGAAGGCCTCAATGCTGGCAGCTTTGGATCACCGGCTTTGCCAGGACGTAATTATAGAAGTGCCAGCCCAAGAGCAAGGCCTAGGTTTCTATTCCAATCTCTTTGTCATACCAAAGCCCAACGGCGATGTCAGGCCAATCTTGGACCTAAAGAGGTTAAACGCTTATCTAAGGGTGCGGTCCTTCCGGATGGAATCCATCCGGTCAGCAGCCGCCGCGCTTCAGAAAGACGATTTTCTGGCCTCCATAGACATAAAAGATGCTTACCTTCATGTACCAATCTTTCAGTCGCATCAAAGGTTTTTACGCTTCGCGGTGGGGCAGCGACACTTCCAATTCAGGGCGCTCCCTTTCGGGCTGGCCACGGCCCCCCGGGTATTCACGAAGATCCTAGCCCCAGTTCTGGCCAATTTAAGGATCCAAGGAGTCACAGTCCTAGCATACTTGGACGACCTTTTAATCATAGATCACTCACGGACGGGTCTGCAAAAGGCAGTAAACCTCACGGTTCGGTACCTCGAAGAATTCGGCTGGGTCCTAAACCAGGAAAAGTCAGCATTCCAGCCTACAAAGCAGTTGGAATACCTCGGCATGAGGTTAGACACAAAACATCAAAAGGTGTTCCTGCCCCTTGTAAAGATCAAGGCGATCAAGGGGTTGGTTCAGTTGGTTATAAACAAAAAAAGACCAACTATTCGCCTGTGCATGCGATTACTAGGCAAGCTAGTGGCCACATTCGAGGCAGTACCATACGCTCAGATCCACACTCGCGTCCTACAGGCAGCCATTCTAGCAGCCTGGGGCAAGAGGGCACATGCCTTAGAGTCCCCTTTGACGCTATCATCAAGGGTCCGACAGAGCCTGGCCTGGTGGTTGAACCCTCAGAATCTTCTAAAGGGAAGATCCTTCAGCCCTGTTGTCTGGAAGGTAGTTACCACAGACGCCAGCCTGGCAGGCTGGGGGGCGGTCTTCGAAGGGTTCTCCCGCCAGGGAACTTGGGTGAAAGCAGAGAGGCAGCTCCCCATCAATATCTTGGAAATCAGAGCTGCTCGCCTAGCCCTGTTGGCGTGGACCTCCAGATTAAAGGGGTTCCCGGTGAGAATCCAGTCAGACAATGCCACGGCAGTGGCATACATAAACCACCAAGGGGGAACCAGGAGCCAGGCCGCTCAAAGGGAAGTGAACTTGATTTTTCAATGGGCAGAGGTTCATGTACCCTGCATTTCAGCGATATTCATTCCCGGAGTGGACAACCTGCAGGCAGACTTCTTAAGTCGCCAGAGTCTGTTGCCAGGGGAGTGGTCTCTGCATCCCCAGGTCTTTCAGACAATCTGCCAGAGGTGGGGAACGCCAGACGTAGATATAATGGCATCCAGGTTCAACAAGAAACTAGACAGGTTCGTGTCGCGAGCGAGGGATCCTATGGCCTGCGGAACCGATGCGTTGGTTTGCCCTTGGCATCAATTCAAACTTCTATATGCATTCCCTCCACTACAGTTACTCCCCCGCCTGTTGCGCAAGATCAGAGTGGAGCACAAGCCAGTCATTCTAATAGCTCCAGCTTGGCCCCGGAGGGCTTGGTACTCACTAGTCCTGAATATGGCAGTGGGAGACCCTTGGACTCTTCCTCTACAACCAGACCTACTCTCACAAGGCCCGATCCTCCATCCTACATTACAGCGTCTAAATTTGACGGCCTGGAGGCTGAATCCCTGATTCTCAGGGGTAGGGGTCTGTCTAAGCAGGTAATCCCTACCCTGATTAAGGCTAGAAAGCCGGTCTCCAGGGTAATTTATTACAGGGTGTGGAGGAACTATATAGGCTGGTGTGAATCCAAAAGATGGAATTGCCGCAAATATACTATTGATAGGGTGTTAAGTTTTCTCCAGCTAGGAGTGGATAAAGGCCTGGCACTAAGCACAATCAAAGGACAGATCTCAGCTCTGTCAGTGTGGTTTCAGAGGCCGCTGGCCACCCACTCGCTGGTAAAGACCTTCTTACAGGGGGTCTTGCGTATTAATCCTCCTGTCAAGTCACCAGTTTGTCCTTGGGACCTAAATCTTGTCCTGTCCACTCTACAGAAACAGCCTTTTGAGCCTTTGGCTGAGATTCCTTTACTCTTACTGACAAGAAAATTGGTTTTCTTGGTCGCCATAGTTTCGGCCAGGAGAGTGTCAGAATTAGCAGCCTTATCGTGTAAGGAACCATATCTTGTTCTGCATAAGGACAGGGCAGTTCTCCGGCCCCATCCTTCCTTTCTACCAAAGGTTATATCCAAATTTCACTTAAACCAGGATTTGGTACTTCCATCCTTCTTTCCAAAACCTACATCTAGAAAGGAGGGGTTGCTGCATACCTTGGATATTGTCCGGGCCATGAAGGCCTATCTTAAAGCTACGGAAAAGATCCGGAAAACAGAGGTGTTATTCGTTCTACCAGATGGCCCCAAGAAGGGGCAGGCAGCTGCAAAATCCACCATCTCGAGATGGATTAGACAATTAATCATTCAAGCCTACGGATTGAAGAGGTTGCCCCCTCCGTTGTCGGTAAAGGCCCATTCTACCAGGGCCATGGGCGCCTCTTGGGCAGCACACCATCAGATCTCTATGGCTCAGATATGCAAGGCGGCAACGTGGTCATCAATCCACACGTTTACAAGGTTTTATCAACTAGACGTGAGAAGAAATGCGGATACTGCCTTTGGTCAGGCAGTACTACAGGCTGCAGTTTGAAATCCTCGGGATCAGAAACACCCTTGGTTATATATAAAAAAAAAAAAAAAAAAAAGAAAAAGGTTCTTCTTTCTTGACTAATTTGGAAATATTATTATGATTTGAGTTTAGCTCTAAAATTGAATCCTTCTTTGGAAGATGTCTCCCTCCCCTCATTAAAGCATTGCTTTCGGACATCCCACATAGTAATGAATATGCCGCTCTGTGTCCCGTGATGTACGAGAAAGAAAAAGGGATTTTTAAATACAGCTTACCTGTAAAATCCTTTTCTTGGAGTACATCACGGGACACAGAGCTCCCACCCCTCTTTTGGGTGACCATTTTGGGAGGCATACTGCTTGCTACAAAACTGAGGGACTCCCTCTAGGGGAGGGGGTTATATAGGGAGGGGACTTCCTGTTTGAAGATTGCCAGTGTCCACACCTGAAGGTACTCCATATAACCCACATAGTAATGAATATGCCGCTCTGTGTCCCGTGATGTACTCCAAGAAAAGGATTTTACAGGTAAGCTGTATTTAAAAATCCCTTTTTTCGGACCCTCACCCTGCTTCTCAACTCGCTGACTGCATGGGAGAAGAGGCAAGAAGTCAGCACCCCTTGCTTCTCAATTTAATGTTGGATGTCATTTCCGACAGCACTGTTGTCGGCGCCCCCCGCTTCTCATTTTTAATGTGCCATGTAATTTTGCTTCGAGACCCAGGGAGGTCATGATCGGCACTGAGTGTTGGTCACAAGAACAACCTAGTTAGCGTGTCACACAGAGTTGATCCAGTGTATACTTGTTGTTTTTCCATGTAGGAAACTTGTTCAAAGGTAGAGAAATCCAGCAGCTTCGGTAATGGATAAAATCCAGTGTTAAGCTTAGAAGCAGACAATTGTACTACACTTTTTAAAAAGAATGATTGATATTCCTCTTTCAGGCCTCTAATCTTTTTGATTAATTTAACCCTTTTTTTTACAATCTCATAGGCCGCAATCAAGCTGCAGAAATGGAGCCGACCAACCCTGCACAGTGCCAAGCCCCACCCTCACCGGATGTACAGGAAGTGCAAAATGCCACCACATCAGGTCAGTGTCATACCGCACAGCTTCAGGTAATACATGTAGGCCTGCATAAATTTAATACATGTTTTTTTACAAATTTTAGGTGTGCGAGCTGTTGGTGGTGGCTTAGACACTTACAGTGCCCAGGTCATAATTGGGGATTTAATGTCCTGCAGGGAAAAAATAGAGGACAAAAACATTGCCCTGGAGAAGATCATAAGGAACAATAGAACGGTGGATCAAAGCATCAAGAATATTATTGATGTTCTGGGGAGGGTTTAAAAAAAAAATCCAAAAAAAATAGATGTATAATAAAAAAAAGATATACATATAAATATTAAGATAAAAAAAATGACACATTTTCAGTGTGATACAATAAATATTTTTGGATACTGAACAATGTCTGCCTTCTTATTATATCAATGCTGCCTAAAAGAACAAATCTAGATTTGTGGTGTTTACATTGACAATGATGAGTATTTAGTTAAGGAAAATCAACATGACACTATGATAACGTAGGAGAAAGCTAGAATGAACTCAAATTAGAAAAGAATCAAACCAAGAAAATTACTGGAACAGGGGCATAAAATGTGGGCCTTAGGCACTGGTGGCGGTGTCACAACACTGCAACCCCTCACAGATACTGTAATTGGACCGCCGAAAAGAGCCACATGCAAAGTATTGCATTAAGAATTGTTATTAGGGGGCGTGGCTTGGCACGCAACGGACATGGACGCTTAGTAGGAGAGCTCCGGGGCACACACGGCCTGCAACAGACTCCTTCCCCGACCCACGGCTCTCTGATGCCCGGAAAACGGCCACACAGCACCCCGCACTCCCGCCCGAGGAGAGGAACTCCCGCAGCGTCAGCCCGGATCATCACGGACCTATTTAAGCCATTGGCGGGGATCCGCAGCACGATGGGGAAGGCCAAGATGGCGCTGGAGCAGCACCGCGAGGAGGATTTCAGTGAGGACTCACAATCCCTCCCGGAGGACTCAGGTAGGGAGGCGGCCCGCTCTAACCACCCTCTCACGCTGGCTGACATGTCGGTGATAGCTGCAGACATTAAGTCTGCGTTCTCCGCTGCTATCACTGACATTAAATCCAACCTCCTGACCCTGAATGAGCGCATGGCGGGGGCAGAATCTGCTGGAAGGCAGAGGGACAGGGCCATCCATCGCCTGGAAAAGGCTTCCTCCACGCACAACTATCATTTCATAGAAATAAACAGGCATTTGGAGGACTTGGACAACAGGGGAAGGAGAAAGAACATACGTGTGAGGGGCATCCCTGAGACTGTAGAATCTGCCCACATCATGCCTGCCTTACAGCGTGTGTTTAATAGTCTGCTAGAGAGGCAGGAGGATGTCGCAATTGAATTTGTCAGGGCTCATAGAGCGCTCAAACCGAGGGGGCCTGATTCTGCTCCTCCACGGGACATTATTTGCTGCCTACAAAGCTTCCCACTGAAGGAGGAGATAATGAGGAAAGCGAGGGGAAATGATCAAATTGTGTTCAATGGGGCCACGATTATGCTGTTTCAGGACCTCTCACAGATCACTTTGAAGAATCGGAGGGCCCTGCGCCCGCTGCTGGACAAGCTGAGGGAACGTGATCTGAGATACTCCTGGAAATTCCCTTTTGCCCTGTCAGTGACATCTGGTGGCCACCAACACACTTTGCGGGACCCAGATGGTTTACAGGATTTCTGTGCTGCGTTGGATCTGGACTATGTCCCTCTCCCTGACTGGTATGCAGAATTCCGGGACCCACGGCCGGATGGCTCACCACCCAGATCTCCCTTCTCCACGCCAGAGAAACGTCCCCAAAAAAGGCAAAAACCCCTTTGCCCGGGCAGCTCTAAAGCGGGCACTCCACACTCCTCCAGGAGGGGGTGAGGAGAGGACTGATTGTATTAGCCGTCATTGAGTTTCCACCTCATACCTCAGCCTTCCAGCAATTGATCTGTTTTTGTTTCTGCTTTGACTATATATTTTTCTTTTTTTTTGGTTTACTGACTGCCTATTGCTGATGTGATACACCGGACGGTCTACTCACAGATCCCCCCCTGCCTCCCACGTTTTTGGTCTGTGTTTAGTTTGTTATGCTGATCACGTGGAGGTTCTATCTAACTTACATTGCCCACTTGGTGGTTGATAGGGGGCTCTTCCTGCATAGACACTGTGAGTGAACTGACGCATGCTCTCTGCTATTGCCTTATTCTGACCTCTAGGTCTATGGCTATGCTTTGTGGAGACTGAATCAAAAATTCCAGGACTTGGCAGGGAGAGGCGAGACCTCTAGTGGGCGGCGACATGTGACCTGCAGGACTTAGGGGGGATCCTCTTAGCGGTCAAACTGCTGACATATATGGACTTAATCTGCCCTTGGTGCTGGGGGGGAGTGTGGTGGTTCATATGGGGACCCCCTTTTTTCTTTTTTCCCCTTTTTCTTTTTTGCCCCCTTTTTTTTTGGGTCCGGGAAGATACGTCTAGTAATAGACGAAGCTACGTTAGCCATTTTTCGCAGGCTGTGTGTGTTTTGTGGTTGAAATTTGTAACGCATACAGTTTATTTTACAAGTTTTCTGATTGTACTGGTATAGCTGACAGTCTACATCGTTGTTGACTGCCTCCCTCTACCCCCAAACCAGTGCCTCCGCATTCTCTGAGGGATTGCGGACGCACTGACTTATTCCGCCCGGAGGTGGGTTTTACCCCCCATCCGGGCAGGGAAATCTCATACTCTCTTTTTCATTCTCTGCTCTCTAGCTCTTCTTACTCCTTCTCTCTCTCCTTCCTTCTCTCTCAATTTCTCTTGCTGGCACTACTGCCTCTCCTCCTTTTTCTTGGTAAAGTCGATCTTGCTAGTTGTATCTATTTGATCTTAATTCACGGTTGTCTGTGTCCTGTGATTCTCTTTTACTACAGGTGCGCTCGGCACATCTCGCTCTGAGTCCTGGCCATGGCATACACGGATCTCGGGCGGAACCCATTTGTGGTTTCTCACAACGTGAAGGGCTTAAACATCCCTGAGCGGCGCTCCACTCTCCTGCGGGAACTCAGGAAAGGTAAGCCCCAGTTTGTGCTCCTTCAGGAGACTCATTTCAAAACGCATCACGTACCCCGCATGACTGACTCCTGTTACACGGAGGCATACCATGCCACGAGTGACGACTCCAAGGCTAGGGGGGTGTCTATCTTGATCAGCAAACACGCACCCTTTGTCCTCCAGGAAAAGGTTATTGATCCAGGGGGTAGATACGTGTTTTTAAAAGGCCTATACGGTAGTACGCCTGTAACGGTGGCTAATGTCTATTTTCCCAATAAGGCTCATGTTTCCTTTTGTCAGCAGGTAGTCCGAGAGCTATTGGGATTCTCCTCTGGATGCCTGATTCTAGGGGGGGATTTCAACGTTCCACTCAACCCGCTATCAGATACATCCAATGGGAAGACCTGCATTACCTATAGGACCCTTAGGCGCATCAAAACGTTGCTTCAATCCCTACAATTGGTTGATGCTTGGAGGTTTTTATACCCAGATGGGAGGGACTTCACTTTTTATTCTCCCCTGCACGACCGACACTCTCGCATAGACTATCTTTTTATATAACAGAGGGATCTGACGAAGGTGTCAGGGGCGCGTATAGGCATACGGTCCTTTTCGGACCACGCCCCGATCTCACTCTCCCTGGGGGAACTCTCCACTCCACATAGACAGCCTGCTTGGAGACTTAATGCGTCTCTCCTGACGGACCCTGAACTTAGATCAGAATTGACTGTATCGCTGGGCGAATTTTTTCGTAGAAATGCAACGGCCGAAGCTGACCCCCTAGTGGTGTGGGAAGCACACAAATGTACGATACGTGGCGAACTAATGAAAATGGGTGCTCAACGCAAGAGAGATAGAGATGCAACCATTAGCAACCTGGCGAATCGGATACAATTTCTAGAGACGCTTCATAAACAGTCCCTGTCTGTGCAGACAGCCGCAGAATTGCTAGAGAAAAGGAAAGACCTACAACAGCTTTTTGATGAGCGTTCGCGGAGGTTCCTTTTCTTTAGACGACGGATTTATTACGAGTCTGGCAATAAAGCTGGGAAGTTCCTAGCCCGGGCCCTGAGAGAGCAAACAAACAAGAATTTCATTCACGGAATTCGTCGGGCCGATGGCGCGCTTGATGTCACTACGGATGCGATTGCGGGACACTTCCACAGCTTCTACACGAAGCTGTATAACTTACCGACTGGACATAGACCGGAGGGACGAGAGGGAGATACGGCTCAGATAATTAGGGACTACCTGTCAGATAGTGGCCTCCCCGCTATCTCAGAATCAGATATCGCTCTGCTAGAAGGCCCGATCACACAGGATGAAATAGCCACCGCTATAACGCAGCTTAAACCGGGGAAGAGCCCAGGCCCTGACGGCTTCACCTCTATATATTATAAAACCTTTGCCCAGACCCTAGTGGGGCCCCTCAGGGCCGCTCTGGACTCTCTGTCCGATCCTAGAACGGTCACGCCAGACTTTCTCTCAGCCCACATTACGGTTTTACACAAGGAAGGCAAGGATCCCACTGACTGTGCCAGCTACCGTCCCATATCGCTCTTAAATCTTGACGCCAAGATACACGCAAAGGTATTGGCGTCCAGGCTGAGTCCTGTTCTCTCTGATTTGATTGGACCGGACCAGGTGGGCTTCATGCCGGGTCGTGAAGCGCGGGACAATGTAATTAAAACCTTGCTGCTAACGCAGGCGGCTCAGACCGGAGGTATCGAGGGCCTTCTCCTGTCCACTGATGCGGAGAAGGCCTTCGATCGCGTCGCGTGGGACTACATGCTGGCCGTATGCACTAAGGTGGGTCTAGGCCCTCACATGATGGCCAGGATCTCGGCATTGTACCAAAGTCCCTCGGCTAAATTGAAGATAAATGGCTCCCTATCGGAGAGAGTCTCGATTGCAAATGGCACTAGACAGGGGTGTCCGTTATCTCCCCTCCTATTCATACTGTCTTTGGAACCTTTCATTAGGATGGTCAGGAACAATGCAGACATTCGGGGCTTCAAGATTCTGAATACGGAATATAAGGTAGCCGCCTACGCGGATGATCTTCTCTTTTTTCTCACCAATCCTGTGACATCTCTGCCAGTTTTGCTGAAGGAGTTCGCTATATATGGTTATGTTTCTAACCTCAAAATTAACTATGCCAAGTCTGAAGCCCTGAATCTCTCGTTGCCGGATAATGTCCTGTCCCAGGTGAGGGCGTCGTCCTCCTTTAGGTGGGAAACCAAATCTTTAAAGTATCTGGGAGTATGGCTCACGCCAAACCTAGCAGACACATATAGACAAAACTTCCCCCAGTTCCTTAAAAATCCGGAGGTAGATCTGGAGAAATGGAGATCCGGGCGTTTTTCTTGGTTCGGTCGTGCAACCATCATTAAGATGGTACTTCTTCCCCGTCTGCTCTATCTCTTTCATACCCTACCCCTTAAAATTCCCAGGGTCTTTTTTGCCTCGGTGAAATCTCTACTACTGAAGTTCATATGGAACTCGCAAAGACCCAGGATTAAATACTCTTTGATGCTGAAACCTAAAGATCGAGGGGGGATTGGCCTGCCTGACTTCCTGTCATACTATAAGGCTACTCACTTGACCAGGGTCATCGATTGGCATTGCCATGGTTCCCTGAAAGACTGGGTGTCACTGGAGGCGGATCTTTGCCCGATTCCGCTCCAGTTTGCCCCATGGATTTCTCGGGATGATTTTCCTCCAGATCTGAAATTCCACCCTATTACGGGCCCCACTTTGGAAATTATACACAAGCTTGCTAAGACCCCTGCAATTACTTCCCAACCAAGTCCACTAACTCCCCTAAGGGACAACCCGGGTTTTATACCGGGCCTGAATAACCCGCACTTCAGAACGTCGGTAGACTCACGGCCCCTTCTGGCGGGAGATTGCTTCAAAGATGGGGTACTTAGGGACTGGACCGCTCTTAAAAAGGATGCAAATGTCCCACAGATGCCCCTTTGGGCTTATTTCCAATTGTGTAGTTATCTTGGAGGGGGGTCTAGGAGAGAGGCTTGCAGCAGGCCCCTTACAGCCTTGGAGTCAATCTGTCTTGAGGGTTCACGTTGCGTAAGGTCTACCTCTATGGCCTACTTATGGTTGCAGGACGAGGAACATGGGGCGGCCGAGGCACTCAGAGCGAGATGGTCAAAGGAGCTGCGTATTGAGATCACCCCTAAACAATGGAGGTACGCTTGTATTATGATGCATAAATGTTCAATAAGTACTACAATGCAAGAAACGGCTTACAAAATCATGACCCACTGGTATAATACCCTGACTAAAATGCATGGATGGAACCCTCAAATCCCAGACGAATGTTGGAGGTGCGGAACCGGAAAGGGATCCTTAGTACACATTTGGTGGCAGTGCCCATCCATTGTACCATTTTGGGACAAGGTCATTCTGTTGACCAAGCAAATTACTGACACAAGTATTGACCTGAATGCGGCTTCTTGCTTACTTCATGTCACAAACGCCTCATTGAAGAGGTATAAAAGCTCTCCGACGAGACATCTACTGAACGCAGCTAAATCCCTAGTCCCTCTATACTGGAAATCTTTGAGGGTCCCATCCATTGCTGAGTGGCTCAGAAAAATTTCGGACGTCTATGCTATGGAAGAAACCCTGGCCCAGTCGACCGATCAGGTAGACAAACTCCAGGAGATGTGGCGACCATGGGTGGAGTTTAGATATTCCTCTACATACTCAGAGATCCTGACACGGGCGCCTACCTAGGACACACGTGAGCGGTGCTTTAGGCACAGGCCCATACATACTACATTGACTGTTACCATGATTTCCTACTCTAGATCTTTTCTCTGTCTTTCTCTTTACCGTTTCTGGCTTGAATCTCGATGCTTAAAGTCTGCTGCTTGAAAATTAGCCTATATTGGCCTAGTTAGTAACTATGCCTTACTGCGCCACTGTTGAACGGCGTGACCTGCAGGGGGCCTGTCCGGGCCGGCCTTCAGGAGGCCATTGCAGATATAAGGCGGGCCTCTATGTTTAATATGTTGTTTGTACCTGGCCTTAGGTAAATTGACGTGGGGCGCTCTGTCTCCTCCCTCCCCCGCTTATGTATTCCCAGGTATATTGTAATGCTTGCCTTGTTATGCCCCTGCTAATAGTGTTAACCTGCAGGCAGCTGTAAACTTCTGTTGTTTGCGATTCACATTGTTATATTTTGTGTGACATAATAAACTTTGAATGTTTAAAAAAAAAAATTGTTATTAGATGCCCCTGTTACACAGGGGCAGAAAAATTAGGCCTTAGGCACAACACCACACTGCAACCCCTCCCAATATCTTTAATTGGAGCGCAACAAGGAGCCACGTGCAAAGTATTGCATCAAAAATTGGTATCAGACGCCCCTGTTATACAGGGGCAGAAAAATTAGGCCTTAGGCACAACACAACACTACAACCCCTCCCAATATCTTTAATTTAAGCGCAACAAGGAGCCACGTGCAAAGTATTGCAGCAAAAATTGTTTAGTCGCCTCTGTTACACAGGGGCACGAAAATTGTGCCTTAGGCCACATGCAAAGTATTGCATCAAAAATTGTTATTAGACGCCCCTGTTATACAGGGGCACAAAAATAGGTCCGTAGGCACAACACAACACTGCACCCCCTCCCAATATCTGTAATTGGAGCGCAACAAGGAGCCACGTGCAAAGTATTGCATCAAAAATTAGGCTTCCCTGTTAAACAGGGGCAGAAAAATTAGGCCTTAGGCACCGGTGGCGGAGCACAGAAAAACAAAATTTCTTACTAGCTATCAGCAAGAAAAGTGAGGAGAAGGATATTCCATCAGCAGCATAACAGGACAGTCACTCAGCATCAGCAGTCTTAAAGGGATCTGACATTTCATCAAAAAATTCTTATTCAGTAACATCAGCATCAGGTGCTTGGTAGCTGGTGTTGATCCAACCCTGATTCATTTTGATGAAGGTCAGTCAATCAACAGAGTCGGTGGAGAGGCGCACCCTGTGATCGGTCACAAAGCCTCCAGCAGCACTGAATGTCCGTTCTGAAAGAACACTGGATGCAGGGCAAGCCAGTAGCTCAATTGCGTACTGTGCAAGCTCTGGCCAGTGATCCATCCTCAAGACCCAGTAAGCTATAGGATTTTCAGTGGGGAAGGTGTCCAAGTCGGATATTGCCGCTAGGTATTCCCGGACCATGTAAACCAGACGCTGGCGATGGTTGCTGGAACCGGTCAGACCTTGGGGCTGCGGACTAAAAAATTGTCTGAACGCATCGGTCAGATGGCCACCTTTTCCACCTGTGACTCTGTGACTCAACGAAGCCTCGGCAAGACGTCGTCCAGAGCCAGGTTTTGGTAATCCCCCCGGTTCTGGGAACGCATTGCACACACCCTTCTGCAAGGCCTCCCGCAGCAGTTTCATCTTCTGCTCCCTCTGCGATGGCAACATAAGGTCCGCAACCTTACTCTTGTAACGTGGATCAAGGAGAGTTGCCAGCCAGTAATGATCCCTCTCCTTGATAGCACGTACACAAGGATCCTTACGCAGGCTTTGCAGGATCAGGGAGGCCATGCAGCGTAGGTTTGCAGAGGCATTAGGGGCACAGTCCTTTGGGTCACTGAGAACGACAGGATCCGCAGCCACCTCATCCCAGCCACGTAAAAGTCCACGTGTTCCTTGGGACTGTAAATTATCCCTTGAAGACTGCTGCTGTTGATGCTGAGTGCTAGGCTCCACCTCCATGCTGCTGATACAATCCTCCTCATCATCATCATCATCATCATCATCATCATTATCCTCCTCCTCCTCCTCTTCCTGTGTTCTAGGTGGGCAAGCAGGAACAGTGTCTGGATAAAGGGGGCCTTGAGAGGTAAGGAAGTCCTCCTCTTCCTCCCTCTGTTCTGCCTCAAGGGCCCTGTCCATTATTCCACGTAGGGTGTGCTCCAACATGTGAATAAGCGGGACAGTCTCACTGATGCATGCACTGTCACTGCTCACCATCCTCGTGGCCTCCTCAAATGGTGACAGGACAGTGCATGCATGCCTGATAAAGGCCCACTGTCGTGGTGAAAAAAAACCAAGCTCCCCTGAGCCAGTTCTGCTGCCATATTGGCACAGGTACTCATTGATGGCCCTCTGCTGCGTGTGCAGCCGCTGCAGCATGGCCAACGTAGAGTTCCATCTGGTGGGCATGTCACAGATTAGGCGGTTCTTGGGCAGGTTGTATTCCCTCTGGAGGTCTGTCAGCCGAGCAGTGGCATTATATGACCTCCAGAAATGCACACAGACTTTCCTGGCCTGCTTCAGGACATCCTGTAAGCCCAGGTACCTGCCCAAGAACCGCTGCACCACCAAATTGAGAACATGCGCAAAACAGGGCACACGGGTGTGTTTTCCCTGTCGCAGGGCAGAGAGGAGGTTGGTGCCATTATCGCTGACCACCATTCCAGGCTTCAGCTGGCGTGGCGTCAACCACCTCTGAGCCTGCCCCTGCTGAGCTGAAAGAACTTCTTCCCCAGTGTGGCTCCTGTTTTCCAAGCACACCAGCTCTAGCACCGCATGGCATCTCTTGGCCTGCATTCCTGCGTAGCCCCTCGTACGCCTAGGGAGCACGGCTGGTTCTGAGGAAACATCACCACAGGAAGAGGCCACAGAGGAAGAAGAGGAGGGGGTGGAGGAGAGAGGTGTATCACAACCAGTAGAAGTGTTTTGGAGGCGTGGTGGCGGAACAACCTCCAAAACTACTGTACCTTGCCCTGCGTCCTTCCCAGCTGCCAGCAGAGTCACCCAATGGGCCGTAAAAGACAGGTAACGTCCCTGTCCATGCCTGCTGGACCATGAGTCAGCGGTAAGATGCACCTTACCCCTGACCACTCTGTCCAGCGAGGCATGGACATTGCCTTCCACATGCGGGTAGAGAGCCGAAATCGCCTTCCGTGAGAAAAAGTGGCGTTTGGGTACTTGCCACTGAGGTACTGCACATTCCACAAACTCAAGGAAGGGGGCAGAATCTACCAACTGAAAAGGTAGCAGTTGAAGTGCTAGCAATTTTGCTAAGCTAGCATTCAACCGCTGGGCATGTGGATGGCTGGGAGCGTACTGCTTTCTGCGCTGCAGCAGCTGGGGAAGGGAAATTTGTCTGGTACTATCAGTAGATTGCCCGCATGTACTAGCACTACTACATTGTGGCACACCTATTTCTACACCTTCGGTGCAGGCTTCAGAGAGGACTGGGGGTCTAGTGGGGTTGGAGGTCACAGAAGGGCAAGGGGAGGTCCGCTTCGGTCTTTGGTGTGGGTCTTTCTGGTATGCTTGCCAACGAGCTGCATGGCAGCTCGACATATGTCTGGACAAACATGTGGTGCCCAAGCGGGTGATGTTTTGGCCACGCGAGATACGCTTGAGACATATGTTGCAAATAGCAAAGGTACGATCTGATGGACATGTTTCAAAAAAGGTGCCCACACCAAAGAACTTTTGCTGTACCATTGAGACACAGCAGTGCCACGTAATGCAGTTGGTGTGCTGCCCTTAAGCTGACCCCTGGAGGGCATTCTGCCTCTTTGGAGATGTGCCTGTGCCTCGTCGTCCTCCTCTCTCCTATCAGGCACCCGGGTAGAGTCAGTGACCTCATCACCCCCCCCCCTCCTCATCATCACCGTCGAAAACCTGGCAGTATGCTCCAGCTGGGGGAACATCACTCCCAGATTGCTGTCTCTCTAGGCCACCCCCTCTCCCTGGGCTCACATCAATGCCTTCCTCTATCAGTGTTCCGTCATCGGAGTCTTCAAAACGCTGCGCATCTTCTTGCAGCATGTACCCAACACTGTGTTGAAACAGTTCGGGGGACTCCTCAGGAGGACATGGTGGGACTAGGGAAGGATTGTGTGAAGCCATTGTGCAGAGGGAAGAGGACGCCTTGGCAGCTGCTTTGCCAGACAAAATTAGATCAGTCTGTGTGAGAGAGGATGAGGAGGATAAGGCCGGCTTGGTCATCCACTCTACTAATTTCTCTGCATGTTGAGGCTCAACACGGCCAGCTCCAGAAAAGGACGAGCGGCCATGGCCACGCCCACGTGCTGAAGAGGATGCACCACATCCACCACCAGCGTTTCCTCTAGATGCAGAGCCTGTTTGCCCTCATGACTCTCTTTGTTGTCCTTCCAGACATATTTATGCGTTCAGGTGGTATGTAACAGCACAAACGCAGTGACACCAAATGCGCTCAGGTGGTATGTAACAGCAAACGTGCAGTGACACTAACTGCACTCAGGTGGTATGTAACAGCACACGTACAGTGACACCAACTGCGCTCAAGTGCTATGTAACAGCACACGTGCAGTGACACTAACTGCACTCAGGTGGTATTTAAGAGCACACGTACAGTGACACCAACTGCGCTCAGGTGGTATGTAACAGCAAACGTGCAGTGACACTAACGACACTCAGTTGGTATGTAACAGCACACGTACAGTGACACCAACTGCGCTCAGATGGTATGTAACAGCACACCTGCAGTGACACTAACTGCACTCAGGTTGTATGTAAGAGCCCACGTGCAGTGACACCAAATGCGCTCAGGTGGTATGTAACAGCAAATGTGCAGTGACACTAACTGCACTCAGGTTGTATGTAACAGCACACGTGCAGTGACACCAAATGCGCTCAGGTGGTATGTAACAGCAAACGTGCAGTGACACTAACTGCACTCAGGTGGTATGTAACAGCACACGTACAGTGACTCCAAATGCGCTCAGGTGGTATGTAAGAGCACACGTGCAGTGACACCAACTGCGCTCAGGTGGTATGTAACAGCACACGTCCAGTGTCACCAACTGCGCTCAGGTGGTATGTAACAGCACACATGCAGTGACACCAAATGCGCTCAGGTGGTATGTAACAGCAAACGTGCAGTGACACTAACTGCACTCAGGTGGTATGTAATGGCACACGTACAGTGACACCAAATGCGCTCAGGTGGTATGCAACAGCACACGTGCAGTGACACCAACTGCGCTCAGGTGGTATGTAACCGCACACGTGCAGTGACACCAAATGCGCTCAGGTGGTATGTAACAGCAATTGGCAGTGACACTAACTGCACTCAGGTGGTATGTAACAGCACACATACAGTGGCACCAACTGCGCTCAGGTGGTATGTAACAGCACACGTACAGTGACACCAAATGCGCTCAGAAGGTATGTAACAGCACAAGCACAGTGGCACTAACTGCGCTCAGGTGGTATGTAACAGCACACGTGCGGTGACACCAACTGCGCTCAGGTGGTATGTAACAGCACACGTGCAGTGACACCAACTGCGCTCAGGTGGTATCTAACAGCACACGTACAGTGACACCAACTGCGCTCAGGTGGTATGTATCAGCAAACGTGCAGTGACACTAACTGCACTCAGGTGGTATGTAATAGCACACGTACAGTGACACCAACTGCGCTCAGGTGGTATGTAACAGCACACGTGCAGTGACACCAACTGCTCTCAGGTGGTATGTAACAGCAAACATGCAGTGACACTAACTGTGCTCAGGTGGTATGTAACAGCACACGTGCAGTGACACTAACTGCACTCAGGTGGTATGTAACAGCACACGTGCAGTGACACCAAATGCGCTCAGGTGGTATGTAACAGCAAACATGCAGTGACACTAACTGCACTCAGGTGGTATGTAACAGCACACGTCCAGTGTCACCAACTGCGCTCAGGTGGTATGTAACAGCACACGTGCAGTGACACCAACTGCGCTCAGGTGGTATGTAACAGCAAACGTGCAGTGACACTAACTGCACTCAGGTGGTATGTAACAGCACACGTACAGTGGCACCAACTGCGCTCAGGTAATATGTAACAGCACACGTACAGTGACACGAACTGCGCTCAGGCGGTATGTAACAGCACACGTACAGTGACACCAAATGCGCTCAGGTGGTATGTAACAGCAAACGTGCAGTGACACTAACTGCACTCAAGTGGTATGTAATAGCACACGTACAGTTACACCAAATGCGCTCAGGTGGTATGTAACAGAAAACGTGCAGTGACACTAACTGCGCTCAGGTGGTATGTAACAGCACACGTGCGGTGACACCAAATGCGCTGAGGTGGTATGTAACAGCACACGTGCGGTGACACCAAATGTGCTCAGGTGGTATGTAACAGCACACGTGCGGTGGCACCAAATGCGCTCAGGTGATATGTAACAGCACACGTGCGGTGACACCAACTGCACTCAGGTGGTATGTAACAGCACACGTACAGTGGCACCAACTGCGCTCAGGTAATATGTAACAGCACACGTACAGTGACACGAACTGCGCTCAGGCGGTATGTAACAGCACACGTACAGTGACACCAAATGCGCTCAGGTGGTATGTAACAGCAAACGTGCAGTGACACTAACTGCACTCAAGTGGTATGTAATAGCACACGTACAGTTACACCAAATGCGCTCAGGTGGTATGTAACAGAAAACGTGCAGTGACACTAACTGCGCTCAGGTGGTATGTAACAGCACACGTGCGGTGACACCAAATGCGCTGAGGTGGTATGTAACAGCACACGTGCGGTGACACCAAATGTGCTCAGGTGGTATGTAACAGCACACGTGCGGTGACACCAAATGCGCTCATGTGGTATGTAACAGCACACGTGCGGTGACACCAAATGCGCTCATGTGGTATGTAACAGCACACGTGCGGTGACACCAAATGCGCTCAGGTGGTATGTAAGAGCACACGTGCGGTGACACCAAAGGCGCTCAGGTGGTATGTAACAGCACGCGTGCAGTGACACCAACTGCGCTCAGGTGCTATGTAACAGCACACGTGCAGTGACACTAACTGCACTCAGGTGGTATGTAAGAGCACACGTGAAGTGACACCAAATGCGCTCAGGTGGTATGTAACAGCAAACGTGCAGTGACACTAACGACACTCAGGTGGTATGTAACAGCACACGTACAGTGACACCAACTGCGCTCAGGTGCTATGTAACAGCACACGTGCAGTGACACTAACTGCACTCAGGTGGTATGTAAGAGCACACGTGCGGTGACACCAAATGTGCTCAGGTGGTATGTAACAGCACACGTGCGGTGACACCAAATGCGCTCAGGTGATATGTAACAGCACACGTGCGGTGACACCAAATGCGCTCAGGTGGTATGTAATAGCACACGTGCGGTGACACCAAATGCGCTCAGGTGATATGTAACAGCACACGTGCGGTGACACCAAATGCGCTCATGTGGTATGTAACAGCACACGTGCGGTGACACCAAATGCGCTCAGGTGGTATGTAAGAGCACACGTGCGGTGACACCAAAGGCGCTCAGGTGGTATGTAACAGCACACGTGCAGTGACACCAACTGCGCTCAGGTGCTATGTAACAGCACACGTGCAGTGACACTAACTGCACTCAGGTGGTATGTAAGAGCACACGTGAAGTGACACCAAATGCGCTCAGGTGGTATGTAACAGCAAACGTGCAGTGACACTAACGACACTCAGGTGGTATGTAACAGCACACGTACAGTGACACCAACTGCGCTCAGATGGTATGTAACAGCACACCTGCAGTGACACTAACTGCACTCAGGTGGTATGTAAGAGCCCACGTGCAGTGACACCAAATGCGCTCAGGTGGTATGTAACAGCAAATGTGCAGTGACACTAACTGCACTCAGGTTGTATGTAACAGCACACATGCAGTGACACCAAATGCGCTCAGGTGGTATGTAACAGCAAACGTGCAGTGACACTAACTGCACTCAGGTGGTATGTAATGGCACACGTACAGTGACACCAAATGCGCTCAGGTGGTATGTAACAGCACACGTGCAGTGACACCAACTGCGCTCAGGTGGTATGTAACAGCACACGTGCAGTGACACCAAATGCGCTCAGGTGGTATGTAACAGCAATTGGCAGTGACACTAACTGCACTCAGGTGGTATGTAACAGCACACGTACAGTGACACCAACTGCGCTCAGATGGTATGTAACAGCACACCTGCAGTGACACTAACTGCACTCAGGTGGTATGTAAGAGCCCACGTACAGTGACACCAAATGCGCTCAGGTGGTATGTAACAGCACACGTGCAGTGACACCAACTGCGCTCAGGTGGTATGTAACAGCACACGTGCAGTGACACCAAATGCGCTCAGGTGGTATGTAACAGCAATTGGCAGTGACACTAACTGCACTCAGGTGGTATGTAACAGCACACATACAGTGGCACCAACTGCGCTCAGGTGGTATGTAACAGCACACGTGCGGTGACACCAAATGCGCTGAGGTGGTATGTAACAGCACACGTGCTGTGACACCAAATGTGCTCAGGTGGTATGTAACAGCACACGTGCGGTGACACCAAATGCGCTCAGGTGGTATGTAACAGCACACGTGCGGTGACACCAAATGCGCTCAGGTGATATGTAACAGCACACGTGCAGTGACACCAAATGCGCTCAGGTGGTATGTAACAGCACACGTGCGGTGACACCAAATGCGCTCAGGTGGTATGTAAGAGCACACGTGCGGTGACACCAAATGCGCTCAGGTGATGTGTAAGAGCACACGTGCGGTGACACCAAATGCGCTCAGGTGATGTGTAACAGCACACGTGCGGTGACACCAAATGCGCTCAGGTGGTGTGTAACAGCACACGTGCGGTGACAACAAATGCGCTCAGGTGGTATGTAACAGCACACGTGCGGTGACAACAAATGCGCTCAGGTGGTATGTAACAGCACACGTGTGTTGACACCAAATGCGCTCAGGTGGTATGTAACAGCACACGTGCGGTGACACCAAATGCGCTCAGGTGGTATGTAACAGCACACGTGCGGTGACACCAAATGCTCCTGCCTGACAGATACTAATAGCAGATCTAGCTGACTGAGCTATACAGTTTATAAATATATTGACAACTCCTAGGGATGTCAATATATTCTCTACAAACTGTAAATTTCACTGTACTGACTTACTAGCCTCCCTGCTCTATCTATCTTTTCTGAAAAGACACTGTGTCTCTATCTCTCTCTCTCTCTCTCTAACTGACTGTCTGTCTGACTTCTCTGTAAAGCAAGCCGGAACACACTACATGAGGCCGTCCGGGAGGCGTCCTTTTATAGTGTGGGGCGTGTGCTAAAGCCCTGAGCCCTAATTGGCCAAAGCACCCAGGCTTTGGCCAATTCGGTGTCTTCGTTTTTTTTGGCGCTGTGATTGGCCAAGCATGCGGGGTCATGGTGCATGCTTGGCCAATCATCAGCGCGCAACGCCGCAGTGAATTATGGGCCGTTGCGCGTCACTCGAATTTGGTGCGAATGACCCGTTTTGTTCGTGTTTCGACGAACGATCGAACAGGCAATGTTCAAGTCGAACATGTGTTGGCATTGGAACAGGCAGAGCAGCTGGCACAGGAACAGGCAGAGCAGCTGGCACAGGAACAGGCAGAGCAGCTGGCACAGGAACAGGCAGAGCAGCTGGCACAGGAACAGGTAGAGCAGCTGGCACAGGAACAGGTAGAGCAGCTGGCACAGGAACAGGTAGAGCAGCTGGCACAGGAACAGGCAGAACAGATGGCACTGGAACAGGCTGAACAGACGGCACTGGAACAGGCTGAACAGACGGCACCAGAACAGGCTTAGCGGGTGGCACCAGAACAGGCTGGACGGATGGCACCGGAACAGACGGCACTGGAACAGGCTGAACAGGTGGCACTGGAACAAGCTGAGCAGATGGCATCGGAACAGACTGGACAGATGGCACCAGAACAGGCTGAACAGATGGCACTGGAACAGGCTGGGTAACTGGCACGATGGTGTGGGTTGGGAAGTACTTCCGTTTCTTTTTATACTTAGACACTGCAGGTTTGTTAACATAAGTGATGTATGAAAGGGATGGAATTACGTAGGAGGAAGGGTTGGAATATGACAGAGACACAGGGATGGTGACTGGAGGAGGTTTTTGTGGAGTTGTTACAGGTGGATTAAAGGCAGGGTAGGTACAATTAGTAGAAACTGGGTAGTAATATTTGGTAGGGTGCGGAATTATCTGGGCTGGAATTGCCTTTGGTGATGGACAGATGGATCCTTGGGAAGGCAGGTGGTTATTAGCAGGGCTGGAACAGACTGGCTTGGCTGGAATCAGGAGATCTGACCATGCCAGCAGCACAGGTTGAACAAAAGCAGGTTCACACACACCTTGTCTAATCAGAGATTGCACAGAACTAATACACTCAGATAACTTTTGCTGGGGACAAGAAGAATAATGCTCATCAAAAGACACCGGATCATCCTCTAATAACCACACCAGGGATTCAACTTGGTCATGACTGAAGGGGGGAGAGAAATCGTCACTACCGTCAGGAATAAATGACAGGGCTGGCTTAACACACAACCGAATTAATGCCTGAACATCATCAAAAGTCATGTAACCCCGATCCACCCAGGAATGAGCCGATCGGATTGTTTCCATTAGCTGGTCATTAGTCCAACCCTCCAAAACCTGGCGACAATACCCCTCATCCTCTTCTGCCAGCAGAGAAAAGTACATGATTTCATTGTAATCCATATTGAGAGCAGTGCACTACACCAGGATGGTTCCTCACTGCAGTCACGTCTGATCAAGAGTGGCCCTGGTATACTGTCAGGAGAGCTAATAGATCAGAACTGTGTGACTGCACAGAGGAGACCAAACAATATGATTAGTGAAGTGAAAAGGTGTTTATTTACAAAGAAGTGGGGACAACCAGTGCAATAAACAGCAAACAGTATATATATATATATATATATATATATATAGGGCCAGATTCATATACATTTGCGGCGGCGTAGCGTTAGGCATTTACACTACGCCGCCGCAACTTACTAGAGCAAGTGCTTGATTCACAAAGCACTTACCTGCGGCGGCGTAGCGAAAATCCCCCCGGCGCAAGCCCGCGTAATTCTAATGAGCCGGGTAGGGGGCGTAGACCATTTAAATTAGGTGCGTTCCCGTGCCGAACGTACTGCGCATGCGCCGTCACAAAAAGTCACTGCGTCGGGCCCGCAAACGATCGTGAATTGGCGTATCTCGCTGATTTACAATTTCTCAGCGTAAATCGGCAAAAACGCCCCCGGCGGCCATTTTAAAATTGCAGTTCCGATACGACGGCAAAATACTATTACGCCGCTTGTATCTGAACTAAATCCTGGCGTATCTTGTTTTCTGAGTACAGAAAACAGGTACGCCGTCGTAGGTTAGAAGTTACGCGGCTTATCTACAGATAAGCTCCCAGTTCATGTTGCTGGCTTAAGTGATTTTGTAAACAGAAGTGTGATTTTTAAACACAAGTGGGAAGAGTTAAACAACAGGAGTTGAAAACAGAAGTTAAGACAGGAGTCTTCTAAACTGTAAGTATCATCTTAAACTTCCTACAAGTAATTATATTGTAACTGGGAAATGTGTGCTAGCAGGGTTGAAGGTTTTGCTCAGTGCACAGTGTGTCACATGTATACAAAATTGGTGCAACAGCTCCAGGATGGATACCGCTGTGACAGATGTGAGCAGGTTGCCCTTCTGAATGAATGAATGAATGAATGAAAAACTTATATAGCGCGGCACATGCGAACCAAATCGCCTCTGGGCGCTAGTTGTATCCGTCTCTCTTGACATCAAAAGAGCAGAGTTTTAATCCGTCTTCTGAAGGTCAGGTGGTTTTCCTCCAACCGAATGCTGGTTGGTAAAGCGTTCCAGAGTCTGGGACCCTGGACAGCAAACCTTCTTTCTCCTTTGGACTTGAATCTGGCTTTGGGTACTTTGACCAAATTTTGGTCACTGGATCGCAGAGCGCGATTGGGGTTGTGGGGTTCTATTTTATCGCAAAGATATTGCGGGGCTTTTCCATGGATGCATTTATGGGTCAGACAGAGTGCTTTAAAAGCAATTCTGTCTTTTACCGGCAACCAGTGAAGGGATCTCAGCGACGGTGAGATTGATTCCCAGGGTTTTTTCCCAGTCACCAATCTGGCGGCCGTATTTTGTACGACTTGCAGACGAGCGATTTGGTACTTTGGGAGTCCGAGGTAGAGAGCGTTTGCATAATCCAGTCTGGAGTTCACAATCGTTCCCACCACGACTGGCACATCTTCTTTGGGAATAAATGGGATCAGTCTGCGGAGTAGGCGCAGCAGATGGTGAGATCCGCTGACTACTGACCATATTTGTGCGTCCATAGTCATGTGGGTGTCAAAAATGATCCCAAGACTTTTGACTTTGGCGCTCGGGGAGATGATCTGGCCCAGAATGGGCGGAGGTGTCCAGGTTGTTGTGAGTTGACTCTTGCGACTGGCCTGAAACAGAAGAAGTTCTGTTTTAGAATTGTTGAGTTTGAGATAACTCCTCGTCATCCACTTTTCTATTGAAGAGAGACAATTCTCTAAGCTGAGATGACGATCCTTTCTATTGCAGATGCGAAAATACAGTTGCGTATCGTCTGCATATGAGTGATAAAGTAGTTGTTGACTACTGATGACTTCAAAGAGAGGTCGAAGATAGATGTTGAAAAGCACCGGTGATAGAGGTGAGCCTTGGGGGACTCCACATGACACCGTGCGTTTTCTAGAAATGAACGGTCCTAATTTCACCGTTTGAGATCGGTTTCCCAAAAAAGAGGAAAACCATGGTAAATCACTCTCTGTGACTCCGGCTACCTCAGTCAGCCGAGTCAGTAGCAGTTTGTGATCTACGGTGTCGAAGGCTGCGCTTAGGTCCAGCAGAACCAGGAGAGAAGATTCTCCTTCGTCTGCGGCCTCCAGAACGTCGTCCCATATTTTGAGCAGTGCAGTTTCCGTCCCGTGTCCGGGACGGAATCCCGATTGCAGTGGATCGAGTAAGTTGTGGGTATCTAGATGCTGTTGCAGCTGTTGTACCACCGCTTTCTCCATTACCTTAGAGAAAACGTTTAGCATTGTTATGGGGCGGCGGTGATTTGGGTCCTTGGGATCCAGGGTAGGTTTCTTCAAGATGGGCTGGATTGTGCCCTCTTTCAGCAGGGAGGGCACTATGCCTTCCTTAAATGACTGGTTTATAAGCTGCGTAATGGGAGGCGCCAGGATATCGGCACATTCCTTTAGCAGCTTAGTGGGGATAATATCATTAGGCGAAGTGCTGTTCCGCAATGCGCCGATGATATTTTCTGTGTTCTCGATGGAAACGGGTTCCAAAGTGAACTTAGTTGGTTGTAGTGTGTTCCTCTGGGTGCTGTGTGGTAGCTTAGGGGCATTATTTTGCGAAATGCTTTCCCGGATTCCCTCAATTTTATTGATGAAGAAATCCGACAATTCATCGCAAAATTCTTGGGTGTCTGTGTTGGGGGCTTCAAGACAGTGTGGATTCATGGTCTGTGAGACCAGCTTGAAGAGATCCCGAGGGCGGTTTAAAGCGCTGTTGATAGCCATGGAAAAATAGTTTTTCTTGGCTTTGAAGATTTCTATGTGGTATCTTCTAGTTGCTGCTTTGTAGAAGGCGAGGTTCGTCTCGGAAGCGTTTCTTTTCCAGGTGGCTTCTGCCCTTCTACGCTCTTGCTTCAGTAGCGATAGCTGGTTGTTGAACCAGCCTGCCTTGTTTTTCCGGGTAAGGACTTTGTGTTCAGGCGCTACTACGTCGGCTGACTGTAGTAGGGCTGCATTTATGGCATCCAGAATATCTGCGGCCGTTTGTCTTGGTTGCATTGTTTTAATTTTATTTTCCAAGGTAGATTTGAAGAGTTCCGAATGGAGCTTCTTCTGAGATCTAGACCAGTGTGTTGTCACTGGCTTGGGTGTTTTTATCAATAGGGCCGTATTGGAAATTATGAATTTAATTGCATGGTGATCTGTCCATGGCAATGGTTCATTTTCCAAAATACTTACTTTCAGATTTTGTCTGAAGATAAGATCGAGTGTGTGACCTGAAGCATGTGTGGGCTCATGTACTAGTTGCTGAAGGCCTAATCCTTCCAGATGGTCGATACAGGCGTCGGCCACGGGGTCTTGTGAGGAGTTGGCCCAGAGATTGAAATCTCCGAGCAGCAAAAGGTGTTTGCTGGTTATGGCATAAGTGGAGATGAACTCTGACCATGGAGGTAAAAACTGCGATTTAGGCCCTGGTGGCCTATAGCAGAGCAGAATACGGACGGTCTCCTGGGGGTTTGTTTGCAGTTGGAGAGTAAGGGTTTCCATAAATGGAAGCGAGTGCTGAAGGGCTGGTTTAGAGATCACAAGATGCGTCTTATGAATCACCGCCAGTCCTCCACCTCTTTGCCCTATTCTGTTTTCAGTGATAATCCGGTAGTGTCTTGGCACCAGTTCTCCAAGAATGGTGTTACAGTCGGCTGTAAGCCAGCTTTCTGTAATAAAAAGACAGTCTAAGTTGTTCTGTAGAATGAAATCATGGATTTCTAATCGGTGCCTTACTGCCGATCTTGTATTGATCAAAGCACATGATATGTGCTTCGCTTGGGGTGGGTCGCTAAATTTTGTTCCTGATGATCGACGATCGATCCTCAAGAGTTGCTCAAAACTCAGGGCCTTTTTTTTTTAGTGACGGCTGGTAGCTTCGTGGCAAATTGCCTCAGGCCCCTGATGATTTCTGCCGAATATTGCCAGATGGCCATATTCCGCCGGGGGGGGGGGGGGTGGGGAGGGGGGGGGAGTGTGGTCGGGTGGTGATGGGGAGTACATTCCTTGAATCCTTTCTCCTGGATATTTTTATTTGGTCCAGAGGAAGGCAAAAAAACCCTGGTTCAGCTAAGCCAATCTGCTTGGCAGGGAAAAAAATTCCTTCCTGATCCCTCAGAGGCGATCGGTTGAGCCCTGGATCAAATCTAATGAACTGGTGAGGGTGTGATGTGAAGGGAGTAGTTCCTGCTTGGGGGGTGCACCAAGCTGGGCCACCAATCTGGTGCAAATAACCCCAGAGAGGGGGTAGTTGGCTGCTGGGGAGGTGGATGGGGACCCCTGTGGGTAGGGGGGGTGAGTTGGGTGAAAGCACTAGGGCAGAAACAGCTTGCTGTAGCCGTGCGCCGCTAGGCCGCAGTTGAAGCCGCGGACTTTCCTAAGCCGCGGCTCCCGCGGACCTAGCGTGGCTGGCGCGGACCGGCGAGAACAGCCAGGATACAGTGGGAGGGATGTGTGGATGGGTTGGGGGTACCTTGAGTGCGGTCTGGGGCCAAAGCACCGGGGTGATGCAACAAGCTGAGGCCGAGCGCCGCTAGGCCGCAGTTGAAGCCGCGGACTTTCCTAAGCCGCGGCTCCCGCGGACCTAGCGTGGTTGGCGCGGACCGGCGAAAAACGGCAAGGGAAACAGCTGGGGGGATGTGGGTACGGGCAGGGGGGCCTCGATTGCAGCCTGGGTGAGACGAGCTGAAATTCCAGTCTGGTTTGGGCGGTTATCCTGAAAAGGACGGCCGACCTTGATCCTGGGGGGGACAAGCTGGATTACCTGTGTGAGGCTGTATGACGGCTCAGAAGGTTCAGATGCTCCAAAGAGGGGGGGGAAGGAGTGCTGGAGGCGGCTAGAGGTGGAGGAGATCCGGGATCCAGGTAAGATGCGGCTGGCTGGACAGGGGAACCCTGACTACCTGCTAGCTACACCTGCCTGGAGCTATAGCTCGCACGCTCCTACTCCTAGGAGAACGTGTGCCGTGTGAGCTCCTGTAGCTAATCCTCTGCCTCACTGACTGACTGGGTGGAGGCGATTCTGGAAGCTCGCATTAGAGATCTGGAGGAGCAAGTTGCAACACTGGGCAGAAAGGACAACCTTGAAAGGGGTCCTCTGCTCGCTGAGCAGGTGGTCAGTAGGGTTAATGTGGAGGGTGGAGGGGCAAGTCAGGATTATCAGATAGGAAGATGGGTTAATGTAGTTAGAGGGAGTGGAAGGGGCTTGCAGACAAGGAAGGCCAATCCTGTGTTTGTGCATCAAAACAAATTTGCCAAGTTGGGTGAAGATGTGGAGGTGGCTAACACAGAGGTGGCAGCCCTAGATGTTACTGCTACCCCTAACAGCCGGGAGAGCAACCCATCTAGTAGAAGTGGTGAGGGGAGTGCAGGTAGGCCTAGACAGTTGGTGGTAATAGGGGATTCTATAATCAGAAGGACTGATAGAATAATTTGTCGCCAGGATCGCCTCAACCGAATGGTTTGCTGTCTCCCTGGTGCCAGGGTTCGGCATGTGGTGGACCGGGTGGATAAATTACTGGGAGGGGCTGGGCATGACCCAGCTGTCTTGGTCCATGTTGGAACCAATGACAGTATACATGGAAGGTGGAGGCTCCTTAAGAATCAATTTAAAGAACTAGGCTGCAAGATGAAGGGAAGGACCTCCAAGGTGATATTCTCTGAAATATTGCCTGTGCCATGCGCAACACAGGAAAGGCAGGGGGAGATTAGAGAGCTGAATGCATGGCTAAAGACCTGGTGTAGGAAGGAGGGATTTGGGTTTCTAGAGCACTGGGATGACTTTTCATTGGGGTGCAACCTATATGCTAAAGATGGTTTGCACTTGAGTGGAAGGGGGTCTGCTGTGCTGGGGGAGAGGTTTAGGGGAATGCTGGAGGAGTATTTAAACTAGACTTGAGGGGGAGGGTGAACGTGAATTACATCGGGCACACAGGTCAGTTAGGGGTCAGACATTAATGGAGAGTGGAATGGGGATAGATGGAGGTGGGGTTATGGCAGGTGACAAGAAAGTTCCCATGTTGCAAACAGCCATTGGAAATTATAGTGCCATTTGCACTACTAAAAATTATATGAATCATATGAAAAACGCCAGCGAAAAATGTAACAATACATTTAAGTGTTTGTTCACCAATGCCAGAAGCCTTCCAAGCAAAACAGGTGAGTTGGAAGCTCTGGTGCATGAGGAGAGCTATGATGTAATCGGTATTGCTGAAACTTGGCTTCAATCCTCACATGACTGGGCTATTAATATTCCTGGCTATGCTCTCTTTCGGAAAGACAGGGTAAAAAGGAAAGGTGGAGGAGTCTGTCTCTATGTGAGAAGTGACCTCAAAGCAAGCGTGAAAGAGGACCTGGTTGATGGAGAGTGTGATGAAGTTGAAGCATTATGGGTGGAACTGCATACAGATGTGCGTAGTTCAAAGCTAATCATTGGAGTTTGTTATAGACCACCCAATGTTAATGAGGAGGTGGAGACTCGGCTCCTTGCACAGATGGAAAGGGCTGCAAGGGCAGGGACGGTGATAATAATGGGGGATTTTAACTACCCAGAAATTGACTGGAATAATGGAATTTCTGGGACAGTTAAAGGACAACAATTTAAAAACCTATTGCAGGACAATTTTATGGTCCAGTTTATTGAGGCCCCAACTAGGAATGATGCTCTGTTGGACCTGGTAATCTCAAACCATGCAGAGCTCATTACTAATGTTCAGATAAAGGAACACCTGGGTAGCAGTGATCATAACATGATTTCGTTTAATGTAAACTATAAGCAAGAAATACATACAGGAAAGATAAAAACACTTAATTTCAAGAGAGCAAATTTTCAAAGCATGAGGACTGCTCTCCAGGGCTTGGACTGGGAGGGAATATTGGCACCGATGAACACAGAACAGAAATGGGAATTCTTCAAAAAGACTCTTTGGAACCTCACTGCAAAGTATATTCCCATGGGCAATAAGTTTAAAAGGCTAAAGATAAAACCTATGTGGCTCACGGTCAAAGTTAAAAAAGCTATAAACAATAAGAAAATAGCTTTTAAAAAATATAAAAATGAAGGAACACTAGTGTTGTTTAAATGTTACAAAGAATATAATAGAATATGTAAAAAGGAAATCAAGGATGCAAAAATTCAAAATGAACGACAGATTGCAAAAGATAGTAGGACAAACCCCAAAAAATTCTTTAAATATATTAATAGTAAAAAGGTCAAGTCTGAGCATGTAGGCCCTTTACAAAATAATCTAGAGTGGGTGACTGAGGACATAGAGAAGGCAAATTTATTAAATGCTTTCTTCAGCTCTGTGTATACAATGGAGAATGGGGGAGCTCATGTCGATATAGGGGGTGGGAGTGACACAGCCCCAAATCCACAATGGCTCAAAAGTGATATGGTCCAGAAATATTTAGACAGAATAAAGGTGGATAAAGCACCTGGACCAGATGGCATCCACCCACGGATCCTAAAAGAATTGAGCTCTGAAATTTCAAAGCCACTGTATCTAATATTTAGGGACTCATTAATGACAGGAATAGTACCACTGGATTGGCATAAAGCCAATGTGGTGCCCATATTTAAAAAGGGAACAAAGTCTTTACCTAGTAACTATAGACCTGTTAGTTTAACTTCTATAGTTGGGAAGATACTGGAACGTTTAATAAAAGACCACGTGGATGAGTTCTTGCTGGAAACAAACTATTTAAGCAGCAGACAGCATGGATTCATGAAAGACAGAAGTTGTCAGACAAACCTGATTTCTTTTTATGAAGAGGTAAGTAAAACCCTGGACAGAGGCGTAGCAGTGGACGTGGTATACTTGGATTTTGCAAAAGCGTTCGATACAGTTCCCCACACACGGCTCATGTGTAAGGTAAGGTCTACAGGATTAGATATATCAGTTTGTAAATGGATAGAAAACTGGCTGAAAGACAGAATTCAGAGAGTTGTGGTTAATGATTCTTACTCTGAATGGTCCAAGGTTATCAGCGGTGTACCCCAAGGTTCAGTGTTGGGTCCCTTACATTTCAATATATTTATAAATGATATTGGGTCTGAGATCAAAAGTAACATTTCTGTTTTTGCAGACGACACCAAGCTATGCAGTGGAATAATGTCCTTGCAGGATGTCTCCAATTTACAAGCCGACCTCAATGCTCTGTCTAATTGGGCGACTAAGTGGCAGATGAGGTTTAATGTTGATAAATGTAAAGTTATGCACTTGGGGGCTAAGAATATGCATGCATCATACATGCTATGGGGAGTACAACTGGGGGGATCTGTAGTGGAGAAGGATCTGGGTGTTTTAGTTGATCATAAGCTCAATAATGGCATGCAATGCCAAGCTGCGGTTTCCAAAGCGAGCAAAGTCCTTTCTTGTATTAAGAGAGGTATGGACTCCAGAGATAGAGATATCATTTTGCCCCTGTACAAATCATTAGTAAGACCTCATCTGGAATATGCAGTCCAGTTTTGGGCACCAGTTCTCAAAAAGGATATCGGAGAACTGGAGAAAGTGCAGAGAAGGGCAACCAAACTGATAAGAGGCATGGAGGAGCTCAGCTATGAGGAAAGATTAGAGGAACTGAATTTATTCACTCTTGAGAAGAGGAGAATAAGGGGGGATATGATCAACATGTACAAATACATAAGAGGTCCATATAGTGAACTTGGTGTTGAGTTATTCACTTTAAGGTCAACACTGAGGACAAGGGGGCACTCTTTACGTCTGGAGGAAAAGAGATTTCACCTCCAAATACGGAAAGGTTTCTTCACAGTAAGAGCTGTGAAAATGTGGAACAGACTCCCTCCAGAGGTGGTTCTGGCCAGCTCAGTAGATTGCTTTAAGAGAGGCCTGGATTCTTTCCTAAATGCACATAATATAACTGAGTACTAAGTTTTGTAGGTAAAGTTGATCCGGGGTAAATCCGATTGCCTTTCGGGGGATCAGGAAGGAATTTTTTCCCCTCCGGTAGCAAATTGGATCATCGCTCTGCTGGGGTTTTTTGCCTTCCTCTGGATCAACTGTGGGTATGGAGTTGGGTGTATGGGAGGATGTACTGTGTTTTACTTTGTTTTATTTTTTTATGGTTGAACTGGATGGACTTGTGTCTTTTTTCAACCTGACTAACTATGTAACTATGTAACTTCTACCTGAATCTGGCCCACAGTCAAAGGGAGATACCATATTCATAAACCAAGCCAGGCCGAGGTCATACACGTGGGATGTCAGCCGATGGGTGAGGATGGGACAGGACAGAGCAGGAAGCGGATGGATGGACTAGCTGCAAGGTAAGAATCCAGGGGAGACAGGAACCAGGAAACAGGGCAGACAAAACCAGGCAGGGATCAGGATCAAGGATCAGAGTCACAGAACAGGATCAAGGCACAGAATCAGAATCCAAGGGACAGGGTCAGGGTACAGGCTCAGGTCCGGAAGATATGACGATACCAGGGCGAGCTCTGCTTAAGCTCGCCGGGTATAAATAGAGCCGATGATTGAGCTCAGGTTACAGCTGAGCGCAGAAAGGGCTGTGTGCTCCATACTGCCAAGAACCCCCCACTGGTGGAGGCCAGTACTGCAGCCCAAATAACAGGCAGTATTACCAGCAGGGGGGACCCTTTCTGACACTGCATCAGCGCAGGGCCGGCATGACAGGGGTTAACAGAACCCTTGCCGGAAGAGGAGGAGGGCTTGGTGGTGAGAGGAGAGTGGGGAGGGGAGTCTATAAATGACTCCCGCCCCTCTTCTCGGGCACAGACGCGTGGGGGAAAGTTTGCAGGTAGGACCACGTTCTGCGGGGCCATGGATGTCATTGCTGCTCTTCTTGGGAGGCTGAGGGAGGAGGCGGAGAAGCGGGGCGAGGGGTGGCTACAGGACACTCTGGGGCCGCTTCTCCCGCGAGCGGGGACAGTGACCAGGCGGCGGGGAGAGAATCCACTAGAGGCCGCAGGTCGCGGCCTCCGACGCGGTATTTGCCAGGCCCCTCTTCAGGGGCACATCGGCGGGATAGGAGCCCATACAGAGCAGCATCGGGCCCCCCCCGCCAAGCGATCGGCGACGGGAGGGGGTCCCAGTACCACCCGGCAGGGGGAGCGGCAAGGCCTCGGGCTCCAGAGCGGCGGTTAGGCCCGCCCCACGTGTGGAGCAAACTGCTGCGGCCTTCGGTTGTGCACCAGATGGCTCGGATCGTCGGCGGGGGAGATCGTTGGCGGCGGGGGTTAGCCCCTCTGTGGCTAGGCCCGCCGGACGAGTGAGTCAGGATGCTGCGGGCTCCGCCCCCGGTTGTGCATTGGAGGGCCCTGGGCCTCGTCGGGGGAGATCGGTTTCTGCGGTGGCCAGCCCAGCACCTTCCACGGCCAGCCACCTCCAGCCCAGCCCTGGTGTGGGGCGGGTGAGGGGATGTGATGTTGATGCCGGCATGCGGGACAGAGGAACTTCTTCTAGGAAGGCGACGGCGAAATCCGTGGGTGGGTCCAGGGCGCGCAGAGTGAGCGAATCGAGCGCCGGACCCTTGGATGCCAGGCATGTCGGAGGGGTAGCTGCCAGAGTCGGATGAGGAGTTCGGTTCCGGATCGGTTGCAGTACCGCAGAAGACGGGACGTTTGGCTGGTGGGATTGCTTCCAGGCAGCCCGGTAAGTCAGTTTCGGTTTTTCATTATTCCTTGCTGTCTATTGGTAGACGAGATAGTGGCGGTGCCCGCGGTTGCGGGGAGTGACAGTGGTAGGGCTGGCATAGGGGAGGGGGGCCCAGGGGGGTGAAGTGACGGCTGACTCTGGGTTGCAGCGGCTGTTGGTGTGTTTGGAGTTTTTGGTTGGTCAGCTAAAAGGGGGGGACAATCCAGGCTTGAGTCTGGCGGCGGCTTGGACGCCAGCTGGCGGTTCGGGGGTGCTGTCCTCTGCAAGGGGTCCGGCGGCTGTCGTGCCGGGTACAGTTGATTTGGATGGTGGAAATGTTGGTGCTAGCACCGCCGGGGACAAGGCGGACGCGGGGGGGGGGGGGGGACGTTACTAAAAAGAGGGATTTGGTTCGGTTGGCGGACGCGGCTAAAGGCGAGGTTTACACGTGCTACGAAGCGCCCCTGGGTTCACACTTGAAACAGGAGGTGCGGGAAAAAATTTGGAATAGTGAATATGTGGAGATATTTGCTCTGTTGCCGTTAGAAAAATTTAATTTCGATCGGGTTAGGCCTGAGGAGTCTAAGAAGGAGGATGAGGAGAAAAGGAGGTATAGGCTTATACCCAGGACTTTCGCAAATTGGCTTATTCGATAATGGCAAGTGTGATAGGTGAGAAGAACCCAGAACATTGTTCGGCTCTTTTCAGCTATCAAGAAGCGATCAGTGAGGCTTACAGGTGTTATGGGGGCACTGGGTGGCTCCGCTACGATGAACAATTTTGTCAGCGCAGGGCGATCAGGCCCAAAATTCAGTGGGATACTAAAGACATTGGCCTTTGGATGCGGCTTATGTCGGCCCTGCGTACGTCCATGCCGTTTTTTCAGGGAGGGGCCGGTTCAACCTCGTCCCCTGGACAATCGGCCGGGAAAAAGAAGGGGACCTGTTGGCAGTTTAACGAAGGTAGCTGCAAGTTTGGGGGGGACCTGTCAGTTCAAACACGAGTGTTCGGGCTGCGGAGGCACCCACCCCTACTCCAGGTGTTTCAAGCACGGAAAAGGGCGTGCCGGAGAATCTCCGAACAAGAGGGAGAACTCCGGTGATGGTGGAAAGGATGCGGCCGTTTCTCGGTAGGTATCCGGACAGGGCGGCTGCTTTGTTGTTGGAAAGGGGGTTTTCGGAAGGGTTTCGGATTCCGTGCTCGCTTCCGGTGGTTCCGCCGGTGGCAAAGAACTTGAGATCAGCGCTACAACATCCTGAAGTGGTTTCGGAGAAGCTACGGAAGGAGGTTGCGTTGGGTCGTATGGGGGGTCCGTTTCGGTCCCCCCCGTTAGATGGTTTGGTGGTGTCCCCGTTGGGAGTGGTACCGAAGAAGGAGCCGAACAAGTTTCGGCTCATTCATCATCTTTCTTTTCCCAAGGGGGGGTCGGTTAATGATGGCATCAGTCCGGCTGACTGCACAGTGAGTTACACCTCCTTTTTTTTTTTTTTTTTTTTTATTCCACCTTCAGCTTTGACTGTACACAAGAGACCAGCTCATGGTAGAGGTGCTTATTTTCGTCTCTGTTTCAGGTTTGCATCATTTGTGGAAGTTTTTATTTTTATTTTTTTATTGTTATTTATTCCCCTTTCATCCCTCCCCCCCTCTCCCCCTCCTCCCCCTTCCCTCCCCCACCTCACCATTGAGTGTTCTCTTATCTAATCCAGAGAGTTTGTTACCCTGTCCGCAGATTTTCCGCATAGCTCCATGATCTTTTGAAAGCTCTCCCATTTTGTATTGTCACTATTATCTTCTAGACTATCCCTGAGTTCTTCCATCATATATGTTTCCTCCACGGTGTCAATCCATTCCCATATTGTGGGGCATTCTGTTTCCTGCCACTTCCTTGGTATCAACCTTTTGGCGGCATTTAGTAAGTGTGGTACCAGGGATTTTCTATATTTTTTTATCCCTTCTCCCCCTCCATGAAAGAGAACCTTTCTCTTTTTCTCTCTTTTCTCCTTTCTCTCTTTTTATTTTTTCCTTTGTGAGCTCTTCTACTATCCTCAGAATGTTTTCCCAGTACGATTTAACCTTTGGGCACTCCCACCAAAGGTGGGCCATTGTTCCGGGGGACTTACAGCCCCTCCAGCAGTCAGCTGACTGTCCGATCTTAAATTTGCTAAGTTTTACTGGTGTAATATACCAGCCTGATAGACATTTAAAATTCATTTCGGCTGTTCGGCTGTCAATAGCGGAGGTATGGGTCAGTTTTAGAATTCTATCTATTGTGGTCCTATCTCGACGTATCCCTAATTCTCCCAGTTTTTAATAAAAGGGGGTTCTGTCAGTACTGGATCCCTCTAGGACCCAGCGCACTCACCTGACACAGCCTTGGCTGGGAAACACTGATTGGCCAGCTCTCCTTTAAAACACCTGTGTTTTCACCCAATCAGTGCTCGTGATAGAGTTACTCTGCTTGCCTTGTGTGATCCAGCCTGACCTGTTAATCTGTAAACTTTGTGTATGACCCGGCTTGTTTGACCCTGCTTGTGGCTTCCGATTTGGTACCTTTCGAACTCTGATCTATCCGTGTATGACTTGGCTTGCCTAGACCACGCTTTGCCTGACTCCTTAAAGCAACATCCATTGCAGTGGTGCACTACTAGCACCAGCAACACCACCAACATCCACACCTGCGGTGAACTACAAGTTCCAGCTTTCCTGCTCATCACAACACCTACTTCAGCAGTGAACTACAAGTGCCAGCTGTCCCGCTCATCTCAACCCTGCATCCGTGGTGAACTACAAGTCCCAGTGCTGACCTGCTTCTCAAGACCTGCTCATGGTATGTGCTCTTGTTATTGAACTGTAGGCATATTATCACGCCTGGACTGTTGTCTGCTGCTAGCCTGATATGAAACCTGATATTATCACGAGCCATACATAAAAAGGGAAAACCCATCATGGATTCTGAGCAGGCTCAGATGTTTGCACAAGAACTTTGCCATTTATCCCATCAAGTTCAGCAAATGGCCACAGAGCACACCAAGGTGCAATCCCCTACTACAACTGATACAAAAACTTTATCTGAACCGAAAATTCCTTTGCCTGACCGTTTTTCTGGCGACCGTAAGGGATTCTGCAACTTTAAAAACAGCTGCAAATTATATTTCAAATTAAGGCCATCCTCTTCTGGCTCTGAAACTCAGAGAGTTCAGATCATTATCTCTCTGCTACAGGGTGACCCCCAGGCTTGGGCCTTTAACCTTGAACCAAACCATCCAGCCCTGCTAACTGTAGATGCCTTCTTTGAAGCCCTTGGATTGCTGTACGATGATCCAGATCGTATGGCTACTGCAGAATCAACCCTGCGTAACTTAAAGCAAGGAACCACCACAGCTGAAATGTACTGCTCAGAGTTTCGCAGGTGGGCCCCAGAATCTGGCTGGAATGATGCAGCTCTCCGCAGCCAGTTCAGAATAGGTCTTTCAGATGCAATTAAGGATGCTCTGGTCAACTTCTCCTATCCAGCCTCACTGGAGGAAGCTATGTGTCTAGCCATTAGAATTGATCGCCGTCAGCGAGAGAGGGGGCGAGAAAAAAATATGGCTGTGGCAAACTGTATACCTCCCTTACCACCTGACCATCCAACCTCCAGTGCCAGTTCAGTGGAAGAACCTATGCAGTTAGGCTCCATCCGGCTATCTGCCCAGGAACACACACGCCGGCGTAATATGGGACTTTGCCTGTATTGTGGCCTCAGGGGTCACATGCTCCGTTCCTGCCCTACACGTCCGGGAAACTCCAGGACCTAGGTGATTATGGGGAGGTCACCTTGGGTCTGCTTTCATCTCCCCAGGGGGACAGTCGTATACTTCTACCCAGTGTTATTCACTTTGGGACAGGTACTCATGAACTGCTGGCCTTGGTAGATTCTGGAGCTGCTGTGAATTTTATTGATAAGACTCTGATTACCTCCTTGTCCCTGGAAACTCATACGCTAGACTGCCCAGTCCGCCCAATTTCTGTGGATAACCGGCCTCTCTCACAAGACCTTGTGCTTCAGTCCACCAATCCCTTCCAGTTACAATTGGGGCCCTGCACTGGAGAAGATTTCATGTCTTGTCATTGACTCTCCATCCACTCCTTTGATCCTAGGCCTTCCTTGGCTTCAGAAGCACAATCCTGTAATTGACTGGCGAACAGGAAATATTCTGGCTTGGTCCAATCAGTGTAAAGAAAGTTGCATCCAGCACCCTGTTCGACTTGCTGCTTGTCAAGTGGGAATGGAACAGATTCCGCTTTGTTATAAGGACTTTCAGGATGTGTTTTCTAAAGGGAGTGCTGACACCTTACCACCTCATTGCAGTTATGACTGTCCCATTGACCTTTTGCCTGACACTACACCTCCGCGAGGGAGAGTCTTTCCATTGTCCGAACCAGAGAACCTTGCTTTGCAAGAATACATCCAGGAAAACCTAGCTAAAAGTTTCATCTGTCCCTCTACTTCTCCCGCAGGCGCAGGTTGCTTCTTTGTCCCAAAGAAGGACGGGGGTCTAAGACTTTGTGTTGACTACAGAGGTCTAAATAAAATAACCGTTCCCAATCGGTACCCTCTCCCTCTCATCACAGAGTTGTTCTCCCAAATCCAGGGAGCAAAGATTTTCTCCAAACTAGACCTAAGGGGAGCCTATAATCTAGTGCGCATCCGTGAAGGAGATGAGTGGAAGACAGCCTTTAACACCAAGGATGGCCACTACGAATGTCTTGTCATGCCTTTCGGTCTCAGGAATGCACCAGCTGTCTTTCAAAACTTTATGAATGACATTTTCCGTGATCTGTTGGGTCGCTTTATGCTTGTATACTTGGATGATATTTTGATATATTCTCCCAATCTTGAAACGCATCAGAGGCACGTCCGCTCAGTGTTGGCCCGATTAAAGGCTCATTCCCTTTTTGTTAAGCCTGAAAAATGTTCATTTCATGTCAAACAAGTACCTTTCCTGGGCTACCTAATCTCTGACACAGGCCTAACCATGGATCCAGCCAAGATTCGGGCCATTCTAGACTGGGCATCACCTTCAGACCTGAAAGCAGTTCAGCGCTTCCTGGGCTTTGCAAATTTCTATCGGAAATTCATTAAGAATTTTGCCACCATTGCACATCCCATCACCTCTCTCACCAGGAAGTCTCAGGCTAAGTTTAAATGGACTACTGAAGCCCAGACAGCCTTCACTCAGTTGAAGAAAGCCTTTACCTCTGCACCAATTCTACGCCATCCTGCTCCTGAGCTGCCTTTTATTGTGGAGGTAGATGCATCCGAAGTAGGGGTGGGGGCGCTTCTGTCACAAAAGGACCCTGTAACTGCTGCTATCCACCCCTGCGCCTTCCTGTCCCGTAAATATTCCCCAGCAGAGCGCAACTATGATATAGGCAACAGAGAACTGTTAGCCATAAAGCTAGCTTTGGAGGAATGGAGACATTGGCTGGAGGGAGCTCGCTATCCATTCATAGTTCTGACTGACCACAAAAACCTTGAATACATCCGTTCTGCTAAAAGACTGAACTCACGTCAGGCCAGGTGGTCATTGTTCTTCTCCAGATTTGACTTTACAATTTCTTATTTACCAGGGCCAAAAAATGTTAAGGCCGATGCCTTGTCTCGCAGTTTTTTTATCAGAATCCCCACCGCCGCTTCCTCCACAATCCATTATCTCTGAGGACAGGATTTTGGCTTTCACCCAGACTGACATCTCTGAGGCCTTGTTACCTGCACAGACTGAAGCCCCCCCTTCCACTCCCTCTGATATGCTTTTTGTGCCCTTGGCTCTTCGTTTGCAGGTTTTGCAGCAGGTACATGCGTCAAAGCCTGCAGCGCATCCGGGATTTATACAAACTTATGAGATTATCTCTTGCAACCTCTGGTGGCCATCGATTAGGCAGGATGTGTTAGCCTTTGTCCAGGCTTGTGAGGTTTGTGCCAGAAGCAAGGGCAGTACCTCTAAGCCCTCCGGTCTTCTACGTCCTCTACCAATACCTACTTGTCCCTGGACCCATTTGTCTATGGACTTTATCACTGACTTGCCTCCGTTCCAGGGATGTTCCACGATCTGGGTGGTGGTAGACAGGTTCAGTAAGATGGCCCACTTTGTTCCACTTCCGAAACTGCCGTCTGCTAGAGATCTGGCATCTTTATTCATTAAACATGTTTTCAGGCTCCATGGGGCACCAATTAACATTGTCTCAGACCGTGGCTCTCAGTTTATAGCCCAGTTTTGGAAGGCCCTTTGTTCTCAGCTAGGGATTAAGTTATCATATTCTTCAGCCTATCATCCCGAGACAAATGGCCAAACAGAAAGAACTAACCAGACTCTAGAGAAGATGGTACGTTGTCTGATGGCCAATGATGAGGTGGAGTGGGTCAACATCCTTCCATGGGCAGAGTTTGCCTTTAATAATTGTGCCTGCTCGTCTACAGGGACCTCTCCCTTCTTCTGTGTTTACGGGTTGCATCCTCGTGTGTGCTCCTTTGATCTTCCACCCTCTGATGTTCCAGATGCCAACACCACGATTGAAAATTTCTCCAAAATCTTGTCTGACGTCAATCGTGCTATTTCTCGTTCGGTGCAGGCTTTTAAGAAAACGGCTGATAAGAGGCGCTCAAAGGCCCCTGGATATAAAGTTGGTGACAAAGTGTGGCTATCATCCAAGAATCTGTCCCTGCATGTTCCATCCAAAAAACTTGGCCCAAAATTCATCGGGCCCTATGAGATTTCGGAGATTGTTAATCCTGTGTCCTATAGATTAAAACTCCCCCCATCCATGCGCATTCCTAATGTCTTCCATGTTTCTTTGTTGAAACCTGTTCACTCTAGTCTCCAAGTAAATGAACCAGAACCTGTAGATGTGTCGGATAGCCAGGAATATGAAGTGGCATATATTCTTGACTCCAGACGAGTACGCAATTCCTTACAATATCTAGTTCATTGGAAAGGTTTTGGCCCAGAGGATCGATCCTGGATCCCAGCTCGCGATCTCCATGCTGATCGCCTTAAGAAGAAGTTCCATCTTCGATATCCAAGTAAGCCTGGGGGTGCAGGAGCAACCCCTCGAGAAGGGGGGGTACTGTCAGTACTGGATCCCTCTAGGACCCAGCGCACTCACCTGACACAGCCTTGGCTGGGTAACACTGATTGGCCAGCTCTCCTTTAAAACACCTGTGTTTTCACCCAATCAGTGCTCGTGATAGAGTTACTCTGCTTGCCTTGTGTGATCCAGCCTGACCTGTTAATCTGTAAACTTTGTGTATGACCCGGCTTGTTTGACCCTGCTTGTGGCTTCCGATTTGGTACCTTTCGAACTCTGATCTATCCGTGTATGACTTGGCTTGCCTAGACCACGCTTTGCCTGACTCCTTAAAGCAACATCCATTGCAGCGGTGCACTACTAGCACCAGCAACACCACCAACGTCCACACCTGCGGTGAACTACAAGTTCCAGCTTTCCTGCTCATCACAACACCTACTTCAGCAGTGAACTACAAGTGCCAGCTGCCCCGCTCATCTCAACCCTGCATCCGTGGTGAACTACAAGTCCCAGCGCTGACCTGCTTCTCAAGACCTGCTCATGGTATGTGCTCTTGTTATTGAACTGTAGGCATATTATCACACCTGGACTGTTGTCTGCTGCTAGCCTGATATGAAACCTGATAGGTACCTCTGGTTCATCGAGCTGTAGTAAGATCTTATAGATTTTTGATACAGTTCCTTTCCCACTTTCCGAAGAGCATATTTTTTCTAAATCTGAGAGCTGATCACCAGTTCTTTATGGTTGGGGTAGTTTTTGAATAAAGTGGTTTAACTGTTGGTACCTCCAGTTATTAAGTGTCATAAAGTTTTCTTTTTGTTCTAAATTCCTAAATGCTAATAAGTGTCCTTGATGTGTGATATCTCTTAATTGTGCCTTATCATTTTTAATCCAATTTTCCCCCACCTCCACTTTCCCTGGGGGGGAAGTAGTCATTATCCTTAAGTGCAACAAGGGGTGAATTGAAGTTTTTATCTATTTTTTTTTGTGTTAAGTCCCATACCTTAAGTGCATTCCTTGTAAGTGCATGTGTATCTATGTCAAGTGCCCTAAATTGTGGGGGATTCCATATTATTTTATCTAGTCTCACCTTTGCTAGTGCATTCTCCAAACTAACCCATCTTTTTTCTGTGTTAGCTCTGGCCCATTCCACTACTCTTGACAGAATTATTGCATCATAGTATTTTTTAAGATCTGGGACAGCAAGTCCCCCCTTATTTTTTGTTTGTTTAAGGGTCTGAAATGATATCCTATGTTTTTTATTTCCCCAGATATGATTCATGATCAAATTTTTGAGGGTGCGCAGCAGTTGTTTTGGGAGATTTATAGGGATCATCTGAATCTTATATAGAATCTTTGGTGTCAACACCATTTTACAGAAATGTATTCGTCCCAGCCATGAGATTGGTCTGTTTTTTATTCTGGTTATTTCCTTTTTAATTTCTTCTATTAAAGGGATGTAGTTAATTTCATAGATTTTTTTCCGTACTTGCCAGGTGGATGCCAAGATATTTAAGCTCTTTTACCCATGGGAATTTATATTCTGTTCTTAGAATTTGCATGTCTTTCTTGGGTGTTCCGGCATTAAGTATTTCAGTTTTATTGATATTTAATTTAAAATTTGAGAATTCCCCATATTGACTACATAGGTTTAATAATTTTGGGATGGAGGTTTTGGGGTTGGTCAGGTAGAAGAGCACATTGTCTGCAAATGCCGACAGTTTGTGCTCTTCTTTGCCTACCTTAATTCCTTTTATTTCCGGACATTTACATATTCTAGATAGAAGAGGTTCAAGGGACAACACAAATAAAAGTAGTGAAAGGGGACATCCTTGTCTTGTGCCGTTTTTCATTGTAAAGTAGCGGGACAGGCCACCATTTATTTTTTATCCTAGCTGTTGGGGCCTTGTATAGGGTTCCAATCCACTCCAGCATCCTCTGTCCAAAACCCATCGTTTCCAGGGTTTGTAACATGAGTCCCCAGTCTACCCTGCCGATCGCTTTCTCAGTGTCGATCGACAGGAGTAGACCAGGGAGCCCGCTTCCCCTCATTTCCTGGAGCAGAAGGAGCGTCCTTACCCCATTGTCTCTTCCCTCTCTGCCCTGGATAAAGCCTGTCTGGTCAGGGTGTATCAGCCCTACCATCTCTTGTTTTGTTCTCTCGGCCAGTACCTTTGCAAATAGTTTGAAATCTGTATTTAACAGAGATATTGGTCGATAGCTCGAGCAAATCTTGGCATCCTTGCCTTCCTTTGGTATGACAGTTATGGTCGCCTCTGCGGCTTCTCTACTCAGGGTGTAATCTTTTCCTAGGCCATTAAAGTATTGACATAGTCGTGGTATGAGGATGTCTTTGCATTTTTTATAATAAAGTGATGTAAAGCCATCAGGGCCTGGACTTTTCCCCGATGCTGTACCTGATAGAGCTATCTGTATTTCATTTTCTGTAATCGTCCTATCCAGTGCTGATGCATCTATTGGACTTACTGTTGGGAGTCCCGCTTCCTGCAGGAAATCTGAGATTTTGTTTTTTTTTCTCTTCTTTTTTTCCAGTTTTTCTGTTTTACTGCATATAACTTCTCATAATAGACTCGGAATGTTTCGGCTATATCTTTTGTTATATATACCACCTCTCCTTGCTCGTTTTTGATTTTTTCAATGTAGTTTCTTCCTTTCTTTTTCTGTACCATCCTTGCGAGATGTTTACTAGTTTTGTTACCTCCCGTATATCTTTCTTTTGCAATTATCTGAAATTCTCTTTTGGTTTCCTGAAATAAAAGATCTTTAAGTTGGTTATGTTTATTAACTAGTTCTAGGTATAGGTCTTGTTTCTTCTCCCCTCTTTTGTGTTTTTGTTCTAGCTTGCATATCTCCTCAATTAATTTCTCCTTTTGAAGGCATTTCTCTTTTCTCTTTCTTGCCCCTTCTGATATCAAGGTTCCCCTAATTAGGGCCTTGTGGGAATCCCATAATGTGGCTTTTGATACTTCGCTTGTATCATTTATTTTAAAATATTCTTCTAACTCCTTTTGGACTCTGGTTAGACTATTTGCATCTTTTAATAGTTCCTCATTAAGCCTCCAGATTTGAGGTGGTCTCTGGTTGCCTGAAAAATTTAAGGAGACGCTAATTGGACCGTGGTCTGATATAGTCATGGGCTCTATCCTTGCCTCGGTCACCTCCTCCAACAGACAGTGATCGACAAGGATGTGATCGATGCGAGAATAGCACCCATGGACGGGAGAATAAAAAGTATAATCTCGTGTCACCGGGTTTAGAACTCTCCAAACGTCTACTAGTTGACTTCTATGCAGGCTATTCTTTAACTTTTTTAGTTGTTTGTTATTAGTCCCTGCTGTCTGGGCTGTCTTGTCTACCTTTGGGTCCATGCAGAAGTTCAAGTCTCCTCCCAGTATGACCCTTCCTTTTTTTTAAATCTTTTATCTTTCCCAAAATTTCTATTAAGTAATTTATCTGTTGGTTATTCGGTGAATAGATATTCACTAGGGTACATTCTGTCTCTTCTAGTTTCCCTTTTAATATAAGGAATCTCCCCTCAGGGTCTCTTAGTCTTTTGGTCAATTGGAATCTCACACCCCTGGCAAATCCTATAGCTACTCCTCTCGCACGTTTTGAGACAGTGTCCCCATAAAACCATATGGGGAAATCGGTTGAATTTAACTTAATATTGGATTCTAAGGTCAGGTGGGTTTCCTGTACAAAGGCTATATCAGTTTTGATTCTTTTCAATTCCTTTAAGACTTTGTGTCTCTTCGTGGGACTATTTAGGTCTTTTACATTATGTGATACACATTTTATTATCGGCATTGTCTCCTATTTAGCCCCCTCCTCTTTAATTCAGGTTTTGACCTTGGCCTTGTTTCATTTAGTTTCTCTTTTGATTCTTTTGGTGAGGTGGGTCCCCTCCCCCCTTCTCCTCCCTCTTACCTTCCCCCCTCTCCCTAACCCTCCCCCCCATGGCCGGTAATAGGCCTCTGAACCAATTTTTATCCCTTGGTTCAGTTTCCCTCTGGGAAGGGACCTATTTCGTGTCCCCCCTCCAACTTAGATGGGGGGAATAATCGTTAAGCTTCTCTGGTGTGGCTTGACCACCTAGTTGTTTCGGCTCCCCTCCCCCCCTCCAAATAAATTCCCTTTTGCCGACTCCCCCTATTGAACCCATCCAGGTAAGTCTGGTATCTGTAGGTCTAGTCTATTACAGAATTCCCTCAGATCTTCAGGGAATCCTAAAATTGCTGATTTTCCTTCTTTTGAGCCCACTAAGCACGCTGGGAATCTCCAGTTATATTTAATTTTCTTGGTCACAAGTTGTTCTAGGAGCGGTTTTAAAAGTCGTCTTCTGGCCAGAGTCTCTGTGGCCAAGTCCGCAAAAATCTGTAAGGAGGTCCCACCGTATGTAAGGGGAGGGTATCCCCTCAGTTTCTTCCATATTTCGTCTTTCTCATCAAACGAATGAAATCTAACAACATCTCGGGGCCATTCTGTAACGGTTCTATTCGGTCTTCCTACGCGGTGGACTCTCTCTATTCTAATCGAATCTTCAGAGGTTTTTCCCAATATTGGGTTTAATATTATCCACATTATTTTCTTCAGATCCTCCCCTTTTTCTTCTGGGATTGATCTGATTCTCAGATTCTGTCTCCTGGATCTGTTTTCCTGGTGTTCTAACTTGTAGAGTATGTTTTTCTGTTGTAATTGTAGCTGAGCTACTTGTTCCTTTAATGCGTTTGACTCCTGTTTTTGTTCCTCTGACTGCTCCTCCATCGCCTCTACCCTAGAGAGGAGGTGACCAAAGTCCGTCTTTAGGCTGTGTATTTCTCTTTTAATTGCGTTTTCAAGTCGCATCAGCATCTTTTCCATGTCTCCCTTTGTAGGGATTTGATCTTCAGGTCTCTGTTCTTCCCTCCTACTTGTCTCTACGACATACTCACTGGTCTCTTCCTCTCTTGGGTCCTCCGGTGTTTCCCCTTGAATTGGACTTCATTTTTTTATCTGTTTTCGTTTGTGAGGATTTTGGTGATCCTGTATTTCTTGAGCTTCCTCCTTTAGACATGTATTGTTGGATTGTACTTGTTGCGGCCGCGATTTCAGATGTTTTTGGGACTCCTCCTTTTGTTGATCTACTTGACATCCTGGACATATTATTTTTTACTTTTCTAATTCTTTTCCCCAGGTTGCCAGCCTATTAACTTCCTTTCTACCTCTGGGTCTAAGTTTTCCCCTTTTTTGAAACGCGGTACCGTTGGTATAACCTAGAGGGGTTATAGCTTGCCTCTTGTGGGTGAAGAGTTACAGCCTAGTCCCAGTGGGCTGATTCTTGAACTTTTGGGTATAGGGTCCCAATCTCTAGTAACAGCATTCTTTTTAAATGGTTCCTTAATAGATTTTATATATATTATTTAGGTATATGGCACTAGTGGGGTGTCTCTCTTTATTGTTCTTATATTTAGTAATTTATGATTGTGGTCTCAGCCTCTGCTTGTACTACGTAAGCTGTGCTTATACCCTCTGGCTGGTGTTTTCTAGAAGGGCGTAGGAGTAAAGGGTCGTGCTGCCAGTTGGTACAGCTCTTTATGAAAACCCCTCTGTCCTCACTTGAGGCGGTTCCCTTTTTGCATCCCAGTCTATAGTATTTGTACAGTTTGTTCCGCGGTGCACTTCTAAAGACGAGGGATATTGCAATAGTAGGGGTGTGAGGGGAGAAGGGATTCCTGTGCCTCTAACACTCCCAACTGGTGTGAGACCTTTTCCTAGAGGTGTTTATTTAGTTATGTAATTATTTTGAGAGTTCATCCATTTACTCACACAATCATGCAGAGGGATACCACTTGGCTGTTAATTAATTGCAGTGAAACCGAGTGTTACTCTGTCATTATTGTTTGTAACCAGTCTTCAGATTCAATTCAACATGCCGTATATCCCTCTCTGTGATCTTCACCATTCCTCTCTGTTACTTCATTCCAACTTATTCTGCTAGAAGGCGTGATATCAATTTTACAGCAGATTTTTAAACCTTCAAGTATATAATCATTGAAAAGAAAAAAAGGGGAGAAAAAGCGCCTCTAGGTTATCTAGTTGGATTTTTAATAACAAGTAGAATGTATCTGACACTTACATATAGTGTAGTATCGGCCGGAGATGAGATGCTGGCAGTCTAGGAGAGCAGGGGGTCTCAGGCTTATGCAGGCTGTATCGAACGTTTAATCAAAGGCTTGAGAGGCGCCGAGTGTGTCACTGCTGGAGTTGGACATGCTGACGCTCACGACAGGGGAGCGGCTGGTAGGGAAAAGTACTTCAGGATATCAGCAGTCTTTTGCTGAAAGAGGCTGGTGGAGAGCGGTGTCCAGGATCAGTATGCTGTGAGAGAAACAGCTAGTGTTCCAGGTGGTGACGTCAGGAGGACGGTGGAGGACGGTGGCTGATCAGAGTCAAGAGTTTACACAACGCGTTTCAGAGCATATCGCTGGTCCATAGGAGAAACCGCGCGCTCCTTTCTCACTTGAGAAAGGAGCGTGCGGTTTCTCCTATGGACCAGCGATATGCTCTGAAACGCGTTGTGTAAACTCTTGACTCTGATCAGCCACTGTCCTCCACCGTCCTCCTGACGTCACCACCTGGAACACTAGCTGTTTCTCTCACAGCATACTGCTGTTGGGTGCCACAGGGAAGGGGCCCAAATAATAAAAAAAAAAAAAAAGGGAAATAGGGTTTTGTTTTTGGGTCACTGTGTTCGGGCTTGTTTGAAGGGATGAGGGATGGCTGGATCGGTTGATCTTGTTTGGTGATGTGTTATGTTGCTTGCTGTTTTTCAGGTACAGGACAGGGCTTGGTATGGATACTAGGACACTCATTCATGCATTGGGGGGCCAGACGAGCGGACGTGCGACCGGACGGTCGACAGCTTGGGGTACCAAGACAGGAAGCGTGTGTGAGATGGCTGGGGTTTCCCGGGATGCTTTGGAGCAGGGTGGTTCCGGAGGTACACCGGTTTGCCCGGTTGGACCGCCCACCTGACGTGCTGGTACTCCATGTGGGAGGGAACGATTTGGGGGTCCGGTCAATGCTGGACATCACGCGGGACATCAAGTTTGATTTTATGCGTATCCGTACGGCGTTCCCGGATACTGTGGTGGTGTGGTCGGACATGGTGCCAAGGACATCATGGAGGATGGCGAGATCGGTGGAAGGTGTCAATAGAGCGCGGAGGAAAGTAAACAGGGACGTGGGACAGTTTGTGGTGAGGAATGGGGGTTTGGTGGCCAGGCATCCAGAGTTAGAGGTGGACACATGGCGATACCTTCGGGGTGATGGAGTCCACCTTACGGAGGTGGGCATCGATATGTGGGTGTTGGGCCTTCAGGAAGGGATACAGCGGGCCTTGAGGTTGTGGAAGTGTGCCCAAAGGTAAGGTGGTTACCTTTGGTTGCTGGTGGCGGGTGCTGGACTTTGTAGGAGAAAGAATACCTCTTAGAAGGATGGCAGTACCCATCGGTGGTATGGGTGCTGAAGGGGTATTATGTTTTCCAGTTTACCAAGGTGTGGCTGGAATGTGGGTCAATGGTGGCACTGCGGTCAGTGGTCGTCTCTGAGCCAGCTTGTCGGCTTGAGGCCTAGGACCAGAGGTTAGGTATCGCAGTGCCCAAAATGTTAAAAATGTTAAAATGTTCAAAAAGGTTATTTATCCTGTTTAGTGTACCTGCAAAGTCCAGCACTAGTTATGGAAAGAAGTGTTTTCAGGAATTGTTGTTGTTGTTTATGTGTTGTTGTTTATGTGTTATTTAAAGAGTGCATATTTAAATTTATTTTAAAATAAAGGAGGCTGCTACGGCCAGTTTTTACTCCAAGGTTATTGGTTGTGGTCTCATTATTTTAAGGGGTATAGTTATTGGAGTAAAGTGGGTCCACTGCAGCAATGGGTACATTCTGGTATACCATAGTCAAGGGTAAAGGAGGAATTCAGCAGGGAGAAAAGGTCCGGAGACAGATTGTGGGTAGTGCTGGGAGTCAGTGGCGTAGCTAGGGTTGTCAGCGCCCGGGGCAAGGCAAGAAATTTGCGCCCCCCCCTAACCTGCGGACTTTTTGCACTCCCTTCCCTTCTTACAATAGTACTGACCAGCCCGATTCCTATACTGACCACTACACTAACCTCTACATGGACCTACATGATTTCTAGACTGACCATTACACTTACCTACCTGTCCACTGCACTGACCTACCCGATTCCTACATTGGCCACTACACTAGTAAGTATGCAGTAAACACTGACCACTACACTATACACTGACCACTAACCCACACACCACCACACTGACCACTACCCTGACCACCAAGGATTGTTGCCCCCCGCCCTTAACCACTTTACCCTGACCTAGGATAGAGCTCAAAAAATGAAAAGAGTGCAGCGCTATGTGGTTAAAACCATGTTTGAAATAAATGTTATACCTTGAAATGTAAACAAATGATATGTGAAAAATGTATTAAAAGGAAAACTAATGCAGAGTCCAAAAAGAACACAACATAGTCCGTGAAGAGTTAATTCCAAAAGCAAATACGTGAAGGGTTAACTCCCAAAAATACACATTGCTTGCCAAGAAAGTGAAGATAAAGTTTGGTGAATATTAAGTCCCAAAAATAAATCAGGGTATTACCAGAGAATTTTGGGACTTATTATTCACAGAACTCTATCTTCACTTTCTTGGCAAGCAATGTGTCTTTTTGGGAGTTAACCCTTCATGGATTTGCTTTTGGAATTAACTCTTCACGGACTATGTTGTGTTCTTTTTGGACTGCATTTGTTTTCCTTTTAATACATTTATCACATATCATTTGTTTACATTTCAAGGTATAACATTTATTTCACACATGGTTTTAACCACATAAGCGCTGCACTCTCCATTTTTTTGAACATATGTGACCTATCTGACCCCGACACCTACACTGACCACCGACACATAAACTGACCCCCGACACCTACCCGACAGCTACACTGACCCCCGACACATACACTGACCCCCAAAACATATACTGACCCCAAAAACATACACTGACCCCCGACACCTACAGTCTGTGTCCTACTTCCTGTACTACTCACACCCCCTCCCCACAGCTGTGTGCAAATCCATCCTCTGAGTCCTCCTTACCTCTGTCTCTGTCCCGACTCCCCGCCAGCGCCATCCTCCCGCAGCGTGCTCCATGGTGCAAGACGCTGCACCTCCATCCATGCTCCGAGTCCCATCTCTACTGAGCCGAGTCGCCCCTCCACTGCGCTCCACTAGAGTGTTAGAGTCCCCGCCAGGCAGCGTCATCCACCCGAGGCCATCCACAGACATCCATGCTCCAGTCCCATCTCCACCGAGCCCCACTCCACACACAGAGCTGCACCACAGAAACAGGTGGAGGAGGAGACAGCGGGTTCCTTTCCAGTGCTTGTCTCCCGCTGCCATGTTCAATGTTTCCCGGCGCACTCTGATTGGGCATATGTGGGTCATGTGAGGATCGCGGACTGGCCAGCCCCACGCCGCACATGACCCCCATACACCCAATCACAGGGTGCCGGACATTAAACATGGCGGACAGAGATCAGGGACACAGGAAATAAAAATTAGGAGGAGGCAAGCTGCACGGAATTTCGCCCCCCTAAATGTTGCGCCCGGGGCCACAGCACCCCCTGCCCCCCCATGCTACGCCAGTGCTGGGAGTTACCAGGAAACAGGAGACAGTACTGTTGAAGGGGAAAGTGATATTTAACTGCTCCCTGCTGAATGGATTCGACTACGGTTCCTCGGCCTTATGTGATTAGCAGGTATCCAGCCACGCCGCCGCAGCCTCCGGGGTGTCAAAGAAATATGTGTTGTCACCATCAGCTTGCTGGGATACACAAGGCAAAAGCGTATTCCCTTCTCCTGGAGCCGGAATCTCACATCAGTAAAGGACTTGCGGCACTGCTGTACTTCCTGAGAGACATCCGGTAAAATGAACAGTCTGGTATTTTCATATTTAATTTCAGGCATGGTGCGTGCTGCCGCCAGGATGCGATCCTGGTCATGGTAATTTAACAGCCATAGCAGGAAGGGCACAGAGGGGCTCCAGGCCTCGGAGGGAGCGGAGGGACCCTGTGGGCTCGTTCCACTACTAAAGTTGGCGGGATATCTCCCAGGTTGAACAGAGTGGTCAGTAAACTTAACGGGTCTAGGGCCCTCAGCTCTCTCGGGCAATCCAAGAATGCGGATGTTGTTTTTCCACCTGAGGCGGTTTTCAATGTCTATTGCATGCTCCTGGAGCGCTTTCACTTGGAACTGAAGGGCCCTTACCTCCCTGTATTCCGACCGGACCGTATCCTCCACCTCCGCGATGCATGACTGAAATGTATCCATATCTTGGCGGATGAGACCGACGTCCACAGTCAAGAAGTTGATCTTAGTTGTTAAGGCTTCTTTGCAGGATGTAATGGCCGCCAGGATCTCCGCCCCTGTGGGAGCCACCACCACCCCCGACTCCCCAGCAGTTTGCATACTGGCCCCCATTCCAGCCGTGGACCGCAGTGTGGACGAGACAGCCATCGGGGGGAGGGTATGAGGAGCCTTTTGACCTGAGTTTGAGTACCGGGTCCTAGATCAGCCCATCCAAGGTTCACCCAGAGATAGAGGATCTTGAGGAGCCCGTAGGCAGAGGGCTTGGTCCAGGGAGCAGGATGGAGGCTATGGCAGTGTTGAATTGTAAAGGTGCAGGCGTACAGGAGTGAGACCCCAGCAGGATGTGTCCTCTCCCCTCACAGGCCGACAACCTCTCCAGCGATGGTGTGTGGCAGCCTGTGTCCCCCAAGGATGCTGGCTCACAGGAGGGGGGAAAGGACGGCCGGCGTACAGCACCTGGAGGCTTCAGCTGGCTCCGTAGGCCACAAGATGGTGGCAGGCCGCGAGTGCAGGGATTCAACCCTCTGAGATCCCCAGTCGGCCCTGACACACTCCCAGAGCTCCCCCGGATCGCGGGAATCGAGCATGTTGGCTTCAGGAAGGTCCGTAGACCGCAAGATGGCGGCAGGCCTGTGATGTATGGAGCTGGCTGCGTGCCGGGTAAAAACATAATCGGCCGTCCGGGCTCTGAAATTCTACCTGGGGCAGAGGCAGGTGACATACAGGAACCCGCTGAGCAGTTTTAGAGGCTCACCAGGTCAGTAGGTGCACAGGATGGCAATGGATTAATCCAGAATAAGCAGGGCTCCTCAGCGGTACGTCCTCCTCGTTTTACATCCGGACACGCCCCCTTGGTGCCATTTCTTGTCACATATCACATATGGAAAATAATGGTGGACACACAAAATATTGACACTTTGGGCCCAATTTGGACATTTTCACTTAGTGGTGTTGCCAGCGGTTTAGACACTAATGGCTTGTATGGAGTTATTGTGAGGAGACATGATTCATAGAGCAAAGGCAGGAGTGAAAGCCTTTTTGACATTTACTAAAGGCCCCAGTGGAAGGCAGCGGAGAAGCCCAGGGGGTGGCTCACCCCCCGGCAGAAAACTATGAAGCCTGGGGCCCCCCGAATGTAAAAGAGCTTAAAGGGGGTGGGGGGCCCCGGCGGAAGGCCCCCCCAGCTGACTAATAAATTATTTAAAAAATCTTTGTGTTTTTTTTTTAACTTTACATTTTTCCCAGATTTTGATAAGCGTCAGAGGGGGGCGGGGTCACAGGAGTGTCACACAGCGGGAACTTCAAATGGAAGCTCGTCCGCATCTTGCGCGGCTTCTTCTTCCCCGGAGGCTGCGCTTGAAATTGCAGTTCCTGCCGTGTGACGCTCCTGTGACCCCACAGGGATTTTCTTATGAGTTTGACAGTGGCGTCAGAGGGGGGCGGGGTCACAGGGCGCGGACTTCAATTTAAAGCGCAGCGTCCGGGGAAGAAAAAGAAGATGCGGGACGAGAAGGCCGGCGGAAGGAGAAGAAGATGGAAGAATACGCCGGGCAAGATGCGGACTAGAATACCCAAGAAAGAAGCAGAGAAAGAAGAAGGAGCTGGAGTAAGAAACATGAATGGAAGAAGAAAAGAAGAAGATGGAAGAAGAAGCAGCGCGGAAAGAAGATATTAATAAAGGAATTGTCAAAAACCGGCTATTGTAATTTTTTAAATTTTTTACACTTTTTTGGGTGAAATGGTAGAGGTACAATGTACCCCATTACCATTTCACACAGGGGGGGTGGGATCTGGGCGTCCCCTTTGTTAAAGAGGTCTTCCAGATTTAGATAAGCCCCTCGCCCGCAGACCCCCACAACCACAGGCCAGGGTTGTGGGGTAGAGGCCCTTGTCCCCATCAACATGGGGACAAGGTGCTTTGGGGGGGACCCCAAAGCACACTCCCCATGTTGAGGGCATGTGGGCTGGTACGGTTCAGGAGAGGGGGGGCCACAGGGGGGAGTTCCCCTTAAAATCCACGACAGACCTGAAGGGCCTGGTACGGATATTTGGGGGGAAACCCATGTCATTTTTTTTGCATGGCGGGGTTCCCCTTAATATCCATACTAGACCTGAAGAGCCTGATAATTGAATTTGGGGGGACCCCCACGTTTTTTTTTTATGAGCAGAGACTGTATTCTTTATAGCCATGATTACTTTTAAATTACTTTTTTTTCACTTCAGAAATGACATCTTGTACAGGGACTGTTCTAAGCACGGGAGACATGCACTACTTCACAGTCATGTTATACCCCCCTCCCCCTGTATGAAATTTAAAAGAATATTTCACTTTTATTGTTTCACTTTAACCACTTCCATACCGTGCCTATTCTGGCACTTCTCTCCTTCATGTAAACATTATATTTTGTTCCTGGAAAATTACTCAGGACCCCCAAACATTATATATATTTTATTAGCAGACACCCTAGGGAATAAAGTGGTTGTCATTATTTATTTATTTCCCAACGGTATTTGCGCAATACTTTTTTCAAACGCCTTTTTGTTTTGCCCCAAAAAAAAAACGGTTTCATGAATTAAAAAATAACAAAGCAGTAAAGTTAGCCCAATTTTTAGGGATCATGTCAAAGATGATGTTACACCGAGTAAATAGATACCTAACTTGTCACGCTTTAAAAATCTCCATAGGCGACGCTTGCATTTTTTTTCAGGTTACCAGTTTAGAGTTACAGAGGAGGTCTAGTGTTAAAATTATTGCTCTCGCTCTAACGCATGCGTCAATACCTCACATGTGTGGTTTGAACGGAGTTTACATATGTGGGCGGGACTTACATGCGTGTTCGCTTCTGAGTACGAGCTACTAGGGACAGGGGCGTTTTAAAAAAAAAAAATGTTCTTTTTTTTAACGTAATATTTTTATTTTTGCACTTTTTTGTCCCTTTTTTTAATCACTTTTATTCCTATTACAAGGAATGTAAACATCCCTTGTAATAGGACTAGTGTGTGACAGGTCCTCTTTATCTAAAGAGGAGGGGTCAATAAGACCCCACATCTGTCCTCCAGGCTGGAAAGCATGAGATCGGGAAAAAAACACTGATCTCATGCTTTCAGCCGTGATCATGTTCGTTTAGCACAGTGGTGTAGTGTATAGCACTTTCACCTAGCAGCAAAAAGGGTCGCTGGTTCGAATCCCGCATGTGACACCATCTGCCTGGAGTTTGCATCTTCTCCCTGTGGCTGCGTGGGTTTCCTCCCACAATCTAAAAACATGCTGTAAATCGGATCCTGTCTAAATAAGCCGTAATATGCAGCAGTATATTTAGGTTTTGTGCTGCCCTAGGCCTGACTAAATTTCTGCACCTCCTAATAGAAAAATGACCCACCCTTCCTGTCAAGGCCACACCCTGTTTTTTTATGACCCGCACAGACATTTTCAGGGGGGGGGGCACACACACACTAGTTCTGAGGGGGGTACTGGATTCCCTTAATTTGCATAGTTTTCCTCTCACTTCCTGTTTGGCTATGTGGCAGGAAGTGAAGGCAAATCTCCCCAATTGGACAGGGATGGTACAAAATAAACTGACTCCCTCACTCTATCCAAAATGAAAGACAAAAAAAGTGTTGATTATAGTCCTAGTTTAAGCACAAATTTCTGATAATTTTATTGAGAGGCCTAAGAAAATATAACCATGCCAATAGGCCAGGATACAGCGTTGATAATATGTATGAATGTGTGTTAGGCACCCCCACAAACACCACCCAATGTTAAATAAACAATTTACTTCATTTGCAAATAAGTATGATCTGCTAATTGTTTGGGGATGTCTGCACCCCTGATAGGGTGAAGACACCTCACAAATGTTGTCACTTTCTACTTCAAATTCATTCACTTCCTGTCACATAGCCAAACAGGAAGTGAGGGTAAAACCTTACTAATGTCTTTTCTTGGGGACACACAGATCAATCTAAATAGTTTCCCATTATGTAAATTGCACTCTAGAATTTTGCTGTGTACACACCACATTATTAGGGATCTTGGACTTTGGGGTCCATTTAATAAAGGCAAATCCACTTTCCACTACAAGTGGACAAGCAAGGAAGAAAAAAATAAAAAATAAAAATAAAAACTTTGCTTCTACAGGATTGGATGTTAAAACCATCAGTGCTTCTACTGCAGAGTGGCTTTGCCTTTACTCAACCCCAAACTAATTAATCATTTGGGGTGTACACAGCAGTGCAATTTGCTTAATGGGGACACTAGCTAGATTGACCTGGGTGTCCCCAAGAAAAGACATTGGTAGGGTTTCAACCTCACTTCCTGTTCAGCTGTGTGACAGAAAGTGAAGCCAATTTTAAGAAAAAGGACACAACAAAGCCCAATCCAAAAAACACAAGCAGGGGTTCTAACACTCATTGGCTTCCCTCAAACACCCACAATTAGAATAGGATTGCCTTGCGCTATATTTAAGCACAGTGCTGTAAATCAGCACTTCAAGCCTGTCAGCCAATAAACCACCCCCCCCCCCCCCCCCCCCACAACAGGTCATGTTTGCAGGTTTTTCTCCATCTTGCACATGTGCTTTAAAATACAGTCTCGACAGCAAATCTTGATAAGATATATACACAAAACATGGCCTGTTGGGGGTACTGTTCCCCCGGACCATATTGCTGGTCAATGACCGGGCCAGTTTTTGTGGTTCGGCACTGCGTCATTTTAACTGACAATTGCGCGGTCGTGCGACGTGGCTCCCATACAAAATTGGTGTCCTTTTTTTCCCACAAATATTGATTTCTTTTTTTGGTGGTATTTGATCACCTCTGTGGTTTTATTTTTTGCGCTATAAAAAAAATAGAGCGACAATTTAAAAAAATATATATATTTTATACTTTTTGCTATAATAAATATCCCCAAAAATATATAAAAAAAAAAAAATTTCTCCGTTTAGGCCGATACGTATTCTTCTACATATTTTTGGTTAAAAAAAATCGCAATAAGCGTTTATTGATTGGTTTGCGCAAAAGTTAATGGGCCAGATTCACAGAGCCATTACGCCGGCGTTACAGGAGATGTGCGGCGTAAGTCTAAATTTGCGCATGCGTTTCAATGCGCCGCATCCCCAAAATGAGATACGCAAGAAATCTACTTTTTTTGGACCGGCGTAATTTCGATAGACCGGCGTATCCGTCCGCGCAAAACTGCGCTAGACACATACATATATACATCAATACATAACATACATACAAATTACAAACACGGTCTCACTATGTTTCAATAGCCCTTTAAAACCTTGATGGATATAATAATCTAATCTGATACAAGCCCCTCACTCTTCACCTGATATATCACACACGCATAGACATCTTTGGCATGAGTGATTCTGAGGTGTCTCGCATCTTCAGATTCACCCCTCATGCCATCCTGGAATTAACCACAACCCTGCAGGAGGACATCACCAGCCCAACACATAACACTACCCATGACAGCTACATATACAATCCTAGCCCCATCCCCACAGATTTCGAACAGAACATGTATGGGGACAGCTGGCTGGTTGGTGAGTGACATGGGTGGCAGGCATGACTGTCCCCCACATGATGCTAAAATCACAAGGAGCACCTGCACTACTAACATCCTCCTGTCTTATCCCTTCAGGGTGACTCTGCATATGCACTGGGACCCCATCTCATGACTCCTATACGGAACCCCCCATGGTACCCTGTTGTATTCCCCAAACTTTGTATGCCAGATCATCGGTGCATGTTGCATGCTGCACAACTTCGCAGTGAGAAAGGGCCTGGAGATTGACATCACATTGGATTGGCACAAGCCCACCATGCAGGACTTGTGAGCAGCAACGCCATGCCACGGCTCCAATTATGTCACTGTACATTCATACACCATTCACAAGGACCTGGGGATCACTTCTCCACCACAAATGAGGGTGACACCCCTTTTCCGGCAGGAATGTCACCCCCACATTCCAAAATCATTCACAAACAGAAAAAAAAAATAAATAAATTGACCAGCAAAAATAAAAAATGCCCAGCAAAAATATAATAATAAAAAAAAAAACAACAAATAAAACACAGAAAAGACAAAAATCACTCTGCAAAACAGTCCCCAAATATCTCAAAGACACGTCACAAACAAATGTTAATAAACAACAGAACAAAAGCACCTTGCTGTATAGGAAGGCATACAAAGGGATGTACTTTTGCAAAGGAAGGGTGTTTGTCTCTGTCTATTTAAGCTGTCTGCGTAGTTCACTAAGTTGCCCGGGTCCACTTCCAATTTCACTGATTGCGCCGTTCCCGAATTGTGAGCATGCGCACAGAGGTGCTGACCATGGTCTGCTTCATGTGCGCATGCGCGATCAGGCCGGCCCTTCATTTGCATGGGGTCACGGCTTATTTCAATGTAACACGCCCACGTCCTTCCCAATTTGAATTACTCCGCCTTACGCCTCGGAATTTACGTTACACGGTCTAACGTAAAGGAGGTGCGCTACGCCGGTCAAAATATGCGCCAATGTACGTGAATCTGGCCCATAGTGTCTACAAAATAGGGGTTAGTTTTATGGCATTTTTATTAATATTTTATTTTTACTAGTAATGGTGGTGATCAGCGATTTTTATCGGTACTGCGAAAATTATGGCGGACACATCGGACACTTTTGACACATTTTTGGGACCATTTTTATAGCGACCAATGCTATAAAAATGCATTGCTTACTATAAAAGTGCCACTGGAAGGGAAGGGGTTAACACTAGGGGCGAGGGAGGGGTTAATTATGTTCCCTGGGTGTGTTCTAACTGAAGGGGGGTGGGACTGACTTGGGGAAATGACAGATCTCTGTTCATACATTGTATGAACAGACGATCAGGCATTTGTCCCCCTGATAGGACCGGGAGCTGTGTGTTTACACACACAACTCCCGGTTCTCGCTCTATGACAAGCGATCACGGGTGCACGGCAATGATCCCGGGGCGAGTGGGGGATGCTGACCATAAAGGGGAACTCCACACCAAATAAAAAAAAAATGGCGTGGGTTCCCCTCTGGGGGCACATTAGGCCCTTAGGTTTGGTCTGGATAGTAAGGGGGAAAACCTACGCTGAAAAACGGCGTGGGGGTTCCCCCAAGATCCAGACCAAACCCTTATCCAAGCACGCAGTCTGGCCAGACAGAAATGGGGGTGGGGATGAGCGAGCGCCCCCCCTCCTGAGCCGTACCAGACCACATGCCCTCGACATGGGGGAGTGTGTGCTTTGGGCAGGGGGGCACTGCGCCCCCACCCCAAAGCACTCTTGTCCCATGTCGATAGGGACAAGGGCCTCTTCCCGACAACCCTGGCCGTTGGTGGTCGGGGTATGTGGGCGGGGGGCTTATCAGAATCTGGGAGCCCCCTTTAATAAGGTGGCCCCCAGATTACGGCACCCCATCCTATGTGAATGAGTATGGGGGGCTTATCGATATATGAAAGACCCCTTTAACAAAGGAGACCCCCAGATCCTGCCCCCCCCTGTGTGAAATGTTAATGGGGTACATTGTACCTCTACCATTTCACCAAAAAAAGTGTAAAAAATTACAATAGGCGGTTTCTGACAATTCCTTTATTAATATCTTCTTTTCACGCTTCTTCTTCTTCTTCTTCTTCTTCCATCTTCTCCTTTTATTTGGGTTTCTTCCTCCAGCTTCTCCTTCCTCTGCTTTTTTCTTGGGTCTTCTCGTCTGCATCTTGCCCGGCGTATTCTTCCATCTTCTTCTCCTTCCATCGGCCATCTCGTCCCGCATCTTCTTCTTCCCCGGACGCTGCGATTGAAATTGAAGTCCTGCCGTGTGATGCTCCGGTGACCCCGCCCCCTCTGACGCCACGGGTAAACTCATAAGAAAGTCCCTTTGTGGTACATGTGCATCAGAGGGAGACTCGGCTCCTTGCATAGATGGAAAGGGCTGCAAGGGCTGGGACGGTGATAATAATGGGGGATTTTAACTACCCAGAAATTGACTGGAATAATGGAATTTCCGGGACAGTAAAGGACAAAAATTTAAAAACCTATTGCAGGACAATTTTATGGTCCAGTTTATTGAGGCCCCAACTAGGAATGATGCTCTGTTGGACCTGGCAATCTCAAATGTTCAGATAAAGGAACACCTGGGTAGCAGTGATTATAACATTATTTCATTTAATGTTAACTATAAGCAAGAAATACATACAGGAAAGATAAAAACACTTAATTTCAAAAGAGCAAATTTTCAAAGGATGAGGACTGCTCTCCAGGACTTGGACTGGGAGGGAATATTGGCACCGATGAACACAGAACAGAAATGGGAATTCTTCAAAAATACTCCTCGGAACCTCACTGCAAAGTATATTCCCATGGGCAATAAGTTTAAAAGGCTAAGGATAAAACCTATGGGGCTCACGGTCAAAGTTAAAAAAGCTATAAACAATAAGAAAATAGCCTTTAAAAAATATAAAAATGAAGGTGTCGTTTAAATGTTACAAAGAATATAATAGAATATGAAAAAGGAAATCAAGGATGCAAAAATTTAAAATGAACAACAGATTGCAAAAGATAGTAGGACCCCCAAAAAAATCTTTAAATATATTAATAGTAAAAAGGTCAAGTCTGAGCATGTAGGCCCTTTACAAAATAATCTAGAGTGGGTGACTGGGGACAAAGAGAAGGCAAATTTATTAAATGCTTTTTTCAGCTCTGTGTATACAATGAAGCATTGGGGAGCTCATGTACATAATGGGGGTGGGAGTGACACAGCCCCAAATCCACAATTGCTCAAAAGTGATATGGTCCAGAAATATTTAGACAGAATAAAGGTGGATAAAGCACCTGGACCAGATGGCATCCACCCACGGATCCTAAAAGAATTGAGCTCTGAAATTTCAAAGCCACTGTATCTAATATTTAGGGACTCATTAACGATGGCAATAGTACCACTGGATTGGCGTAGAGCCAATGTGGTGCCTATGTTTAAAAAGGGAACAAAGTCTTTACCAAGTAACTATAGACCTGTTAGTTAACTTCTATAGTTGCAAAGATACTGGAACGTTTAACCACTTAAGGACCGCCGCATGTACATTTACGTCGACAGAATGGCACGGACAAGCACATCAACGTACCTCTACGTGGCTGCCTTGACGTGGGTGGGGGGTCCGATCGGGACCCCCCCAGTACATGCGACGGTCCCGGTGGCTGTGCGAGCGATCCGTGCTGAGGGGGCGGTGGTTCGTTTTTGTCCGCCCCTCTCCGGATCGCTCCCAGCCAATGCGCGCGCTCCCTGCAGTGTCACTTCCTCCTCCTGTGTAAACACAGGAAGAGATAATTGATAATTTCTCTGCTCCATGGACTGACTACACCATACTTCATAAGAGGAAAAATTAGGGGGAATAGATCTATCTTGCCAAATACTGTGGAGGAAGTGACTAATCTGAAAGAAACAGAAAGAAACTGAATCTCTCCGAGAAAGGAAGATCCAGATTACTCACACAGTGTGTTAAGGTAATGGGACCATTAGACGTAAAGAAGTGACCCAGACGATACAGCCCCGTGTAAAGCCACCACTGAAACGCTTTAATATCTAACCCGGGGGTAAACAATGGGTTACGGAAAAGGTGAGATAAAGGTTTAACAGCCGAAATAAGATTAGGATTTGCCCTCAATTTGTCCCACATGGCAAAGGAATTTGAAAGTGTGGGAGCTAAAATAGGGGGTCTTTCTCTGGGGGAAAGCCAAGCCAGAAAGTCTAATGTGTGAAGAGGTGCAGCTTGCCACTCGATCTGAACCCAACTAGGCTTTTACCCTCTTGGAGTAAATTAAGGAGAATTGATGTAACCTTGCTGCTAGGTAGTATCTATGCATATGGGGAACGCCCAGGCCACCAGTTTTCCTAGAAAGATAAAGGGTCTGTTGCTTAATTCTGTAACCTGAACCCCCCCCAACTAATTTAAGAATCTTGCCTTGGAAAGAACGTAAATGGTCCATCCTCAATGGAATAGGAAGAGCCTTTAAAAGGTAAAGCAGCCTGGGCAATAAAGTCATCTTGACTGGGTTTATTCGCCCGAGCCAGGACAAATTTTGCTTAGACCACAACCTCATGTCTTGCTCCAGTTTATGGAACATCAGGGGATAGTTCCTAGCATAGAGAGACTCAAAATTGGACATAAGATGGATACCCAAATACTTAATAGAAGAATCACTCCAGGTAAACCTAAAATTTTGTTTAAGCGAGTTAACCAACTCAGGATTTAGAGAAATCAAACCAAAGGACGAAAGGATCTTATTCAGAGCAGGGAGCGAGGTCAAATGGGAAGTGATAAGCAGTATTAAATCATCTGCAAATAAACCACACTTGTGAATCTGCGAACCGTATGCCACCCCCCTGACACCAGGATCCTCTCGAATAGCGATCGCAAGTATCTCCATAGCCATTGCAAAAATTAGGGGAAACAGTGGACACCCCTGTCTTGTACCGCTGGCGATTCGTAAACCACTGGAGACAGGTACGAGCTGTAGGAAAGGAATAGAGAGCTTTCAGGATACCAATAAAGCAGGCGCCAAACCCCCATTTCTCCAAGAGGGCAAAGATATAGGGCCAGGAGACCGAATCGAAAGCTTTCTGTATATCCAGGAAAAGCAACATACCTCGTTGTTTTTGGCCCCCAGGCCAATTAGATTGAAGGATAGAGACAACATCGATAGCTCTCCTAGTTTGGTCTGGACCTTGCCTCCCCTGGATAAAGCCCACTTGATCTTTGTGAATATAAGCACTAAGGAAGGAATTTAACCTGTTCGCTAAAATTTTTGTGAGAATTTTTACGTCATTATTGATCAATGAAATCGGCCTATAATTCCCTACATCCTCTGAATTCTTATCGGGTTTTGGAATGACTGTAATAAAAGCGGTGTTCAAATCAGGGATAAGAGCCTGACCTAAAGTTTTTTCATTAAAGAATTTCGTCAAAAATGGGGCCAATACCTCCGAGAAGGTTATATAATATGGTGCAGAAAGCCTGTCAGGGCCAGGGGCAGACCCCCTTTTTAAATGTTTAATGACTTTAGGCAGGAAGAATCGGGAAACCGGGGGCGTGACCGGATGCAGGAGTGGTGGTGGAGGTGTGTTGAGTGAGGAGGGCATGTGAGACGCTGTGAGGTGTGCGTCTCCTCCAGAACCTGCCCCGACTTTGCAGTGCTAATCCCCATGTAAGAATCTAGCCCTGGAAGTGGAGCTGGAGGAGCTGGGCTAAGGCATTGTCAAACCTGGCCCCTTCCCTTTCTCTTTTCTTCTAATCTGCTAACTAACTAGCCGATCTACCTACTTGCTGAGCAGCTGGCTGACGTCTCGAGTGGACGGATGCCTCGGGTTTCTTTTGCCCCGCGTCCTGTGTCCTTGTCCTGTGCCTGATGCCTGCATCTGGTGCCCGGTGGCTGTTTCAAGCCTCGTGAGGGTCAGCTGTGTGCTGGTCTCCCCCGGAGCTTGTGAGTGGAGGATCGAGGCCAGCTGAGCGGGACATGTGACCCGTCCGGCGAATACCAGCGCGTCTAAGCCGGTGGATGGAGGTGCTGGCTTCATTGACCTTGGAGGCTTTCTTGAGCTCCCCCTTCTCCTCCCATCGAGTGAAATAAGGAGGCTGAGAGTGTAAAAGCAGGAAGACAGGCTTGTACAGCAAGCCACAAGCGGAGAAAGCAGAGAAAAAGGGGAACATAAAGATTCAAAAGGAAAGGAAAAAATCGAGGAGAGACAGAGTTGATCAGCAAGGACAGCAAGGACTGAGTGAGTAACACCCGCACAGGGTATATGACACTGTGCACCAGCAGCTTCGTAGTAACTATTTACTGTGGTACTGGGATGAGAGGAAAGGACAAAACAGAGTGCAATACGTGGAGCTGCACACACTAATTATTTGCTGTATAAGTAACAAGCGCAGCTAAAAGTGACTGAGTTGTTCCTAGTAAAAGAGTATAAAGGAGTAAAATGAAGGCTGATGTGCATGGATTGAACTGATAGAATTAAATTAAAATTTTGCACTCTGCACTTTATTTCTTCCCCCCTCCGCATAAGGAAGCGGGAAGGAAAGAACTGCTCTCTCCCTTTGAGAAAAAATAAAAAGTTGTCCTGCCAAGTTAAACGCCCATGATCATTTTTTTTTTTCTGGTACACATTGTTGCTCGTTTGACCCCTCCTTTTTTTTTGGGACAGACAGGTCTAAGTCAACCTAAGTTAACCAAAGGTCATCATTTCCCTTTAAGTTTCTAGCATGCACACGTGAGTTCTCCCTGCTGCTGTCTTTCTGTAGCGGGGACTGTGAGCGGAGAATTGACTGAGAGCTGGGTATGTGAGCCGGAGACATTGGAACAACGGGGAGGGGAAAGATCCCCGGAACTAAGGTATGAGCTTAGAGCATGTTAGTGCTGAGAAACAAGCAGGTCTAATTCTAAAGGGAGAAGGACATGAAGGCAATAGGCAACATTAATCTCCCCTAAAAAACCTTCCTCAACCTATTTGCTCCAAGAGTGAATCATCTGAATAGACTGTGCAGTTTCCTTAAAAAAAAACACATAAATAATCTCAGGCCTTAGTATGAGAGACAGATAGGGAGCTGGTTTGTGAGTCAAACTTTAACAGCAGAAATAGTATTTGCGCTTGGTGACATGGATTGGTAGCTCCTTGGCTGATAAGTGAGAAGGCTGGTTATAAAGACTGCTTATAAAAAGTAAGAGACAATCTAGACCTGAGAATTAAACTGGACCGGACTACCAGGAAAGAGAAGGAGAGGGGGGGGGATAGAGACTTGCTTTTTTTCCTTTTTTTTTTCCCTGTCCCTTTTCTCTCCTCCTACTTATTATGTCCAGGAGACCAGGAGCAGAGCAACAGACAGTACAGCATCAGATACCCCAAGAAGGAGTTCTAACACGGGCAGCAAAAAAACAAGCAAACCAAGCAAAGGCAGAAGCAGCAAAGCTTGAGCGTTTTGCCCAAACCACCTTGTCCCCTGCAAAGTCTCAGCAGCCGGCCCAAGAGGGGTCATCGGGGACAAGGAAAAGCCAAGGTAGTGCCCAAGCACTAGCACAGGCAGACCGGATAGTGGCTTCAAATATCAAAAGGGGGAACATTAAGGGGGCAGAAAAATATAGTACTGTAACAAATAGAATAAGTATAATAAGCCCTCCTAACCCAGGCGAGGAGAACATGGAGGTCGGTCCTGCAGGAAATGAAGGCAAACCCACAATGAGAGACCTTCTGCTTGCTATAAAGGCATGCAAATAAATGGTAACTGGCATTGATCAACAGCTGAAAAGCATTAAAGAAGAGCTAGTTTTAATGGGGGAAGGTTGACAGAGACAGAAAAAAGAACTGCCGCTTTGGAGGAGAGAGTAAGCGCTGCTGAGGACATTCTACTGCCGCTTAGACCAGAAGTTTTGGGACTGAAGAAACAAATAGATACCCAGGCCGCAAAAATCGATGAACCTGAGAACAGAAATCGAAGATGTAATGTCAGAATAATAGGCATGCCGGGGCGGAGTGAGGGAGCTGATCCTGTAGCTTTTCTGGAAGGGTGGCTTAGGGAGGAGTTCAGAGCTGCATCATTTCACCTTTTTTTTGCATAGAACGAGTCCCCACTAAACCCAGACAGGAAAGCGGGTACCCGAGACCGATGCTTATGAAAATACTCAACTATGGCGACAAAGCAACGCTGCTTCGAAAAGCTAGAGAAAAGGGGGAGATTGTCTACAAAGGGGCAAAAATGTCACTATACCAGGATTTTTCACTGGATCTCCAAAGACAAAGAGCGGCTTTTAGACCGATTAAGCGAATCCTTCAACAACACAAGATGACTTATGCCTTGTTATACCCTGCTCGTCTACGAGTAGCCACAGCGGATGGCATACGATTGTTTGACTCTCCAACAAATGTAGAAAAATGGTTAGAAGAAAACAAGTGAGCGACTTAGAACTTAAGAACTAGAAAATAAGAGATTAAGATAACCACCCCGGTTGGGGACTTTCCCTTTCTCTTTTTTTTTTTTTCATTATTATATCACAATTTGGGGGGAAGGAGGGGAGGAAGTAAAACACAAGCATAATAATAGCACCGGGTAATGGGGAGAAGAGAAGAAAAGAGGGAAAAAATGTAACAAAAAAAGGAGGAACCTTAAAGGGAAGAGAAGCTAGGGGCGAGGGAGCACTAGGATAGCACCACTAACAAGGGGGGGGGGGGGAGCCCTAGATAAGGGTTCCAAGGATGAATGACAGTGAGAAAGAGAGAAGGGGTGGGTGGAGTGAAGTGGTCATAGCCCTAAGGGTAGGCCCAGCTGGGCAGGGGGGGGAGAAGGGGGGAAGGGGGTGCTGGGAGGGAGAACGGGAGGGGTCAGGAGGAGATGGGGAGGGAAGGGAGGGTCACACCACAAAAATGTATTGATATAATGTTTAAATATAAATCTTGCTACGCAGATTACATAGGTTTATCAGAAGCATGGAACTGTGTGACAAATAAGCACTGGAAGAAGGGGTAAACTTTATGGGAAGGTTATCTTAAAGTTTATTCTTAATATTTTTCTTACTTTGTGGCTTATATAGAACTGTTTTCTGTCAGGAGTAATGGCGAATAGGAAAAATAAGGGCATAATGTTGATGTCATGGAATGTCAGGGGTTTAGGGGACAAGGTCAAAAGAAAGGCGATGTTTAAATGTTTTGATAAAATGAAACCTCAGATAATCTGTCTGCAGGAAACACATATGCGGCCTGATTCGGTGCATTTATTGAACTCACGAAAATACCCAGTGCAATACCACTCAACACACTCCTCCTATTCCAGAGAAGTAGGTGTGATGATCTCAGCTAATGCAAGTTTTGAGTGTCTCCAACAGCAGATGGATAGCGAGGGAAGATATGTTTTTCTATTGTGTAAAATTAATGGTCTGGTGTGTATTCTTGCTTCAATATATGTCCCTCCACCGTTTACGGCAGCACCACTTAGGAATCTGGCGCAATTCATGGCACTCTCCCCAGACGTACCGGTACTAACACTAGGCGATTTTAACAACACACTAGATAGAAGCCTGGACAGAATATCTCTCTCATCTCAAGGGATTGGGCAGATGGCTAAAAAAAACAGCCTTTGCTTCACTGCTCTCGGAAATAGGACTCTATGATGTCTGGCATGAGAGGCATGTAGACGAGAGATGCTACTCATGTTACTCCGCCACACACGATGGACTCTCCCGTATCGACTTAGGGCTGGGGAATGAGACGCTATTGCACCGGGTAGTGGACTCAGCCTACGAGCTTTGTCTACTATCCGATCATTCGCCATTTTGGGTAAAGCTCAATGTCACTATGACATCGGACCGCATGCCCTGGAAAGTGAACCCATATTGGCTGACCCTATTGCCACCTACAGATGGAACAGGGGAGGCAATACGGAAGTTCTATCACTTCAATAGGGGTTCTGCTAGCGCAGCGATTGTATGGGACGCACTTAAAGCATTCTTGAGGGGCTGCCTGATTAAGGAGATCTCGGGTATCAAAACCCGCTCCAGGGAATGGGAAAAAAGGGTACGAGATGAACTGAAAGCTAGGGAACAAGCCCTGGTCGCAGACCCCTCTCAAGCTAGGCATGACTCTTGGAGGGAGGCACAATCCCTCTATAACTCCGTTCTATTAACGGCAGCAGAGATCAGTAGATACTTTCAACAACAAAGCTATTTTATAGAAGGGGAAAACACGGGACGCCTCCTTGCCCTTATAGTAAGGGGGCAGCGGAAAAACCTCAAATATTACAGCAAGGCGAAAACTGGGGAGATGCATACCACAGGGCCGATATCCTGAAGGATTTTCAAAACTTCTATGAGGATCTATACTCTTCTAAAGCTAGATACAGTCCACCAGATACAGTTCACCAGATATGGCTGTTTTCTTGCAATCATGCACCTTTCCACAGCTGTCTGAAGCTGATAGGGAAATGTTAAACTCCCCCATCACCATGCTAGAGCTGAAGAACGCCCTGCACGAGGCTCCACTCCATAAGTCTCCAGGACCAGATGGCATACCGGCAGAGGTATACTCCCAGTATGAAGAGATGCTTCTGCCGCCCCTGCTACAGACTCTGCAGGAGGTAATAGATTCGGATTGGGAGACAGGTTTAGAGCATGGGTGAAGGTGCTGTATTCTAAACCCGGAGCCAGACTCTGTATCAACAACAATCTCTCTTCTGCATTTAAGCTTTATAGAGGCACCCGGCAGGGGTGCCCATTGTCCCCACTGCTGTTTGCATTGGCGGTTGAGCCCTTGACCATTATTATTCACAATACCACAGAGGTGGTGGGATTTCGTAGGGGCCAGAGGGAAGATAAGATATCATTGTACGCAGACGATGCGCTAATTTATCTAGGCGATTCTTCTGCATCGCTGCAGGCAGTGATGCAGATTATTGGGAAGTTTGGCTGCTTCTCTTGGTTTGCCATTAATTGGTCAAAGTCAATCTTGATGCCTATAGACAAAATGGAGGGACCATTGCCACCTGGGGCAGAGCAGATTGTTATTACAAATAGATTTAAATATCTAGGAGTGGTGGTGTCCCCAGACCCGGCGGAGTATCTTCAGCTAAATCTGGGCCCACTACTGGCTAGACAGAAAGAGAAATGCAATAGTTGGTGCAAGCTTCCACTATCGGTGGTAGGACGGGCAAACTTAATTAAAATGGTATGGGCACCACAGCTCCTGTACGTCTTCCACAATTCCCCTATGTGGATCACGAATAAATGGTTCAAACAAATTGAAACATTGATGAGAGACCTGATATGGAAGAAGAAGGCAGCCAGGATTAGCCTAGCCACCCTCCAGTACAGAAAGGATAGGGGAGGCCTTGCAGTTCCGCATCCTAAAACTTATTTTTTGGCTGCTCAGACCCAACACCTAGCGGGATGGGGAAGGGAAAAGAGTGAGGATTCTATATGTAATCTGGTAACTATATGTGCCCCTACATTGGAGGCAACATCTCATCTGGAAATGGACCTCCCTAGTATACCAAGCTCTGCTCCGACAGGTATTTTGCTTAAAAGGGTTTGGGGGGAGGTCAGGAAAGCCTTGGGAATAAGGGGACCGCTGCCCTTTACCCCGATATGGCATAACCCAAGATACCCGGAAATACAGGAACTAAGGGGATTCACTGTATGGAAGGAGAAAGGGATACATTTCGTCGAGCAGTTGTATGAAGGGGAGGTATTGAAAACATACGAACATTTGTGTCGGGAATTTCAGTTAAACCCAAAGGGATTTTATCAATACCTCCAACTTCGACATGCGCTACATGTACAACAAAAAACACAATCTTTAACAATATCAGCAGCACCCCTCATTAAGGTAGTACTTGGAATAGAGGATTGGAAAGGACTAATATCCAAAATATATATGGAACTACTATCCAGGGCTCAGGATCATACATCCTTAAAACATCGCAGCGAATGGGCTGAAGACATAGGGAATATAGACGAAAACCTCTGGAAAAGGGCCGTAGAATGCATTCCCGTAGTATCGATATCAGCGTCACATAGATTGTCACAATTATTTATTTTGCACCGGGCATATAGAACCCCAGAGCAGATGCACAGGTGGAGAGGAAGAGATTCCCCGTTATGCCCGAAGTGCAAAATATATCAGGGAGATTTCATACACTTCATCTGGAGATGTCCAAAATTACACCGGTATTGGGAGGAGATCTCCCAGTGCATAAGTAGACTGGCATGGACACCTATCCCCTTGGATCCCCTGGTATATATATTGGGGGCCATAGAGGTGGAAAGATTCCCAAAAGGAATTTATATAATGTTAACTAGAGTATTATACCTAGCAAGAAAACTTATAGCACGATACTGGATGGCACCAGAGGTACCCTTGGGAAGGCAGTGGATTCTGCTTGTGAACTCTCTACTCCTTAGAGAAAGATTAACATCTAGCCGAAGGGGGGATATTGGGAAATTTGATCAGATATGGCAATCATGGCTGGGTGACGCCAGACTCTCGCTGCCACAGTCGATAAAGGATAGACTACGGAGTTAAGTGCAAGGATCGGAGAGAAGTAGTGCATAGAAACAAGAAAATAAATGAGAGGTAAATTTAAATGATTAAGACAAGGTGGTGTGGGAAGGGAAGGGAGGTAGGGAGGGAGGTAAATAGAAACAACGCACAATACAAAAGGGATATAGATTAAGAAAAGGTAGTATGTTCGGGAACTAGAGTTTTACACATTTTTATTATCTACTTAATATGTACTGTATCCTGTATTTGACTATTTGACTATGCGCACAAAGGGCCAGATTCAGATACAATTGCCCTGGCACAGAGTATCAGAGATACACTACGCCACCATATTTTACCTGGCTCTAAGACGAATTCAGGAAGATTTTGGCCCGTAAGGTACGGCGGCGTAGTGTATTTTTCGCGGCGGAATCGAACTACGCGATTAGGGGGCGTGAATCATTTAAATTAGGCGCGTCCCCGCGGCGATCGAACTGCGCATGCTCCGTTCAGAAATTTCCCGCCGTGCATTGCGCAAAATAATGTTGTTACGTCATTTTTTTTAGTAGCGTCGTTTACGTACATTCCTATTCCCGGACGACTTACGCAAAAAAAATAAAAAATTGAAATTCGACGCCGGAACGACGGCCATACTTAACATGGCACGTCTAACTATAGACGGGATAATAGCAGCTTTACGCAGCAAAAAGCTGACTACAGAGAATGCGACGGCCGATCGTAACTTCGTGGATCGCCGGAAAAAGCTAATTTGCATACCCGACGCGGAAAATGACGCAAACTCCACCCAGCCGGCGCAAAAAGATTGCAGCGTAGATCCGAAGGCGTACAAAGACGTAAGCCTGTCGGATCGAAGCCCGAAGCCGTCGTATCATGGTTTGAGGATTCAAACTAATGATACGACGCGGGTAATTTGAAAGTACTCCGGTCTATCAGGAGATAGACCGGAGTAATGGCTCTGTGAATCTGGCCCAAAGTGTATTATAACTGCAAAAATTGAATAAAAATAAGTGATTAAAAAAAATGTTTAATGACTTCAAGGGTCTCCTCAACAGTAATTGGGTCCTCCATAATAGATTTATGAGCACCCGAAAGATTAGGGATAGGAACGGAATCAAGAAATTGAGAGATGGAACTATCAGCAGCCTGGTGATCCGCCATATAAAGTCTATAATAAAATTCTTTAAAAGCAATGAGAATCTTGGAAGGATCAGATGTCAAAGTCTGAGGCTGAACCCTAATCCTAGGGAGCGTATTGAATGTCACCCTAGGGGAAAGTTTACTAGCTAACATCCTTCCTAATTTATCTTTTTGCATATAAAATTTGGCACCGCTCCAACGGAGCAATTTCTCAGCTCGAGTGGTAAGGGCAAGGTTGAGTTCAAGCCTAGCGGACTCCAAAAGTTTCAAATTAGAACTAGAAGGATCAGATTTATGTTGGGCTTTCAGGGAATTGTCTTTTCAAGCTTAACGATATCAGCCTTTTGTTCCCTCTTAATTTTGGAAGCAAGTTGAATGAGTTTGTCCCTGACAGAGACTTTATGAGCCGCCCAGAGAACCTCAGCCGAGACAGACCCGGTATTATTAAAATAGAAATACTCGGTCAAGGCTGACTTAATTTCAACCACATTAATAGGGTCAGACAGAATGGACTCGTTAAGTCTCCATTGATAAGGCTTGGATTTATGATTGGTCCTCAGTAACGTGGTGGAAACCATAGAGTGAACGGAAAGCGGAGTGTCTATGATTTGAGCATCAAGAACAATGGGGAGGTGATTTGTAGACATGATGCTGTGGTCAATCCTAGCATAAGAATGGTGAGGACTAGAATAATAAGTGAAATCCCTAACCGTTGGGTTCTGTTCCCGCCAAACATCAGCTAAACCATGAGAATGGACCATTCTAGCAAACTTTACGCTAGCCCTTGTGGGCCTAGTAAGGGTGATTTTGCGTGGGTTAGATTTATCGAGTCCATGATGTGACAGGAAGTCAGGTAAATCTGTGGGTGTTGTCACAGATGGGAGATACATTTTTGCCTTGTTTAGACAATTCACCAATTACTATTAGGTATCGGCTGCAGAAATAGCCAGAAAGGTTTAGGGCGTTGGAAAACTTCAGCTGTTCAGAATGAAGCAAATTAAGGCCTCTATAAAACATCCAAATGATGACTACTGATTGCTGCATCCTGAGGCTTTTTGAGTTAAGGAGCAGTCAGGAAGACTTCTGAAAGAGGTGATGTGGTGTTGATTTTTCTGTGTGATAAAAATCAAAAAAAGACTATTGTTTTTCTGCTGTCTAATCAGCAGTGTCTGCCCAGCAGTAGGCTGTGCCAGACTCCATAGGTAGGTTCCTGTGTTTTGAAGGTAGATGCCCCAAGTGGCAAGGGTTTATTTTATGTTTTGTTTTGTTTATGCTGTTTTGATGCTTGCACTTGTATCCAGGAATATAGAAGAATAAACCATATCTTTTGTTTTCAACCATCCTCAACTGTTTTTCTGTATAGTTCAGCGTGTAGTGAACCCATCCAGGGGGTCAACACACACCCGCTACCGAGCTAATCCCTCACAATGATCAAACGCCACTTTGGAGTCCCCCCAAAATGGGGGTCCCCTCCAACATGGGACCCAAGGTGGACATCATATCTTGAAAAAAATTATGTTGGCCTTTATTTGGGGCGTAAAAAGAAACAAAAGAGAAAACCTGGCCATCTATCTGCCCCTTAACCAAAATAAACCTACCCTCAGGATCCTTATAATCAGACTGCCATAAGAAATTGCATTTCCTGGAAAACAAAACAGCAACTCCCTTAGATTTGCCCTCTGCCTTAGCTAAGTAAAATACATGAAAGAGAAAGATTCCCCAGTGGGCCTATACGCAGCAATAATGGATTAAATAAATGTTGGATATATAAAACAGTGTTTATTGCCGAGAGTCTCGGATTCCCAGTAGAGTCAAAGTTGGTTGTTGTTACAAAAAGAATAACATTTCTAGATACAGTATAATGGATCATAGTGTATAACATAATTCAGTAGTCTGTACAAAGGTGAGCCCCGACGCGTTTCGACCAGTTCGGTCTCTTCAGGGGGCATAATTTCTAAAAAATAATAGAATAAATAAGTATATAATAACAACAATTTCAAAAAAGGATATAAGGACACACGTCAACATACATCACATTAATTACTGAAGTATTGCAATTACCACTGAACCAGGGAGTAAATTTTGTGTAGAACCGCTGGATAGTCCAGAGGGGCACGGGCTGCATCCGCCCACCAACCGGCGCGGGGCCAGACCTGGATAGCTGACAAGGAGCCACATTAACGACGCCCCCAGGGGCAATGGAGGAGCAAAGGCCTGCAGAAGAAAACCCCCCATGATCCCGTGGTTAGCGGGGAAAATGTATTAGAGTAAATTGGCTCAAAAGAATGGCTGCTGAAATGACAGCTGGATATGTATATAAGTACTGTAGGTGTAGTAAAGTACTAAATTAATGGGAGGGCTGAGGCAATTGCTAATTGCCAACATAGATGATAACAGTCAGGGCATCTTTGAGGTCCAATGGGATTAGATAATTAGATGGAAAGTGTAGTAGGGGTAAAGGTATGTTAGTACTAGGTGAGTGAATAAAGGTGAGTGAGCATTGTGACAAAAAGTGATTACCAAATTAAGGCACTCCATGAAGTGCGTAGCGTGTAATTCTGTAATGAATCAAACAACAGAGAGGTGAAAAAAAGGGTAAGATGAGATGGGAAGTGCATGATGTGTCCCCAAATAGGGGAAAGTGTTTGGGGTGAGTGAATGAGTGTGCAGGGTAGCTAATGAAGTGGTGTTAAAGTAAATACATACATGAATGTTGATATAATTACCTGTTACAGTGAAGGGTAGAAGTATGATGGCGTATAAGTGTGGAATCCTGACTGCAATTGTGCACTCTGAGGAAGGACAAGGTGCCAAAGTTTAGGAACAGGGATGAAATCACATCTAACCTGACCTAATTGGAATCTGTAATGATTCCCTGATGGCTGCTCTTTTATGGGCCCCGTGGGTGTGGTGATCGTGTGATCACGTGCAGGCAAGTGCCTCCATCCAATTGGCCGATTGTGAGGCGTATCGGCCGCCAAGATGGCGGCCACACGTGTGGCTCCCTCGGCGTCCCAGAAGGGCTGGACAGCCCCAACAACTGTCGTCCTCCCCGACGCGGCCGCGTGACGTAATGACGCCGCGCGCATGCGCGGGTATCGCGCACGCTCGCCGCGCCAATGTCGGTTCGGGGAGGATTCCTGGGACGCCGCCGGCTGGGTGACACTCGCACAGACGCCAGGAGGGAGGAGCTCCTCCGGCACCCGGAGAGCAACAGGAGGGGACAAGGGGGGATAAAGTACCCCACTCACCCCAAATGTTTTCACCCAGCCGGGCAGCAATCAAAGGCGTGGCCCCAAACATCAGAAGGCCGGACGGACCCAGCTGGGCCCCTCCCGAAATGTAAAAGCGGCCACAATGAATAAGACTGAATCGTGTGTGACAGTCACCAACAGTATGACAAAGCTCAGATGGGACAATATACAAACATATAAGATATAAAAGGTATTTACACATAGACTGTGTGCATGGGTGCCATGGCTAGAAACTCCTTACATGTAGAGTATTGGATTGGTAGGACAAATAATGAGTAAGATTATTTGAACTTGCTGCACTACAGAAGTCTGTAACAGTTACTCCTGATGTGAGCAAAAGGGGGATTATGAGGGTCCAATCCCCCCAAGGGGAAGGTGAATGCACCTTCTAAGTGCCTATGGAATTAGGCTGACCCATAGTACACTTGGGTGTGAGTCATAGGTTGGAAATACAGGAGTTGATAGAACATGGAAACGCACACAGTTAGTGTCTTATCTCTATGTGTCAAGGGGGAAGGGGGTGTGTTATCCACCCAATATATACAAAAATATGAGAAAAAGAAAAATGACACATAATCAAAGAGATTAAATAAGCTGCTAGCCCTGAAATTGCATGAAAGAGAAAGATTCCCCAGTGGGCCTATACGCAGCAATAATGGATTAAATAAATGTTGGATATATAAAACAGTGTTTATTGCCGAGAGTCTCGGATTCCCAGTAGAGTCAAAGTTGGTTGTTGTTACAAAAAGAATAACATTTCTAGATACAGTATAATGGATCATAGTGTATAACATAATTCAGTAGTCTGTACAAAGGTGAGACCCGACGCGTTTCGACCAGTTCGGTCTCTTCAGGGGGCATAATTTCTAAAAAATAATAGAATAAATAAGTATATAATAACAACAATTTCAAAAAAGGATATAAGGACACAAGTCAACATACATCACATTAATTACTGAAGTATTGTAATTACCACTGAACCAGGGAGTAAATTTTGTGTAGAACCGCTGGATAGTCCAGAGGGGCACGGGCTCCATCCGCCCACCAACCGGCGCGGGGCCAGACCTGGATAGCTGACAAGGAGCCACATTAACGACGCCCCCAGGGGCAATGGAGGAGCAAAGGCCTGCAGAAGAAAACCCCCCATGATCCCGTGGTTAGCGGGGAAAATGTATTAGAGTAAATTGGCTCAAAAGAATGGCTGCTGAAATGACAGCTGGATATGTATATAAGTACTGTAGGTGTAGTAAAGTACTAAATTAATGGGAGGGCTGAGGCAATTGCTAATTGCCAACATAGATGATAACAGTCAGGGCATCCTTGAGGTCCAATGGGATTAGATAATTAGATGGGAAGTGTAGTAGGGGTAAAGGTATGTTAGTACTAGGTGAGTGAATAAAGGTGAGTGAGCATTGTGACAAAAAGTGATTACCAAATTAAGGCACTCCATGAAGTGCGTAGCGTGTAATTCTGTAATGAATCAAACAACAGAGAGGTGAAAAAAAGGGTAAGATGAGATGGGAAGTGCATGATGTGTCCCCAAATAGGGGAAAGTGTTTGGGGTGAGTGAATGAGTGTGCAGGGTAGCTAATGAAGTGGTGTTAAAGTAAATACATACATGAATGTTGATATAATTACCTGTTACAGTGAAGGGTAGAAGTATGATGGCGTATAAGTGTGGAATCCTGACTGCAATTGTGCACTCTGAGGAAGGACAAGGTGCCAAAGTTTAGGAACAGGGATGAAATCACATCTAACCTGACCTAATTGGAATCTGTAATGATTCCCTGATGGCTGCTCTTTTATGGGCCCCGTGGGTGTGGTGATCGTGTGATCACGTGCAGGCAAGTGCCTCCATCCAATTGGCCGATTGTGAGGCGTATCGGCCGCCAAGATGGCGGCCACACGTGTGGCTCCCTCGGCGTCCCAGAAGGGCTGGACAGCCCCAACAACTGTCGTCCTCCCCGACGCGGCCGCGTGACGTAATGACGCCGCGCGCATGCGCGGGAATCGCGCACGCTCGCCGCGCCAATGTCGGTTCGGGGAGGATTCCTGGGACGCCGCCGGCTGGGTGACACTCGCACAGGCGCCAGGAGGGAGGAGCTCCTCCGGCACCCGGAGAGCAACAGGAGGGGACAAGGGGGGATAAAGTACCCCACTCACCCCAAATGTTTTCACCCAGCCGGGCAGCAATCAAAGGCGTGGCCCCAAACATCAGAAGGCCGGACGGACCCAGCTGGGCCCCTCCCAAAATGTAAAAGCGGCCACAATGAATAAGACTGAATCGTGTGTGACAGTCACCAACAGTATGACAAAGCTCAGATGGGACAATATACAAACATATAAGATATAAAAGGTATTTACACATAGACTGTGTGCATGGGTGCCATGGCTAGAAACTCCTTACATGTAGAGTATTGGATTGGTAGGACAAATAATGAGTAAGATTATTTGAACTTGCTGCACTACAGAAGTCTGTAACAGTTACTCCTGATGTGAGCAAAAGGGGGATTATGAGGGTCCAATCCCCCCAAGGGGAAGGTGAATGCACCTTCTAAGTGCCTATGGAATTAGGCTGACCCATAGTACACTTGGGTGTGAGTCATAGGTTGGAAATACAGGAGTTGATAGAACATGGAAACGCACACAGTTAGTGTCTTATCTCTATGTGTCAAGGGGGAAGGGGGTGTGTTATCCACCCAATATATACAAAAATATGAGAAAAAGAAAAATGACACATAATCAAAGAGATTAAATAAGCTGCTAGCCCTGAAATTGCATGAAAGAGAAAGATTCCCCAGTGGCCCTATACGCAGCAATAATGGATTAAATAAATGTTGGATATATAAAACAGTGTTTATTGCCGAGAGTCTCGGATTCCCAGTAGAGTCAAAGTTGGTTGTTGTTACAAAAAGAAAAAGTAAAATAAGGGGAAATTGTGATGAAGAAAATTAGGGCTGTATCGCCTGGGAAAGTGTTTCCTGCACCAGAATCACATCGAATTTACAGAATTTACAGCTATCAAACAACTTTCTCCTCTTAATGGGAGAATTAAGACCTTGGGCATTATGGGTCACTAATTTAAGAGTATTATTGAGTGAGTCAGCCATGGTGAGAGAGTGGGTGAGTGCTGTCTATCCCTGCGTCACTTACCTCCATGGGAGCATGATCAAGCAGAAACTCAGAAGTTGAACGTCCCTGAAAAAATAAAGCCAGATTTTGAGATGTACCACGAACCTGACACCAGAGAAAATTTGGACCAGCTTCTCAGGGGGAGGAATCCCCCAGAGAACCAATCACAAACCAAGCGTCTGCACCACCAAGGGCAGACAACCTATCCCGCGGACACAAAAAGGTCCGAGGGGTAGGTGGAGGCACATGCTAAACACCCCACTCCTAAGCGCTCATAAAACATTAAAAAAAAACATAAAAACAAGTCATAAGACACAGATGAGAAAACATTAAACCAATAAGAGATACTGTACCCTGTGTGAGGAATCTGAGCATAGATACAAACACCCACCCCCCCCCCCCCCAAAAAAAAAGGAGAATGGGGGATAAGCATTTGAATAAGGAAAAAAAATCAAAAACAACATAAAATAAATACAAAACACACGCAAATGACAAAAAAACAAAAGGAAAACCTGAAGGAGTCAAAGCTCCAATCATCAGGGATAAGGGACCCCCTAACCTGCTCCAAGTAGGAAGCATCGAGAAAAAAAAAAAAAAAAAGGTAAGTAAAGAATGGACCACAGATGACAATCAGGTCGGGCGAATTTCCCTCTGCTTCTTCGGTTTCGGGTTATTCCAGAGAGGCGTCACAGGGCTGGCCGGAGGAGGATGTTTAGGGCTATTGAGGGCCGAATTTGAAGTGCCCATGTCCAAATCCAAGGAAATGAGCTTAAGGGATAAGAGGGTCTACTTCCCATCCGGAAAGTTAGCAAAGAAGTAAGGCTTGTTCTTGTAGAAAAATGTCATAGCAAACGGAAAGGACCACCAATACTTGATATCCTTCTGGGCCAAAACTGAAAGAAGGGGCTTCAGGGCCCTTCTCCTCTGGATTGTAGAGGGAGAAAGGTCAGCAAAAATGTGAACTTTGTGACCCTGACAGACAATTTGCTTTGACAATCTAGATTGCTTCATTAACTCCTTCTTAACCCGAAAGAAATGGGGCTTAACAATGACATCTCTGGGGGAACCGTCTTTCCTCGGGGGGGTCCAGGGCCCTATGAACTCTGTCAAGTTCCAGCCGATGTTGCGGAATGTTAGGTATAAGGAATTTTATTATGTCGATAGTGGCTTGGGAGACATCTGTTATGGATTCAGGTAGGCCCCTGATCCTAAAATTGTCTCTTCTGGACCTATTCTCACGTTCATCAATTTTCATAGGAGCTGTATCAAGCCTTTCCTGTAACGTTTGGATGTGTCTCAAATTCTGATTGGTAGAAGCTACTGTAAGGTCCAGCTTGTGTTCTATAGCCTCCATCCTGGAACCCAGATTCTGAAAATCAGCTTTGAGATAATAACTTCATAAGTAATTTTAGCAGCTGTGGCTGCAAGGCCCTTTCCCTAGCAGAGCAGACAGTTTTAGAAAAAGGTCTCCAGACAGAGAATCATCCTCTATGTTTGGGGAGGTAGGAAAGGAACTCCCTTGCAGTGAGGATAACAATGGCCCAGTCTTAGCACAGGCAGACTCCCCAAAGCAGCGGCCTAATAAAGATTTGGTGGAAGCTGGAGAGGGGGTATTTGCCTGCATTAATTAGGATCTGGTTAGCTGGCGTGAAGGTTAGGGCGGCAGGAGCAAATCACTTGCCTGTGGTCAGAGTGTCCTTCCGTGCTAGCTGCGTGTTGCTGGGCCGCAGCAGCCATCTTGGTACACCCTGGTGGCAGAGCCCGGTCAAATTGCGGCCCGAGATCCCGACAAACCTGGCTGAAAGTCATATGGGGGGACTCCCCGGGTGACGAGGGTACTGGAATGTCCGCTGAAGCTGGCCAGGGACCCCTCTGTGCCGTGCTCAGAGCGTTGACGGAGCAGGGAAAGACGGAGCTCCGGCTCAAGCAGCCATATTGGAGACTCCACGCATGCGCACTCCCTGATGACTTTTTTAATCCTCTCCATTTGCTCTCTTAATCTAAGGTCGGACCACCTTTTCTGGAGCTGTTCCCTTGACCTGCGCACCCCGAATTTCTGATGGAGACTCCTCTGCACATTGTCCATGATCTGGGCCTTCACTTTGTTTGGGCTCTTGTAAGGGCCATGTTTGCAATCATAGTCCTCCCTCCTTAGGATTGCCACCATTTCTACCATCTCCTCAAAGGAAATATTGGTGGCCTTGTACCTCCTGCTCCTGGGTGTGTGCTACCGCCTGGCCTCGCTCCTGATTTGAGGTTGAAGCTTGCTGTGTGTCGTCCATGGTGTCTTCACTGTCTTGCATTGACCGACCGAAAAGGGGCGTGGAAAGTACAAGAACGATCGCCAGGGGCAGGGAAACGTGTGGAGCTTCTCGCATGCGCAGTGTATAAAGGGAGATCGCGCGAGTGAAAACATCGTTCACAGTCTGTAGAAAAAGGCGGAAGAAACGATTGTGTAGTACGACAGTACGTAACTTGATTTTGAACTTTATGATCAGTGGATGAGTTTGTGGGTTAGATATGGGGAGAAAGCTAGTAGTAGAGGCTTGACTGACATTAGCTTTTTTTGCTTAATTTTGACTTGCAGAAATAATGGAGGCCTTCACAGGACAGGAGTTCTTCAAAGAATTTGTTCAAAGGGGGCCCCGGATGGCAACCCCCCTTTTTTCTATAATTTTTCTTTCTCAAAAAAATAATTTATTCAGCCAACATCTGGCATTGGAATGGCACCCCCACCCCTAAAATAATTGACATATTGTTGCCGCACAGCACGTGCACTTTGGAGGGGCCAAGCCTGTATGGCCAGGCTCACGGGCCGCCACTGGAACATCAATGGCCTCATCAGGCACAAGTGTCATGTAGTTTGTTAAGGGTCTCTTTAGGAAAAAGTGCAATATGCAGCAGCAAAGTATGACATGGTTCAGATTCTACTTAACAAACCTACAGTCCTTGTGTCAGGACCAGGATTTGAACCTGGGAACTCAGCTGTGTCTGGCAGTGAGCCTTCTCACTGAGCTATCTGGGATGCTGGACAGCTCCCTGTCTGTTCTGCTGGACAAACCCATCTGATCCATTGGACCTTGCTGCCTTGTGTCTTGATTGTCTTGAACCTTGAACCCCTTGCTCCTCCCACGAACTTCCTGATATAAGCCATGTCTCTGCACTTCCTCCTTGCCAGAATATTGTGCTATCTCCAGCCTGTATCTCGCTCCTATCTTCTCTGCTGCCATCCATATTTACTACTGCTCGTTATCGACCCTTGGCTTGTTATCGACTACGCTTCTGCCTGATCCCAACCTACAGATACTCATTACCGACCATTTGGCTTATTTACCGACCACTCTTCTGTGTGATCCTTACCTGCTTATCTGCTATTGTTCCCCGGCTTTCTCACCTCCTGGTGGGGCGATCCTGAGGACCGTGACCTGGTGCTAACATGCAGTAAAATCCACCATCTCCACCTTCAGGAGCTCTGGTGAACACCGGTTAGCGCTTAGATTCCGCACCTCAGGTAACCCCGTGTCATCAGCCAGGGTGACCTACTCTGCTGCTATAGCTACTGGCCTCTGAGCCTGACCCCAGACCGTGACACCTTGTCTTGTTTGCACCGCCTGTATACTGCTGTATAGGGATGAGCTTCGCGTTCGATATGAACGTATGTTAGACTCGAACATTGTCTGTTCGTACGTTTGACGAAATTCGAAACAAAAGCGGTCGTTCACGCCAAATTCGAGTGACGCAAAACGGCCCATAATTCACTGCGGCATTGCGCGCTGATGATTGGCCAAGCATGCTGTATGTCCCGCATGCTTGGCCAATCACAGCGCGCATAAAAAGAGGAGCCATAATTGGCCAAAGCCTGGGTGGCTTTAGCACACGCCCCACACTATATAAGGCCGCCTGCTGGGCGGCCTCGTGTAGTGTGTTCTGGGCTGGCTTGTTAATGAGAGCAGTCAGAGAGACAGAGAGATTGTCTTTTTATATAGCTAGATAGAGCAGGCAGGCAGGCTAGTCAGTTTAGCTTAATTTACAGTGTGTAGAGAATATATATACATCCCTAGGAGTTGTACTTATATTTATACACTATATAGCTTAGATAGATCAGTTCTTCCTAATTTACTGGCAGGCAGGTGATTGTGCTATTTAACCACTTGCCTACTGTGCACCTACACCCCCTTCCTGCCCAGACAAAATTTTAGCTTCCGGCACTGCGTCGCTTTAACTGAAAATTGCGCGGTCGTGCGACGTGGCTCCCAAACAAAATTGACGTCCTTTTTTTCCCCACAAATAGAGCTTTCTTTTGGTGGTATTTAATCGCCCGTGCGTTTTTTATTTTTTGCGCTATAAACAAAAAAAGAGCGTACATTTTGAAAAAAAAACACAATATTTTTAGCTTTTTGCTATAATAAATATTCCATTTAAAAAAAAAAAAAAACATGTTTTATCTCAGTTTAGGCCGATACGTATTCTTCTACATATTTTTGGTAAAAAAATGTAAAAAATAAAATCGCAATAACCGTATAGTGACTGGTTTGCGCAAAAGTTATATTGCCTACAAAATACGGGACATGATTATGATTTTTTTAATTAATTTTTTTACTAGGAATGGCGGCGATCTGCGATTTTTTTTTTTCGGGACTGGGACATTATAGCGGACACATCGGACACTTTTGACACATTTTTGGGACCATTTACATTTATACAGTGAACAATGCTATAAATATGCATTGATTACTGTATAAATGTAACTGGCAGGGAAGGGGTTAACCACTAGGGGGCGGGGAAGGGGTTAAATGTTTCTTCTAGTGAGTGTTCTAACTGTGGGGGGAGGGGGGGTGACTGGGGAGGTGACCGATTGTGTCCCCATGTACAAGGGACACAATCGGTCTCCTCTCTCCCTGACATGGACGTGCAGCTCTGTGTTTACTCACAGAGCTGCACGTCCCAGCTCAGTTACTCGGCAATCGCGTGTGCCCGGCGGCCATTGCGGCCGCTGGACACACGCACGGCGTTCTCAGTAATGCGACAGGGTGCGCGCGCGCCCCGCCGGCGGCGCGCACGTGCGCCCCTAGCAGCTTTCTATGACTGCACATCATATGACGTGCAGTCAGGACAATGGAGTAACCCACCCGCCGTCATATGACGGTGGGCGGGTAACAAGTGGTTAAAGACGTATAGACACCCAGCAGGTACAATATTTAAAGGAATTTTATTTTAATTTTTTTAATTTAAGAATCATTAAAATCATTAATAATGTTTAAATTAAAAAAAATGAAAGATTCCTTTAAATATTGTACCTGCTGGGTGTCTATAGTTTGCCTGTGAAAACGTCTTTGAGAACCCGGGTCTTGCCCGAGGGAACATGTATCAATGGAAAAAAAGTACTCCTGAAAAAGCAACCGTTATTAAATTTTTTTTCCATTGATACATGTTCCCTGGGGCAAGACCCGGGTTCTCAAAGAAGTTTTCCAACAATAACTTGAACATTGGTCTTTAAAATGAGCGTTTTTGAATTCGAACCTTCGAGTCCCATAGACTTCAATGGGGTTCTAAATGTTCGCGCGAACAGTCGGTCTGTTCGACAGTTCTGGTGCGAACCGAACGTGGGTATGTTCGGCTCATCCCTACTGCTGTATACTGCTGTTCAAAGTATACAGGGCCAAAGTATAATGTGCCATGTAATTTTGCTTGGGGCCCCAGGGAGGTCAAGATTGGCACTGGGCCTTTTAATTGGTGGCGGGGAAACCCATGCTATTTTTTTCAGTGATTTTTATCCATATTGCAGGGACCAAACATTACATTAAAGCCGCAAGCAGTATTATTACTTTTCTTTCTCGTACATCACGGGACACAGAGCGGCATATTCATTACTATGTGGGTTATATGGAGTACCTTCAGGTGTGGACACTGGCAATCTCAAACAGGAAGTCCCCTCCCTATATAACCCCCTCCCCTAGAGGGAGTCCCTCAGTTTTTTCGCCAGTGTCTTAGGTGTTGGTCACGGAATAGCTTTGCTCCACATCCTTGGGATTAAGGGCGGGCTAACCGGATCTGTCCAAGGAGCCTCAGTGCCAAAGTGGACAGTACCCGGGCCCCAAGCCGTGGGGTTTTGCCTATAATGCTCCTCTTTGGAGGGCTGGACCCTGGGCCCAGGACTTGGAGTTTGTAAAAACCATAAGTTCCTGTTTGCCAGGGTGCTATATAGGTCCAGGACAGTGGGTACCTTCATAGGACCCCAGGGCCTGAAGGTCTACTACGCTACCCACAGAGATGGGAGAAGATTGGATCAGTTTGCTGGACAAACATCCTGCAGCATGGAGCAGGTAAGGGGGAGCCTGCGGGACTTGGTTCGACAGCAGGCTCTCCGGGGTAACCTAAAAGGGGGGATAGCCTAAGTATGCTCTGCATGGGCAACCTTGTTCACTATGTCTGAAGAGAGACAGGATGACACCTTTTCTCCCCCATCACTAGGTCCCCCTGTCTAAATATGTGTGCTAGCTAAACCTGCTGTTTCTTCCTAGGGCTAGTAAGGATCCCTAGGGGCCTTTGGAGAGTCCTACCTGGCCGGGGGTTTGAATCTGCCGCCTGTTTCTGCGTTCCTGGATCTCCAGCAGCGCGGCTCCTCCATGTTCCTCCTGTTTCCGGCATACGCGCGCGCACGTCTTATTGACGTTTTTCGCGCCGTTCAGACAGGAGGGCGGGGGGGGGGCGTGCCAGCGCGCCTTTGTGCTGTTATAGACAGCAGGCATTGTCAGTGCTCAGTCTGAGGCTGATTTTCAGAGGAGAGGACGCAGAGCGGCAGAACAGTGACTCCCGGTGGCGGAAGAGGGGTAGTACATGTGGACTTTGTTCCAATACCTTTTTGTTAAGCCAAGAAATCCCCCTTTTTTGCAGCAGGTTTGGAGGCTGGCAAACTTAGTTTGGGGTCACTGTATGTTGTCAAAAGAAAATATATAATATATTTAAAAAAAAAAAAAAAAAGAACATACGGGATCCCATCAGTTTTTGGGCATTAGTGATCTATTGTCCCCTAAACTCTGATTTTTGTACTCCTGGCCACTACAGTCTGTTGTGTGGGCGGAGTCCCTCGATTTTGTATTATGGCTTCCAAAGGTTCGGGGTCAAAGGGTACAAAAAAGACCAAAAAACAAAAGGGTTCCCTTTCTGATTCTGATATGCCGATACTTTCCCCGCAACTTATTAACATAAGAAGCGCCTTGGATGAGCCATTAGGGGGATCTGGTGCGGAGGCTGGCCCAGATCAGCCCAGCCCTGTGTTTATCACAGAGAAGATGCTAGCCGTATCCCTAGGGGGGCTAGAAGAGAGAATAGCAGCATTGATCGCTAGAGCTATTCCTGGTAAGAAACGGGTTAGATCCCCATCACCAGGAGGTGTATCCTCAGATGCTGAGATTCTCTCTCCGGAGGAATTGGAATCACAGGAGGATCAACTAGACCTGAACCAAGAGGGTTCAGGGATTGAGGGGTCTGCCTCGGAGGAACCATTTTCAGATTCCCAGACAGAAAGACTGTGGGTACAGTCTTTGACGGACATGGTCCGCTCGGCATTTAGTTTGCCATTGCCAGAGCCTCAGGTTCCTCCGGTATCCTCTCTGGGCTCTTTGAAAGCTCCGTTAAGCAACGCAGTTTTTCCGGTCCATCCTCTCTTGGAGGAATTGATCTTTCGGATTGGGTACGGCCGGACAGGATTTTTCTGCCACCGAAAAGATTTGCGATCATTTACCCCATGGAGGAAAAATTCTCCAAGAGGTGGAGGCTCCCAGTAGTGGATGCAGCCATCTCATGTGTGAATAAATCACTAACTTGCCCGGTGGAAAACATACATATGTTTAAAGATCCGGTTGATAAAAGATTAGAGACACTTTTAAAAGCATCCTTTGCTACGGCAGGAGCAGTGGTGCAGCCAGCGGTGGCTGCAATTGGAGTTTGTCAGGCATTAAAAGACCAGACAAAGGAAATGTTAAGGGACATGCCTACCCAACAAGCAGAAGAGTTTTCTGACATTCCCAGAGCTCTGTGTTTTGCGGTAGATGCTATAAAAGATTCCATCCAGCAGGCCTCTCGTTTATCACTATGTTTGGTGCACATGAGAAGGCTCTTATGGTTGAAGAACTGGGCGGCGGAGCCCCCATGCAAAAAGCTTCTGGCAGGGTTTCCCTTCCATGGAGGACGACTCTTCGGAGAGGATCTGGATAAATATATTCAGACTATTTCAAATGGCAAGAGTACCCTTTTACCGGTCAAAAAGACATTCCGGGCTCCTACATTTAAAAGGCAGCTCTTTCCTGTCTCGGGGCCCTCTAATTCCAGGCAGTATCGACGGCCGCCTGCACGATCCAACGTTAACAGTAGATCGCAGGGACAGACCCCTGGGGGTAAGAGGCCGTGGTATCGCAAGCCGTCAAAGACAGCCCCTAAGTCTGCCTTATGAAGGGGCGCCCCCACTCTCGCGGGTGGGGGGAAGGCTTCGTTTCTTCTCAGAAGTTTGGGAAGCCAAGATCCCCGACAAATGGGTCCGGGCATCTGTAACCACAGGTTACAGACTGGAGTTTCTAAGGTATCCTCCGCCTCATTTTCAAGAATCAAGGCTACCAAGGGATCCAGCAAGGAAGGCCTCAATGCTGGCAGCTTTGGATCACCTGCTTGGCCAGGACGTAATTATAGAAGTGCCAGCCCAAGAGCAAGGCCTAGGTTTCTATTCCAATCTTTTTGTCATACCAAAGCCCAACGGCGATGTCAGGCCAATCTTGGACCTAAAGAGGTTAAACGGTTACCTAAGGGTTCGTTCCTTCCGGATGGAATCCATCCGGTCAGCAGCCGCCGCGCTTCAGAAGGACGATTTTCTGGCCTCCATAGACATAAAGGATGCTTACCTTCATGTACCAATCTTTCAGTCGCATCAAAGGTTTTTACGCTTCGCGGTGGGGCAGCGACACTTCCAATTCAGGGCGCTCCCCTTCGGGCTGGCCACGGCCCCCCGGGTATTCACGAAGATCCTAGCCCCAGTTCTGGCCAATTTAAGGATCCAAGGGGTCACAGTCCTAGCATACTTGGACGACCTTTTAATCATAGATCACTCACGGCCGGGTCTGCAGAAGGCAGTAAACCTCACGGTTCGGTACCTCGAAGAATTCGGCTGGGTCCTGAACCGGGGAAAGTCAGCGTTCCAGCCTACAAAGCAGTTGGAATACCTCGGCATGAGGTTAGACACAGAACATCAAAAGGTGTTCCTGCCCCTTGTAAAGATCGAGGCTATCAAGGGGTTGGTTCAGTTGGTTCTAAACAAGAAAAAACCAACTATTCGCCTGTGTATGCGATTACTAGGCAAGCTAGTGGCCACATTCGAGGCAGTACCATACGCTCAGATCCACACTCGCGTCCTACAGGCAGCCATTCTAGCAGCCTGGGGCAAGAGGGCACATGCCTTAGAGTCCCCTTTGACGCTATCATCAAGGGTCCGACAAAGCCTGGCCTGGTGGTTGAACCCTCAGAATCTTCTAAAGGGAAAATCCTTCAGCCCTGTTGTTTGGAAGGTAGTTACCACAGACGCCAGCCTGGCAGGCTGGGGGGCGGTCTTCGAGGGGTTCTCCCGCCAGGGAACTTGGGTGAAAGCAGAGAGTCAGCTCCCCATCAATATCTTGGAAATCAGAGCTGCTCGCCTAGCCCTTCTGGCTTGGACCTCCAGATTAAAGGGGTTCCCGGTGAGAATCCAGTCAGACAATGCCACGGCGGTGGCATACATAAACCACCAAGGGGGAACCAGGAGCCAGGCCGCTCAGAGGGAGGTGAACTTGATTTTTCAATGGGCAGAGGTTCATGTACCCTGCATTTCAGCGATATTCATTCCCGGAGTGGACAACCTGCAGGCAGACTTCTTAAGTCGCCAGAGTCTGTTGCCAGGGGAGTGGTCTCTGCATCCCCAGGTCTTTCAGACAATCTGCCAGAGGTGGGGAATGCCGGACGTAGATATAATGGCATCCAGGTTCAACAAGAAACTAGACAGGTTCGTGTCGCGAGCGAGGGATCCTATGGCCTGCGGAACCGATGCGTTGGTTTGCCCTTGGCATCAATTCAAACTTCTATATGCATTCCCTCCACTACAGTTACTCCCGCGCCTGTTGCGCAAGATCAGAGTGGAGAACAAGCCAGTCATTCTAGTAGCTCCGGCTTGGCCCCGGAGGACTTGGTACTCACTAGTCCTGAAGATGGCAGTGGGAGACCCTTGGACTCTTCCTCTACAACCAGACCTACTCTCACAAGGCCCGATCCTCCACCCTACATTACAGCGTCTAAATTTGACGGCCTGGAGGCTGAATCCCTGATTCTCAGGGGTAGAGGTCTGTCTAGGCAGGTAATTCCTACCCTGATTAGGGCTAGAAAGCCGGTCTCCAGGGTGATTTATTACAGGGTGTGGAGGAACTACGTAGGCTGGTGTGAATCCAAAAGATGGAATTCCCGCAAATATACTATTGATAGGGTGTTAAGTTTTCTCCAGCTAGGAGTGGATAAAGGCCTGGCACTAAGCACAATCAAGGGACAGATCTCAGCTCTGTCAGTGTGGTTTCACAGGCCGCTGGCCACCCACTCGCTGGTAAAGACCTTCATACAGGGGGTCTTGCGTATTAATCCTCCTGTCAAGTCACCAATTTGTCCATGGGACTTAAATCTTGTCCTGTCCACTCTACAGAAACAGCCTTTTGAGCCGTTGGCTGAGATTCCTTTAGTCTTACTGACAAGAAAATTGGTTTTCTTGGTCGCCATAGTTTCGGCCAGGAGAGTGTCAGAATTAGCAGCCTTATCGTGTAAGGAACCATATCTCGTTCTACATAAGGACAGGGCAGTTCTCCGGCCCCATCCTTCCTTTCTACCAAAGGTTATATCCAAATTTCACTTAAACCAGGATTTGGTACTTCCATCCTTCTTTCCAAAACCTACATCTAGAAAGGAGGGGTTGCTGCATACCTTGGATATTGTCCGGGCCATGAAGGCCTATCTTAAAGCTACAGAAAAGATCCGGAAGACAGATGTGTTATTCGTTCTACCAGATGGCCCCAAGAAGGGGCAGGCAGCTGCAAAATCCACCATCTCGAGATGGATTAGACAATTAATCATCCAAGCCTACGGTTTGAAGAGGTTGCCTCCTCCGTTGTCGGTAAAGGCCCATTCTACCAGGGCCATGGGCGCCTCTTGGGCAGCACACCATCAGATCTCTATGGCTCAGATATGCAAGGCGGCAACGTGGTCATCAGTCCACACGTTTACAAGGTTTTATCAACTAGACGTGAGAAGAAATGCGGATGCTGCCTTTGGTCAGGCAGTACTACAGGCTGCAGTTTGAAATCCTCTGGATCAGAAACACCCTTGGATATAAAAAAAAAAAAAAAAAAAAAAAAAAGAAAAAAAGTTTTTTTCTTGACTAAGTTGGAATTATTATTATGATTTGAGTTTATCTCTAAATTGAATCCTTCTTTGGAAGATGTCTCCCTCCCCTCATTAAAGCATTGCTTCCGGACATCCCACATAGTAATGAATATGCCGCTCTGTGTCCCGTGATGTACGAGAAAGAAAAAGGGATTTTTAAATACAGCTTACCTGTAAAATCCTTTTCTTGGAGTACATCACGGGACACAGAGCTCCCACCCCTCTTTTGGGTGACCATTTTGGGAGGCATACTGCTTGCTACAAAACTGAGGGACTCCCTCTAGGGGAGGGGGTTATATAGAGAGGGGACTTCCTGTTTGAGATTGCCAGTGTCCACACCTGAAGGTACTCCATATAACCCACATAGTAATGAATATGCCGCTCTGTGTCCCGTGATGTACTCCAAGAAAAGGATTTTACAGGTAAGCTGTATTTAAAAATCCCTTTTTTTCTTATAGTAATCTCATTTTGTGCAGCGACAGTTATAAACACGTGCCACCTCACAGGCATACTATAGACACCCAGCAGGTACGATATTGAAAGGAATTTTGCATTTTTTTTTCACTTTAAGCATCATTAAAATCGCTGCTTTTGCAAACAAATGTGGATAGGGAAATAACTTAAAATAACATAAAAAACATTTAAAAAAATCTTGACCTAGGACATGGGTCTTCAAACTATGGCCCTCCAGATGTTCAAGAACTACAATTCCCATCATGCCTAGTCATGTCTGTGAATGTCAGAGTTTTACAATGCCTCATGGGATGTGTAGTTCCGCAACAGCTGGAGGGCCATAGTTTGAGGATCCCTGACCTAGGAGGACGAGGTCCATATGGAGTAGGAGGTTGAGGTGGCGGTGTAGGTGGAAGCGGCGGTGGAGGAGGACGAGGTAGCCAACACAGGTTTTTGTTTTTAATTTATTTCTTTTTTAAATTAGGGTACACTCCAAAAGAGTGAGAAAGATCAGAAATACAATAATGGCTGTGTAAGGTCGGCATAGGTGTCTATTCTGCACAAGGTACAGACAAGTAAAGGAAAAAAACTGCAAAATATATTTTTTTGCCCTAAATGGGTGTTTTTTGAATAGCAAAATAGAAGAACAGTAGCTAAAGTGTTTATCTCACACGTACAAATATGGAGGAAACATTGCAAACACTGGAGGAAACACTGCAATTTTTTCCCTAAATGGATGTTTTTTGAATAGAACAATAGAAGAAAAGTATATAAAGGGTGTATCTCACGGAAACATATGCATTGCTGGTATAATTTGATTTCTGAAGCAAGAGTGACTCCTATTTCTCTTCCTAAAAGCAAAAGCAGGCGGGAAACTTTTCCTAAAGTATATAAAGGGTGTATCTCACAGAAACATATGCAGTGCTGGTATAATTTGATTTCTGAAGCAAGAGTGACTCCTATTTCTCTCCCTAAAAGCAGGCAGGAACCTTTCCCTAAAGTATATAAAGGGTGTATCTCACAGAAACATATGCATTGCTGGTATAATTGATTTTGGAAGCAGGACTGACTCCTATTTCTCTCCCTAAAAGCAAAAGCAGGCAGGAACCTTTCCCTAAAGTAACTATCTAAAGCAGAGTGAATTGCTGTGCTATATAGATCGCTGAGTAATGTGATTTCTGAAGCAGGACATTTTGACTCCTATCTTATTCTCTCCCTCAGAAGAGCAGAAGCAGCAGCCTTTCCCTACCCTATCTAAAGCAGAGTGATGAGCTGTGCTATGTGCCTCTAGCTTATATAGAGGCTGGGTCACATGCTGCACTGGCCAATCACAGCCATGCCATTAGTAGGCATGGCTGTGATGACTTCTAGGTCACACGAGTAAAACAAATGGTGATTGGCTGCCCTGCAGTGCGCCATTACATTGCCGAACACCGAACCCGAGCTTACAGTAAATTGTTTGGGTTTGGGTCCGGGTACAAAAAATCCAAAAGTCCGATTCACTTAACCCTACTGAAGATTACAGTTATGAAGTTCATATCACCAATTTATTAAGTGAACATATAACCCCCTTTCATAAAAAGTCCAAAACCCTTTGTTTATAAATAATGGCTAAAATAGGTACTGTAAATAGCCAACGATAAAAAAAGAAAACAGGGTGTGCATTTATATGAGCTTTTATATGAGCTAGATCAAAGGAATGTAAAGGCAAGGCATTGTTCATAGCAAGCAACCCATTAAGTTCCAGCTGTAATTTTTCTAGTATAAGCTGAAAACTGAATGTGAACACCTAATTTGTCCTTTACTGCAGTTTTGTATAGTCAGCCTCTCAAAATACAATTATAAAGCATTATGCTGTAGAAAAGAATACAACCATAGTATAACTGTTATGCAATGATTTTTAAGCAGGGGGTAGTTTTTTTCCCCCCTGTTTATTGTTCTGGCCATGAAGAATCAATGGGAATCAATGGGACCCTGCTGTGTTTTTGATAGCCAGTCTATGCCCTCTAGGCATGGGAAGACTTTGGTATGAGGTTGGGGTTAGATTTTCTAATGGCAGTAGGACCCAGCTGAGGAGATGTTATAATTCCAGAATGCAGTCGTGGGGCGTGGGCACTAGGGCAGATTGGCACACTGTTATTTGGCACTTGCATCTCTCTCTCTCTCTCTCTCCCCCTCGCTCCTTTTTTTCTAACTTTGAGAGCAGCTGAGCCAGGGAAAGGGAGGGGTGGCACGTTTTCACCTGCCTTTTAATTGGATGTATTTTTAATTAATGGGGCTCCTGAGACCGACATGAGACCAATTTGATCCCTGAATAGGGGTTGGGGAGGCATTGGGAGAGGTACAAGGATTGGACTACTGGGTGCCCTTAAATCTAGGCTCTGTCATCAATCACATGGCACTTTCAATGCTTGCCAGTGTGCCAGGGATTTGCAGCAGACAGTTAACATCCCGGAATGGCTTAGCAGCCCATAGCTCTGTGTGCCAACCCCAGCACATATGACACTCACTTGAGACCTTCCAAATATGCACATACTGTGCCACCCATGTATCACAGCAAACAGGGCTGTCGTAAAACTTTGCAGCAGAAGCACAAATAAGTACAGCCAACTATACCCAGAGGTTGAAAATGGGGCATAGGTAGAGTTTTTGACCATAAAAACTAACCAGATTACTTGTTTTATTTTCATATTACAGGTGTAAAAACCAAATACGGAACCAAATTGGTTCTACCTGTTTGGTTGTTATGACTCTAATTGTGTGACTGTTTCCATAATGCATCCTGCTTCTTCTCTTCTTACCTAAGTTCCCTGGCTATCTCTCATATTTAAGCTTAAAGACCGAAAGGCTGGATAAATTAACCCATTGTATTTTGGCGCTGTAGTAAATAGTGTGCAAAGGAGAACATATCTTGCGGTCTATAGAAAACAATCAGAATCTTTGTTTCCTTTCCAAACCTAGATATTATTGGTTACTATAGAAATTTTTTTTTTTCCTATAGGGTACTTAAAAAGCTGAATTTTGGGCACTCCTTATACATCATCCTCTATTTATAAAAAAACAGAATTGTGTGTAATTGTTAAACAGATTGGGCCAGATTCACAGAGCCATTACTCCGGTCTATCTCCTGTTACGGAGTAAATTACGCGCGTCGTATCATTAGTTTGAATCTTCAAACCATGATTCGACAACTTCGGGCTTCGATCCGACAGGCTTACGTCTTCGTACGCCTTCGGATCTACGCTGCAATCTTTTTGCGGCTGCTGGGTGGAGTTCGGGTCGTTTTCCGCGTCGGGGTATGCAAATTAGCTTTTTCCGGTGATCCACGAAGTTACGATCGTCCTTCGCAATCTCTTACGGCATCTGTAGTCATCTTTTTGCTGCGTAAAGTTATACCAGCTATTAGCTGGTCTATAGTTAGATGGCCCATGTTAAGTATGGCCGTCGTTCCCGTGTCGAATTTCAATTTTTCTTTTTGCGTAAGTCGTCCGGGAATAGGAATGTACGTAAACGACGCTACTCAAAAAAAATGACGTAACGACGTTATTTTGCGCAATGCACGGCGGGAAATTTCTGAACGGAGCATGCGCAGGTCGATCGCCGCGGGGACGTGCCTAATTGAAATGCTTCACGCCCTCTCTGATATCTCTGATACTCTGCGCCAGGGCAATTGTACCCGAATCTGGCCCATTGTATTGTTTATAGCAATCGGTCAGATTCTAACAATCAGCCTGTAATATACTTTATTTTGGAAAACAGAAGGTAAAATCCAATTGGTTTATTAACATTTTCTTATTCTTCAGGTATATATGCAACCTAACTCTTCTATGAAGGCTTTCCCCATAGAATGTAATACAAAATTATACTTACTTATATTAATTAGGCAGTGCAAATAATGGGGAAATAAGTGCAGAAACCCTCAGGAGCCAATCATCTTTCTATCTTTTTAGTTATTAGAGAATAATAGAAAATGCTAATTAGTTGCTATGTCACTGCATATTGCTTTATTGGGGCACATCCACATTGGCATATGCGTATTTTCTGCATGGAATGCAGGTTCTTGCTGGCAGAGGGTGCTAGCAGAAGATCCTGTGTAAAATAAGAGCATACATAGGTGCATTTACAGTATATGCCTTTAGACATGTACAGCATTTGAACGCATACAATTCTTCTTTCATTACAATGAATGGCTATGTATGCATGTACACAGGGTCGTCTTAATAGCATCATGGGCCCCTGGGCAAAGTTATCCTCTGGGGCTCCTACAACGGAGGCAACACAGGTAAACAGACATTTAATAGGTAGGAGGCAGACAAGTGAGTGCCTTCCACCTTTTGGGTGGAGCTTCGCATTAACTACATAAAAAATCATTCTGCACAACAAAGAAACAGTGAGGAAAATCGTAAATACTGACAAAGCTGTCCTGTGCATATAATATATCTGCTAGATCAGGGGTCTCCAAACATTTCAAACAAAGGGCCAGTTTATTGTCCTATAGACTTTTGGAGGGCTGGATTGCGCGCATCGGTGGGGCAGAAAATGTGCTGGGCAGTGCCCAGGTGTGCCCACTCATTAAGACAGCCGTGCGTGTACAGTTACACACATTTGAGTGTATATATGCATACAATCTGCAGATCTGTGTGGCCATGGGTGCAGCAGTTTCCAACCTTTTTGTGCGTGGCTGAAAACAGCACACATTTTGGCAGGTAGGTGCATCTGCCTGTATGTATGGGCTCATTTATTACTATAGTGCTGTGATTAGATGTGCTTTCCATATCTAAAGGCAGTATGAATGAGCCATTAAACATACCTGAATGTCTTTCCTTTCTCAAACCAAATGATGAGCTTAGCTCTGTGATTACTGTGTGTCCCATGGTATCCCCCTGGTTATTCTCGTTTTTCTTTTTTAACCATTATTTGTCTTTTGCTGTTGATTGTTGTTAAGCACTTTGATGTTATGCAGTTTGATGCTATGCTGTGTTGGTATAAAATAGGTTAGGCAGAAATCTCTTTGCAGTATAGATGGTAAATTTGTAGCATGTATATATGGAAAGTTAGGGCTGACATGTACATACAGTAACACAGCTGGTTCCTTCTTATCCTGCATCACTGCTTCAGTCTCTCTCCCTCTGCCTTCTGGTGGCAGAAGCTGCAGGGCCCGCTGGGGGTAAATTGCAGGCAGAGGATCCCACTGGCACCATAAGCTGGCAGAAGGGCAGCTGCCTGAGATGGGAGGGGGAAGATGAGCAGAAGGAACTCTCCTCTCATCCTGGGGTTAGGTGTATGTTGGTGTATGTAGGGCAGTCATGAATATTTAGTGATTAACCCTTTTTTTATCTGGGGAGGGGGAATATTAGGAACTATTGGCTGTGGATGTTGTTTAAGGTGGACACTTCACGTATGGGTATGAGCATGTGCCAGATACTGCAGGAAGCTGTAAAACATGGTAGTGGCTGTCATAATTAGCAGAACAAGGAAAGCAGCTGGTAAATATGTTTTAGATAAAGGACTGTTGTTACTCTAGATTACCACATTTAACAGTTATTGAATATTATTTATTGAAAAATGAAAATAGATTATTACATAGGACTTTAAATAATAATTCAGTAATATGACAGCATGTTCAGTAAGTAAAAGTTCCAGCCTGCCCTGGTAGCTGTTGATTTATGCTGAGAGATGTACTTATTCAATAGCTAGCAGACCTTGATTTACTGTAGTACAGTTGTACACATAGTTCTGGAAACATATTGTTCTCTATGACAGGGATGTCCTAAAGTCCTTATTCTTATTACAGATACATCTTGCTATATGTTACATAACACTGTTCTTTGTTTTTTAGAGATACAGGGGTCTGCTTTGTTATTTGCAGTTCACTGACTGGAAAATCTGGAGCGTAATGGTTGTATTGTTCATAGCAACCACTCATTTATAGCTATCCCTTTTCTAGAGCAAAATATAAAGTAAATGGTGGTCACTACTTTTCACTCACACTTTTTGGATTTCTCATGTGTTGCATCTCTTCTTTGGATCTTCCATGCACATGTCATCAAATATTCACATAATCCGTATGGCTTTTAATCTCGTGTTTTTTTTTTCATAAATGCTACTAAATTGCATTATATACTGTGGCCCGGATTCACAAAGCACTTACGCCGCCGTATCTCGAGATACGCCGCGTAAGTGTAAATATGTGCCATCATATCTGTGCGCCGTGCCCACAGAACTAAGATACACCTAAAAACTGGCTTCAATCCACTGACGTAACTTGCCTACGCCGGCGTATCGTGGGCGCATAGTTACGCTGGACGCATCTGGCGCTCCCATTGATTTCCTATTTAAATATGCAAATGAGGCAAATACGGCGATTCACGAACGTACTTGCGCCCGCAACATAATATACGCGGTTTGCGTAAGTCGTACGTCCAGCGTAAAGTTATTCCCCATATTGGAGGTGCAACTCATGCAAAGGTATGGACCAGGGAACACAGCCGTCGTATTTTACGTAGTTTACGTAGTACGTAAATAGGGCTGGGCGTAGGTTACGTTCACACCGTAGCCAGTGATTCGACGTATCTTAGCCATTTGTTTCGACGTGATTGTGAACATGCGCACTGGGATATGCCGTTAGTTTTAAGTACTTGTGTGACGCTCGGCCCATCATTTGCATGGGGTCACGCTTCATTACCATGTATCACGCCCACTTCCACTTACGCTGCATTACGCCTATGAATATATGCTATGCCGGCGCAGAGTTGTGAGCTTTGTGAATTCCATGCTTCCCTCTCTGCGTTGCGCTGGCGTAGCATAAAAAAGATACGCCACGGCGGCATCCGGGCCTGTGTTTTTTAATCTCTGTGGAATGTCATTGCTGATACCCCGTTAGCAGATCATGGCTTCTTGGATTTTCAGTTTATTCATCTTAACTCCTCCTCCAAAACTCTATGGAGCACCCTCTAGTGTGTGCTACTAGAAGTGAGTGTAGGAAAAAATAATTTCTTGGTCAGGGATAAACCTGATGCCCTGTACACACGATCGGTTCATCTGATGAAAACAGTCTGATGGATTTTTTCATCAGATATCCGATGAAGCTGACTTTCATCAGTCTTGCCTACACACCATCAGTTAAAAAACCGACCGTGTCAGAACACGATGACGTAAAACACAACGACGTGCTGAGAAAAATTAAGTTCAATGCTTCCAAGCATGCGTCGACTTGATTCTAAGCATGAGTGGATTTTTAGCCGATGGACGTGCCCACAGACGATCGTTTTTTTTTTTTTCATATTGTTTTTTTAACCATCAGATCATTTTAAAACAAATTGGGGAGGGATTTACCTTGAGCTTGAGTTTGGGAGGCTGGTCTGGAAGGATCCCACAACAGGAGGCAGCTGGGGGGATTCATGTCAGAGAGGGAACAGGAGAAAGCAAGGAGAGACAGTGAGGAGTCCAGCACAGTGCAGGGACAAACTTGGGGAAAGACTGTTATTTGGAGCAGATCTCTCTTGAAGACCATGTTGTGCCAAGTCTTCATCCAACCTTGCCCAAGGACTGTTTTCTGTGTTGAGTGAGTGAAGGAAATTCTATGTGACTGTTTGTGCAGCAGTGAGGAACCCTAACTTCAGCTACTCCTATGGGGGTAGTGCTACATCTACATATAAAAATAAAAACAAATCAAACAGAGTAAGTCCACATCTTAATGCTGTGGAAGTAGGACACTAAAATGCTGATTTTTCAAAACTAGATTCCCCAAGAGATTAAAGAAGGCAGTAAACAATTTAACCTGCTAGCACTAGTTTTGAGTGGACTGATTTCTTAAAGTATTTCTAAAGGCAGAAGTTTTTTTACCTAAATGCATTCTAGGCAATAAGGTAGAAAAAACCTCTGAGTGTAGCTCCCCTCCCAGCCTCTCCTTATGCTAAGAGGATCAACTCATGTAAGGCAGCATGTGGTTGCCATCATCCCTTAAAGTGTTAAACAATTGAAATAACCTCAAAGATATTGGGACTGCGCAGGCAACAAATAATGAATTCAAAAATTTACAAAAAAATACACAAATTTATTACAAAAGATATAGATATAAATATTACAATACACAATGCAAATAAATGCTGATGAAATTAATTTAAATGGTCAATGTGATGTGAATACTGTCCGTCATAAGCTACCATCACCAGATGGTTGATGGCAAGTTGAAGCGGATAACAGGCGCGTTTCGAATGAAAGCATTCTTCATCAAGGTGTGTAACAGTATCACATCTATAACAGATCAAAATATAAATATTAAACATAACATAATGCAAAAGAACTTCACCATCCCACATTCAAATGTGTATAGTGAAACTCACTTTTTGTCAAAAAATCTGGGCCAGAAGGGGTATGCGTCTCACGGTGATATCAGGTGCAGGTGCTTCCCCCTATGTATGATGCGCTTAAAAACAAATCTCCTGGGACTTCCGGTTGGAGTAGCTGCTTTTCACTGCAGCTCCCGCAGCACGACCGAAACCAGCTTGTAAAACCGGCCCAAGAAGCCATACAATCTCTCCTTCACCTCTGGGCACGTCCTCCTGCCTTCATGTATCGTTTCCTGGAGAAATCGGCCCAGACGGCGCAGCCGGCGCTGGCCCAGCCGCAAATCGAGGCCTCGGTCTCGGCCTACTCCGCTCCGCGGACATCAGCGCTGCCGGCTGCGATGGAGGTAAGCGGCGACACCTCCCCCCCTCCTTCTCCACACGCATCCACAACCCAGGACATGGGATAACACCACAGAGCGAATCGCTCAAGCTGTAGCTGCCCTGCTAACCCCCATGATTGTGGCATTTGTGGAGAAGGCCGTGAACGCCGGGATGGCGCAAATTAAGGCCCAACTGGGGGAACATGGCTCCAGGCTAAATGAACTGGAACACCGCCTGTCCAATGCAGAAGAAGACCTCTTATCAGGCCCAGGCTCTTGAACATGCTCAGGACAAGACTAATCAATATATTCTGCAGAAATTAGATGATTTGGAGACAGATCCAGGAGGAGCAACCTGAGGTTTGTGGGGGTCCCGGAGTCACTCCAGTCATCTGCACTCTCTGAATTTTGCACCCAACGCATTCCAGTAGTGCTGGGCCTTCCAGGCCAATGCACGGTAGAACGGGCCCACCGCATGGGGGCCTTTAACTCGGAGCGCAAATCTCCGCGCCCGATCATTGCCAAATACCTCAATTATGCTGATAAGTCTCTCATACTGCATACATTTCGGCAAGCCCGCCAGCTCCAGATTGACGGCAAAAAAAAGTTCTAGTATTCGCTGACTATTCTATTAAGGGGTCGAAGAAAAGAAAGGCATTCCAACAGGTCTGCACGGAACTCTTCAAGCAACAAATTAAATTCACCCTGGCCTTCCCAGCCATATTACGTCTGAAGGCCCCGAATGGAGACCAGCAGACTTTTCAGGACCCATCTGAAGCCGAAGCTTTCCTGCGGTCGCGGCATGCACACCCTCACCCTCAGTTTCCCTCCAAAGCCCCACCGCTAAACCATCCCTTGGATCAAAGAAGCCCAAGAAAGGACTCTCCTAAACGTTTCAGGCCCTCAGGTCTAGACCCGACCCGATCCGCCACGAGATGATCTTCCTATAATCAGAGCTCCCTCCTAGTTCAGCTCTTGTTGCCCCCTCGGGGCCCTCACGGAGCCTGATCTGCTCTGGAACTTTTCGACCCACTACTTATTGGTGGTCCGCTTTTCCTCGTCGTCCGGACAGGTAGACTCTTAAGCAATGTGTTCATATTATTCATTTAATGTCTCTCTTTTTTTTGCAGCTTTCTTAATGACACCATTACTACTGTTGTTTTTTCCTTTAATGTGCTTATATTCGGTTAATATTTGATTGCATTTACGTCAGTCATGTTCTCCCTCTATGCCCCCCGTTATGTACTCGATATTAGGTTTATGCGATTCTTTTGTCTCTGGCTCCACAACTGGCGCCTCCTGGTCTCACTGTACGAACCCCAAAGGCTATCCTCCTCCACCCTGTGCGATGCCTATTAGCCGCATGATGCCTTGCTCCCTTTTTCAGGGCTCCCGGGTCTCATGTTGCCAGGGTCGTGACATGTGAGCCGGCCCGTACAGTGACTCCATGTGGGAAAAAAGCAAAGTTCTCACGTTTGGTTTTGTTGTATTTGCTGCTTCTTTCTCAGGTTTCCCTCTTGTTCCCCCCCTTCCCCCTCCCCCTGGCACCTACATACCCTTGCTCTGCGCCCCTCTTCCCTCTCGTGACATACGTGGCTTGCTACTCCCTAATATGGTGACTTCCCTCAGCCCCAAGACACGCGGTGTCCTTCCTATAAATACGTCTCAGACTCCTTTCCCTGAACCCATAACATGAAAGTACTTTCATGGAACGTGAAGGGACTTAGGTCCCCAAAAAAGAGAATGAAGATCCTCAGACATCTAAAAAGACTTAAAACAGATATTGCCCTGTTACAGTAGACCCATCTATCCGCATCTGACTTCCCGCGCATCAAAAAACTTTGGGTGGGCACGGTCCTGTGCTCGGAGGCCGTTGGCCGTAAGGCTGGCGTTCTCCTACTGATCCACAAAAACCTCCCATGCTCGGTCCTTTTGGTTAACTCCGATTCCCAAGGCAGACTACTGTCGGCGCATGTTAAAATAGGATCCAAGGAACTGGTTATCTCTAACGTCTATGCCTCTAACAGCACTGGCAAGGCCTTTTACTGCGAGCTGTCTTCGTGGTTACTGCAAAATCCCCATCTTCCCCACCTGATCGGGGGTGATTTCAACGACACCTTACATCAGATAGATGACAGATCTTCCCCCAAACGCTCTAGTTCAGGCCTGGACCCCTTCAACCCTCCACTTTTCGCATCCACTATGGACTCACTCCACCTTCGTGACATTTGGCGATTGACCCACCCCGTCGATAGGGAATTTACCTTCTACTCCAATCCCCATGCAGTCTTCAGTAGAATAGACAATTTTTTTCACCTCTGACGATTTAATTCTGTTGGTGTCCGCAACTGACATACTTGACATCGCCGTGTCCAACCACGCCCCGATTTCAGTCTCGCTTGACAACCTCGACCTTCCCCCTCACCCTAAGATATGGCGTTTTCCCTCCTACCTCCACAACCATTCCAACTTTCCACAATTCATGGATAAAGCTTGGATGGAATACTCCTCGGCAAATGCCACCCATATGGATGACCCAAACCTCTTCTGGGACGCCGGTAAGGCTTTCCCTTTCAAAAGAAATGCCTTATCTAAGTACAAACTGGCCAGTTCCCGACTACATCAAGCACAAAGGGCTCTTTATTTATCTGACTCCCCCGACAACAGAGACGAGTGGCACGCAGCTAAGAGATCCTTTGATACCTGGGCAGACACTCTAGAAACAGTCAAAAAAGCTAATTTAGTTGCCACCCTCCACAAATTCGGGAACAAATCGGGTAAATTACTCGCCAGACTATGTAAAGGCTCCTTTAGTCCCACCCATATTACGTCCCTGAGGGATTCCAGCGGATCCATTCACACCTCACCACCGGCGACAAACAAGGCAATGCTCCAGTATTACTCGGCCCTGTACGCTCCAGACCCAATCAATAAACCTACGGCGAACGCCTTTCTAGAAAACCTGACTATTCCCAAAATCACTCCCTCTCAATTAGAAGCCCTTAACGCCCCTATCTCTATTACCGAGATCTTAAATACCATTCGTAAGCTTACCCCCTCCAAAGCCCCGGGCCCGGATGGCTTCACAGGTGAATTTTACAAGACCCTACAAAGTATTGTAGAACCTACCTTACACAAAGTGTATAGTGGCGTGTGGTCCGGCGGGCCTTACCTCCCTTCGGGCAACCAGGCTATTATCAAATTACTTTCCAAGAAGGGAAAAGATCTCCTCGAGCCTGGCTCATATAGACCGATATCCCTACAAAACCTAGATGTAAAGATTCTATCCAAGATCATTGCCAATAGGCTCGCGGACATTATCCCCTCCTTAATACATCCGGCACAATCAGGCTTTGTAAAGGGTAGAACGGCTACCTTAAATATTCGTAAAGTAATGCTGGCCCTGGAACACGCCAAACAACACCCTGATGGGGACCTCGCCATCATCACCTTAAACGCGGAGAAAGCCTTCGATAATGTGAGCTTCGATTGGCTTTCCTTATTAATGGCAAAAATGGGATTCTCTCTCATTGACGCGATGTACACGACCCCCTCGGCGAAATTGGTGGCTGCTGGAATACTATGAGAGGAATTCCGTCTTCACAAGGGGACGCGGCAGGGCTGCCCCCTTTCCCCGCTCCTTTTTAATTTAGCCTTAGAACCCCTATCCAAAAATCTCACCGAAGTAGCCCCCCTCCATGGCATAAAATCCGGCGCCCATGAAATACGCTCTTCCCTTTTTGCGGATGACGTCCTTATTTTCTCAGCAGACCCCTCTTCTGATATGCTCACCATCAAAACAATCTTCGACAAGTTCCGAGCCTGCTCAGGCCTCCGAATAAATTGCACCAAAAGTGAAATCCTCCCTTTAGGGATTCGCCCCGACCCCCCTGGACACGACACTCCATCTTCTCTGTCGCTACATCTCACATCACCTATCTTGGCATAAAAATTGGCAAACTGCCCTCCTCTCTGTACCACCTGAACTACCCCCCTTGATTTCTAAAATCTCTCAAGAACTGATGAACTGGTCGGATCTACCGCTCTCACTCCTGGGGAGATGCCACCTAATAAAAATGGTCAGATTTGCCAGACTGCTATATCCAATGCAGACTATCCCTCTACTCCTTCACCATAAGGATGTAAAACTCATTGAATCAGCTATTTCTAAATTTATATGGCACGGCAAGAGACCATGCATAGCTATGAAAAAACTTTTTCTCCCCAGACGCAAGGGCGGTGTTAGTCTCCCAAATGTTAGACTGTACAATTTAGCATGCTTATTGAGAACTGGCTTAGACTGGATATCACAATCATCAAGATACTCGAACTACTCCCTCAAATCTGCTATGGCACACCCTCTCTCCCTAGTGGCACTCTTACACTGCAAATGGAAGTCCATTACCCCACGCTCCAACATAACTTGATACTCAGAGATACGGTCATCGAGGGAAACCAGAAAACTCCTCGGTCTATCCCTCTTCATGTCACAACATCTCCCCATCCAAGGTAACCCTAGTTTCCCCGCAGGGCTGGACCACAAACCCTTCAAAATGTGGCAAGAAAAGGGGCTTACGCTTTTTGCTTCTTTATGTGACACCTCAACAGGTCGAACTCTACCCGTCGCAACTACGGCTGAGGCTTTCGGCTTACCCAAATCACATTTTCCATTACTGGCAATGCGCCAACTACCTACGGTCATCCTGCAATGAACCATGTAAGCGTTTCTCCCCCACTTTTTCACTGATCGGCTGCTCTCGGAAGGTTCCTACAAGATCTCGGACATATACAAACCCCTGCTCCTCAAATCCCTACCCCCCTTATCCGCTTCATCCGCTTCTAATTGGGGCAAGGACTTTCCCGACGATGATCTGATACACAATCTGCTGCAAGGCTTCAACAAAGTTCAGCGTCTAACCCCAAATGAAATTTGGAGGGAAACCCAATTAAATATTCTCCATCGGGCTCACATCCCCTTCCTTCGCTCATAGCAAGATCCTAACAGCACCATCTGCACTCTGTGCCACCATCCAAAACCATCCCTGGCGCACCGTTTCTGGACATGCTCATATATCTCAGCCTTCTGGGACTAGGTCCTGGCCTTCATCTTTAAAATCACTCTAATGAAATTGCCTAGGGATCCTTTCCTCCTAATATTTGGTTACTGGGACCCCCTGCTGCTCCAGAGATCACAACAGGCTGCCTCCTCCACCCCAACCTCGTCACCTCCTTCACAGGCTTGTAAGAACTGGCCTTTACTCTGCTTCCTTGTCGCACGCAGGGCGATCCTGAGAAATTGGATCTCTTCTCAACCCTCCTCCATCACCTAGATTCAAGGAGACCTCCTTCTCCTCCTCTACAGAGAACGAGCCACCACGGACTTCAAACAAGACACTGCAAACTCTCGTTTTCGTCGATTTCCACGTCAAATATGCAAATTAGCTACATACGCCTATTTCCGAACGTATTTGCGCCCCATCGTCGTAGTTTACGTCGTTTGCGTAAGCGTAAAGTTACCCCTGCTATATGGTGGGTTAACTTTGCGTAGGTCCGGCCTACGCAATGTTAAGTTTGGACGTTGGGACAGCGTCGTTTTTTTCCGTCGTTTACGTCGTTTGCGTAGCTCGTTCATGAATAGGGCTTTGCGTAAGTTACGGTCACTTCGAAACCAATGTATTTGCGGCGTAATTTGGAGCATGCGCACTGGGATACGTCCATGGACGGCGCATGCGCAGTTCAATTTTTTTTCAAAAACATAGGGTCATGATTGATTTACATGAAACACGCCCACCTCATACACATTTGAATTACGCGGGCTTACGCCGGCTCATTTACACTACTCCGCCGCAAATTACGGAGCAAGTGCTTTGAGAATACGGCACTTGCGTCTCTAAGTTGCGGCGGCGTAGTGTAAATAGGATACGTTACGCCCGCCGACATCTACGAGAATCTGGCCCCATAAATGCATGAGTGAACAAAACTGGAAACATGCACAAAAAACAATAATAATAATGGTGGTCAAACATCAACAGTGAAAAGTGCAATAATCCTAGTGACTGATTGCTGATGAATCCAATGTAATGCATCATACACAGTTCGTATAGTGGATCTGGTGGTTCAAGCAGATACAATTTTCAAACAAGGCTTCCTGGTGGTGGGCTCACAGAGCACTTACCTTAAAGTAAGAAAATGACTGCTTTGAACAGCCGAGTTCTGACCTCTTGGAATCAGCGTGGTTGCTGTGTGGGCATCTGTTGTGGACTAGTGTTGGACATCACAAAAATGGAGGCTCCCCGACAGGTCAAAGACAGCAATGGGCCAAACCGGAATGAATAAAGCAAAGATCCATAGTGAAGTACGTCTAAGTAAGACTGATTTAATAAGGGTAAAATGCGCTTACATGTAAAAACAAATAAAATGAGAACAACAAGGGATCTGGTACAGCATCCAATCGGACTGGTAGACAAACTCACGTCACTTCTGGTCACGTGGGCTAATCATTGTTCCTGACGGGTATCGTCATGTCACAAGACTTCATCAGAGGAATGTGATTCGCTGTATGCAATACTTGTATTTATATCGTTAGAACCGGTAGTAGACCGGCGGCCATTTTGGAAAAAATTGTTGTATAAAACGGCGACGGCCATCTTGCTGGTGGGAAAAATATATGTATTCCAATGTCCACTATTGTATAGCCCTGTGTGTGAGCAGCCATTTTAACGGTGGGAACACCATCCTGGTGGTCAGACAGAGTAGGGCAGCCATTCTCAAATATTCATGACTGGTTGAAGAGAAAACTGGATAGTGGCTTGAATAGTCATCTAAACGATCGTGGACCAGAAATGACATGTGTCCACTAATGAATTTACAGTAAAAGGAAGCTATTAATATATATGTATAAATACAATAAATAGTGTTTTAATTAAAAGCAGTATAATGCCGGAATAAAAAAAAAAAATATTTAACCACTTAAGCCCCAGACAAATATGCTGCTAAATGACCCAAGGGGTTTTTTACAATTCGGCACTGCGTCGCTTTAACAGACAATTGAGCAGTCGTGCGACGTGGCTTCCAAACAAAATTTGCGTCCTTTTCTTCCCACAAATAGTGCTTTCTTTTGGTGGTATTTGATCGCCTCTGCGATTTTTATTTTTTGCGCTATATATAAAAATAGAGCAACATTTTTGAAAAAAAAACAATATTTTTTACTTTTTGTTATAAGAAAAATCAAATAAACTAAATGTTAGTCAAACATTTAGGCCAAAATGTATTCAGCCACATGTCTTTAGTAAAAAAAAAATCACAATTAAAAAAAATAGCTACCTAGCGGGAACAGCGACACTAATACAGCGATCAGAAAAATGATCGCTTAGTGACACTGGCAATAGGGAGTGAAAGGGTTAACTAGGGCGGTGATCAAGGGGTTTAAACTTTATTAGGGGGGGTACGGGGGCTACCCTGAACCTAACACTAACTGCCTGTTACACTAACTGTCACACTGACACTAAATGCAGTGATCAATACATACATGATCACTGCATTCAGTGACACTGTGATAGGGGGTGGGTGGGTGATCGCAAGGGGTTAATGTGCCTATGTGTAGTGTGTGTCAGTGTAGTGTTGGTGCAGACTTACTGTGAGTCTTCTCTCCTCAGCGGCGGTTGAAAATACCACTGAGAGGAGAGATTACATCACTTCCCCCCCTTCCTGTGTTTACACAGGAGGAGGAAGTGACACGCAGGGGGAGCGCGCGGATTGGCTGGGAGCGATCTGGAGGGGGCTGACAAAAACCAACAGCCGCCCCCTCGTCCCGGATCGCTCGGACAGCCACGGGGACCGCCGCAAGTATCGGGGGGGGTCCGATCGGACCCCGACCCACGTCTAGGCAGGGACGTACAGGTACGCCAATGTGCCTGTACGTGCCATTCTGCCGACATAACAGTTTATGTCAAATTCCACATTTAAACCATCTGGAACTAAAGTGTGTAAAGAATGTATCCAGAAGGATTCCTGATTGATCTTACTATATGGTCCCCCCTCCATGGTTTGATGTGTTTGTCTATGGCCCAAAATGTTAAATGTTTAGAGTCTTTATTGTGTACTTGTGTAGAGTGTCTGCTGACATTATGTTTGGGGAAACCTTTCTCAATGTTTTTCACGTGTTCCTTGATGAGAACCATCAAGGGTCTCTTGGTTCGCCCCACATACTGTAAATTGCAAGTACATTGGAGAACATAGACAACTCCTTCTGTGTGGCAACTGATAACGTTTTTGATGGGGTAACTGGTACCAGTTTTGGTGCATCTGAATTCTGTTTGTTTTATTTGTGGGGTTTTGGTGTGGGTACAGGAATAGCAATATTTGCAGGGATAGAATCCTTTGTTTTTTAAATAGGTTTGTCCACTAGGGGAGGAGGGTCTACTACATTTTTTACAAGGATGTTTCTAATAGTGGGTGCCCTTTTGTATATGATAGTTGGCTTATCTGGCAAAATACTTTTCAGATGTCTATAATTTTTGAGAATGTGCCAATGTTTACGTATTCGTTTTTCAACATCTTTGTGTTGGACATTATAATTTAGTATAAGTGCTGGTGCTTCATGTTGTCGGGTTTGTTTTTTCTTTCCTTGCAACATGGAATATCTATCCAGTTCTGAGGCTTGTTGGATTTGCTGTTGTATACAATCTTCAATCTTCAGGTTATTTATATTAATTATAGAAATTGTTAAATAAATAGGCCGTAAGGCCAATTTTACTCCACAACGTTGACAGACGTTTTATTGGGGTAATTGGTATGTGGGGAAGTTTATGTACATTGGTGGTCATTACTGAGGATCGGTCCTTAACATGTCATGTTAAATTTGTTCATAAACCACCTGGAGGATGGTGTAAGTAGTGCAATTTCTGTATTTGCAGGCGATATCAAGCTAAGCAGGGCAATAACTTCTCCGCAGGATGTGGAAACCTTGCAAAAAAATCTAAACAAATTAATGGGGTGGGCAACTACATGGCAATGAGTTTCAATGTAGAAAAATGTAAAATAATGCATTTGGGTGGAAAAAATACGAATGCAATTAATACAATGGGGGAGAATCTCTGGGGGAATCTAGGATGGAAAAGGAACTGGGGGTCCTAGTAGATGATAGGCTCAGCAAAAGCATGCAATGCCAAGCTGCTGCTAACAAAGCAAACAGAATGCATTAAAAAGAGGATTAACTCCAGAGATAAAATGATAATTCTTCCGCTCTACAAGACTCTGGTCCGGCCGCACCTAGAGTATGCTGTCCTGTTCTGGGCACCAGTCTTTAGGAAGGATGTACTGGAAATGGAGAAAGTACAAAGAAGGGCAACAAAGCTAATAAAGGGTCTGGAGGATATTGGTTACAAGGAAAGGTTGCGATCACTGAACTTATTCTCTCTGGAGAAGAGATGCTTGAGAGGGGATATGATTTAAATTTACAAATGCCATACTGGTGACTAGGGATGAGCCAACCCTTCCCCCTGGTTTGGTTAGCATCCAGAACATGCAAACAGACCAAAAGTTCACGCTGTGACAGGAAGTCAGGTAAATCTGTGTGTGTGTGTGTTGTCACAGACACGAGATATATTTCTGCCTTGTTTAGACAACACACCAATTACTATTAGGTGTCGGCTGCAGAGATGGCCAGAGAGGTTTGGGGCGTTAAAAGGTTTCAGCGGTTCAGAATTAAGCAATTAAAGCCCCTATAAAGACAGCCTAAGGATGACGACTGATTGCTGCATCCTGAGGCTTTGGGGAGTTAAGGAGCAGTCACAAACAGTACTGAAGAGGTGAGGTGCTGTTGGATATTTCTGTGTGAGAAATATCAAAGAGACTTTTTGTTTTCTGCTCTACGACCAGCAGTGTCTGCCCAGCAGTAGGCTGTGCCAGACTCCATAGGTAGGTTCCTGTGTTGGGAAGGTAGACACCCCAAGTGGCAAGGGTTTATTTTATGTTTTGTTTTGTTTATGCTGTTTTGATGCTTGCACGTGTATCCAGCGATATGGAAAAATAAACCATATCATTTGTTTTCAATCATCCTCAACTGCCTTTTTGTGCAGTTCAGCGTGTAGTGAACCGATCCAGGGGGTCACACACACCCGCTACCGAGCTAATCCCTCACACATGGTGGAGTGCCACGGGCAGTTAAAGTACACCCAAAATGGAGGAGATGCTGAAACAGCTGATTATAGCAAATGCAAATCAACAGCAGACCAATGCAAGTTTTGAAGCTCAACAACAGGCTCACCAGCGGAGAATTGCAGCTCACGAGAGAGAATGGCAGGTTGGGAACAGAGACACCGGCAGCAAATGGAGGCCATCGTGAAACAATTTGAGAGAACAGAGGAAAAGGATAGCAAGCCCTCTCTGATTGAGAATCCAGAGGACCATAATGCTATGGAGGTTACCACGTCTGTTGTTGAGACGGAATCATCACCGGAGTGTAGTACTTCACCAGAGGAACAAGAAGTGGAGCCAGAGGAGTGTGCCCTGGCAGAGCCTGAAACTCCCGAAGTAAAGGAGCCGCCATTAGTAGTAGTAGAACCTGTTGAATCCAATGTTGTAAATGGCGTTCCAGAGGTCAAACCAGACGAGACCAAACCAGAAGAGAAAGACCCTCATGTACAAGAAGATGCTGAGGAGGTCCCGGCTGTCCCCGCAGTAGCAGCTTCTATGAAGCTGAATCAACGGTCTGACAGTTCTGCTAAATACAGTAGAGAACCTTTAGCAAATACTTTGAAGAAACTTGATGATCCAGCTACCAAAGCTGTTACCTTGGAATTGGAACCCAACAAGTTTAAGGGCAAGATTTTGGATTGCTCCAGATCTTTTCGCAAAGCCAAATTGCTGCATTACCATATGAAGTATTTCCCTGGCGTTGACAAGTCAGAGCAGGATCAGAGTCCTGTCACAAGGCATATGCAGACAAGAGGCTCTTTAGCTCACGAAAAGGCCAGTCAGCAAAGCTCAAAGAGAAGACTCATCACAAACAGTTCAAATTCCCACCGACCGTCCCTAAAAGACAAAAGCAAGGAGAACTTAATCCAGAAGTCTCATCGCAAGCCAGACAAGCTGTCTGAAAGTGTTAAAGAAAAAGTAAGAGAAAAGTTCAAAGATTTCTTGAAAAAAAGAAGAAAAAGAAAGCAAAGTCAGAGCTGTCTGGTAGTGAAGAGAACATAGGGGTTTCTAAGGAGCTCTCACCAAAAAAATTACAACCTTCAAAGCTCAACAATGATTATAAGGCCCAGTGTTCCGGTAAAAGCAGCGATCATGGATGCCGTACATATACAAGACTAAGTGATGAGGAGACGCTCAGCGATTCTTGCATGGAATGCTTACTTTGGAGTGATGAGGATTACAATGAAGAGATCGTTGTCACGCATGCTGATGGTTTTCTAAATGTTGGCCGCAACAGGAGCAAGTACAGCTCTGCCAAGCAAAGACTTGTGATGGACAGTATGGATGAGTTGCTGGGACTCTGCTCTGGAAAATTTGTCTGTCAAGATGATGATTCACATCAAGAATCTTTTAGTTGTACAAAGGCTCATGCTGAAAATGAGAAAAGTGACCTAATGTCTGAAGTAGTTGCTCTCTGTTCCAGGTTTTTTTACCAACAGAGAAAATGAGGCCGGGCTTGAGGCTTTCCATCTTCTACCATGTGATGATTCTGACAGCGAAGAGCTTGCAGACATTGAAAGTGGTGCAGAAGATGAAGAGGAGGGAGTGAAGGAGGAAGTAAAGGTGGAAATGGCAGTGAAGGAGGAGGATGACGCCCTGCAGGATGAGGCATCTGCTGTGCTGATCGGGAGTGATTCCGAAAAGTGCTTCTACCCCCTGGGTTATGTGAAGAGACAATCGCTGTACGCCTGCAGTACCTGCACCCCGGATAAAGAGGAGCCTGATGGAATATGTCTGGCCTGTGCATACAAGTGTCATGAAGGCCACGACCTGTTTGAGCTCTACACCAAGAGGAACCTTCGCTGCGATTGTAGAAATGCCAAATTTAAACAGCTGGAGTGCAAGTTATATCCGGATAAAGAGAAGAAAAACCTGGCTAATAATTACAATGACAATTTTTTGCCATGTACTGCACATGTAAGAGACCATACCCCGATCATGAGGATGAGACCCCAGATGAGATGATCCAGTGTGTGGTGTGTGAGGACTGGTTTCATGGTCGGCACCTAGGGGCAGTTCCATCGGAGCACATTGAGTTTCATGAGATGGTGTGCCAGGGCTGTATGGATCACTGTTCATTTGTTTGGGCCTACTCTGCCAAGTTAGGTGTTCCTGGTGTCACCAAGTATACCAAAGCAGAAATGGAATATGAAGATGTTAAAGTTGATGATTGTCCTACGGAAACAGCCAACACTAACAATGGACTAACAATAAATTATGAAGAATGTGTGGAAGATAACGACGATGAGGAGGAGGCAATTCTTAGAAAGCTAAATCTGAAGGACTTTATGGAAAATTAAGCTGAACTTTCTGGAAGTGATGTTGAAAGTGAAATCCCTGACCGCTTCAGGGCAACTGAAGTGGCTGAAGTGCAGGAAGTAGGGGTTTGCACATCTTCAGTTCTCAGTCAGTTGCTTGATGGAAATAAAGCTGAAAAACTTAATTCTGACACTGCACTAAATAATGTAGAAAAAGTGTGTCCAATATCCACTGAGCCTTGTGAATGTAGTAAGGCAGGTGATATTCATGACTTCCCATAATTGATGATCAGCAGAGCAGGGTCATTGAGGAATCTGAATTGCAAGAAATATGCACCCAGACTGAAGCTATTTTTGCCTCTGTGAATTATTTGCATGTTGAAGAGCAGTGTGTTAATTTTTATTTTAATGAAATCGGATTTGAATATAAAGGTCATGTCACATCCTGTGAAACCCAGTCTTTAGAAAGTGTTCTGTCAGAGCAAGTAACGCAGGATAATACTTAGGACTTGACTACCAAGATTCTTCGGGAAGTAAAATCTATTTTTCAAAGTGTAGAAACTGTAATGGCAGGTAAGCCCTCTGAACGTTGTGAAACCTCCATCACTGAAGTGGTCAGAGAGGCTAAATGTACTAATTTAATGGATGCTTTTTCCAAATGTCTTGAAAGGAATGAAGAATGTGAGAATTTGTGTCCAATAGTCGATGGTTTCAAAGAAACAAATTGTAACGGATTGAACCGTGACAATCAGAGACTTTGGAAGGATGAGAGATACTCCTGTGCCAGGGACACTAATAATTCCTGGGTTTAAGTCCACCCTGTGCCCTTTGGGTGTAGGGTGGCTAATAGGATCATAATTCAGATATTACATGAGATGGGACATTAATAATAATTCATGTTTGCAGGATACTAAGATATTAAGGTGTTCCTACTAGACATCTGCTTTTAAAATGCATTGCTAAGTGGCCTGGCTTGTGAAAGACATTTCATTCTGTTGAAAGGTGTTAATTGCATCTACTCCTAGACAATACATTGTCTATGGTACAAAGGTGTCAAGCCCTTTAGAGACAGTACGTCTGTCTAGATAATGTGATTGAGGTCAAGGCATTGTGTAATTGTATTTTGGAATGTGATACGATCTCGTCAGTATCGGTGCCGAAATGTCTAGCTACTGATTAGATAATTAGCCTCAGTGTGTGAATAGGGGGTGGAGATTGCATTGTCTTGTGATTAACTGTAACATCTTGTACTTTATAAAAAGCTGAGAAGAAACCATTAAAGTGTTCATATATTTGGAAACCAGAAGATAGAGCAGTCTTATTTTCTGGGGAGTTGATATGGATCGTGTATGCAAGATTGCCGCAGTGTGTCAGATAAGCTTGTCGTGGTTGGATGGAAGGTTGTAATCGGTGGTGACTGTTACACAAATACTAAAACATTTTTGGGAAACTTTGAGGCAAAGATAGCTGAACAACTAGCCATAAACATAAGTTCAAAAGTGATTGTAGCTGCTAGACAAGAAAGGTTGTCTAGCTCTGTTAATGATGTGTCCGATAGCAGTTGTCAAGTTCTTGGTGAGAATAGGGATGTGCGAACAAGTGATGCACAGAGTAAGCAGTTGGTTCAAGAAAGTGGCGAGGATTCCGTTTCTGAGAACCTTACATTGGGTTTGGTAGATTTTCACCATACTTGTGAGTCTGAGCTATCACAAAGTAAGAACCTTGGAAATACAGAATTGACAAGTAATGATTTCCGTCTAGAGCACCAAAGGGAAGAAAAACCGCCTAGTACATAGGTTTATCAGAGGTCATATGCATCAGACTTTAGTCCAGTTCATAGAAGAACAGATTTTTTTGAGTGTCACCATGCCTTGGATGATTGCAGTCTTAGTGTGTTTACATCTGAAGAAGGCATCCACATGGATGATCCATTGCAGAGCACAGTGTTATCAGCTCTTGGTATTGGTTATGACTCGCTGAGTTCTTCAGGGATTGAGCTATCGAGGGAAACCTTTGTGTCCATTGAAAAACCAATTAAGGTTTTGCATGGTTTACCACTGAAAATTACTATATTACAGAGCAAGGAACACCCTCTTATGTACCTCAGCCGAAATTTGAAGACCAATAGGAGAATAAATAGGTGGTTCCTGGCTCTTCAGGAATTTAGTTTTGTCATAACGCATCGCCCCGGTGTTAAAATGGGGAATGCAGATGGTTTGTCCCGAGTGCATGCGTGCCTGGCAACCGGTGTCCCAACCCAAGGGTTGAAACAAGAGGGGGGGGGGTATGTGACAGGAATTCAGGTAAATCTGTGTGTGTTGTCACAGACGGGAGAAATATTTCTGCCTTGTTTAGACAATACACCAATTACTATTAGGCGTCGGCTGCAGAGATGGCCAGAGTGGTTTGGGGCGTTAAAAGGTTTCAGCTGTTCAGAATTAAGCAATTAAAGCCCCTATAAAGACAGTCTACGGATGATGACTGATTGCTGCATCCTGAGGCTTTGGGGAGTTAAGGAGCAGTCACAAACAGTACTGAAGAGGTGAGGTGCTGTTGGATATTTCTGTGTGAGAAATATCAAAGAGACTTTTTGTTTTCTGCTGTAGGACCAGCAGTGTCTGCCCAGCAGTAGGCTGTGCCAGACTCCATAGGTAGGTTCCTGTGTTGGGAAGGTAGACGCCCCAAGTGGCAAGGGTTTATTTTATGTTTTGTTTATGCTGTTTTGATGCTTGCACGTGTATCCAGCAATATGGAAAAATAAACCATATCATTTGTTTTCAATTCTCCTCAACTGCCTTTTTGTACAGTTCAGCGTGTAGTGAACCCATCCAAGGGGTCACACACACCCGCTACCGAGCTAATCCCTCACAACGCGAACATTCGAACACCGTTAAAGTCTATGGGACTCGAATGTGAGAAACCAAAAGTGCGAATTTTAAAGGCTAATATGCAAGTTATTGTCCTAAAAATTGTTTGGGGACCCGGGTCCTGCCACAGGGGACATGTATCAATGCAATTATTATTTTTTTTAAACGGCAGTCTTTTCGGGAGCAGTGATTTTAATAATGCTTAACGTGAAACAATAAAAGTGAAATATTCCTTTAAATTTCATACCTGGGGGGTGTCTAAAGTATGCCTGTAAAGTAGCGCATGTTTCCAGTGTTTAGAACTTTCCCTGCACAAAATGTCATTTCTGAAGGAAAAAAAAAGTAAATTAAAACTACAGCTATTCATGAATTGTCAGGTCCCGGCAATACAGAGAAAAGTAATTGAAAAAAAGGAGAGGGGTCCCCTGCCATTTTTTGCAATGAATTTTGTCTGTATTGCTGGGACCCGACAATTCATTAAAAGAGTAGTTTTAAATGACTTTTTTTCCTTCAAAAATAACATTTTGTGCAGGGAACCAAAATTAAAAAATAAATGTGTGGGGGTCCCCCCAAATTCCATATCAAGCCCTTCAGGTCTGGTATGGATATTAAGGGGAACTCTGCCTCAATATAAAAAAAATTGGCATGGGGTTCCCCAAAAATTCATACTTAGCGTTCACAGTCAAGGCCGAGAAATCCATGGGCTGGAGCTGCGCAAGATTCTATTAGCAGAAAGACAAGATGAGCACAATGTTAGCCACTGAACTCTCTCCGAAATTCCGTACCTTTGCACTCCCAAAAATAAGAACACAGGACGGGTCCACAATTCTTAACCCTCAACGCATACTACAAGCATTCCAAACTTTCTACACCAAATTGTACCAGAAAACCAATACGAGGAGTCCGATATTAATTCCTTTCTGGACCACCTGCCAATTCCCACCCTCCATAAAGACTATATAGATCTCATGGAAGCACCAATCTCTACAGAAAAAACTTTAAAGGTGATCAAAAATGTTAAAGGTTGTTCAGCACCTGGACCAACCTAGCAGACACCCTAGCCCAGGGGTGGGCAAACTTTTTGACACGAGGGCCGCGATGGGTTCATATATTGGACCCGTGGGCCGGACCAAGAGTAGATGGACGGTGTGTATGTGTAAATTAATATAAATTAAATTTAAATTTGTAACATTAAATTAATTTAAGGTAGAATAGCATAAAAATTGTTATTTTACAAAACTACAATTGATGGCACAGTGGGCTGCGTTTGATGGCATGGCACAGTGGTGACAATTGATGGCACAGTGATTGCTTTTGATGGCATGGCACAGTGGTGACAATTGATGGCACAGTGGCTGCATTTGGCATGGCACAGTGGTGACAATTAATGGCACAGTGATTACTTTTTATGGCATGGCACAGTGGTGACAATTGATGGCACGGTGGCTGCGTTTGATGGCATGGCACAGTGGTGACAATTGATGGCACAGTGGCTGCGTTTGATGGCATGGCACAGTGGTGATAATTGATGGCACAGTGGCTGCATTTGATGGCATGGCACAGTGGTGACAATTAATGGCACAGTGATTGCTTTTGATGGCATGGCACAGTGGTGACAATTGATGGCACAGTGGCTGCGTTTAATGGCATGGCACAGTGGCTGCATTTGGCATGGCACAGTGGTGACAATTGATGGCACAGTGATTACTTTTGATGGCATGGCACAGTGGTGACAATTGATGGCACAGTGGCTGCGTTTGATGGCATGGCACAGTGGCTGCGTTTGATGGCATGGCACAGTGGTGATAATTTATGGCACAGTGGCTGCATTTGATGGCATGGCACAGTGGTGACAATTGATGGCACATTGATTGCTTTTGATGGCATGGCACCGTGGTGACAATTGATGTCACAGTGGCTGCGTTTGATGGCATGGCACAGTGGCTGCATTTGGCATGGCACAGTGGTGACAATTGATGGCGCAGTGATTACTTTTGATGGCATGGCACAGTGGTGACAATTAATGGCACAGTGGCTGCGTTTGATGGCATGGCACAGTGGTGACAATTGATGGCACAGTGATTACTTTTGATGGCATGGCACAGTGGTGACAATTAATGGCACAATGGCTGCGTTTGATGGCATGGCCCCACAGCTCTGGACCCAATGCATCTTACACAGACCCCCCCCCTCAGTTCACACCCCCTTCAGTGCAGACACCCCCCCTTAGTGAAACCCCCCCTCAGGTGAAACTCCCCCTCAGTGCAAACCCCCTCTTAGTGAGAACCCCCCCAGTGCAACCACACCCAGGTGCAAACACCCCCCCCATTCAGTACCTCAGATCTGCGCAGCGACGGTCACAGCACATGGACAGAAGGTTCCCTCCCCCTCTGTACACACAGAGAGGAGGGGGAAGCGGCAGCGGCTTCACTCAGCGGTGCTCGGCACACAGGCACAGCCAACAGCCCGTGGCTGTGAGAGGAGGGGATGGATGGTGCTGCGGTGTCACCCCCGCAACCCCCCTCCTCTTGTAACGCGGCGCTCGGCAGTCGGCACTGCCAGCTTATGTTCAATTCCAAACGACAGGGTGTAGCAATAAATCCCTATCTTAATGAGGATTTTATTTCTGTAATTCCCAAACCTGAGCCAGAACAAGTAGAAAACTACAGACTAGGGTTGTCCCGATACCACTTTTTTAGGACCGAGTACAAGTACCGATACTTTTTTTTCATGTACTCGCCGATACCGAATACCAATACTTTTTTTAAATGTGTCCCCAAATGCAGCCATGTCCCCCACACTAATGCAGCCATGTCCCCTCCACCCATGTCCCCTCCACCCATGTCCCCTCCACCCATGTCCCCTCCACCCATGTGCCGGAGGGGTGCTCAGGTCAAGTATTCTATTTGGGTATCAGGGGTATTTGCGGGAGTACAAGGACTCCCGCAAATACTCGGTATCGGTCCCGATACCGATACTGGTATCGGTATCGGGACAACCCTACTACAGACCCATCTCCTTAATCAACAATGATTTAAAGATACTCACCAAAATTCTTGCTAACAGAGTAGGTTCCTTTATTAACCGATATATTCACAAAGACAAAGTTGGATTTATTCCAGGGAGACAAGGCCCAGACTAAGTAAGGCAAGCAGTGGACATTATTTCAATCCTTCAATCTGGATGGGATGGAGGCCCCTCTCAGGAGGGTCTTCTTTTATCGTTGGACCTTCAGAAGGCCTTTAATTCTCTCTCCTGGCCGTACCTTTTTTCAGTGCTGAAACGTTGGGGGTTTGAAGAGACTTTTCTGGGGCTATTGAAGTCCCTCTACTCTGAACCAAAAGCGAGTGTCAAATTGCAGGGTTACTATTCGGAACCAATTAAAATTGCCAGAGGGACTAGTCAAGGCTGTCCCCTATCCCGACTGATATTCGCCCTTGCGATCGAAACGCTAGCCATTGCATTTAGATCTGATCAAAACATAAAAGGAGTTTGTTGCAGGGAACATGTCCACAAGTGCACATCATTTGTGGACGATCTCCTTCTCTTCGTCACCTCCCCAATAACCTCTGTCCCCAACATTAGTAAGCTGCTTGAATCCTTTGGGAACATATCAGGGCTATGTACAATTTGCGCCACTACCTTGAATCAACCTCGTCCTTAGTAGGGATGAGCCGAACATACCCGCGTTCGGTTCGCACCAGAACCGTCGAACAGACCGACCATTCGCGCAAACATTTAGAACCCCATTGAAGTCTATGGGACTCGAACGTTCGAATTCAAAAACGCTCATTTTAAAGACCAATATGCAAGTTATTGATGGAAAACGTCTTTGAGAACCCGGGTCTTGTCCCAGGGAACATGCATCAATGGAAAAAAAAGTTTTAAAAAACTGCAATTTTTTCAGGAGCAGCAATTTTAATGATGCTTAAAGTGAAAAAAAAAATCCTTTTAAATATGGTACCTGCTGGGTGTCTATAGTAGTGACACGTGTTTAGAAATGTCCCTGCACAACATGAGATTACTCTCAGAAAAAAGTAATTTAATACTGCTTGCGGCTTTAATGTAATGGTTGGTCCCTGCAATATGGATAAAAATCAGTGAAAAAAATAGCATGAGTTTCCCCACCACCACTCCCCCCAGGTCATTACAAGACCCAGTGCCGATCCTGACCTCCCTGGGGCCCTAAGCAAAATGACATGGCACATTAAAAATGAGAAGCGGGGGGCGCTGACGACAGTGACATGTCACATTAAAGAAAGTTGAGAAGCGGGGGGAAGGGCTGTTCTGCTGTCGGAAATGACTCAGCCAGCGAGTTTAGAAGCGGGGTAAGGGGGCGAAAATGACTTCTCACCAGGCGGGGCCTCTAGTAATTTGGGGGGCCCTTTGCAGCTTTGCGGGACCCTAAGCGGCTTGCATAGTGAGCCTATAGCGAGGATCGCCCTGACAAGACCGTCTGGCCATATATACTTTGAACAGCAGTATACAGGCATTGCAAACAAGATAAGGACTGTAGGTTTGTTAAGTAGAATCAGAACCATGTCATACTTTGATGCTGCATATTGCACAATTTCCTAAAGAGACCCTCAACAAACTACATGACACTTGTGCCTGATGAGGCCACTCACTCAGGGCCGTCTTAATAGCATCATGGGCCCCTGGGAAAAGTAATGCTCTGGGGCCCCTACAATGGAGACAGTGCATGTAAACAGAAATCAAGTAGGTAGAAGGTAGGGGATATCTAGGGTGTAGAGGGGTCAGAGTGCTGGGGGATAACTGGGATGTAGAGGGGCAGCCCCCATTTCGGGACAGCTCGGAGTCAAGGACCAGCTGCTTTGAGGAAAGAGCAGGGGCCCCCCATGCAGCTGGGGCCCCCAGGCAGTGCCCAGGTGTGCCCTCTCATTAAGACAGCCCTGAGGCCACTGATGTTCCAGTGGTGGTGGCCCGTGAGACTGTCCATACAGGCTTGGCCCCCCAAAGTGCACGTGCTGTTTGGCAACAATATGTCAATTAATTTAGGGGTGGGGGGGCATTACAATGCCAGATCTTGGCTCAATAAACTATTTTTTTGGGAAAGTAAAATTCTAGAAAAAAGGGGGGTTGCCATCCGGGGCCCCCTTTGAACAAATTCTGTGAAGAACTCCTGTTCTCTGAAGGCCTCCATTATTTCTGCAAGTCAAAATATTGAGAAAAAAAACAAATGTCAGTCAAGCCTTAGCTTCCCCATATCTAACCCACAAACTCATCCACTGATCATAAAGTCCAAAGATCAAGTTTCTTATCGTCGTACTGCAAGACCATTTCCACGACATATTCTACCGACGGCGGACTACGTAACTCATGCAATATCCCTTTATACACTGCGCATGCGTGAAGCTCCGCATGTATCCCCGCCTATGACGATCGTTCGAGTGATTGACACGCCCCTTTTCATTCGTTCAATGCAAGAGTCAGAAGACATGATGGAGGGAAGACAGCAAGCTGCAACCAGGCAGGAGAAAGGACAGGCACACCCCAGGAGGAACAGGAGTTACAAAGCCACCAACATGAGCTTCGAAGAGATGGTGGAGATGGTGGCTGTCCTTCAAAAGGAGGACTATGACGGCAAAAAAGGGCCTTACAAGAACCCCAATAAACTGAAGGCCCAGATCATGGAGAAGGTGCGGAGGACTCTCCGTGCAAAATTCGGGGTGCAGAGGTCCAGTGAGCAGCTGCGGAAGCGATGGTGTGATTTGAAAATCAGAGAGCCAGAACAGATGGGGAGAATTAGAAGAGTTCTCAGAACACGTAAGTAAATTTCATGTGTACTCTGAATATTTGTTTTAATTATTTTGCGTCATTTGGTTTTCTTATAGGTTGTGTATATAGACAGTTCAAGAATAGATGTTTCAAGGTTTCTGTTTGTGGGCATAATACTTGGTTGTTTATTTTTTTTTTAAATGTGTATTTTGTGCGTGTACTCGAGAGAGGAGCCGGACTGCAGGAGTTGGGAGTAGGCAGGCCTCCCCCAGAGGCAATTTGCCACCTTTCTCCATGCCCCCGGGTGGCAATGGCGGGTGTGAGGGGGGTCCTCCCACACAGCCCGCCCTACCTGCTCCGCTTTGTAGCCCAACGTGCAGGGGCGTTGCTAGGTCCCAAAAAGACCAGGGGCTTCAGCCCGCAAGCCAAGCTGGCACCGGGGGGGGGGGGGGGTGCTGCGGTAGGCGGAGTGGTGCCGGGTGACCTACCTGACACACACACCCAGACCTACTTGTGTGTGTGTCAGTGTACACACACACACACACACACACACACACTGACATAACCTGCATACACCAACACTGACCACTACACAACACTGACCACTACACAACACTGACCACTACACAACACTGACCACTACACAACACTGACCACTACACAACACTGACCACTACACAACACTGACCACTACACAACACTGACCACTACACAACACTGACCACTACACAACACTGACCACTACACTACACTGACCACTACACTACACTGACCACTACACTACACTGACCACTACACTACACTGACCACTACACTGACCACTACACTACACTGACCACTACACTACACTGACCACTACACTACACTGACCACTACACTACACTGACCACTACACTACAATGACCACTACACTACACTAACCAAACCACACTACACTACACTGACCACACTACACTACACTGACCACACTACACTACACTAACCAAACCACACTACACTACACTACACTGACCACACTACACTACACTGACCACACCACACTACACTGACCACACTACACTAACCAAACCACACTACACTACACTGACCACACTACACTAACCAAACCACACTACACTACACTGACCACACTACACTGACCACACCACACTACACTAACCAAACCACACTACACTACACTGGCCACATTACACTGACCACACTACACTACACTGACCACACTACACTGACCACACTACACTGACCACACTACACTGACCACACTACACTACACTGACCACACCACACTACACTAACCAAACCACACTACACTGACCAAACCACACTACACTGACCACACTACACTGACCACACTACACTGACCACACTACACTACACTACACTGACCACACTACACTACACTGACCACATTACATTACACTACACTAACCAAACCACACTACACTAACCAAACCACACTACACTGACCAAACCACACTACACTGACCAAACCACACTACACTGACCAAACCACACTACACGACCACACTACACTGACCACACTACACTGACCACACTACACTGACCACACTGACCACACTACACTACACTGACCACACTACACTACACTGACCACTTTACACTACACTGACCACTTTAAACTACACTAACCAAACCACACTACACTAACCAAACCACACTACACTAACCAAACCACACTACACTAACCAAACCACACTGCACTGACCACACTGCACTGACCACACTACACTGACCACACTACACTGACCACACTACACTGACCACACTACACTGACCACACTACACTAACCAAACCACACTACACTACACTGACCACACTATACTACACTACACTGACTACACTACACTGAGCACATTACACTACACTGACCAAACCACACTACACTGACCACACTACACTGACCACACTACACTGACCACACTACACTGACCACACTACACTGACCACACTACACTGACCACACTACACTGACCACACTACACTGACCACACTACACTGACCAAACCACACTGACCAAACCACACTGACCACACTACACTGACCAAACCACACTAACCAAACCACACTGACCAAACCACACTAACCAAACCACACTACACTACACTGACCACACTACACTACACTACACTGACCACACTATACTACACTGACCACACTATACTACACTGACCACACTATACTACACTACACTACACTGACCATACTACACTACACTGACCACACTACACTAACCAAACCACACTACACTACACTAACCAAACCACACAACACTGACCACACCACACTGACCACACCACACTACACTACACTGACCACACTACACTAACCAAACCACACTACACTAACCAAACCACACTACACTAATCAAACCACACTACACTACACTGACCACACTACACTACACTGACCACACTACACTACACTGACCACACTACACTACACTCACCAAACTATACTACACTGACCACACTACACTACACTGACCATACTACACTACACTGACCACACTACACCAAACCACACTACACTACACTAACCAAACCACACAACACTGACCACACCACACTACACTACACTGACCACACTACACTGACCACACTACACTGCACTAACCACTAACAGACTACACTACACTGACCAGACATACACTATCACTGACGTCACCTACCTCAGCTGTGGTGTGCGGCGCCGGCACGCCCAATGTGCCCATCATAGCCATGCAGCCAGGGAGGAGGGAGACTCAGGAGAGGAGAGCCGCCAAGCAGGGATGTGGCATGGTGTGCCCGTCACACATATTCATCCAGAGGAGGAGACTCAGCACTGCAGCAGAGCCGTAGAGAGCCGCCGAGCGGCATTGTACTTCCCGCCTTCTGAGCTTGCGGCGCCTGATGATGGATGTCACATGTCCCCCGCAGGCCCGGATTGGACCAGAGGGAAGTCCATCATAGGCGCTGCTGCACGTTCCAGAAGGCGGGACCTGCTGTGTCTTCCGGACTGGCATGCTCAGAAATAGAATGGTCCCTCCCTGCTTGGCAAAGATCGCGGCGGCGACGCTCGGGGCTAACAATGCACTTCTTCATGCCCGAGACTCGGGGCTTTTCGGACACCCATTCAGGGCTCCAGCCCCCCTAGCCACGGCCTAACGACGCCTCTGCCAACGGGGCAGAGGGACTCCCTATAAGGGAGTGAGAGTATCTAGCCCGCTCAACCAGCTCCGTTAGTCCTTCGCCTCTCTTTTTAGAGACCACGTGGTCAAAGTGCATGCATGTTAACCCAATTTCGAGTGCGTGTAAGTGTGGTTATTTTTGTGGGAGGGGGGTGGGCGTACTAAGCGCAAGCTTACCTCGCATAGCACACCCACCGGGAGCCGGGCTGAAACCACCAAACTCAATTTCCATGTAGCCGAGCACGGGATCCGAACCTCTAGCTGCAAAGGTGAATGGCTTGTCAGCGCAGTGCCAATTGCGTCGAGCCACCGCAGCTCCCAAATACTTGGTTGTTCATTGTATTTAAGATCTTCTTATGTGAGACCAATTTTGTATTGAATTTAGATGTGTTATTAACTACATTTAAATAATCCGACTTAAGTCATTATACAGTAAAAGGAGAGTATGCTCAGCGCAGAAGTTGATTACACATATGCACTCAGTAGCACAATGGTTGGCATGGCCGATCCGCCCTATAGGCTCGCTATGCAAGCCGCTTAGGGCCCCGCAAATTTGCGAGGGGCCCCCCAAATAACTAGAGGCCCCGCCTAGTAAGAAGTAATTTTCGCCCCCTCACCCCACTTCTCAACTTTCTTTAATGTGACATGTCACTGTTTTTGGCGCCCCCCGCTTCACATTTTTAATGTGCCATGTCATTTAGCTTTGAGCCCCAGGGAGGTCACGATCGGCACTGAGTGTTGCTCACAACAACAACCTACTTAGCGTGTCACACAGAGGTGATACAGTGTATATTTGTTGTTTTTCCAGGTAGGAAACTTGTCCAAAGATACAGAAATGCAGCAGCTTCGGTAATGGATAAAATCCATTGTTAAGCTTAGAAGGATTGTAAAAGCAGAAAATTGTACTACACTTTTTAAAAAGGATGATTGATATTCCACTTTCAGGCCTCTAATTTTTTTGATTCATCTATCCCTTTTTTTACAATCTCATAGGACGCAATCAAGCTGCAGCAGTGGAGCCGACCCCACACAGTGCCAAGCCCCACCCTCGCCGGATGTGCAGGAAGTGCAAAATGCCAGCACATCAGGTCAGTGTCATACAGCACAGCTTCAGTTAATACATGTAGGCCTGCATAATTTTAATACATGTTTTGTCACAAATTTCAGGTGGACGAGCTGTTGGTGGTGGCTTAGACACTTCCAGTGCCCAGGTGCTCATTGGGGAGATAATGTCCTGCAGGGCACGAATAGAGGACACGAACATAGCCCTGGAGAAGATCAAAATGGAGAATGTCAAGGTGGACCAAGACCTGAAGAACATTCTTGATGTTCTGGGGAGGGTTTAAAAAAAATACAAAAAAAATAAATAAATAAAAAAATGTAAATATATATAAAAATATATAAAAAATAAATAAAAAATGACACATGTTTAATTGTGATCCAATAAAGATTTTTGGATACTAAAGAATCTCTGGCTTCTTATTATATCAATGCTGCCTAAAAGAACAAATGTAGATTTGTGGTGTTTCCATTGACAATAGTGAGTACGTAGGAGAAAGCTCGAATGAACTCAAATTAGAAAAGAAGCAAACCAAGAAAATTACTAGAACAGGGGCAGAAAAATTGGGCCTTAGTCACTGGTGGCGGTGTCACAACACTGCAAACCCCTCACAGATACTGTAATTGGAGCTCAGCAAAGAGACACATGCTAACTTGCTAAGTATTGCATTAAAAATTGTTATTAGACGCCCCTGTTAAACAGGGGCAGAAACATTGGGCCTTAGACACAACAAAACACTGCAACCCCTCAGATACTGTAATTGGAGCGCAGAAAAGAGACACATGCATAGTATTGCATTAAAAATTCTTGTTAGACGCCCCTGTTCAACAGGGGCAGAAACATTCGGCCTTAGTCACATCACAACACTGCAACCCCTCAGATACTTCAATTGGAGCGCAGAAAAGAGCCACATGCAAAGTATTGCATTAAAAATTGTTATTAGACGCCCCTGTTAAACAGGGGCAGAAACATTGGGCTTTAGGCACTGGTGGCGGAGCCCAGAACCAAAAATGTTCTTAATAGCTATGAGCAAGATCAGTGAGGAGGAAAAGGATATTCAATCAGGAGCATAACAGGACAGTCACTCAGCATCAGTCTTGACCACTGGGCACTTAAACCCCCTTCCTAACCATATCAATTTTCAGCTTTCCGTGCTCTCACAATTTGAATGACAATTATTGAGTCATACAACATTGTACCCGTCTGTAATTTTTGTCCTTTTTTTCACACAAATAGAGCTTTCTTTTGGTGGTATTTGATCACCTCTGCGTTTTTTTTTTTTTTTTTGCGCTATAAATGAAAAAAGACTGAAAATTGTGTAAAAATAAAAAAAAATGCTAGTTTAGGTCATATTAGCGGGTTATTTATCACACACAGCATATGCATACTACAAATGACACCCCAAAACACATTCTGCTATTCCTCCCGAGTATGGCGATATCACACATGTGAGACTTTTACACAGCGTGGCCACATAGAGAGGCCCAACATGCAGGGAACACCATCAGGCGTTCTGGAGCACCCAGGCCAATTCTGAGATTTCTCTCCTACATGTAAAAATCATCATGTACTTGCTAAAAAATTACATTGAACCCCCCAACCATTATATATGCTTTTTTTTTTTGGAAAGACCCTAGAGAATACAATGGCGGTTGTTGCAACTTTTTATCTTGCACAGTATTTTCGCAGCAATTTTTTGAACGCGTTTTTTTTAAAAAAAAGGTTTGTGCTTAAAAAAAAAAAAATCAGTAAAGTTAGCCCAATGTTTTTGCATAGTATGAAAGATGAAGTTACGCTGAGTAAATAGATACCTAACATGTCACCCTTCAAACTTGCACACGCTCGTGGAATTGCGCCAAACTTCGCTACTTGAAAATCCCCATAGGTGACTGTAACAGAATGGCCCGTGACACCCAGAGACGTTGGAAGGATGAGAGATACTCTTGTGCCAGCAGCACCAAAAACTCTTGGGTCGAAATCCACCCTGTGCCCTTTTGGGTATAGGGTGGCTAATAGTGAATCATAATTCATATTACATGAGATGGGACATTAATAATACTTCATATTGCAGGACTGAGATATCACAAGGAGTCATGATGACATGACCAGGTCAGCCAGTGAGTCATACCTTTTGTATAATAGGCTATTGAAATATCCTAAGGTGTTGGCTATTCAATGTAAAGACACCCACTCTCACTGCCATTGTGTGACAAAGCTGTATAGAGAACTTATTCAACAGATGTCTGTGTTACTATTCAAGGTTAATTGAACCCTATTGATAATACGGTGCCGTCATGTCTAGCTACCAATTAAAGAATTATCCTCAGTGAGTGAATAGGGGGGTGGAGATTACATTGTCCTGTGATTAACTGCATTATGTTGTACTGGATATAAGCAAGCTAAGAACCAATAAAGTTGTTCATACATTTTGGAAACTAAGAGAACGGAGCGCAGTCTCGTTTATTCTGGGAAATGGAATGGATCATGTCTGCCTGGTTGTTGGTGTGTCGGATAAGCTTGTCGTGGATGGATGGAAGGTTGTAAGCGGTGGTAACCGTTACAGTGACGTATTGCAAGGTATTGGGGTATTGTGGAGTATTGGGGTATTGTGGAGTATTGAGGTTATTGCGGATTAAGGGGGGTATTGCACAATATGGGGGTATTGCAGAGTGTGGGGGGGGGGGTATTGCAGAGTATGGGGGGGTATTGCAAAGTGTTGGGGGTATTGCAGACAGTATGGGGGTATTGCAGAGTGTGGTGGGGTATTGTAGAGTGTAGGGGGTATTGCAGACAGTATGGGGGGTATTGCAGAGTGTAGGGGGTATTGCAGACAGTATGGGGGGTAATATTGCAGAGTATGGGGGGTAATATTGCAGAGTATGGGGGGTAATATTGCAGAGTATGGGGGGTAATATTGCAGAGTATGGGGGGTAATATTGCAGAGTATGGGGGGTAATATTGCAGAGTATGGGGGGTAATACTGCAGAGTATTGTGCAGGGAGGGATGGCTGGATCTGTGACTGCATTTGTCACAGATCCAGCCCACAGTGCTGGATCATTACACAAGACCCAGTGGCGATCCTTATCTCCCTGGGGCCCCAAGCAAAATGACATTAAAAATGAGACGCGGGGGGGGGGGAGAAGCTGACGACAGTGACAGGTCACATTAAAGAAAGTTGAGAAGCAGCGGGAGGGGGTGTTCTGCTGTCGGAAATGACTCAGCCAGCGAGTTTAGAAGCGGGGTGAGGGGGCGAAAATGACTTCTTACCAGGCGGGGACTCTAGTACTTTGGGGGCCCTTCACATCTTTGCAGGGCCCTAAGCGGCTTGCATAGTGAGCCTATAGTGGGGATTGGCCCTGACGAGACCCTTTTTCCCCTATATACTTTGAAGAGCAGTATACAGGCGGTGCAAACAAGATAGGAACTGCAGGTTTCTTAAGTAGAATCAGAACCATGTCATACTTTGCTCCTGCATATTGCACAATTTCCTAAAGAGACCCTGAACAAACTACATGACTCTTGTGCCTGATGAGGCCACTGATGTTCCAGTGGTGGTGGGCCGTGAGACTGCCCATACAGGCTTTGCCCCCCAAAGTGCACGTGCTGTGTGGCAACAATATGTCTATTATTTTAGGGGTGGGGGGGGGCCATTACAATGCCAGATCTTGGCACAATAAATGATTTTTTTGGGGAAGTAAAATTACAGAGAAAAGCGGGTTTGCCATCCGTGGCCTCCTTTTAACAAATGCAGTGAAGAACTCCTGTTCTATGAAGGCTGCCATTATTTCTGCAAGTCAAAATTTAGCCCAAAACAATAATGTCATTCAAGCATTAGCTTTCTACCCATATCTAACCCACAAACTCATGCACTGATCATAAAGTCCAAAACTAATTTTTCTTCTCGTCGTAATGCGCGATCGTGTTCACGACCTATTCTACAGCCGGCGACCTACGTAACTCACGCAATATCCCTTCATATACTGCGCATGCGGGAAGCTCCGCGTGTATCTCCGCCTATGACGATCGGTCTAGCAATTGTCACGCCCCTTTTCGGTCGGTCACTGCACTTCAATGGACGACCAGGAGGAGAGTCAGAGAGACTTGCAACCTCAAGTGTGGAGAGAGGCCAGGCACACCCCAGGAGGAGCAGTAAACCAGCCTCCAGTCTCAGGTTTGCGGAGCTGGTGGAGATGGTTTAAATTCTCAAGGAATATGACTATGATGGCCAACTAGGGCCTTACCCCAACCCGAAAATACTGAAGGGGAAGATTATGGAGAAGGTGCGGAGGACTCTCTGTGAGAAATTTGGGGTGGAGAGGTCAAGGGTCCAGTTAAGTAATAAGTGGTCTGACCTGAAAAGGAGAAATCCAGAGGAGATGGAGAGAATTAAAAAATTCCTCATAAGACGTAAGTAATTTTCATGTGTACTCTGAGTATTTATTTTTATTATTTTGCGGCATTTGTGGTATTTATTTCAGGTTGTGTATATATACGGTTCAAAAATAGATGTTTCAAGGTTCATGTTTGTGGGCATAATATTTGGTTGGTCATTCCATTTAAGCTCTTTTTATGTGACAACAATTTTTTATTTAATGTACAGTTGTATTCAAAATTATTCAACCCCCACTGAAATTGATTGTTTTCCCCAGTTTCACACTGATTTTGATCATCCTGACATCCTGCTTACAATTAAATCAAAGAGGCACGTGTAGGTCAGACAAATATAACATAACATTTATAATGAAATAACCACAAATGTCTTTTCTGTGCTCACATCATTATCAGTTTTATTCAACCCCCAATTGACATTTAATCTTAGTACTTAGTACAACATCCTTTTACAGTTATAACAGCTTTTAAACTTGAAGCATAGCTTGACACAAGTGTCTTGCAGCGATCTAAGGGTATCTTCGCCCATTTGTCATGGGCAAAAGCATCCAGCTCAGTCACATTCCTAGGCTTGCGCACTGCAACTGCTTTCTTTAAGTCCCACCAGAGGTTCTCAATCGGATTTAAGTCTGGTGACTCGATGGCCACTCCAAAATATTCCAGCCTTTAATCTGCAACCATGCTCTAGTGGACTTGGAGGTATGCTTGGGATCATTGTCCTGTTTAAAGGTCCAACGTCTCCCAAGCCTCAGGTTTGTGACGGACTGCATCACATTGTTATCCACTATCTCCTGTTACTGAAGAGAATTCATGGTACCTTGCAGACACTGAAGCTTCCCTGTACCTGCAGAAGCAAAACAGCCCCAAAGTATGATTGACCCCCCGCCATGCTTCACAGTAGGCAAGGTGTTCTTTTCATCATAGGTCTTGTTCTTCCTCCTCCAAACATAGCGTTGATCCATGGGCCCAAACACTTCTAATTTTGTTTCATCAGTCCAGAGAACACAATCCCAAAACTTCTGTGGTTTGTCCACATGATTTTTGCATACTGCAGTTGAATCTTCTTATTCTTTGGAGACAGCAAGGGGGTGCGCTTGGGAGTTCTGGCATGGAGGCCTTCATTATGCAGTGCGAGCCGTTTTGTCTTAGCAAAAACTTCAGTGCCCACATCTGACAAATCTTTTCTCAGTTCCTCAGCAGTCACAGGGGGACTTTTCTCCACTCTACGCTTCAGGTAGCGCACATTAGTCGAAGTCAGCATCTTCTTTCTGCCATGACCAGGTAGCGTTTCAACAGTGCCCTTTGCCTTTAATTTGCGAATGATGCTGCCTATGGTGTCTCTTGGTATGTTTAACATCTTTGCAATCTTCTTATAGCCATTGCCCTTCCTGTGAAGAGTAAGCACCTCTTCTCTTGTCTTCCCGGACCATTCCCTTGACTTCACCATGTTTGTAACCACACTAGTAAATGTCTATAAGGAGCCGAGTATCAAAGCCATTTGAAAGCTGCCTGATTGGTGCTTATTAGGCTTTATTGCAGCTCCCTGACATCCACAGGTGTTTTCAAGACCTGATTGTAAACACTTCAATGAACCTCTTTTCTTCAGAGAAGTAGTCTTTAAGGGCCTGAATAATTGTGTAAATGAAGAATTCACAAAATAACCATTTACGTTTTAGCACCCTCACCCCGGTTCTCAACTCGCTGGCTGCATGGGAGAAGAGGCAATAAGTCAGCAACCCTTCGTTCGCAATTTCATGTAAGATGTCATTTCCTAAAGCAGAACACCCCCTCCCCCCACTTCTCAACTCTCTTTAATGTGACATGTCACTGTCGTCAGCGCCCCCCGCTTCTCTTTTTTCATGTGTTATGTCATTTTGCTTCTGGCCCCAGGGAGGTAATGATTGGCACTGAGTGTTGGCCACAAGAACAAACCAGTTAGGGTGTCACACAGAGGTGATCCAGTGTATGCTTGTTGTTTTTCCATGTAGGAAATGGATAAAATCCTGTGTTAAGCATAGAAGGATTGCAAAAACAGACAATTGTACCACACTTTTCAAAAAGAATGATTGATATTCCTCTTTTAGGCCTCTAATCTTTTTGATTTATGTATCCCTTTTTTTTTACAATCTCATAGGGCACAAGGAAGCTGCTGAAGTGAACACGCCACAGACAAGACCCAGACAAGACCCACCCTCGACGTTTGTGCAGGAATTGCAGAATGCAAGCACATCAGGTCAGTGTCCTACAGCACAGCTGAAGGTAATACATGTAGGCCTACATAATTTTAATACATGTTTTTTTCCCAAATTTCAGGAGGTGTCGGAGGTGTTGGTGGCAGGGTCGACACCAACAGTGCCAATGTCCTTATCGGGGAGCTAAGATCATGTATCTCTGACCTAGAGGAAACAAACCTCATTCTTTAAAATGTTTTAAATAAAAAACAACTTTTGGAACAAAAATAAAGAGTCTGGTAGAGGAGCAGGGATTTAAATAAAACATAAAAAAGAAAAAAAAATACAAGTTTAAAAATCTTAAAAAATAAAAATAATATGCCTTGACCCCAAAAAAAAAAAAAAATTAGATTACGATGTAATTTTGAATAATAATAAATAAACACTTTTTAAGTGTGAGATAATAAATATTTTTGGATACTGAACAATGTCTGGCTTATTATTATATCTGTTATATCCTCGGTGTTGTGAGGGACACAAGACTCTGGTCTGGAACAATGGATGTTTATTTCAGTACAGGCTGTACACTGTAAAAACCATCTCAGGACATTACAGGTTGTATGCTTCCTACATGTGGTCTCTCTAAGATGGCTACTATGCCCCTTGACCCTTGTCATCACTGCTGGGTGGAGCCAGCCTTAAAGTGCAAGTACATGTGGAACCCTTCAGGTATTACAATATAAATACTGTCTAAAATAAGAAATCTATGTTTGTGGTGTTTACATTGACAATATTGAGTATTTAGTAAAGGGAAATAAAGAGGACACTATGATAACGTAGGAGAAAGCTAGAATGAACTCAAATGATAAAAGAATCCAACCAAGAAAATTACTGGAACAGGGCCATACAATTTTGGCCTTAGGCACTGGTGGCGGTGTCACAACACTGCAACCCCGCACAGATACTATAATTGGACCGCAGAAAAGAGCCACATGTAAAGTATTTCATTAAAAATTGTTATTAGATGCCTCTGTTACACAGGGGCAGAAAAATTAGGCCTTAGGCACAACACAACACTGCAACCCCTTCCAATATCTTTAATTTGTGCGCAACAAGGAGCCACGTGCAAAGTATTGCATCAAAAATTTGTATTAGACGCCCCTTTTTTCAAAGGGGGCAGAAACATTAGGCCTTAGGCACAACACAACACTGCAACCCCTCCCACTATCTTTAATTGGAGCACAACAAGGAGGGACGTGCAAAGTATTGCATCAAAAATTGTTATTAGGCACCCCTGTTAAACAGGGGCAGAAAAATTAGGGCTTAGGCACTGGTGGCGGAGCCCAGAAAAACAAAATTTCTGTGCCTCGTCCTCCTCCTCCTCCTCTTCTCTCCTATCAGGCACCCAGGTAGAATCAGTGACCTCATCATCCCCTCCCTCCTCATCACATGTCAACAACCTGGCAGTATGCTCCAGCTGGAGGAACATCATCACTGACAAATTGCTGTCCCTCTTGGCCACCCCCTCTCCCTGGCCTCACATCAATGCCTTCCTCTATAAGTGTTCCGTCATCGGAGTCTTCAAAACGCTGCGCATCTTCCTGCAGCATGTACCCAACACTGTGTTGAAACAGTTCGGGGGACTCCTCAGGAGGACATGGTGGTACTAGGGAAGTATTGTGTGAAGCCATTGTGCAGAGGGAAGAGGACGCCTTGGCAGCTGCTTTGCCAGATAAACTTTGATCAGTCTGTGTGAGAGAGGATGAGGAGGATGAGGATGGATTGGTCATCCACTCTACTAATTTCTCTGCATGTTGAGGCTCAACACGGCCAGCTCCCGAAAAGAAGGACGAGCGGCCACCGCCACGTGCTGAAGAGGATGCACCACATCCACTACCAGCGTTACCTCTACATGCAGAGCCTGCTTGCCCTCGTGACTCTCTGCCTCTCTTTGTTGTCCTTCCAGACATGTTTATGCGTTCAGGTGGTATGTAACAGCACAAGCGCAGTGACACCAACTGCGTTCAGGTGGTATGTAACAGCACAAGCAGAGTCACACCAAATGCGCTCAGGTGGTATGTAACGGCACACGTGCGGTGACCCCAAATGCGCTCAGGTGGTATGTAACAGCACATGTACAGTGACACAAACTGCGCTCAGGTGGTATATAACAGCACAGTACAGTGACACTAACTGCGCTCAGGTGGTATGTAACAGCACACGTACAGTGACACTAACTGCGCTCAGGTGGTATATAACAGCACAGTACAGTGACACTAACTGCGCTCAGGTGGTATGTAAAAGCACACATGCGGTGACCCCAAATGCGCTCAGGTGGTATGTAACAGCACACGTGCGGTGACCCCAAATGCGCTCAGGTGGTATGTAACAGCACACGTACAGTGACACTAACTGCGCTCAGGTGGTATATAACAGCACAGTACAGTGACACTAACTGCGCTCAGGTGGTATGTAACAGCACACGTGCGGTGACCCCAAATGCGCTCAGGTGATATGTAACAGCACAAGTGCGGTGACCCCAATTGCGCTCAGGTGATATGTAACAGCACACGTGCGGTGAGACCAAATGCGCTAAGGTGGTATGTAACAGCACACGTACGGTGACACCAAATGCGCTCAGGTGGTATGTAACAGTACACGTACAGTGACACTAACTGCACTCAGGTGGTATATAACAGCACAGTACAGTGACACTAACTGCGCTCAGGTGGTATGTAACGGCACACATGCGGTGACCCCAAATGCGCTCAGGTGGTATGTAACAGCACACGTACAGTGACAGTAACTGCGCTGAGGTGGTATATAACAGCACAGTACAGTGACACTAACTGCGCTCAGGTGGTATGTAACAGCACACGTGCAGTGACACTAACTGCGCTCAGGTGGTATATAACAGAACAGTACAGTGACACTAACTGCGCTTAGGTGGTATGTAACAGCATACGTGCGGTGACCCCAAATGCGCTCAGGTGATATGTAAAAGCACAAGTGCGGTGACCCCAAATGCGCTCAGGTGATATGTAACAGCACACGTGCGGTGAGACCAAATGCGCTAAGGTGGTATGTAACAGCACACGTACGGTGACACCAAATGCGCTCAGGTGGTATGTAACAGCACACGTACAGTGACACTAACTGCGCTCAGGTGGTATATAACAGCACAGTACAGTGACACTAACTGCGCTCAGGTGGTATGTAACAGCACACGTGCGGTGACCCCAAATGCGCTCAGGTGGTATGTAACAGCACACGTGCGGTGACACCAAATGCGCTCAGGTGGTATGTAACAGCACACGTACAGTGACACTAACTGCGCTCAGGTGGTATATAACAGCACAGTACAGTGACACTAACTGCGCTCAGGTGGTATGTAACAGCAAACGTGCGGTGACACCAAATGCGCTCAGGTGGTATGTAACAGCACACGTGCGGTGACCCCAAATGCGCTCAGGTGATATGTAACAGCACACGTGCGGTGACCCCAAATGCGCTCTGGTGATATGTAACAGCACACGTGCGGTGAGACCAAATGCGCTAAGGTGGTATGTAACAGCACACGTACGGTGACACCAAATGCGCTCAGGTGGTATGTAACAGCACACGTACAGTGACACTAACTGCGCTCAGGTGTTATATAACAGCACAGTACAGTGACACTAACTGCGCTCAGGTGGTAACAGCACATGTACGGTGACACCAAATGCGCTCAGGTGGTATGTAACAGCACACATGCGGTGACCCCAAATGCGCTCAGGTGGTATGTAACAGCACACGTGCAGTGACACTAACTGCGCTCAGGTGGTATATAACAGCACAGTACAGTGACACTAACTGCGCTCAGGTGGTATGTAACAGCACACGTGCAGTGACACCAAATGCGCTCAGGTGGTATGTAACAGCACACGTGCGGTGACCCCAAATGCACTCAGGTGATATGTAACAGCACACGTGCGATGACCCCAAATGCGCTCAGGTGATATGTAACAGCACACGTGCGGTGACCGCAAATGCGCTCAGGTGATATGTAACAGCACACGTGCGGTGAGACCAAATGCGCTAAGGTGGTATGTAACAGCACACGTACGGTGACACCAAATGCGCTCAGGTGGTATGTAACAGCACACGTGCGGTGACCCCAAATGCGCTCAGGTGATATGTAACAGCACACGTGCGGTGACCCCAAATGCGCTAAGGTGGTATGTAACAGCACACGTGCGGTGACACCAAATGCGCTCAGGTGGTATGTAACAGCACACGTGCGGTGACCCCAAATGCGCTCAGGTGGTATGTAACAGCACACGTGCAGTGAATCCAAATGCGCTAAGGTGGTATGTAACAGCACACGTGCGGTGACCCCAAATGCGCTCAGGTGATATGTAACAGCACACATGCGGTGACCCCAAATGCGCTAAGGTGGTATGTAACAGCACACGTGCGGTGACCTCAAATGCGCTAAAGGTGGTATTAAACAGCACACGCACAGTCAGAGCCACTGCGTTTCTGTGCAATTCAATAGCCCACTTGCATTAACAGCAACTGCCTTTCTGTGCAAATAAATGGCACACGTGCAGTAACAGTTAATGCGTCTATGTCAGGGATGTATTCTGGCCTAGGCCGACAAGGCCCAGGCCTAGGGCGGCCCTTTGCGGGGGGCGGCAGAGGGCCAATCACAAGACTCTGGGGGGCATCATGGGAAATAGTCTCTGGCCCCAGTGTGTCCATAGACACTAAGCTACAGCCCCCAGCATGCAAGCACTCTGCTGGAGGGAGGGGGTGTTAGAAGAGGCGCAAAAGAGAATACTGTGCTTGAGAAACCAGAGAGGGAGCCACACTGTACCCCGCACTACCAGAGAGCCGCGCTGTACCCCACGCCGTGCTGTACCCCGCGCCACCAGAGAGGGAGCCACGCTGTACCCGCGCCACCAGAGAGGAAGCCACGCTGTAACCGCGCCAACAGAGAGGGAGCCACGCTGTACCGGCGCCACCAGAGAGGGAGCCACGCTGTACCCGCGCCATCAGAGAGGGAGCCACACTGTTCCCACGGCACCACAGAGGGAGTCAGGCTGTACCAGCACCACCAGAGAGGTAGCCACACTGTAACCCAGGGCTCGGCAAATCCCGGTCACCATGGCGACTAGAAATAGCGTCCTGGGGGGCGTGGTCTGGAGCCGCATGTAGCAGGACGTGCAGGGTGAGAGCTCCGCTCGAGGCAAATCCTTTTTGTTAAATCCTGAGGGACTTCTTCCCCTACATCTGGACACCAACGGTCCCCGGACACTCTAGCCCCCCCAGACCTCATGTCTCCTACCAAAAGGTCCGGGGCCGTAGCCAAACTGGCTCAATTCCGCCATGAAGGGGCCGACACGGAGGATGAAGATGGCGCCGACCAGCCTCGTGGAGCCGAGACTCCGGCCTCGGGAGATACAGCTAAGGTGCTGGAAGCGATCGCCCTTTGCCAGTCCACCCTTACAGCCCGGATCGAGGAGGTGAAGGTCGACATCTCCCTGATCCGCCACGACGTCCAGAAGCTGCGGGAAAGGGTGTCGGAGACGGAGCGCAGGATCGACCATGTGGAGGAAGGCCTACATCCCCTCCAGGTGACCACGGAACAGCTACAATACCAACTGAACGCCGTCCTCTCCAAGCAGGACGACATGGAGAACCGTCTCAGGAGGTGTAACTTGCGCTTCGTGGGGATCCCTGAGAGAGCGGAGGGCACCGACCCCCCTACCTACCTTGAAAATCTGCTGGTCAGGTCATTTGGCAGAGAGGCCTTCTCCTCGACATTCGTGGTGGAGCGCGCCCATCGCCTTGCAGCAAAACCCCCTCCCTCTGGAGCCCCGCCGCGTACTCTCATCGCGAAGTTCCTAAACTACCGGGACCGTGACGCGATCCTTCGACTCACCCGCGAACGAGGTAACATCCCCATCGGCAACATACATGTGGCCGTTTTCCCAGACTTCTCGGCCGAGGTCCAGAAAAAGCGGGCCCGCTTCGTCGAGGTCAAGAGGCAGCTTCGCGCCCGCCACCTTCCCTACGCGATGCTTTTCCCTGCACGCCTCCGTGTGGTGTGTGAGGGCAAGGCCCAGTTTTTTGAAGACCCGCAAGCTGTCCTATCCTGGCTGGAAAACCTTGGTGCGGCCGCGTAGTCTCGCCCTTGACCCTTGCCTGCCTGCCTGCCTGCCATCCTCCCCTCCCCGCCGTGACCTCCGGCGCAGTGGGCACCCTGCACACCTTTGCCCCTTTGCGGTGTTTTACCGGCACTCCCCCCCGTGCCATGGTGCAGTCTGGACTCTTGAGCTGCCTCTTCCCGCACCCATCAGGTCGCTGCTGCTGTGGACACCTGCTCTGAGAACATTCTCCCCGCCTGGACTCCCATACTGAACCGTGAGTTGTCCTCTATTGCACTTTCACCACCTGCCTGTGCCCCTCGACCGCACTGAGAGGTGGTAATCTTACCCCTGTTGTATGCTCCCCCTCATCCCCCCCTGTTTATATGTGCCTCGGGCGGCTCACCTACGCCAGCATCCACCCTGCCTGGCTGCTCCCGCTGCACTGTTGTGTGCTTTTCAGCTTTTTGGTCGCCCCCCGACCTATACCGGTGACATGGTACCTGAGCCACCCGCCAAGACTGTCCCCTATGTTTTGTTTCCCTGGCCAGCCCCTGCCCACTTTTGTTTGGTGAATGGCAGGGTATTTCACCTGCATTGCTGGTCCAGAGTCTATGCAGACTGTTGGGCTCCTGCCCATATGTACATATGTTTAACTTTTTTATTTTTCAGTTTGTTTTTTTTCTGCTCCATTTTGACATGTACCTTAAACCAGGGCCTTCCCTGTGCGTCTACTGTGCTGAGAATTGTTTCATTGCTTTATGTCCTACTGCGCTTAGCGGTATGCCTAATCTGCTGTTTATTATATGCTGTGGTCCCCCCTGGGCGTCCGACTGCTCACATTGCCCCCCCTGTCCCGGTATGGCTTCCCTTAAAGTACTAACATGGAATGTCCGTGGCCTCGGTGAGAGGGCCAAGCGTGTTGCTGTCCTTTCCCACCTTAAATCCCTCCGTGCAGACATCTCCATCCTGGTGGAAACCCATCTCGCAGGACAAAAACAACTATGCCTGAAAAAGCCCTGGGTGGGCTGGTTATATCAAGCCCCGTACACTTCCAACTCTCGTGGCGTTGCCATACTTATAGCCAAGACGGTACAATTTTGCCTACACTCCTTGCAGTCGGACCCCCAGGGTAGGTCACTGTTTTTACATGCAACTGTGGGGGGCCTCGAACTCGTTTTCCTTGCTTTCTACACCCCCCCCCACTTTCAGTTCGAGGCCCTGAGGGACGGGGTGGCCTTTATGGCCCAACACCCCCTGGTGCCGGCCATCTGGGCCGGGGACTTTAATATGGTGATCTCCCCCAGCCTTGATAGGCTAAGTCCTACCATTTCCTCCCCTTTACCACCTGCCACCACCAGATTCGGAAAATTCCTCCTTGAATTCGCCCTTACGGACACTTGGCGTCACACACACCCAACGCAAACGCACTTTTCATGTTTCACCCCCTCGCGCTCCGCAATGTCCCGCATAGTGCTCCTTACCCCCTCCCTCCTCCCCCATCTTCTAGAAGCAGACATTGGCACTAGAGTGCTTTCTGATCACTCCCCTTGCTGGATCAAGCTGCGGCTCCCAGCCCCCCCCCCACAGTCAGACTATGGACACTAAACCCGTTCTGGCTCAACATTATGCCCGACTTGGACTCGGTCCAGCTCGAGTGGGATAATTTTTTCCGCACAAATGTTGGCTCCGCTTCGTTTGGCTCCGTCTGGGAAACCTTTAAATCACATGCTCGCCTGATCATGTCCACCCGCATCAACAGACACAAGGCCGCATCCAAGGCACTGCTCTGTCAGGCAGAGGAGTGCCTTGATGCCCTGGAGCAGACCTTTCGGGACAGCCCCACTGCAGCCAACGCTGCCCGCGTCCGGGTGCAGACCAGACTCACTGACCAACTACACTTTGAAAAAGCCAAAAAGGGCATCTTCTTTAGCAAGCAGCGTGTCTATGAGTTCGGTGAACGTGCTGGCAAACTCCTTGCGTATCTCGCTCACCTTGAATACAAGCCCCCGGTGGTGGTCTCCCTCCAGCTGGCCTCTGGGGCCAGGGTCACTGACCCAGACCTGGTGGCCATGGAGTTCAGATCATTCTACTCTGATCTTTACTCTTCCACGGCCCAACACACCCCTGACGAGCTATCGGCCTTCCTCTGCGACATTGACTTCCCTACACTTACGCCCCCCCAAGTGGCCCAGCTGGAGCTACCCATCACTGAGATCTGCGTTGCTGAGGCCCTGGCGTCGCTTCCCACCTCCAAAACGCCCGTATCCGACGGCCTTCCCCTCGAATTCTACAAACAATTCGGTGATACTCTCGTCCCACGCCTTTGCCAACTACACGCGCACATATTCGCTACAGGCTCACTCCCACCATCCATGAGCGAAGCCCTCATAGTCCTTATCCCCAAACCAGGCAAAGACCCACTATTTCCCGAATCCTACAGACCTATTTCCCTCCTCCAACTCGACATCAAAATTCTGGCCAAGATTTTAGCCCTGCGTCTCAACAAAGTTATCCTTAGTCTCATACACCCCGACCAGTCTGGATTTATGCCAGGCAAAAACACAGCTTTCAATCTCAGACGTCTACACATGAACCTCCAGGCGCAACACGAGGACGTGGGTTCCAGAGTGGTGGTTAGCCTAGACGCCGCCAAAGCATTCGACTCTGTCGAGTGGACATACTTGTGGGAATGCCTCCGCAGATTCGGATTCGGCCCCAACTATGTCAAGTGGCTCCAACTCCTTTACCAGTCCCCTTCGGCACGCATTCGAGTCAATGGTAGGATCTCGCCCCCCTTCCCCCTCTCCCGTGGCACACGTCAAGGATGCCCTGTCTCTCCCTTGCTCTATGCCCTGGCCGTGGAGCCCCTGGCCATGGCCCTCCGGACCCACCCCGGCATCAGAGGCCTCTGCCACGGCCATCTGACCGAGGTGGTCAGCCTCTACGCCGACGACATGCTCCTCTACCTTGCGGACCCGGGACCCTCACTTCAGACGGCCCTTCAGGTTATCACTGATTAAGGGGAAATATTCGGGGCTCCGGATAAACTGGGCTAAATCCCACATTCTTCCCCTAGACTCGGGTGCCCCCTCCATCGACCAGGCCCGGCTACCTCTAGTGAGAGCTAGCACTATTAAATACCTAGGTGTCACTATCTCTAAATCCCTCTTTGACTATGCCCCCCTTAACGTCGAGCCCTTATTTACACTCTTGAAACAAAAAACCCAGGTCTGGTCCCGACTCCCCCTTGGAGTGATGGGTCGGATCAACCTGGTAAAGATGATTCTTCTCCCTAAGCTGCTTTATGTTTTCTGGCACGCCCCCCTATACCTCCCCCAGCGCACCCTGAAGGCCATGGAATCCATCCTCAACACATTTGTTTGGGGCCCGTCTCGCCACAAACTGTCCTGGCGGGTCCTGAAGTGCCCGGCCGACTTGGGCGGCACTGCACTCCCGGACCTGCTCCTCTACTACATAGCCTCCCAGCTCTCTCATTTTTTTCACTACAACCAGTCCGACAAAGACCGCTACTCTGCCCTGGTCTGTTCACACTCCCCGGGCCCCTGTTCCACCCCTTCCAACTCCTGTTCTGCGAACCACGAGCCCCACCTCATACCGATGTCGCTGGTCGGATGCTCTTTCACCACCGTAAAATATGGCAACTAGCTCTGCGTATTGGGGCAGCCCCCTCCCCCCATTCCCACACCCCCCTATGGGACAACCCTCTTCTGCCCGAACTTGCCTCTGTCCCCGACCGTGGCCTGTGGATCAACAGTGGTGTCATCTATCTGTCACAGGTAGTGGCCCGGGGCTCGGTCACGTCGTTTCAAACTCTTAAAGATAAATTTGCACTACCCAATCATATGCTTTTTCGCTTCTTTCAACTCCGACATGCCCTCAACTCCCAATTTGCTAACCCCACACCGACCCTCGAGATCCCTCTCCTGGTTGATATTGTGACTGGATCAGATCACAAGAAGCTCATCTCCCAACTCTATTGCTACCTCATACAGCCCTCTGCGGCGGCCACTGCATACCTCCTCAAAGACCGTTGGGAGCCTGACATTGGCACTGTGTCCGACGCGGACTGGGGTGAGGCTCTTGCCAACTGCAAGACGGCCTCCCCTAAATTATCCGACCGCCTCACCCACCTGTTCATTCTCCACAGGTCATACCTAACACTCCACCGCATCTCCAAATTTAAAAACGACCAAGACCCCAACTTCCCCGGCTGTGGCCACCCTGATGCCTCCTTTTTTCACTTACTCTGGGCCTGTCCTCCCGTCCAGGGGTTCTGGACTCAGGTGGTCCGGTTCCTCCACGATCGGATGGGCTCCCCTGTGTCCCTCTGCCCCCGCCAGTGCATACTGGGACTTCTCTCCCTTCCTGAAGAAGAAAAATATCTCAACACATTTCTGCAAGAAACGTTATTCCTTGCTCGTCTGCAAATTGCCAGGCGCTGGATGAGGGGAACCCCGCCCTCCCTGCAACAATGGATCAGTGCTGTTAATGCTGCCCTCCCTTATAAAAAAATGTTGTATGCCAACAGGGGCTGCCCACAGAAATATAACAAGGTCTGGGACAGGTGGCTGGGGGACTCCTCCTCCTGCACTGATGTGGGCTAGATGCGGTTCCCATACGTTGTCTGCCAACTCACCCTATGGCGCCCCCCCCTGCTCCCCATACGGTTGCTTGCTGCCCTCTAGCCTGTACCACAACAGTAGTGAACCCCACTGTTCCTCCCTGCGAACTCTATTCATGTTTATGTACATGTACAATGTCAAATGGATCTATTTGTACCTGTAGTGCATGTTGCACTTCTTACCCGACTGTACTCCTGTTTTTACCTTATGCTCAATAAAAGTTGTTTTGATTCAAAAAAAAGAAATAGCGTCCTGGCGAGTGGGGTCTTGGCTGGGAAGGTCGACATGGGCAAAAAAACGCAGCTCGCGATGATCCTGGGAAAAGGCCGCGAGCGGCATCTGTCCTCTGTCCGTATCCCACAGCATCCCTCTGTCCGTGCCCCTCTGTCCATCTCCCACGGCGTGCCTCTGTCCGTCTCCCATGGCGTCCCGCTGTCTGTTTCTCGCGGCGTCCCTCTGTCCGTCTTCCACGGCGACCTTCTGTCCGTCACCCACGGCGTCCCTCTGTCCGTCAACCACGGCATCCCTCTGTCCGTCAACCACGGCATCCCTCTGTTCGTCAACCACGGCGTCCCTCTGTCCTCTTCCAATGAATATGACAGGGTGGGTCTTGAAGAAGGGGTGTGGCTTTGACAGGAAGGGGTGGGTCATAGTTAAATTAGGGGGTGTGCAAGTTTAGTCAGGCCTAGGGCAGCACAAAACCTAAATACACCTCTGGTCTATGTGCAATTAACTAACACGTGTACACTAACACGTTAGAGCATCAAGCACAATCTCGTGCCTGACAGATACTAATAGCAGAATCTAAAAAGACACTGTGGGGTAGATTCACATACACTTAATATTCCGCTGCGTAATCGAAATACTCTACGCTGCCGTATTTTACCAGGCTCTACACCAAATCCTGGTAGATTTTTGCCCGTACGCTACGACGGCGTAGTCTATTTCTCGCCGCGTAATCTAAATACGCGATTGGGGGACGTGAAGCATTTAAATTAAGCGCGATCGAACTGCGCATGCTCCGTTCAGAAATTTCCCGCCGTGCATTGCGCGAAATCACGTTGTTACGTCATTCGTTGTTTGAGTAGCGGCGTTTACGAACATTCCTATTCCCGGACGACTTACGTTAAAAATAATAAAAGACGTCGGAAAACGTAGAAATTCGACGCGGGAACGACGGCCATACTTAACATGGGCTGTCTAATATTAGAGCAGCAAAAAGCTGGTATAGTGTTATGCAAATAAAAGATGACTAAAGGTGCCGTAAGAGATTGCGATTGAAGATCGTAATTTCGGGGATCGCCGGCAAAAGCTCATTTGCATACCCCGACGCCGAAAACGACGGGAAGTCCACCCAGTGGCCACAATTTTATTGCAGCGTAGATCCCAAGGCGTACAAACACGTAATCCAGTCGAATTGAAGCCCGCAGCCGTCTATTCATGGTTTGAGGTTTTCGACTAGCTAGAAAACGCGCGTAATTTGAAATTACTCCAGTCTAACACCAGTTAGACAGGCGTAATGGCTCTCTGAATCTGGGCCTGTGTCTCTCTCTATCTCTCTCTCTCTCTGTCTGTCTGTCTCACTTCTCTAAGCAAGCCAGAACACACTACACGAGGCCGCCCGGAAGGCGGCCTTTTATAGTGTGGGGCGTGTGCTAAAGCCCTGAGCCCTAATTGGCCAAAGCACCCAGGCTTTGGCCAATTAGGTCTCTTCGTTTTTTGGGCGCTGTGATTGGCCGTGCATGTTTGGCCAATCATCAGCGCGCAACGCCGCAGTGAATTATGGGCCGTTGCGCGTCATTCGAATTTTGCGCGAACGACCCGATTTGTTCGTTTTCGACGAACGATCGAACAGCCGATGTTCGATGCGAACATGTGTTCGCATCGAACGCAAAGCTCATCCCTAGTCCTTAGGCCACCCAGGTATGATATTGCTACAATTTCACCCTTTTATCACTATTTTATATTTTTTTAATTAATTTTAACTTTTTCACTCTCCTCTTCATATTGTCTGGGGAGACTGGCCCCCTCTGTGTCACTTAGGACAATTGTTACTCACCTATTTGCAAACATTGTTACTATAAGTGTACCCCTATTATTATTAATATTTTTTAATAAGACATAGGGGGTGATTTACTATTGCAGCTGCGCTGCGCCGGTACATGCCTTAATACGTGTGCTGGATGAAGCCTTAATTAGGCGCATGAACCGGCCGCAGCAGCAGCGCGATGTAATTGATTAGTAAAGCCGCCGCCGAACTCCCTGTATAAGTCTATGGGGGAAATCTTAATTGGGAATTTTAAAGGCTAATCTGCAAGTTTTGTCCTAAAAAGTGTTTGGGGACCTCAGTCCTGCCCCAGGGGACATGTACCAATGCTTTTTTTATTTTTTAAAACGGCCGTTTTTTCGGGAGCAGTGATTTTAATAATGCTAAATTTTTCTTTAAATTTCGTACCATGGGGGGCTCTAATGTCAGCATGTGAAAAAGCGCATGTTTCCCGTGGTTAGAACTGTCTCTGCACAAAATGACATTTTTCAAAGCAAAAAAGCCATTTAAAACTGACTCGCGGCTATAATGAATTGTCGGCTCCCGGCAATTGCAGGAGAATTCATTCTTAAAAAAAAACGAAAAAAAAAAAAAAGCGTGGGGGTCCCCCCAAATTCAATAACCAGACCCTTTAGGTCTGGTATGGATATTAAGGGGAACCCCGCCGTCAATTTAAAAAAAAAATGACGTGGGGTTCCCCCCAAATATCCATAACCAGACCCTTCAGGTCTGGTGTGGAATTTAAGGGGAACTCCACCCCAAATTTAAAAAAAAAATGGCGTGGAGTCCCCCCTAAAATCCACACCAGACCCATTATCCGAGCACGTTGACCTGGCCGGCCGCAGAAAAGAGGGGGGGACAGAGCACGGCCCCCCCCCTCTCCTGAACCGCACCAGGCCACATGCCCTCAACATTGGGAGGGTGTTTTGGGGTACCCCCCAAAACACCTTGTCCCCATGTTGATGAGGACAAGGGTCTCTTCCCCACAACCCTTGCCCGGTGGTTGTGGGGGTCTGCGGGCAGGAGGCTTATCGAAATCTGGAAGACCCCTTTAACAAAGGGGCCCCCAGATCCCGACCCCCCCCCCTGTGTGAAATGGTAATGGGGTACCTTGTACCTCTACCATTTCACGAGAAAAAAAAAGTGTCAAGTGTAAAAAATGACAAGAGACGGTTTTGACAAGTCCTTTATTATCTTCTTTCTAATTCTTTTCTTCTTTCCTTCGGGTTTCTTCTTCCTCCTCCTTCTTCTTCCTCTGCTTCTGTCTTGGGTCTTCTATTCCCGCATCTTGCCCGGAATGTTCTTCCATCATCCTCTCCTTCCGCTGTCCTTCTCGTCCGCCTATTCTTCTTCTTCTTCGCCGGAGCCGCCGCTTCCAATTGAAATCCCCGCTGTCTGCCGGACCACGCCCCCCTCTGACGCCACGGGCAAGCTCTTAGGAGTGTTCTGCAAGTGCGTCAGAGGGGGGCGTGGTCACATGTCAGAGGGCGGGCAATTCAATTTGAAGCTTGTGCGCGGCTTTTTCTTTGCCAGAGTCGCCGCTTCCAATTGAATTGCCCGCTTTCTGACATGTGACCACGCCCCCCTCTGACGCACAGGCACCACACGGGGACTTTCCTAAGAGCTTGTCCGTGGCGTCAGAGGGGGGCGTGGTCCGGCAGACAGCGGGGATTTCAATTGGAAGCGGCGCCTCCGGCGAAGAAAAACAAGAAGAAGATGCGGACGAGAAGGACAGCGGAAGGAGAAGAAGATGGAAGAACACGCCAGGCAAGATGCGGGAATAGAAGACCCAAGACAGAAGCAGAGGAAGAAGAAGGAGGAAGAAACCCGGAGGAAAGAAGAAAAGAAGAAGATAATAAAGGACTTGTCAAAAACCGGCTCTTGTCGTTTTTTACACTTGACACTTTTTTTTTTCTTGTGAAATGGTAGAGGTACAAGGTACCCCATTACCATTTCACACAGGGGGGGGGGGCGGGATCTGGGGGGCCCCTTTGTTAAAGGGGTCTTCCAGATTTCGATAAGCCTCCTGCCCGCAGACCCCCACAACCACCGGGCAAGGGTTGTGGGGAAGAGACCCTTGTCCTCATCAACATGGGGACAAGGTGTTTTGGGGGGTACCCCAAAACACCCTCCCAATGTTGAGGGCATGTGGCCTGGTTCGGTTCAGGAGAGGGGGGGGGGCCGCGCTCTGTCCCCCCTCTTTTCTGCGGCCGGCCAGGTCAACGTGCTCGGATAAGGGGTCTGGTGTGGATTTTAGGGGGGACTCCACGCCATTTTTTTTTATTTGGGGTGGAGTTCCCCTTAAATTCCACACCAGACCTGAAGGGTCTGGTTATGGATATTTGGGGGGAACCCCACGTCATTTTTTTTTTAAATTGACGGCAGGGTTCCCCTTAATATCCATACCAGACCTAAAGGGTCTGGTTATTGAATTTGGGGGGACCCCCACGCTTTTTTTGTTCAGGTTTTTTAAGAATGAATTCTCCTGCAATTGCCGGGAGCCGACAATTCATTATTGGCGCGAGTCAGTTTTAAACGGCTTTTTTTTTTCTTTTTTTTTTCAGAATGTCATTTTGTGCAAAGACATATTTCTAACCACAGGAAAAGTGCGCTTTTTCACATGCTGACATTCCTCCCCCCCCCCCCCCATGGTACGAATTTTAAAATAATTTTTCAAATGACGTGGGGTTCTATCCAAATTCCATTACAGGCCCTTCAGGTCTGATATGAATATTAAGGGGAACCCCGCCGTCATTTGTTTTAAAAAAAATGATGTGGGGTTCCCCCCAAATATCCATAACCAGACCCTTCAGGTCTGGTGTGGAATTTAAGGGGAACTCCACCCCAAATTAAAAAAAAAATGGCGTGGAGTCCCCCCTAAAATCCACACCAGACCCCTTATCCGAGCACGTTGACCTGGCCGGCCGCAGAAAAGAGGGGGGGACAGAGCGCGGCCCCCCCCCCTCTCCTGAACCGCACCAGGCCACATGCCCTCAACATTGGGAGGGTGTTTTGGGGTACCCCCCAAAACACCTTGTCCCCATGTTGATGAGGACAAGGGTCTCTTCCCCACAACCCTTGCCCGGTGGTTGTGGGGGTCTGCGGGCAGGAGGCTTATCGAAATATGGAAGACCCCTTTAACAAAGCGGCCCCCCAGATCCCGGCCCCCACCCTGTGTGAAATGGTAATGGGGTACCTTGTACCTCTACCATTTCACCAAAAAAAAATGTAAAGGGTTAAAAACGACAAGAGTCGGTTTTTGACAAGTCCTTTATTATCTTCTTTCTTCTTCTTTTCTTCTTTCCTTCGGGTTTCTTCCTCCATCTTCTTCTTCTTCCTCTGCTTCTGTCTTGGGTCTTCTATTCCCGCATCTTGCCCGGAATGTTCTTCCATCTTCTGCTCCTTCCGCTGTCCTTCTCGTCCGCATCTTCTTCTTCTTGTTCTTCTTCGCCGGAGGCGCCGCTTCCAATTGAAATCCCCGCTGTCTGCCGGACCACGCCCCCCTCTGACGCCACGGGCAAGCTCTTAGGAGTGTGCTGCAAGTGCGTCAGAGGGGGGCGTGGTCACATGTTCCAGAAAGCGGGCAATTCAATTGGAAGCGGCGACTCTGGCAAAGAAAAAGCCGCGCACAAGCTTCAAATTGAATTGCCCGCCCTCTGACATGTGACCACGCCCCCCTCTGACGCACTTGCAGCACACTCCTAAGAGCTTGCCCGTGGCGTCAGAGGGGGGGCGTGGTCCGGCAGACAGCGGGGATTTCAATTGGAAGCGGCGGCTCCGGCGAAGAAGAACAAGAATAAGAAGATGCGGACGAGAAGGACAGCGGAAGGAGAAGAAGATGGAAGAACATTCCGGGCAAGATGCGGGAATAGAAGACCCAAGACAGAAGCAGAGGAAGAAGAAGAAGATGGAGGAAGAAACCCGAAGGAAAGAAGAAGAAAGAAGATAATAAAGGACTTGTCAAAAACCGGCTCTTGTCGTTTTTAACCCTTTACATTTTTTTTTCTCGTGAAATGATAGAGGTACAAGGTACCCCATGACCATTTCACACAGGGGGGGGGGGGGGCGGGATCTGGGGGTCTTCCAGATTTCGATAAGCCTCCTTCCCGCAGACCCCCACAACCACTGGGCAAGGGTTGTGGGGAAGAGACCCTTGTACTCATCAACATGGGGACAAGGTGTTTTGGGGGGCACCCCAAAACACCCTCCCAATGTTGAGGGCATGTGGCCTGGTGCGGTTCAGGAGAGGGGGGGGCGCGCTCTGTCCCCCCCTCTTTTCTGCGGCCGGCCAGGTCAACGTGCTCGGATAAGGGGTCTGGTGTGGATTTTAGGGGGGACTCCACGCCATTTTTTTTTTATTTGGGGTGGAGTTCCCCTTAAATTCCACACCAGACCTGAAGGGTCTGGTTATTGATATTTGGGGGGAACCCCACGTCATTTTTTTTTTTTAAACTTGACGGCGGGTTCCCATTAATATCCATACCAGACCTAAAGGGTCTGGTTATTGAATTTGGGGGGACCCCCACGCTTTTTTTTGGTGTTTTTTATGAATGAATTCTCCTGCAATTGCCAGGAGCTGACAATTCATTTTAGCCGCGAGTCAGTTTTAAATGGCTTTTTTCCTTCAGAATGTATTTTTTCACATGCTGACATTACACCCAGGGCCGCCATTAGGGGGGTACAGGCAGTACACCTGTAAGGGGCCCGGGGGTCCGGAGGTGCCCAGATGCCTGGAGGCACCCCAGATGGTAACCCCCCCTCTTTTTTTTTTTGTATATATATTTTTTAGTTTATTTTTTTAGGATTTTTTATTAAAGGGCCAATTTTTGTAATTTAATTTTTTTTAGCAGTCCGGAGGTCCCCAGGGGCCCAGAGGCCCCCAGGGCCCCGGGTGGCAACCCCCCATATTTTTTGTTATTAAAGGGCCAATGTTTTTTTTAGGGGTCTGGAGGTCCCCAGTGGCCCGGAGATCCCCAGGGCTCCAGATGACAACCCCCCCCCCTTTTTTTTAAAAAAAATACAAAAAAATATATATTTTTATATATTTTTTTTTTTTTTTTTTTAACATATATATATAATATAATTATGAAAGGGCCCAGAGGGCCCCAGATGACAACCTTTTTGCTTATAAAAATGTTATAAACATTTTATATTTTCCCCAGGTTTTTTTTTTTTTCTTTAATTTATTTTTTAAAGTGTATTTTGTGCGTGAAGTCGAGAGAGAGGAGCTGGACTTGCAATCGCCATCCTTCTCCATGCCCCCGGTGGCAATGGCGGGTGTGAGGGGGGGCCTCCCACTCACCCCACCCTACCTGCTACACTTGGGAGCCCGATGGGACAGAGGGACTCCCCCTATGAGGGAGTCTAGCCCACCCAGCCAGCCCTGTAGGTCCTTCGCCTCTCTTTATTTTAGGAGACCTCATGGCCAAAGTGCGTTCAAGTGTGGTGTTTTTTTTGGGGGGGGGGGGTGGGCGTACTAAGCACAGGCGTACCTTGCATAGCACACCCACCGGGAGCCGGGCTGAGACCACCAAACTCAATTCACATGTAGCCGAGACCGAGATCCAAACCCTTGGCTGCAGAGGTGAACGGCTTGTCAGCGCAGTGCCATTCACGTTGAGCCACCACAGCTCCCACCCCATGTTATTTTTTTTAACATTTTTGGTAGTTATTTTTTATTAAAGGGCCCAGAGCTCCCAAGGCAACCCCCTTTTTTATTACTTTATATATATATATATATATATATATATATATATATATATATAGATATTTTAATTTATTTTTCATTAACCTCCCTGGCGTTTTTCCCGTGTCTGACACGGGGTAAAAATTTCCTGCTACTATCGTTGATCCCGTGTCAGACACGGGCTCGCCTCGCAGCATCTACAGAGACGGTTTACTTACCTTCTCCATGGATCCAGCGATGCATCCCCGCTGTGTGAGCGAGCGGGTGCTCGCTCGATTCACACAGCGTCCCCGTGTGCCGCCGAGCTCCGTTCCCTGCGACGTTACGACGCACGGGGACGGAGAACGGTGCCAAATTCAAAAATGTAAACAAACACATTACATACAGTACACTGTAATCTTATAGATTACAGTACTGTATGTAAAAAATACACACCCCCCATGTCCCTAGTGGTCTGCCCTGTACACTACATGTCCTTTTATATAATAAAAACTTTTCTTTCTCCCTGCAAACTGTAGATTGCCCATAGCAACCAAAAGTGTCCCTTTATGGCAAAAATTGTTTTAGACCAGCTAAAAAACAGCGATAATAAATTATAATCACTTGCAGAATTTAGCGATAGCGATTTGTGGGGAAATTCGTCATAAAAAAAAAATGACAGCAAAAATTCTGCAACTGAGCAAATTTCAGTGATTTTGATTTGATTACATTATTGAATAATTTTTACTATAATTATATTATTATTTGTTATAATTTTTTATAATTATTTATTATATTATAATTTTTAATAAAAAAAAAAAAAAAAAAAAATCATACCCGGGATGCCTATTAGACTCTTGTTTAGATAGATTTAAGTAAGTACTTACTAAGAATTGCAGGCCTATAATACATAACACCACATTTCCTTGCAAAACAATTGCAACGCTTTTGGTACAAAATTCCAGACAGAATCATAACGCCAGGGAGGTTAAAGGGCCCAGAGGTTTATTTTTATTAAAGGGCCCAGAGGTCCCCAGGGCCCCCGGATGGCTACCACCCTTTTTTTAATATATATTTTTCTATATTTATTTTTTTGTAAAGGAACCCCCCGCTTATCAAATTGCGGCAGCCCCCCCCCCTTCTCAATTTCAGGCGGCAGCACCCCCCCTGTTCTCTGCTCCAGGGGGCCCATGCCTGAAGCTGTGTAAGGGGCTCCATAATTCCTGATGGCGGCCCTAATTGCCCCCCCCCCCCCCCATGGTACGTAATTTCAAGGAATTTTTAACTTTTATTGTTGCACTTTAACCACTTCCATACCGCGCCTATTCTGGCACTTCTCTCCTTCATGTAACAATTATATTTTCTTCCTTGAAAATTACTCAGGACCCCCAAACATTATATATATTTTATTAACAAACACCCTAGGGAATAAAGTGGCGGCCATTTTTTCTTACACATTTCCAACGGTATTTGAGCCAAAAATTTTCAAACTTTTTTGTTTTTTTTTGGCTTTCAAAAAAAAAACTGTTTCATGAATGACAAAATAAGAAAGCAGTAAAGCTAGCCCAATTTGTAGGGATAAGGTAAAAGATGATGTTACACCGAGTAAATAGATACCTAACTTGTCACGCTTTCATATTGCGCACACTCATGGAATGGCTCTAAACTTCGTTATTAAAAATCTCCATAGGCGACGCTTGACTTTTTTTCTCAGGTTACCACTTTTGAGTTACAGAGGAGGTCTAGTGCTAAAATGATTGCTCTCACTCTAACGCACGCTATGAAACCTCACATGTGGGGTTTGAAGGATGTTTACATATGTGGGTGGGACTTGCATGCGTGTTCGCTTCTGAGTGCGAGCTACTAGGGACAGGAGCATTTAAATTCCTTTTTCTTTTTTTTTTTTTTAACTTAATATTTTCATTTTTGCACTTGTTTGTCCCTTTTTTTGTATTATTTTTCACTTTTCTTCCTATTACAAGGAATGTAAACATCCCTTGTAATAGGACTAGTGTGTGACAGGTCCTCTTTATAGAGAAAGGCGGGGTCAATTAGACCCCACATCTGTCCTCCAGGCTGGAAAGCATGGAATTGGTAAAAAAAATAAAAAAATAACATCTCATGCTTTCAGCTGCGATCATGTTCGTTCAGCACAGTAGTGTAGTGTGTAGCATGTTCACCTAGCAGCAAAAGGGTTGCTGGTTCGAATCCCGCCCGTGACACTATCTGCCTGGAGTTTGCATGTTCTCCCTGTGCGGGTTTCCTCCCACAATCTAAAAACATGCTGTAAATTGGATCCTAAATAAGCCCTAATATGCAGTAGGATATTTAGGTTTTGTGCTGCCCTAGGCCTGACCAAATGTTGGCACCCCCTAATAGAAAAATTACCCACCCTTCCTGTCAAGGCCACACCCTGTTTTTTTATGACCCCCCCAGGAATTTTCAGGGGACACACACAAGTTCTGTAGGGGGGGGCACAGGAGTCCCTTAATTTGCCTAGTTTTTCGATCACTTCTTGTTTGGCTATGGGGCAGGAAGTGAAGGCCAATCTCCCCAAACGGACAGGGATAATACAAAATAAACTGACAGAGCTTCTAACCCCCCCCCCCAACTCTATCCAAAATGAAAGAAAACAAAAAAATAAAAGTGATGATTATAGTTCCAGTTTAACCCCAAATTTCAGATCATTTTATTGAGAGGCTTAAAAAAATATAACCATGCCAATAGGCCAGGATCCAGCGTTGCTAATATGTATGAATGTGTGTTAGGGACCCCCACAAACACCACCCAATGTTAAATCAACAATTTTCTTGTTTGTTTTGGGGATGCCTGCACCCCTGATAGGGTAAAGACACCTCACAAATGTTGTCACTTTCTACTTAATTCATTCACTTCCTGCCACATAGCCAAACAGGAAGTGAGGGAAAAAACCTGAGTAATGTTTTGTTGGGGACACACAGATCAATATAAATAGTTTCCCATTTTGGAAATTGCATTTTGCTGTGTACACCCCAAATTAGTAGGGATCTTGGACTTTGGGGTCCATTTACTAAAGGCAAATCCACTTTGCACTACAAGTGGACAAGCAAGGAAGAAAAATAAAAACTTGGCGGGATTGGAAGTAAAAACCATCAGTGCTTCCCTTCTGATTTTCATTGCCTACGCTTCTATTGCAGAGTGGCTTTGCCTTTACTAAACCCCAAAATAACTAATCATTTGGGGTGTACACTGCAGTGCAATTTGCTTAATGGGGACAATAGTTAGATTGACCTGTGTCCCGAAGAAAAGACCATTGGTAGGGTTTTAACCTCACTTCCTGTTCAGCTGTGTGACAGGAAGTGAAGCCAATTTTAGGAAAAGGGACACAAAGCCCAACCTAAAAACACTAGCAGGGGTTCTAACACTCAATTGGCTTCCCTCAAAAAACCCTCAATTAGAATAGGATTGTCTTGTGCTAGTTTCAAGCACAGCGCTGTAAATCAGCACTTCAAGCCTGTCCACCAATACACCACCCCCCCCCCCCCCCTCCAAACAGGCCCTGTTTGCAGCTTTTCCTACATCTTGCACATGTGCTTTAAAAAGTCAGTCTGGACATCAATTCTAGGAAACAATACTTACCGCTTTGTCCTTCCTTTTCTGGTGACTAAACATTTCATGCATACACACCAGGAAAGAGCTTAGAGACAAATCACACTTGATGGTTTAGGCCCAAACTATTTCAGCTGCAGCGGTTGAAATCCATAGCATGAAAAAAATATCACAAAACAAACTTCAAAATTTGAAAGTAATTTTATTGGTCCACAAAACAAGGAAAGCAAAACAAAAAATTACAAATAAACACACCAAAAAAATATACAAAAACCTAAAAACAAAAAAGACCAATGTTTATTTCACAATCATTGGAAAATAAATCATGCTTTTGAAATAACAGGATAGACCCACAGGATTAAAACATTAGTCATTAACATCTTGAGAAATATTTAGCAAAATTATGCAGCAGACAAAACATCAAAAAAACAAAACTTGCTCCAAAACATCCTCTGTTTCGCTCCGCCATTCCTTCCAGCCAGCAAATCTGCCCCCTCTGAGGGCAGCTGACACGTGCATCTATCATGCCCAGTTCACTCGAAATGCAGTACCAGAATCAAATCTGCAATGGCGGATGAAAGCATTAGAGGTGTTTTATTTTTTTTTGGTCCCCCTGAACTGATGCTTTTCAACCTGAAGGGGAGGTCTTATAGAATTTTTACGTAACAAACATAAATAATAATAATTTAACGCCCCTGTCCCTAGTAGCTCGCAGTCAGAAGCGAACACGCAGCATTTTTTTTGTTTCCGGTTACCAGTTTAGATTTACAGATGAGGTCTAGTGCTAAAAGTATTCCTCTCGCTCTTACGCACGCTATGATACCTCACATGTGTGGTTTGAAGGATGTTTCCATATGTGGGCGGGCCTTAAATGTGTAAGTCCCGCCCACATATTGAACCCCCGTTCAAACCCCACATGTGAGGTATCATAGCGTACGTTAGAGCGAGAGCAATACTTTTAGCACTAGACCTCCTCTGTAAATCGAAACTGGTAACCTGAAAATAAATAAAAAAGTGTTGCCTATGGGTATTTTCAAGTACTGAAGTTTGGCGCCATTCCATGAGTGTGTGCAATATTAAAGTGTAACATGTTGGGTATCTATTTACTCGGTGTAACATCATCTTTCACATTATGGCCATAAATTGGGGGTAACTTGGCCGTTGGTTGTCGGGGTATGCGGGCGGGGGGCTTATCAGAATCTGAGAGCCCCCTATAATAAGGGGGCCCCCAGATTCTGGCCCCCCACCCTATGTGAATGAGTATGGGGTACATCGTACACCTACCCATTCACCGGGTGGAAAAGTGTAAACACAAATAAACCACACAGAAAAAAAAAATTTATTAGTCATCTCTGGGGGTCTTCTGCCGGGACCCCCCACCACCAGCCCATTGGGCCCCGGGCTTCGCCGTTTTCTGCCGGGGGGGACACCCACCGATGCTCTCCGCCATGTCCAGCCAGGCCCCCACCCCAAAATAAGCTCTTTTACATCTGGGGGGGCCGGCCGAAAACAGCAGAGAACAACGGGGGGCGGAGCCCCTCGGTCTTCCAGACATTTTCTGCCGGGGGGGCTCCAGCCCCGCACCGGTCTTCGCCGCCGCCTTCCGCCGGGGGGGGACACCCACCGATGCTCTCGGCCATATTCGGCCAGGCCCCCACCCCAAATTAAGCTCTTTCCCATCCGGGGGGGGGGGCGGCGGAAAATGGCGGAGAACAACGGGGGCGAAACCCCTCCTCGGTCTCAGTGCAGCTCCACCCACTGGCAGTAGTTCCGGCTCCTCCCACAGAGCTCATTCTGCTTCCTGCTGGAGAGGAGAGAAGACCTGTCTTCCAGAGCTCCTGTGTTCCAGCCTACCAGGACCAGCCTCCAGCCCCCTGCCCCGGAAGAGGGGTGGGATGGCCTCCCTCAGCCCCGGAGGTGGACCGGCTTCCGGCCTCCGGAGGAGTCAACAGCACCTGCCCTCCAGCCAGACCACCGCCACCACCATCAGCAGGGAGGACCGTCTCTTCCTGGAGACCCAGGAGGGTCTCTCAGACTGGACAGCCCCTCAGCCAGGTGAGAATGAAGCAAGAACCAGGAAGAGGCGGGATAAAATCAAATCCCTGCTGGTGAGGATATCTCAGGCCTGCGTGGAAAAGATGACTACTCTCGCAGGCCTGAGGGAAAAGAGGGACAGGTGCTCCAGTAATAAGAGATCTGAATTCAAGGGGGCCATCACCACCCTAGGACTAGAAGTAAAAGAAATATGGGAATACCTGGGGGGCTTTTGCCAACGTGGGGCTGGAGAGATGAACTTCCTAGAGGAGCTCCGGAGGACCCTCCAGCAGGCCAACCGGGAAGGGAGCCAGGCAGCGAGGAGGAGCGGGCGGTCTAAGAAGGGGTCCCAACCCCCCAAACAGCCAGGAGAGTCAGGGGAGCCTGGGTGCAGTGGGGGGGGGGGCGAGTGCCGGTGGTGCAGGGCCCAGTATGGCCATAAAACCTGGGGAGGGTTCCCGGGAGCCGATCCCTCGGTCCGTGGAAGGGACTGGGGGGTTGGCGAAGTCCGGGGAGTCCAGTGATCCAGGAGGTCGCCGGGCCCAGGTGCCGCCGGCGGTACCCCCCCGCCATCTTCAGGTCAGCATACCCAGGCTCCCCCAGGATGGTCGCACTGCCACAGCTGAAGCCCGCCATGTGTCGGCTTCCATGACCCCTCAGCTTGCAGTGGAGCGGGAGGATCTGGCCATGGAAAGGCCAGGGACTGCTCCTGCAGCTGCTATGTCATCGGGAGAGAGGCAGACACATGGTGGAGGCATTGTGCTGCGGTCATCTGGAGGTAAACAGCTTGTGTGCAGTGTGGCCAAGATGGCGCCGGCTGTTGGGGGTGGAGTAGACCGGGACCCGGAAGTGACCGCCCAAGAACCGGAAGTGCCCCAGCCGGAACCGGAAGTGCCCCAGCCGGAACCGGAAGTGGACCAGACCGGAACCGGAAGTGACCAGCCCGAAACCGGAAGTGCCCGTCCCGCGACCGGAAGTGCCCCCCCGCGAGTTTGCGGTGGTCGGTGGGGGCTCAGGGGACCTGGGGGATGAGAGGCCGGGGGTGCAGGGGTGCCCAGCCCCGGACGCTGCAGCAGGCACCTCCAGGCACCCCCGGCAGGAGATGGACAGAGACGGTGAGGACGGTAAATTGGACGGTAAGCTGCCACCCCCCCAGGTCCCCATGGACACTGCCACAGGCCCCGAGGGGCTCCCTGCAGCACAGGCGGGGTGGGGGGAAAGTCAGGTGGGACCCCTCCCAGTGGACTGTATAGCATATGATTATATCCGGCAGTTGGAGGGGTCCCAGGGGGGCTCCCCCCCAGTACAGGTGGAGTCCCAAGGGGCTGGTGTGGTCGCGGAGGGGTCTGGGTGGGGGAGTTTGGTGGGGGTGGTACCCCCCTCTGCTGTGGTCCCGGGGGGGGGGGGGCCTGTAGTCAGGCCAAAGGTGGTGGGTCAGGGTGGTCAGGGTATATCAGCGGGGGTGGGTGCAACACCACCGGCAGGGATGGGGGCCCCCCCGTCCCCCCCCACTTCTGGGGGTGCTGAGGGGGGTGCCCCACTTCCGGAGAACATCTTTCGGGGGTCTCCGGAGGCCAACTTATTGTCTGCCCTAAAGGGGGGTCGCTCTTTCGCCCAGGTGTTGGGCTCTCGTGCCCCTCTGGACCACCTGTACAGCCGGTTTGGCGCCCAGAATTTCCGCGCCCCCCCTGCTGACCAGGAGAGGACGCAGGGGTCGGCGTGGACGAGGGGTACAGGTGGTCCAGAGAGGAGGCGTAGGAATGTTGTCCAGCTTCGGTACGAGGGTCCGGACCCCTGCCCCGCTCGAGGTGAGGTGGTGGGCCTGGTACTCTCCTTGGGTTTTGGGGTGGATGACCTTTTTGCTGTCATCCATCCCACCAACACACGGGAGTTTGATATAAGTTTTGTCACTCCCGTGTGTATGGAACGCTTTATCACCGGCTTTGGGTTGGTGAGGGGCGTTGACCCTTGGAAGAGGTACAGGCTCATTCCCATCTCCAGGCAGGAGGAGGTTAAGAACATCACCATCCTGGTGAGGAATGAGTCGCTCCCTCCGGAGGACATTGCCACCTGGCTCGGGAGGTACGGGCAGTTGCAGACCCCCCTGAGGAAGAACCTTGATGAGCGCGGGGTCTGGACCGGGGCTTGGTTGACCAGGATCCGGCTCAAGAGGGAGGGCAACAGTGTTGCCCACCTCCCTGGCAGCGCCTTTCTAGGCAGAGACCGGATCCTGGCGTTCTACCCGGGACAGCCCCGTCGTTGCTTCAAGTGCGGCAGCCCGACCCACATGAGCTCGGACTGCACGGTGGTCAGATGTGGCCGGTGCCACGAGTTTGGCCACCAGTCCGAGTCATGTGGGAAGATATGCTGCAACTTGTGTGGTGAGATGGGGCACCCATTTAGCAGGTGTCCCAAAGCATATCGGGGTTCTTCCTCAGGGGGGGGACCTCCCGGGCCGGGAGCGGCCGAAGCCCCCCCGGCGAGTGATGGCCGGGGGGGTGGGGATCCTGGAGCCCCTAGTACTACTCCGGAGGGACCAACAGGCCCATTGCCTCAAAGAAGGCGGAGCAGGCGTGGGCGTGGGGCTCCCCCCCCGGGGGACACGGGCTCGGTTGGCCAGGAGGCTCCCGATCCTCCGGGGGGCGGAGCCGGTGGGGAGGAGTCGGGGGGGCCTGGGGGTCCCGGGCCTGAGGGTCCGGGGCCGGGGCCTTCCCCTCCTAATGTTGCAGGGCCGATCCCCATCCCCCTTCCCTCTCCCCCTCCTCACCATTGCCCCTCCCCTCCACCTGGCCCTCCATCTGTTTCCCCATGCCCTCCTCCCTCATCTTCCCCCCCTCGTACCCCCCCCCCCTCGTCCCCCCCCTCCCAAGTCCCGTTCCCCCCCTCCCCCTTCTTCTTCCCGTCCAGCTAAGTCTGGTCCCCCCCCTGTCCTCTCCCCTGTCTCTGGCCCCCCTCCTGCCTCTTCCATTCCCCCCCCTTCTGGACCCAGAGTCTCCTCTGGCCCTGTGGCCATGGAGATGGAAGCTGCTCGAGCCTCATCCAAGAGGGAAATCTCGAGCAGCGGGTCCGAGGAGGGGGGTGGTGTGGTCATCTCGGAGAGGTGGCAGGAGTGGGAGCAGGTGAGACGCAAAAAGAAGAAGGGGAAGGCTGCCAGATCTGGGGGCGGGAAGTCCCCAGTGAAGGGTGGGGTTCCCCCAGGGGCACGAAGTGGGGTGTCCCTGGGGAACCCGTTTGGTATCTTCTCCTCCTCCTCGGGCTCAGAGGAGGAGGAAGTGTAGATATGTAAATATGTTTTTGTGTTTGTAGTATGAAGGAGAACATGACCACTTTCAATCATTCTGATGGCGGTACCCTCTCCAATACGGCTTGCGACCATTAATGTCGCAAGTATTCGTTCTGCGGGAGCTCGTTTTATGGCCTTCGATTTTCTCAGCCGTGTTGAAGCTGACATTTTGTTTTTGCAGGAGACCTGGCTGGCATCTGTGGCAGAGATGCATCTAGCAAAGAGGGAGTGGAGATGTGGGCCCTCCCTCTGGTCTCTTGCGGCCGAGGCCTGCAGTGGGGTTGCGGTCCTTTTTAAGACTGGTCCGGTGGCTTGCCGGCGAGTGATTGAAGTGGAGATCGGTAGATGTCTGGTGGTGGACGCTGTCGTGAGGGGGCAATTCCTCCGGCTCATAAATTTTTATGGGCCTCAAACTAGGAGGGAGAGGAGGAGCCTCCTTACGGCGGTTAAGCCTTATCTTTTTACGTCCCAGCAGGTGATTTTTGGTGGCGATTTCAATATGATCACTAGGCCCAAAGACCGGGCAGGTGCCGCCAACCCTCTGGGATATGATAGTATTTTTTTGAATAACGTAGTGAGGGAGGCCAGGTTGGTGGATGTGCACGTTCGTCACCTCCCCAACCTCACTGGTTTCACATTTTCCCGAGGTAGTAGTAAGAGTAGATTAGATAGGTTTTTTTTAAAGGAGGACTCTGTCTGCTCGGCTCCTGAGCTGCAGTCGGTAGAGTTCTCCGATCACTGTATGGTATCTGTGGCCCTGAATGTCGCTGACACTCCTCAGAAAGGGAGGGGTTTGTGGCGCCTGAATGGGTCGCTACTGGAGGATCCTGAGGTTAGTGAAGCCTATGAGGTTTTCTTCCTGGGCCAGACCTCGCTCCTTGAGGGCAACTGCTCCCGCCTTGAGTGGTGGGAAGTAGTTAAAAAGAGGTCTGGCGACTTTTTCCGGGAAATCTCTGGGTACAGGGCAGCTTCCAAGTACCAGGCTTACCAGAGACTACGCAGGCAGCTTGACCGCCTGGTGTCCTCTGGGGGCTCTCAGGAACAGATATCCGGTCTGAAGGCGCAGATGAAGGAGTGTCAGTACGACCGTCTCGCCTCCCTGGTTTTTGAGAGGGATTATGGGAAGTTTATCTCTCCTGATCCCTACAGGAGCTGTGGTGAGGTGGCAAGGTCGAAGGTCGTACATGGCCTGAAGGATGCCTCAGGATCTCTGGTCCGGTCCAGATCGGGGATCCTGGGTGTCGTCAGAGACCACTTTTCGGACCTCCTGAAGAAGCGGCCTCTAGACATGGAGAAAGTCAGGGAATTCCTTGATGAGACCCCGCTGGAAGTGGGGTCTGACCTTCCTGACTCTCTGACAGAAGAGATCTCGGTAGCTGAAGTTGAGCAGGCTATTAGCTCTTTAGCTTCTAAAAAGTCACCTGGGCCCGATGGGCTCACGGCCGAGTTCTACAAAACCTTTAAGAGCCTCTTGGCTCCTCATCTGAGGGACGTGTTTAGTGAATGTTTGGCCTATGGCCTGCTGCCTCCCTCAATGAGAAGGTCAGCTCTGATCCTACTGTCAAAGGGGAAAGATCCGTCTGTGGTGGAGAATTGGCGTCCGATCGCCCTTCTTACCACAGATAGGAAGATACTGGCAAAGATCTTGTTTACACGTCTGTCTGCTTTGGCGGGCAGGATGCTGTCTCCCTCTCAGCACTGCACAATTCCTGGCCGGGGCACTTTTAGTGCCGTCCTGAGCGTCCGGGAGGCTGTGGAAAGGTGCAGGGCTGATGGCAGCGAGCGGTATCTGCTTGCATTGGATCAGGCTAAGGCGTTTGATCGGGTGAACCACGAGTACCTTTGGCTGCTTCTGAGGAGATACGGTCTGCCTGATCAATTCGTTGATTGGCTGCAGGTATTGTATAGGGGAGCTGAGAGCTTCCCTCTTGTCAACGGTTGGGTGGGCCGGGCCTTTGCCGTGGACTCTGGCGTCCGGCAGGGGTGCCCGCTGAGCCCCCTCCTGTACATCTTTGCGGTCGACCCCTTCGTAAGGAGGCTAGACTGCGGGCGTCTGGGGGGGGTTCCGGTGGGACCTGTCGGGGGTCCGGTTTCGGCGGTGAGGGTTGTGGCCTATGCGGACGACGTCTCGGTGGTGGTATCTGGTCGTGAGGAGGCCCATTATGTGGGGTCCCAGATCGGGTGCTACTCTGAGGCGTCAGGCTCGCTGGTCAATTGGGACAAGAGTGAAGTTTTCTGGTTGGGGAAGGAGGGGGAGCAGTTCCCCCTTCCGGACGTGTTCCCCACGCCCGTACCAGAGATTCGAGTTCTTGGCATTCATTTCGGCCCGGGTGATTATCCCAAGCTAAACTGGGAGCGCAGGCTGGTGAGTGCCACTCGGAAGGTGAAGGCCTGGAAAGGTTGGAAACTTTCCCTGAGGGAAAGGGTAAGCTTGGTCAAGACGTACTTATTGCCTGAGTTTCTCTTTGTAAGCTATGTGTGTCTTTTGCCAGCATCTCTCTATGCTCGGGTCTATGGTCTGTTCTTCCTGCTGTTGTGGGGAAGCAGACTGAACCTGATCAAGAGGGAGGTCACATACCGCCAGCGACGGCAAGGTGGGTTGGACATGGTCAACCCGGTGGTGTTCTTTGTCACCATCTTTGTTAAATACAATTTGCAGTCCATATTTGTGGACGAGCCTTCCTGGTGGGAGTGTTCATGCAAGGACTGGCTCTTGCTGTTCTTGAGGCAGTGGGGGGAGGGGGGGAGGCCCGGCGATCTGAGGAGATCGCATGGGTATCTCCCTTCCTATGTCCCCCTGGCATTAAAGGTACTGAGGCAGTGGCGGATAACTGCCCTGGAGGTGGGCTCTTTGGGTCGGCGGGAGCTGTACCTGAGGGTCATGGCCTCGGACATTTTGAAGCCCCTGTCTTTGAGGGACTGCCCTGAGAGGGTCCTCACGGAGGGGCTAGCCCTCTTGAATTCTTCTAGAATTCCAAGTAAGTTTTGGGATCTCGCATGGAGGTCGTTCCATGGACGACTCTATGTCCGTGCGAATCTCAAATACAGGAACCTGGGGGACAGGGACTGCCCCCGTCAGGAATGTGGTGGGACATTGGAGACCATGGACCATTTTCTGGTCCAATGTCCCTTCAACATGGAGGTTCTTACGAAGGTAGGGGGTGCCATTGGCTACCCCCGCCTTCCGGCCCTGACCTATGCTGAGCGAGTGTATGGTGATTTTGGGGTCCGCAGGGGATTTGAGTTATCGTCACTTTATTTAGTCAGCCTAGTTGTGCTTTATTACACTTGGCACGCTCGGTGTTTGGTGTCCACTAGGGACAAAATCCTGCCTGTGCATGAGGTGGTGGGCGGTATCTTTCGGGAGTTGGTGAAGGTGCGGGATCTGGAAAGGAGCAGGGTCGGGCCTGAGAGGTGTGCCCATTTATGGAGGGGGTTCCTCTTCCAGCCCCCTTAGGTCACGGCTCTGCCCCTCTCCATGGGTAGGGGCATCTATCCTTTTTCACCCCCTTAGATTTTGTTTATGGTATTTTTTTTTGAAATAAGGCTACAGACATGTCTGACTATCATGTTCTTGCTCATACGTGGGTTGTAGGTATTTGTTGTTGTGATGGTGGGGTGTGTTGTGGGTTGGCGATGATCTGGACAGTAGTGGTTTCTATGGACTTTAATATCTCCCTACTGTACCAGTGAGCCGTTTTAAGTGTTTTTTTTTTTTTTTGGCAATGATCTGGGCAAGCTTTTCTGATGGACTATAAAGACTTTCTCTTGTACCAGTGAGCCTGTTGTAAATACCTGTTCTGGTGCTATTTTTTTTTTTTCTTTATAGTTATTTCTTGGTGGGTGGAGGTCGGTGATTTGATGGTTTGTGTTTTGTTGTTTGTTTTTGTGTTATGTGGTTTATTTAGTTATTTTGTTTATTTTATATATTTGTTAACCTTTTGGTCGTAGTTTTATAAATAAAAAAATTACCCCTTCTCGGTCTTCGCCGCCGCCTTCCCGCCGGGGGGTACACCTACCCCCCCCCCGGTCTTCGCCGCCACCTTCCGCCGGGGGGGTACACCTACCCCCCCCCGGTCTTCGCCGCCGCCGCCTTCCGCCGGGGGGGTACACCTACCCCACCCCCCGGTCTTCGCCGCCGCCTTCCGCCGGGGGGGTACACCTACCCCCCCCGGTCTTCGCCGCCGCCTTCCGCCGGGGAGAGAGACACCCACCGATGCTCTCTGCCATGTTCGGCCAGGCCCCCACCCCAAATTAAGCTCTTTCACATCCGGGGGTCGGCGGAAATGGCGGAGAACAACGGGGGCGTCGCCACTCCTCGGGCTTCTCCGCTTCTGCCTGGCTCCTCCCGAGGCCAGGGCTTCTTTCGCCGTCTTCCGCCGGAGGGCGCCACTCTCCGGGCTTCTCGTCGCTGTCTTCCGCCGCCACCCCCTTCGATTTTTTCTGCCTGGATGAGGGTTGTACATCCCATCCAGGACTTGGACGTGGCGGGCTTCTCGTCGCTGTCTTCCGCCGCTACCCCTTCACCAAGAAGCTCCTGCTTATGGAGGGAGGGCAGCGGGCTTCCGACGTTTTCTACCGGGGTGAGGGTCGTACATCCCACCCCGGATTTCTTCGCCGGCTTCTGCCTAGCACCTCCTGGGGCCAGGGCTTCTCGTCGCTGTCTTCCGCCGCGGGGTGACACTCGCAGGCTTCTTCTTCCATTCGATGTTGACACGGCGAGGTCCGGCGCTGAAATGCCTTCTGAGCGGCGGGCACCGATTGGCATTGGGCGTGGTTATGCCACCATGTGACCTTAACCCATGTGACAGTGATGTCACATCACATCACTGTCACATGGGTTAAGGTTACATGTTGGCATAACCACGCCCTATGCCAATATAAGTCGGTGCCCGCCGCTCAGAAGGCATTTCAGCGCCGGACCTCGCCTTGTCAACATCGAATGGAAGAAGAAGCCCGCGAGTGTCACCCGCGGCTTCAGACAGCGACGAGAAGCCCTGGCCCCAGGAGGAGCCAGGCAGAAGCCGGTGAAGAAATCCGGGGTGGGATGTACGACCCTCACCCCGGTAGAAAACGTCGGAAGCCCGCTGCCCTCCCTCCATAAGCAGGAGCTTCTTGGTGAAGGGGGTAGCGGTGGAAGACAGCGACGAGAAGCCCGCCACGTCCAAGTCCTGGATGGGATGTACGACCCTCATCCAGGCAGAAAAAATCGAAGGGGGCGGCGGCGGAAGACAGCGACGAGAAGGCCTGGCCCCCGCGGGTGGTGCCCCGCGGCGGAAGTCAGCGACGAGAAGCCCGGAGAGTGGCGCCCTCCGGCGGAAGACGGCAAAAGAAGCCCTGGCCCCAGGAGGAGCCAGGCAGAAGCCGGCGAAGAAATCCGGGGTGGGATGTACGACCCTCACCCCGGTAGAAAACGTCGGAAGCTCGCTGCCCTCCCTCCAAAAGCAGGAGCTTCTTGGTGAAGGGGGTAGCGGCGGAAGACAGCGACGAGAAGCCCGCCACGTCCAAGTCCTGGATGGGATGTACGACCCTCATCCAGGCAGAAAAATTCGAAGGGGGCGGCGGCGGAAGACCCTCGAAGTTAAAAAATGTTTCACCAGGTGAATGGGTAGGTACGTACCCCATACTCATTCACATAGGGTGGGGGCCCGAAATCTGGGGGCCGCCTTATTAAAGGGGGCTCCCAGATTCTGGTTGGCTCCCGCCCGCATACCCCGACAACCAATGGCTAGGGTTGTCGGAAAGAGGCTCTTGTCCCGATCGACATGGGGACAAGAGTGCTTTGCAGTGCCCCCCTCCCCCAAAGCACACACTCCCCCATGTCGAGGGCATGTGGTCTGGTACGGCTCAGGAGGGGGGGGGCGCTCGCTCGCCCCCACCCCCATTCCTGTCCGGCCAGACTGCATGCCTGGGATGAGGGCTTGGTACAGATCTGGGGGGGAACCCCACGCCGATTTTGGCGTGGGTTAACCCCTCACGTTCCGGACCAAGCCGAAGAGCCTATTGTACCCCTGGGGGGGGAAGCCGCGCCGGTTTCAAATTTGAAATTTGGCGCGGAGTTCCCCTTCAGTGTCAGCGCAGCCCGAGAACAGCTCGGAGCTTCCCGTGTGTCGCTTCAGGCAGTGCAAACACTGCTACGCCCCTTGGTATTTACCAAGAATTTCCTGGCGTACTGAAGAGGCGCACGGAAAGCCCCGATTTCTCCCTCTGCGCATGCCCAGTATGCAAATGAACCTTCCGATGTTCTGGCGTACTCTCCTGGGCGCATTAGGCAGTTTAGTAAATGAGGAAACACGCTGCACTGGCAGCGTGTTTCTTTTGTAAATGTCAAAAACGGTTTTACTCCTGCTTGTGCACCATGAGTCATGGCGCACAGGCTTGGTAAATCAGCCCCATAATCTTACCCTACCTACCACATGACCAGTCACCAAGCTAGGTACTACCTATCATAAAACTATTTCTATATCCTTATTTATTTATTTTTTCAGATGGGATTTATTCTCGTGATTTACACTATTCTCACAACTCATGGAGTTATTACCATTAGAATGCCTTTTCCTAGCGATATTTCCATCTCTGGTTTGGGGTTCACCGCCTCAGGTAGCGGGGCTAACTGACCTTTCGGCCCGCCACCAGTCTCCAGGTCCATGCCCAGACTCCGAACTGACTTGCAAGTATGAGTGATAGATTTTATATATATTTTTTCTATAGTCTCAACTATGTTGTTACATGACCATTCATTACTATATCTATTTTTAATATCTATAGACAAATTCTGTGCATCTGCTCCTAAAGAGTAGTGCTACAGCTATGAAACGCGTCAAGCTAATTAGATGCTTTTCCCTGCTACCTTTTTATCTAAGCTACCATTACCAGGGTTCACTGGAATATGCCAATCTATAATCTACAGTGGAAATACTTTGCAACTAGTCTGTTGTGTTTTTAATATGTTTGTTATGTACCACGTACCTGGTGGCCAGAGTCTAGTCGCAGGAGAAGGCCTCTTTTACAGCCCTGGCTCGCGAGCCGCTGGGATGGGAACAGCGGGCTCAGGAGCGCAGCGAGGTAGGAGTGCCGGAGTAGGGTGAAGTAGATGCCGGATGCCGAGCCCTTCTGGAGCGGTGGGACTGGAGACCACTGAAGCGGAGGAAGTGGGTCAGCGACCCAAGCTGGAGGTGCAGGTACTGCGGCAGCAAGCTGGTAAGGGCAGCCGGTTAGCAGACAGGCAGGAAGTGGCAGAGTCAGACAAGCCGGGTCACAACGGTCAATCAGGTAGCAGGTTCGATAGGCTGGAGCGTAGTCACAGATACAGGCAGGAGGGTCAGGCAGCGGTGGATCAATCAGAGGAGCAGGGTCAGTCGTAAGCCAAAGGTCAGAGGTAGGAGAGGTACGGTGGTCAGACAAGCTGGGTCAGCAGGATAACAGGTAATCAGGTTCAGACACTGGTTATAGCTCATAAGCTGCAGATCAGACAGCAATGCGCTGGAGAGGCGGGTGGACTTTTAAAGGCGATTTAGCGCCTTGTTATATAGGGGGACAGAATATCCAAAAGATGGTGGAAAACAGGGTCCGTCATATGGAGAAAGTTCCTGAAATCATCAGGGTTATTCTCCTGGATTTCCCTAAGCAGAGGCATATGAGAGAATTGGTCACGCTGGCGCAACCAATTCTTGGCCCATTAACTCCTCCTCGCCCTCTTCATGGCCAGAAATCTGGAAACAGTATGAACTGCATAAGACAGCCCATAAGCAGCACGAACTCAAGCATGAGAACACGCCTCCAACATGGATTCAAACCGGTCGGCTGGTCAGAACGCGCTTAACCTGTCTGGCGGTATTCCCGAGTCTGGTTCGGGGTTAACGAGTTACTTACCTTGTTCCTGGATCCTGCGATGCCTCCCCGCTGTGTGAGCGAGCAGGTCCTCGCTCGATTCACACAGTGTCCCCGTGTGCCGCCGATCTCCGTTCCCTGCAACGTTAAGATGCACAGGGTGGAGATCGGCTCCAAATTCAAAAAAGTAAACAAACACATTACATACAGTATACTGTAATCTTATAGATTACAGTACTGTATGTAAAAAATACACACCCCCTTTGTCCCTAGAGGTCTGCCCAGTGTACTACATGCACTTTTATATAATAAAAATAGTTCTTTCTGCCTGCAAACTGTAGATTGTCCATAGCAACCAAAAGTGTCCCTTTATATCAAAGGTGGTTTTAGAGCAGCTAGAAAACAGCGATAATAAATTATAACCACTTGGAGAAAATTTCAGTGATTTTGAGTTGATTACATTATTGAATAATTTTTATTATAATTATATTATTTTTTGTTATAATTATTTATAATTATTTATTATTTTATAATTTTGTTTTTCAAACTTTTTCATACCCGAGATGTCTAATAGACTCTTGTTCAGACAGATTTAAGTGCGTAATTCCTAAGAATTACAGGCCTACAATGTAAAATGCCAAATTTCCATGCAAAATAATGGTACCGCTTTCAGCACCTTAAATCTGAAATAATCATACCGCCAGGGAGGTTAAAACAGAAAGCACCCAAATACAGCAAGGCCTGTAAAGAACGCACTGAAATACAGAAAACGAGCGGACAGGTATGCACTGCAAAACAGATACGACCTGACTGCAAGCACTGAATGACAGATACAAACCCACAAGAACAAACTGAACCCGAGAATACGATCTGCAAAGCACGGAGACTGAAAAGCGCGAATCTGCTCTAAGCAAAAACTTTTACTAACACGAAATCAGCAAAAGCAGCCCCAAGGGTGGTCCCATTGGATTTGACCTTCCCCTTTATAGTGCCGTCGTAAGTGGTTTACGTGACACGATATATTTTTTAACCAGTCAGCTTCATCGGTTAACCGATGGAAAAATCCATCAGACCGTTCTCATCAGATGGACTGATCGTGTGTACAGGGCAATATAGGAATCTCTCTCATTCCTGGAGTCCCAGCGACTTGAACAAGCTCTCAAAGTCTAATGCCTCGTACACACAATCACTTTTTGTGATGAAAAAAATGTAATTTTTCTTTATGAAAAAAAAACGAAATTTTTCAAACTTCATTTTCAAAAATAACGTTGCGTACACACCATCGTTTTTGGAAAATGATGAACAAAACGACGGCACTCTAAAGGGGAAGTTCTATTTGCCTTGAGGCTGCTTTTAGCTGGTTACTTGTTAGTAAAAGACGATTCCTGCTTTTTTGTCTGTTACAGCGTGATGAATGTGCTTACTCCATTATGAATGGTAGTTTTACCTCCCGTCTCCTATCTTGCTTCTGGGCATGTGCGGGTTTAAAACGTAATTTTTTACGTTGTTTTGCCCACACACTATCATTTTGTATGACACAAAAAATGACATTTTGAAAAATGACATAAAAAATTCGAGCATGTTCGAATTTTTTTTTTGGTCGTTTTTCAGAAGACATAAAATGACGGTTTGCCCACACTCATTTTAAATGACATTTTTAAAAATGTCATTTTTTTTATCACAAAAAGTGATCGTGTGTACGCGGCATAAGACTGGCAATACCCTTTTTTTTCCCTACCTCTTCTACTTTCTTCTTCTCCTACTTTCTTCTGGTTTTATGTTACAATGTTTGACAACAAAAAGTTTTCACTCTAACCGCCTTAGTTAGAGGTTGTTTCTTCAACAGTATCACTATTGCGGGAGCTCATACACATTTGAGATATTATCTCTAGGAAACTCCCTGCTCAGCCGTGTCACTAGAGTTCGGATACATGTCACTCACCTTAGGACTCTCACGCAGCTCTGGAAGCTACTGTTATTGTGGAGCTGCGAGAACAGTTCTGATCTTAACTGCACACTTTCTGTAGCTAACAAATCAGTCAGTCCCTGACAGTGTGTACCCATATGGGGTGTCAGGACTGATAGCCTAACTAAGTGCACTTAGATGGTATATCCCCATTTATATGACCCTTAGGACAAATTTACGTGGTGTACCCTAACGAGTGAGGCCGCATACACACGACCGGTTTCCTCGACAGAATCCATTAAGAAATTTGGTGGGAGAGCTTTTTTGCCGAGGAAAACGGTCGTGTATATGCTTTTCATCGAGTAAACTGTAGAGGAACTCGATCAGGAAAAAAGAGAGCAAGTTCTCCTTTTCCTCGACGGGAGTCGTCGTGTTCCTTGTCGGGCTAGTTTTCCAACGAGAAACACGTTGGTGTGTATGCTTAGAAACCTTCGGTAAAAGTAGTATTTGTAATGGAGATAGCACATTTGTCTCGCTGTAACAGACTGAAAAGTGAAAATGTCTCTTACCAAACTTTTACCTAACACGCAGTAACATGAGATTAGCAAAAGCAGCCCCAAGGGTTGTGCCAGTGGAATTGAACTTCCCCTGCAGTTGTATGTGTTGAAGTTACCGAGTTTGAGAACGAGGAGATTTGGTCTCGACAGTGTGTACGCAAAGACAGCTTGTCAAGTTTCTCGACAAGCCTAACAAGGAATTTGTCGAGGAAAACTATGTGTCTTTTCCGACGAGTTCCTCGGTCATGTGTACGAGGCCTGACAGTTGTACTCTCAGTTGAATACTCTTGTTTGTATTATGCTTTGCCCCAGGATGTACTGGTGGCGTTAAGTTGTATTGTACTGCTTTTCAATAACATTTTGAAATAAAAAAAAAAAATGACACACGGCTCACACGTTTTTTTCACCTTTTTTGACATTTTTATTGTGAAATGGTAGAGGTACAATGTACCTCGTTACCAATTCACATTGGGGTGCCGGAATCTGTGGGTCCCCTTTGTTAAACGATAAGCCACCGGCCCGCAGACCACCACAACCACCGGGCAAGGTTGTGGGGATGAGGCCCTTGTCCCCATCAACATGGGGACAAGGTGCTTTGGGGGTCACAGACCCCCAAAGCATCCTTCCCATGTTGAGGGCATGTGGCCTGGTACGGTTTGGGGGGTGCTCTCTTGTCCCCCCCTCTTTTCCTGCGGCCTGCCAGGTTGCATGCTCGGATGAGGGTCTGGATTTTTTGGGGTACCCCACGCAATTTTTTTTTATTTTGGCGCAGAGTTACTTGAGGCCCGCGCTATAGCTGAAAGATGGCTTCAGCGCGGACCTGAAAATCCAGGACGCTATCCCGAGCACGCAGTGGGGAAATTCTGTGCTGGCCATGTCCCTTGGACAGAGCCAATCAAAGATCGCTGTGAATTGCCAATCTGAGTGGCCGGTTGGTATGCAAACTGTGCGGCCAATGAGAGATGATCTCAAATGTAAACATATGAGATCATCTCTCATTGCCGGCTCTCCCTCCTCACACAGAGACAGCGTGTGAGGAGGGAGAAAGATCTGTGAGTTGCCTAGTCTTTACAGTGCCACAGTGCCCATACAGTGCCCATAGGGATCTGTGTCCACCTGTGCCAGTCTGTGCTAATCTGCGCCCAGCTGTGCCAGTCTGGGACCACCTGTGCCATCAGAGATCTGTGCAGTGCCCACCTGTGCCACCTCATCAGTGCCCACCTGTGCCAAACAGTGCCCACTTGTGCCGCCAATCAGTGCCTATCTGTACCGCCTCATCTGTGCCACCTCAGTGCCTACCTGTGCCACCTCATCAGTGCACAGCTGTGCAATTAGTCAGTGTACATCTGTGCCGCCTCATTTTTTATGATTTGCACTATAGCTTGTAGACTCTAAAACTTTCACACAGACCAAATAATTTCCAAAAATTTGGGGTTATTTTTTATCAAAGACATGTAGCAGTATAAATTGTGGCAAAAATGTATAAAGAAAAATTTATAATATGCAAAGTTTTATCACAGAAACTAAGAAAACATTTTTTTTTCAACATTTTCGGTCTTTTTTCATTAATAGCGCAAAAAATAAAAAACCCAGAGGTGATCAAATACCACCAAAAGAAAGCTCTATTTGTATGAAAAAAAATTCAAATTGTGAGAGCGCTGAAAGCTGAAAATTGGTCTGGGCAGGAGGGGTGTTTAAGTGCCCATTAAGCAAGTGGTTAATGAATTGTCAGGTCCTGGCAATGCAGATAAAAGTCATTGAAAAAATGGCAGGGGTTCCCCTAAATATTCATACCAGACTCAAAGAGCCTGGTAATGGACTGTTGTTTTTTTCAATGACTTTTCTCTGTATTGCCGGGGACCGACAATTCATGAATAGCCGTGAGTAGTTTTAAATTACTTTTTTCCTTCAGAAATTAAATTTTGTGCAGGGACAGTTCTAAACACAGGAAACATGCGCTACTTTACAGGCATACTTTAGACATCCCCCAGGTATGAAATTGTATTTGCATTTACATTGATACATGTCCCCTGGGGCAGGACCCAAGTACCCAAACACATTCTATGACAATAACTTTTGATTTCTCCCATAGACTTTTAAAGTGTGTTTCGTGGCTTTTCAAATTTGCCGCAAACACCCCAAATTGTTCGTGAACGGCCGAACAGCCAATATTCGAGTCGAACTCATGTTCGACACAAACATAAAGCTCATCCCTACTGTTGAACCCACAATAGGGATAAAACTTTTTCGCAGAAGGGAGTCTAAGACACGCAGCCACTCATTAAAATTAGAAGAAAAGAGGTTTAACCTTAACCACTTAACCCCCGAACCATATTGCTGCCCAATGACCAGAGCACTTTTTGTGATTCGGCACTGCGTTGCTTTAACTGACAATTGCGATGTGGCTCCCAAACAACATTGGCGTCCTTTTTTTCCCACAAATTGAGCTTTCGTTTGGTGGTATTTGATCATCTCTGTGGTTTTTATTTTTTGCGCTATAAACAAAAATAGAGCGACTATTTTGAAAAAAATTCAATATTTTTTACATTTTGCTATAATAAATATCCCCCAAAAATATATAAAAAAACATTTTTTTTCCTCAGTTTAGGCCGATACATATTCTTCTACATATTTTTCCTAAAAAAAAAATTGCAATTAGCGTTTATTGATTGGTTTGCGCAAAAGTTATAGCGTTTACAAAATAGGGGGTAGTTTTATGGCATTTTTAATAATATTTTTTTTTTACTAGTAATGGCGGCGATCAGCGTTTTTTTTCAGTACTGCGACATTATGGCGGACACTTCGGACACTTTTGACACATTTTTGGGACCATTGGCATTTTTATAGTGATCAGTGCTATAAAAATGCATTGGATTACTATAAAAATGCCATTGACAGTGAAGGGGTTAACACTAGGGGGCGGGGAAGGGGTAAAGTATGTTCCAGGGTGTGTTCTAACTGTATGGGGGGTGGACTCACTAGGGGAAATTACTGATCTTCCGTTCATACATTGTATGAACAGAAGATAAGCATTTCTCTCTCTGACAGGACCGGGAGCTTTGTGTTTACACACAAAGCTCCCAGTCCTTGCTTTGTACCAAGCAATCGCTGGTGCCCGGCGGCGATCGTGCCCCCTAGTGCGCGCGTCCCCTAGTGGCCGCGAAAGTAGCCGACGTAGAGATGCGGGCTCTCGCCCAGGAGAGCCGACCTGCCGCAGTAAAATGACGGCGGCAGGTTGGCAAGCAGTAGAGGGTTCTGTAAGAGCAGAATGGATGTGGAATTCCCTTCCACAGGCTGTGGTCTCAGAGGGGGGCATTGATGGTTTCAAGAAACTATTAGATAAGCAGCTGAACTACCACAACATACAGGGATATACAAGGTAATACTGACACATAGGGGCTGATTTACCAAGCCTGTGCGCCATGACTCATTTTTACATTTACTAAAGAGATACACTGGCAGTGCAGCGTATTTCTCTATTTACTATAATGCCTAGTGTGCCCAGGAGAAGGCGCATTGAGCACCACTATAGAGCTGGCGCACAGCATCTATAAATGTAAATAGCGGGGATTTGGGCGGGAGTTTATTATGGGAGGGAGGGGGGTGATGCAGGGGAAGTGCAGTGACATGTGTTTGAGTGTGTGGCGCGGGCCAATTTGAAAGTGAAAGTGACTTTTGAGAACCATTCCCTGTACGCTTGCACAGTACGCCTGAACCTCGGGAGGTTCATTTGCATACTGGGCATGCGTACAGGGAAATGTTGTGGATTCACGTGCGCCTTGTCAGTATGCCGAGAAATTGGTGCACAGGAATCCCTGACCTGTTTTCAGCCAGCGCTGACCATGAACGGGAACTCCGCGCAAAACAAGAAACCGGCGCAGGTTCCCCTCCAGGAGTACATTAGGCTCTTCAGCTTGGTCTGGAACGTGAGGGGTTAAACCCACGCCGAAAAAACAGCGTGGGGTTCCCCCCCAGATCCATACCAAGCCCTCATCCCAGGCATGCAGTCTGGCCCGGACAGGAATGGGGGTGGGGACGAGCGAGCGCCCCCCTCCTGAGCCGTACCAGACCACATGCCCTCAACATGGGGGAGTGTGTGCTTTGAGGGAGGGGGCACTGCCCCCCGCCCCAAAGCACTCTTGTCCCCATGTCGATAGGAACAAGAGCCTCTTCCCGAAAACTCTTGCCGTTGGTTGTTGGGGTATGCAGGTGGGGGCTAATCAGAATCTGAGAGCCCCCTTTAATAAGGTGGCCCCCAGATTCCAGCCCCCCACCCTATGTGAAAGAATTTTGGCATTTCAGCACCGGACCTCGTCGTGTCACATCCAATGAAAGAAGACAGCGGAAAGAAGCCCTGGCCCCAGCAGAGGAGCCAGGCAGAAGCAGAAGGCACCGGAGAAGCCCGCGGGTGACGCCCCGCGGAGGAAGACAGCGGAGAGAAGCCCTGGCCCCAGCGGAGGAGCCAGGCAGAAGCGGAAGGCATCGGAGAAGCCCGCGGGTGGCGCCCTGCGGCAGAAGACAGCTAGAAGCCCGGGAGGGCGACACCCCCGGTATTCTCCGCCTGGCCCCCCCGAATGTTAAAGAGCTTAATGGGGTGGGGGGCGATGGCGGAGAAGACCGGGGGTGTCGCCCCCCGGTAGAAGACAGCTAGAAGCCCGGGGGGCTGGAGCCCCCCCCGCCGGCAGAAGACAGCTAGAAGCCCGCGGGTGGCGCCCCGTGGCGGAAGACAGCTAGAAGCCTGGGAGGCTGGAGCACCCCTGGAAGAAGACAGCTAGAAGCCCGGGAGGGTGACACCCCCGGTCTTCTCCACCGTCTTCCGCCGGGCCCCCCCGCCGAATGTAAAAGAGCTTAATGGGGTGGGGGGCCCCGGTGGAAGACGGCGGAGAAGACCGGGGGCGTCCCCCCCGGCAGAAGACAGCTAGAAGCCCGGGGGGTAGGCGCACCCCCCGGCAGAAAACAGCAAAGTTCGTGTGTCGCCCCCCCGCAGGAAGACGGCTAGAAGCCCAGGCGGCAGGCGCACCCCCGGCAGAAAACCGCGAAGCCCAGGGCCCAATGGGGTTTAACTTCATCTTTTATATTATGCAAAAAAATTGGGCTAACTTTACTGTTTTTTTTTTTAAAGCACAAAACTGTTTTATTTCCAAAAAAAATGCGTTCGAAAAATTGCTGTGCAAATACCATGCGCACAGCAACAGTTGCAACGACTGCCATTGTATTCTCTAGGGTCTTTGCTAAAAAAGCATATATAATGTTTTGGGGTTCTATGTAATTTTCTAGCAAATAAATTATGATTTTTCCATGTAGGAGAGGAATGTCAGAATTGGTCTGATGGTGCTCCCTGCAGGTTGGGCCTCTGTATGTGGCCACGCTGTGTAAAAGTCTCGCACATGTGGTATCGCCATACTCGGGAGAAATAGCAGAATGTGTTTTGGGGTGTAATTTGTGGTATGCACAAAATAACCCGCTAATATGAAAATAACCCGCTAATATGAAAATGTTGTGGAAAAAAATTAAAATAAAAAAATCTTGATTTTGCAAAGAATTGTGGGAAAAAAATGACAACTTCAAAAAACTCACAATGCCTCTTTCTAAATACCTTGGAATGTCTTCTTTCTCAAAAGGGGTCATTTGGGGGGTATTTGTACTTTTCTGGCATGTTAGGGTCTCAAGAAATGAGAGATGCTGTCAGTACATCATGTGTGATCAAATTGATAAATTTTCAGTAATTGGTACCATAGTTTGTAGACCCTATAACTTTCACCCAGACTAAATAATAACCACATTTTTTTTGTTTTGTTACCAAAGATATGTAGCAGTATACATTTTAGGCCAATTTTATGAAGAAAAATTACTTTTTTGCAAAATTTTATAATAGAAATGAAGAAAAATTACTTTTTTTTACAAAATTTTCATTCTTTTTTCATTTATACATATAAAAACCGAAGAGGTGATAAAATACCACCAAAAGAAAGCTCTATTTGTGGGAAAAAAGGGCCAAAAATGTCATTTGGTTACAGTGTTGTATGACTGAGTTATTGTCATTCAAACTGTGAGAGCACCGAAAGCTGAAAATTGGTCTGGTTATTAAGGGGGTTTAAGTGCCCAGTGGTCAAGTGGTTAATCACCAGGAAATTAAAAAGACAACGTGGTAAGTATTTTCTTTTTACTTCAGTGGTCCTCAGCCCTCAAGTACCCCCGACAGGACATGTTTTGTGGATTTCTCTTATCAAGAATTGCTGTCCAGACTGTCTTTTAAAGCACATGTGCAAGATGAAGGAAAACCTGCAAACATGGCCTGTAGGGGGGGAGGGGGGTGTATTGGTGGACAGGCTTGAAGTGCTGATTTACAGCACTGTGCTTAAATCTGGCACAAGACAATCCTATTCTAATTGTGGGTGTTTGAGGGAAGCCAAGTGAGTGTTAGCACTAGGGTTGTCCCGATACCACTTTTTTAGGACCGAGTACAAGTGCAGCCATGTCCCCCCACAAATGCAGCCATGTCCCCAAACATATGCAGCTATGTCCCCAAACATATGCAGCTATGTCCCCAAACATATGCAGCCATGTCCCCAAACATATGCAGCCATGTCCCCAAACATATGCAGCCATGTACCCCACATATGCATCCATGTCCCCCACATATATGCAGCCATGTCCCCCACATATATGCAGCCATGTGCCCCAAACATATGCAGCCATGTGCCCCAAACATATGCAGCCATGTCCCTAAACATATGCAGCCATGTCCCCACATATATGCAGCCATGTCCCCCACATATATGCAGCCATGTCCCCCACATATATGCAGCCATGTCCCCCACATATATGCAGCCATGTCCCCCACATATATGCAGCCATGTCCCCCAAACATATGCAGCCATGTCCCCCAAACATATGCAGCCATGTCCCCCAAACATATGCAGCCATGTCCCCCAAACATATGCAGCCATGTCCCCCAAACATATGCAGCCATGTCCCCCACACATATGCAGCCATGTCCCCCAAACATATGCAGCCATGTCCCCCAAACATATGCAGCCATGTCCCCCACACATATGCAGCCATGTCCCCCACACATATGCAGCCATGTCCCCCACACATATGCAGCCATGTCCCCCACATATGCAGCCATGTCCCCCACATATATGCAGCCATGTCCCCCAAACATATGCAGCCATGTCCCCCCACATATTGCAGCCATGTCCCCCACATATATGCAGCCATGTCCCCCCCGCATTTTGCAGCCATGTCCCCCATATACGCAGCCATGTCCCCCACATATATGCAGCCATGTCCCCCACATATATGCAGCCATGTCCCCCCCCGCATTTTGCAGCCATGTCCCCCATATACGCAGCCATGTCCCCACACATATGCAGCCATGTCCCCACACATATGCAGCCATGTCCCCACACATATGCAGCCATGTCCCCAAACATATGCAGCCGTGTCCCCCACCTGATGATGATGATGCCGCCGCCGCGTTAATCACCGTGCGGCGAACATTACAGGCACCTTTAGTGTGAATAGCTGTTTTCCCTGCCGCACCGAGTAAAGGACACTCCCCCTTGCTCAGGATTGGACAGATCCGTCCAATCCTGAGCAAGGGGGAGTGTCTATACACGGCGGGGAAAACAGCTATTCAAACTAAAGGTGCTGTAATGTTCGCCGCACAGTGATTAACGCGGCGGCGTCGGCTTTATGATATACGGCGGCGGCAGTGAGGGGGGGCAAGTATTATATTTAGGCATCGGGGGTATTTGCGGGAGTACAAGTACTCCCACAAATACTCGGTATTGGTCCAGATACCGATACTGGTATCGGTATCGGGACAACCCTAGTTAGAACCCCTGCTTGTGGTTTTTGGGTTGGGCTTTGTGTCCCTTTTCTTTAAATTGGCTTCACTTCCTGTCACACAGCTGAACAGGAAGTGAGGTTAAAACCCTACCAATGTCTTTTCTTGGGGTCAATCTAACTAGTGTCGCCATTAAGCAAATTGCACTGCTGTGTACACCCCAAATGATTAGTTAGCTTGGGGTTTAGTAAAGGCAAAGCCACTCTGCAGTAGAAGCGTAGTCGCTGAAAATCAGAAGGGAAGCACTGATGGTTTTAACATCCAATACTGTAGGAGCAAAGTTGTTTTTTTTTCTTCCTTGCTTGTCCACTTGTAATGCAAAGTGGATTTGCCTTTAGTAAATGGACCCCCAAAGTCCAAGATCCCTAATAATTTGGGGTGTACACAGCAAAATGCAATTTCCATAATGGGAAACTATTTAGATTGATCTGTGTCCCCAACAAAAGACATTAGTAAGGTTTTACCCTCACTTCCTGTTTGGCTATGTGACAGGAAGTGAATGAATTTGAAGTAGAAAGTGACAACATTTGTGAGGTGTCTTCACCCTATTAGGGGTGCAAGCATCCCCCAAAAATGAGCAGATAATGCTTATTTGCAAATTAAGAAAATTGTTTATTTACCATGGGTGGTTTTTGTGGGGGTCCCTAACACACATTCATACATATTAGCAATGCTGTATCCTGGCCTATTGGCATGGTTATATTTTCTTAGGCCTCTCAATAAAACTCTCTGAAATTTGTGCTTAAACTAGAACTATAATCAACACTTTTTATTTTATTTCATTTTGGATAGAGTGAGGGAGGGTTATAGGCCCTGTCAGGTTTTTTTGTATTATCCCTGTCCGATTGGGGAGATTTGCCTTCACTTCTTGCCCCATAGCCAAACAGGAAGTGAGAGAAAAACTATGCAAATTAAGGGAATCCTGTGCCCCCCCAGAACTAGTGTGTGTGTCCCCTGAAAATTCCTGGGCGGGTCATACAAAAACAGGGTGTGGCCTTGACAGGAAGGGTGGGTCATTTTCCTATTAGGAGGTGCAGAAATGTAGTCAGGCCTAGAACAGCACAAAACCTAAATATACTACCGCATATTAGGGCGTATTTAGATCAGGTCCAATTTACAGCATGTTTTTAGATTGTGGGAGGAAACCCGTGGGGGTCCCCCAAAGTTCAATTACCAGGCCCTTCAGGTCTGGTATGGATATTAAGGGGAATCCCGCCGTAAAAAAAAATGACATGGGTTTCCCCCCAAATATCCATACCAGGCCCTTCAGGTCTGGTGTGGATTTTAAGGGGAACATTCTGTTAAATTTCGTACCTGGGGGGGCGTAAAGTCAGCATGTGAAAAAGCGCATGTTTCCCGTGGTTAGAACTGTCCCTGCACAAAATGACATTCTGAAGAAAAAAAGCCGTTTAAAACTGACTCTGTGAGAGATTCATTAATAAAAACACAAAAAAAAAGTGTGGGGGTCCCCCCAAATTCCATTAGAAGGCCCTTCAGGTCTGATGTGGATATTAAGGGGAACCGCGCCGTCAATTTAAAAAAAAAATACGTGGGGTTCCCCCCAAATATCTATACCAGGCCTTTCAGGTCTGGTGTGGAATTTAAGGGGAACTCCACCCCAATTTTTTTTTAAAAATGGCATGGAGTTCCCCCCAAAATCCACACCAGACCCTTATCCGAGCACGTTGACCTGGCCGGCCGCAGAAAAGAGGGGGGACAGAGTGCCCCCCCCCGCTTCTGAACCGCACCAGGCCACATGCCCTCAACATTGGGAGGGTGCTTTGGGGTCCCCGCCAAAGCACCTTTTCCCCATGTTGATGGGGACAAGAGCCTCATCCCCATAACCCTTGCCCGGTGGTTGTGGGGGTCTGCGGGCAGGAGGCTTATCGAAATCTGGAAGACCCCTTTAACAAGGGGGCCCCCAGATTCCACCCCCCCTATGTGAAATGGTAATGGGGTACATTGTACCTCTACCATTTCACCCAAAAAAATAAAGTGAAAAGTGTTTAAAAAGACAAGAGCCGGTTTTTGACAAGTCCTTTATTAATATCTTCTTTCTGCGCTTCTTCTTCTTCCATCTTCTTCCATCTTCTTCTTTTCTTCTTTCCTTTGGGTTTCTTCCTCCATCTTCTTCTTCTTCCTCTGCTTCTTTCTTGCGTCTTCTAGTCCCGCATCTTGACCGGCGTCTCCTTCCATCTTCTTCTCCTTCCGCTGTCCTTCTCGTCCGCATCTTCTTCTTCTTGTTCTTCTTCGCCGTAGGCACCGCTTCCAATTGACGCCACGGGCAAGCTCTTAGGAAAGTCCCCGTGTGGTGCCTGTGCGTCAGAGGGGGGCGTGGTCACATATCAGAGGGCGGGCAATTCAATTGGAAGCTTGTGCGCGGCTTCTTCTTTGCCGGAGTCGCCGCTTCCAATTGAATTGCCCGCCGTCTGATATGTGACCACGCCCCCCTCTGATGCACATGCACCACACGGGGACTTTCCTAAGAGTTTGCCCGTGGCGTCAGAGGGGGGCGTGGTCCGGCATACAGCGGGGATTTCAATTGGAAGCGGCACCCCAAAGCACCCTCCCAATGTTGAGGGCATGTGGCCTGGTGCGGTTCAGGAGAGGGGGAGCCGCACTCTGTCCCCCCCTCTTTTCTGCGGCCGGCCAGGTCAACGTGCTCTATCTGAGCACGTTGACCTGGATTTTAGGGGGGACTCCGCGCAATTTTTATTTAAATTTTGGGTGGAGTTCCCCTTAAATTCCACACCAGACCTGAAGGGTCTGGTTATGGATATTTGGGGGGAACCCCACGTCATTTTTTTTAAAAATTGACGGCGGGGTTCCCATTAATATCCATACCAGACCTAAAGGGTCTGGTTATTGAATTTGGGGGGACCCCCACGCTTTTTTTTTGAATGAATTCTCCTGCAATTGCCGGGAGCCGACAATTCATTATAGCCGCGAGTCTGTTTTAAACGGCTTTTTTTCTTTTGAGAATGTCATTTTGTTCAGGGACAGTTCTAACCACGGGAAAAGTGCGCTTTTTCACATTCTGACATTAGAGCCCCCCATAGTACAAAATTTAAAGGAATATTTCACTTTTATTGTTGCACTTTTAGCATTATTAAAATCACTGCTCCCGAAAAAACGTCCGTTTTAAAAAAAAAAGCATTGATACATGTCCCCTGGGGCAGGACTGAGGTCCCCAAACACTTTTTAGGACAAAACTTGCAGATTAGCCTTTAAAATGAACACTTAAGATTTCCCCCATAGGGCCAGATTCTCGTAGATGCGCGCCTAATTATGCAGGCGTTGCGCATCTCAGATGCACTACGCCGACGTAACACGGAGTGGCAAGTACCGTATTCCCTAAGTAAATGCGCTCCAAGATGCGCCTGTGTCGCGTAAAATCATCGGCGTAATCCGGCGCAACTCCAAAGTAGGAGGGAAGTGGGCGTGTTGCATTGCAATGAAGCGTGACCCCATGCAAATGCAGGCTGGGACGAACGGAGCATGCGCCGTGACGTGGATGACCCGCGCCATGACGTGGTTGACCCGCACCGTGACGTGGATGCCTTCTGCGCATGCGCAAAGCCTCCCTACGATTCGCCGGCGCAGGGTATATAATGCGCCCACACATGCGCCCGTGCAGCGCAAACATCTCCCATTTTTTTGATAGTGACAGCCAAAGTTTGTGCTGGACAAGATGACAACTGCTGTTGAGGAGAGGAGGAAGAAAAATTTCTCCCCAGAGGAGAGGGCCATTGTCGTGAGGGCAATGGAGAAATATGACTCGCGGCTCCATGGTGCTGACAGTGCCCGGACCAGCAAGTCCCGGAGGGATCAGATCTTAATGAAGGTCGCGTGCCAGGTCAATGCCCTCTCTCATGAGGTCTGGACACCGCAGGACATTCAAAAGAAAATGAATGACCTGCGGCGTCTCGTGAAGGGCAAGCTGGCTTCCATAGCTCGGCATGCCAGGGGCACTGGAGGGGGCCCACCCTGCACTGGCTGCCTGACTGAGGAGGAGAAGGTGGTTGCCCGCTGCCTGCAGACGGAGCAGGTTGAGGGAGTTGGGGGCTATGAGTCCCAAAAGCCAGCCCTGAGGACAGGTTAGTGTGTTTTATAATCTATCTGTTGTGTACATGTATGGGGGTGGAAGGGAACATGTGCCAAGTGTGTGGGTCCACCAACATGGGCATCTTTTGTGTCATCCACAGATGTGCAGGAGGGAGCGGGGCCATCTGTTAATGCCAGGGCCCGTCAGGATCCATCCCCCGAAGATCCAGTCCCTCTGGCTGCCCCCCTGGAACAGGACTTGGAGGGAAGTGGGCACACCTCAACGGAGGAGGTGGTTGAGGAGGATGTCGTAGTCCAGGACCAGGACCTGTATGTTCTTTTGGAGGAGGATGATGGGTTGCCTGGACCAGCCCAGGCTATCCCTCCATCTTTAGCGAACCCCTCAGTGTCCCCCCCCAACCTCTCCAGTCCCTCTGTTTCCCCCCCCTCTCATCTCCGGCTCCTCAACATCCTCCTTTAATGCCCGGTCCCCTGCCACTCCCCGGAAGGCAACGTGCAAGACCAGGGGTGTATCCAAGGTCCTGCCAGAACAGCTGGCCAGACAGCAGGACCAGCAAAATCGGCACCTGTCGGAGGTCGTGGAGGAGATGAGGCGCCTGGCCGACAGCCTGGCATCCTCGGGACACATTACAGATGCCATCCAAGATCTTGCTGTCAACAGTGCAGCAACGCTGACCAGCCTGGGGGAGCTGCAGGCGAACACCTCCGACCTTGTGGGGGAGGTTCATGCCCTGCGCCTTGCAGTCGAGGAGCAGACTGCTGTGCAGACCCGCATAGCGGTTGCCCTGGAGGGCATGCAGGCAGCCAGGGAGGGACGTGGGGATGCTCCACCTGCTACCCCCCCCCCACCTGTGGCTGCCCCCAGGCAAGTGAGGGGCAGGAGCCGTGGCACCAGGCGGAGCCCCCGCCAGGCCCATTAATTTTTTATTTCTTATTATTTTGCTCTGGGTAAGAGCTTTTTTTTTTTATATTATGCTCTGGATAAGAGCTTTTTTTATATATATTATGCTCTGGATAAGAGTTTTTTTTTTGTTTTTTTGGATACTGCACACGGTGCAGTGTGAATGGTGTGTGAAAGGTGTCCGAATGGACAGCAACATCATTGGGGCCTTGACGTGGCGTTGCTGCTCCCAAGTCCGACATGCTGGACTGGGGCTAATCCAATGTGATGTGGATGTGGGGTGTGTGTGCTAGGGACCACAGTGGTGTACACGCGTGCATTGTCTGTGTGCCATGCTGTATGTGTGTGTTTAACGGTCAAAGATTCGTAACACGAGGCAACTCCTGACTGCTCTTCCATCAGATGACGGGGTCTCCTCTGGCAGGGGGGGGGCTGTGTGGTTGGGGGGTCAGGTCATCACGTAGGGCAATCTGCAGGCCCTTTCTCATGGCAAAGTTGTGCAGAATGCAACATGCACCAATGATCTGACCCACAAAGTTGGGGGAATACAATAGGGCCCCCCCAGACTTATCCAGGCATCGGAAACGGGACTTCAGGAGGCCAAATGTGCGCTCCACCACTGCACGAGTTTTGATATGTGCTTCATTGTATCTTCTCTCTCCTCTGGTTTGGGGGTTCCGGAAAGGAGTCATGAGATGGGGTCCCAGTACATATTCAGAGTCAACTGTAAGGGAAAAGACAGGAGGATGTTAGTCATGCATGTGCCCCTTGTGATGTAAGCATCATGGGGGGGGACAGACATGCCTGCCACCCATGTCACTCACCAACCAGCCAGCTGTCCCCATACATGTCCTGCTCAAAATCTTCTGGGATGTTGCTTTGACGGTAGATGTAGCTGTCATGGCTGGACCCGGGGTCTTTGGCACGGACGTGCCATATGAGGTATTTGGCATCGACTATTACCTGTACGTTGATGGAGTGCCAGTGCTTCCGATTGCGGTATATGTGCTCTGTAGCACTGGGGGGCTGGAGTGCCACATGTGTGCAATCAATGGCCCGGATGGTGCGTGGGAATCCGTCAATTCTGTAGAAATCTGTCATTTCCTTCTGCCGCAGGTGCTCAGTGGTGGGTCTGATGATGTGGTGGGACATGCGTCTGAGGATTGCGGGGACAACCTGGTGCAGACATCTGCTTATGCTGTTTTGTGACATCCCAGCCACCACTCCACTTGTACGCTGGAATGATCCACTGGCAAGGAAATGGAGTGTTGCCAGTACCTTCACCAGTGGCTGCAGTGCATGTGAGCGGTGTGTCTGGCTGGTGATGTCATCCTGCAGGGCTGTGGTTAGTTCCAGGATGGCAGCAGGGCTGAATCTGAAGATGCGATACACCTCCTCATCACCCATGCCAAAGAGCCTCATGCGAGCTCGGTAGATCCTCTCACGTGCCCCCCTCCTCCTACTCCTCCTTCTATGCTCCTCTTCCTCTGCATACATTAGTAGTGATAAGACCATGGCTGCCCCTGGCATGTTGGCATACGAATGTGTTGTCCAGTAAGTGTGATTGCTCAGCTCGTCCGTTATGGTGCTGCTGTAGTTGCTCTCCAGCTGACTTGCACACGGTCTTGAGCAAAGTTACCCGTGCTTTTATGAGGGGTATGTTTACTCAAGGCTTTCGAGTTACGCGCACCACGAGTAGCCAATGCCGACCGCGCGTAGTTTCGGGAATCCGTGCATCTCCCTCATTTGCATATTTGCATGCTAATTCAATGGGAACTGAATATTTTCGATGCGTAACTATGCGCCTACGCCGCGCTACAGTGCCTGCCGCCGAGAATGTGTTTTCAGCACGCCAGCATCGCGCTGAATCTCGGCGACAGGCTGCCGACATCTCGCACTCGCTGGAATAGTAAAAGTACATTCCAGCGAGCGCGTCATAGAAGCGACGGGGATCCGACGCGGATTCCCGCCAATTCTACACGTGGGCGGAGTTTGTTATGAATCCTGAAGGAGAAATCCCCGCCGGATTTTTAAAGAAAAATCCGGCATGGGTTCCCCCCCTCAGGAGCATAACGGGCCCTTAGGTCGGTTATGGGTTGTAAGGAGACCCCCTACGCCGAAAAAACGGCGTGGGGGTCCCCCCACAATCCATAACAGACCCGTATCCAAAGCACGCCGGCCGGCCGGTCAGGAGGGGAGTGGGGGGCGAGCGAGCGCCCCCCCCCCTCCTGAGCCGTACCGGGCAGCATGCCCTCAACATGGGGGGGTCAGGTGCTCTGGGGTAGGGGGCGCACTGCGGCCCCCCACCCCAGAGCACCCTGTCCCCATGTTGATGAGGACAGGGCCCCTTCCCGACAACCCTGGCCGTTGGTTGTCGGGGTATGCGGGCGGGAGGCTTATCGGAATCTGGAAGCCCCCTTTAATAAGGGGGCCCCCAGATACCGGCCCCCCACCCTAAGTGAATGAGTATGGGGTACATTGTACCCCTACCCATTCACCTGCAAAACAAAAGTTTAAACACAAATAAACCACACAGTGTATTGAAATATTTTATTAGTTGGCCGCCGGGGGGGGGTGTGTATGATCGCTTTTAGAAAAGCGCCCCCCTCCGGCGGGCTTCTGTGGGGGGGTGGGTGCCGCCGTCTGGTTCTTTTCCGCCGCCGGGGGGGGCGCTTTGATAAAAGCGCCCACCACCCGGCGGGCTTCTTTCGACGTCTTCGGCGGCTGGGGGGTCTTCTCCCACTCTCCGGGGTCTTCTCCCGCTCTCCGGGGGTCTTCTCCACTCTCCGGGGGTCTTCTTCTTCTTCAGGACTCGCCGCCGCTATCTTCGTGTGTTAGCTCAATTAGTAGCGGCGGCGGTCCCCTCTTCTGCGACGTCGGCGTCTTCTTCTTCTTCTTCTTCTTCTTCTTCTGCTCTCCAGATGTTGACGCGACGCTTCCTCCCGCTGTTATGCCCGGCGCGCGGCTCGCAGCGAAATATATAGGCCTGTCTTGTGACGTCGCAGTCCCATCATGCTCCGGTAGGTATCACGTGGTACCTACCGGAGCATGATGGGACTGCGACGTCACAAGACAGGCCTATATATTTCGTTGTGAGCCGCGCGCCGGGCATAACAGCGGGAGGAAGCGTCGCGTCAACATCTGGAGAGCAGAAGAAGAAGAAGAAGAAGAAGAAGAAGACGCCGACGTCGCAGAAGAGGGGACCGCCGCCGCTACTAATTGAGCTAACACATGAAGATAGCGGCGGCGAGTCCTGAAGAAGAAGAAGACCCCCGGAGAGCGGAGAAGACCCCCGGAGAGCGGAGAAGACCCCCGGAGAGCGGGAGAAGACCCCGGAGAGTGGGAGAAGACCCCCCAGCCGCCGAAGACGTCGAAAGAAGCCCGCCGGGTGGTGGGCGCTTTTATCAAAGCGCCCCCCCCGGCGGCGGAAAAGAACCAGACGGCGGCACCCACCCCCCCACAGAAGCCCGCCGGAGGGGGGCGCTTTTCTAAAAGCGATCATACACACCCCCCCCCCGGCGGCTAACTAATAAAATATTTCAATACACTGTGTGGTTTATTTGTGTTTAAACTTTTGTTTTGCAGGTGAATGGGTAGGGGTACAATGTACCCCATACTCATTCACTTAGGGTGGGGGGCCGGTATCTGGGGGCCCCCTTATTAAAGGGGGCTTCCAGATTCCGATAAGCCTCCCGCCCGCATACCCCGACAACCAACGGCCAGGGTTGTCGGGAAGGGGCCCTGTCCTCATCAACATGGGGACAGGGTGCTCTGGGGTGGGGGGCCGCAGTGCGCCCCCTACCCCAGAGCACCTGACCCCCCCATGTTGAGGGCATGCTGCCCGGTACGGCTCAGGAGGGGGGGGGCGCTCGCTCGCCCCCACTCCCTTCCTGACCGGCCGGCCGGCGTGCTTTGGATACGGGTCTGTTATGGATTGTGGGGGGACCCCCACGCCGTTTTTTCGGCGTAGGGGGTCTCCTTACAACCCATAACCGACCTAAGGGCCCGTTATGCTCCTGAGGGGGGAACCCATGCCGGATTTTTCTTTAAAAATCCGGCGGGGATTTCTCCTTCAGGATTCATAACAAACTCCGCCCACGTGTAGAATTGGCGGGAATCCGCGTCGGATTCCCGTCGCTTCTATGACGGCTTTGTCTCCATCGCGGCAAGCCAGCTCGGCGCTGGCTCCCGCGATGGGGCTCGTAGGTGGTCAATCTCGCCGAGAAAGGGAGCGAGATTGACACAATATCCCAGTCACCTACTGTAGCTTAAAGCATTTTCGCCGCCCAGACGAAAATTTTTTTCTCGCGTATGTGGTTCTGTGTTTACCGCGCATCGATACGCAGGCGCACATTTACAATTGCGTCGCGCAAATCCATTTACGCAGGCGTAGCGCCGCTGAGAATCTGGCCCATAGACTTTAACAGGGAGTTCGGCGGCGGCTTTACTTATCAATTGCATTGCGCTGCTGTGCTACTCCGGTTCAAGCGCCTAATTAAGGCTTCATCCAGCGCACTAATTAAGGCATGTACCGGCGCAGCGCAGCTTCAATAGTAAATCAGCCCCACAGTGTCTTTTTAGATAGATAGATAGATAGATAGATAGATAGATAGATAGATAGATAGATAGATAGACAGTATCTGTCAGGCAGGAGATTGTGCTTGATGCTTTAACGTGTTAGTCAACGTGTGCTAGTTAATTGCACATAGACGCATTACCTGTTACTGCACGTGTGCTATTTATTTGCACAGAAAGGCAGTTGCTGTTAATACAAGTGGGCTATTGAATTGCACAGAAACGCAGTCGCTCTGACTGTGCTGTTTAATACCACCTTAGCGTATTTGGTGTCACCGCACGTCTGCTGTTACATACCACCTGAGCGCATTTGGTGTCACCGCACGTGTGCTGTTACATATCACCTGAGCGCATTTGGTGTCACCGCACGTGCGCTGTTACATACCACCTGAGCGCATTTGGTGTCACCGCACGTGTGCTGTTACATACCACCTGACCGCATTTGGTGTCACCGCACGTGTGCTGTTACATATCACCTGAGCGCATTTGGTGTCACCGCACGTGTGCTGTTACATTCCACCTGAGCGTATTTGGTGTCACCGCACGTGTGCTATTAAATACCACCTGAGCGCATTTGGTGTCACCGCACGTGTGCTGTTACATATCACCTGAGCGCATTTGGTGTCACCGCACGTGCGCTGTTACATACCACCTGAGCGCATTTGGTGTCACCGCACGTGTGCTGTTACATACCACCTGACCGCATTTGGTGTCACCGCACGTGTGCTGTTACATATCACCTGAGCGCATTTGGTGTCACTGCACGTGTGCTGTTACATACCACCTGAGCGCATTTGGTGTCACCGCACGTGTGCTGTTACATACCACCTGACCGCATTTGGTGTCACCGCACGTGTGCTGTTACATATCACCTGAGCGCATTTGGTGTCACCGCACGTGTGCTGTTACATTCCACGTGAGCGTATTTGGTGTCACCGCACGTGTGCTATTAAATACCACCTGAGCGCATTTGGTGTCACCGCACGTGTGCTGTTACATATCACCTGAGCGCATTTGGTGTCACCGCACGTGTGCTGTTACATATCACCTGAGCGCAGTTGGTGTCACCGCACGTGTGCTGTTACATACCACCTGAGCGCATTTGGTGTCACCGCACGTGTGCTGTTACATACCACCTGAGCGCATTTGGTGTCACCGCACGTGTGCTGTTACATACCACCTGAGCGCATTTGGTGTCACCGCACGTGTGCTGTTACATACCACCTTAGCGCATTTGGTGTCACCGCACGTGTGCCGTTACATACCACCTTAGCGCATTTGGTGTCACCGCGCGTGTGCTGTTACATACCACCTTAGCGCATTTGGTGTCACCGCACGTGTGCTGTTATATACCACCTGAGCGCATTTGGTGTCACCGCACCTGTGCTGTTATATACCACCTGAGCGCAGTTAGTGTTACTGTACGTGTGCTGTTACATACCACCTGAGCGCAGTTAGTGTCACCGCACCTGTGCTGTTATATACCACCTGAGCACAGTTGGTGTCACTGTACGTGTGCTGTTATATACCACCTGAGCGCATTTGGTGTCACCGCACCTGTGCTGTTATATACCACCTGAGCGCAGTTAGTGTCACCACACCTGTGCTGTTATATACCACCTGAGTGCAATTGGTGTCACCGCACCTGTGCTGTTATATACCACCTGAGCACAGTTAGTGTCACTGTACGTGTGCTGTTACATACCACCTAAGCGCAGTTAGTGTCACTGCACCTGTGCTGTTATATACCACCTTAGCGCAGTTAGTGTCACTGTACAGTACGTGTGCTGTTATATACCACCTGAGCGCATTTGGTGTCACCGCACCTGTGCTTTTATATACCACCTGAGCACAGTTAGTGTCACCGCACCTGTGCTGTTATATACCACCTGAGCGCATTTGGTGTCACCGCACCTGTGCTGTTATATACCACCTGAGCGCAGTTAGTGTCACTGTACGTGTGCTGTTACATACCACCTGAGCGCAGTTAGTGTCACCGCACCTGTGCTGTTATATACCACCTGAGCGCAGTTAGTGTCACTGTACGTGTGCTGTTATATACCACCTGAGCGCATTTGGTGTCACCGCACCTGTGCTGTTATATACCACCTGAGTGCAGTTAGTGTCACTGTACGTGTGCTGTTACATACCACCTGAGCGCAGTTGGTGTGACTCCGCTTGTGCTGTTACATACCACCTGAACGCAGTTGGTGTCACTGCGCTTGTGCTGTTACATACCACCTGAACGCATAAATATGTCTGGAAGGACAACAAAGAGAGGCAGAGAGTCATGAGGGCAAGCAGGCTCTGCATGTAGAGGTAACGCTGGTAGTGGATGTGGTGCATCCTCTTCAGCACGTGGCCGTGGCCGCTCGTCCTTCTTTTCGGGAGCTGGCCGTGTTGAGCCTCAACATGCAGAGAAATTAGTAGAGTGGATGACCAAGCCGTCCTCATCCTCCTCATCCTCTCTCACACAGACTGATCAAAGTTTATCTGGCAAAGCAGCTGCTAAGGCGTCCTCTTCCCTCTGCACAATGGCTTCACACAATACTTCCCTAGTACCACCATGTCCTCCTGAGGAGTCCCCCGAACTGTTTCAACACAGTGTTGGGTACATGCTGCAGGAAGATGCGCAGCGTTTTGAAGACTCCGATGACGGAACACTGATAGAGGAAGGCATTGATGTGAGCCCAGGGAGAGGGGGTGGCCGAGAGGTACAGCAATTTGTCAGTGATGATGTTCCCCCAGCTGGAGCATACTGCCAGGTTGTTGACAGTGATGAGGAGGGAGGGGATGATGAGGTCACTGACTCTACCTGGGTGCCTGATAGGAGAGAGGAGGAGGAGGACGAGGCACAGGCACATCTCCAAAGAGGCAGGATGCCCTCCAGGGGTCAGCTTAAGGTCACACCCACTGCATTACAGCGCACATCTACGGCGCTTGTGCATGGCGCTGCTGTGTCTGACCGGTACAGCAAAAGTTCTTTGGTGTGGGCCTTTTTTGAAATATGTCCACAAGATCGTACCTTTGCTATTTGCAACTTATGTTGCAAGCGTATCTCGCGTGGCCAAAACATCAACCGCCTGGGTACCACATGCTTGTCCAGACATATGTCGACCTGCCATGCAGCTCGTTGGCAAGCACACCAGAAAGACCCACACAAAAGCGTACCCCCCTTGCCCTTCTGGGACCTCCAACCACAGTAGACCCCCAGTCCTCTCTGAAGCCTGCAGTGAAGGTGTAAAAATAGGTGTGTCACAAGCTAGTAGTAGCGGTCAATCTACTGATAGTACCAGGCAAATTTCCCTGCTCCAGCTGCTGCAGCGCCGGAAGAAGTACAATCCCAGCCATCCACATGCCCAGCAGTTGAATGCTAGCTTAGCGAAATTGCTAGCACTTCAACTGCTACCTTTTCAGTTGGTAGATTCTGCCCCCTTCTGTGAGTTTGTGCAATGTGCAGTACCTCAGTGGCAAGTACCAAAACGCCACTTTTTCTCACGAAAGGCTTTTCCGGCTCTCTACCGGCATGTGGAAGGCAATGTCCATGCCTCTCTGAACAGGGCGGTCAGTGGTAAGGTGCATATTACCGCTGACTTATGGTCCAGCAGGCATGGACAGGTACGTTACCTGTCTTTTGCGGCGCATTGGGTGACTCTGCTGGCAGCTGGGAAGGACGCAGGGCAAGGTCCAGTAGTTTTGGAGGTTGTTCCGCCACCACGCCTCCAAAACACTACTACTGCTTGTGACACACCTCTCTCCTCCACCCCCTCCTCTTCTTCTTCCTCTGTGGCCTCTTCCTGTGGGGATGTTTTCTCCGAACTAGCCATGCTCCGTAGGCGTACGAGGGGATACGCAGGAATGCAGTGCTAGAGCTGGTGTGCTTGGGAGACAGGAGCCACACTGGGGAAGAGGTTTTGTCAGCTCTGCAGGGTCAGGCTGAGAGGTGGTTGACGCCACGCCAGCTGACGCCTGGAATGGTGGTCAGCGATAATGGCACCAACCTCCTCTCTGCCCTGTGACAGGGAAAACTCACCCACGTGCCCTGTTTTGCGCATTTCCTTAATTTGGTGGTGCATCGGTTCTTGGGCAGGTACCCGGGCTTGCAGGATGTCCTGAAGCAGGCCAGGAAAGTCTGTGTGCATTTTCGAAGGTCATATAATGCCACTGCTCGGCTGACTGACCTCCAAAGGGAATACAACCTGCCCAAGAACCGCCTAATTTGTGACATGCCCACCAGATGGAACTCAACGTTGGCCATGCTGCAGCGGCTGCACACGCAGCAATGGGCCATCAATGAGTACCTGTGCCAATATGGCAGCAGAACTGGGTCAGGGGAGCTAGGTTTTTTTCCCCACGCCAGTGGGCCTTGATCAGGGATGCATGCACTGTCCTGTCACCATTTGAGGAGGCCACGAGGATGGTGAGCAGTGACAGTGCATGCATCAGTGAGACCCTCTTATTCACATGTTGGAGCACACGCTACCTGGAATAATTGACAGGGCCCTTGAGGCAGAACAGAGGGAGGAAGAGGAGGACTTCCTTACCTCTCAGGGCCCCCTTTACCCAGACAGTGGTCCTGCTTGCCCACCTAGCACACAGGAAGAGGAAGAGGAGGAGGAGAAGGAGGAGGATTGTAGTAGCAGCATGGGGGTGGAGCCTAGCACTCAGCAGCAGCAGTCTTCAAGGGATCATTTACAGTCCCAAGGAGCACGTGGACTTTTATGTGGCTGGGATGAGGTGCCTGTGGATCCTGTCGTCGTCAGTGACCCAGAGGACTGTCCCCCGAATGCCTCTGCAAACTTACGCTGCATGGCCTCCCTGATCCTGCAAAGCCTGCGTAAGGATCCTTGTGTACGTGCTATTAAGGAGAGGGATCATTACTGGCTGGCGACTCTCCTTGATCCACGTTACAAGAGTAAGGTTGCGGACCTTATGTTGCCATCGCAGAGGGAGCAGAAGATGAAACTTTTGCGGGAGGCCTTGCAGAAGGGTCTGTGCAATGCGTTCCCAGAACCGGGGGGATTACCAAAACCTGGCTCTGGACAACGTCTTGCTGAGGCTTCGGTGAGTCACAGAAGGGGCGGTGGAGAAGGTGGTCATCTGACCGATGCGTTCAGGCAGTTTTTTAGTCCACAGCCCCAAGGTCTGACCGGTTCCAGCAACCATCGCCAGCGTCTTGTTTTCATGGTCCGGAAATACCTAGGGGCAAGATCCGACTTGGACACCTTCCCCACCAAAAATCCTCTGGCTTACTGGGTCTTAAGGATGGATCACTGGCCAGAGCTTGCCCAGTACGCAATTGAGCTACTGGCTTGCCCTGCATCCAGTGTTCTTTCAGAACGGACATTCAGTGCTGCTGGAGGCTTTGTGACTGATCACAGGGTGCGCCTCTCCACCGGCTCTGTTGATCGACTGACCTTCATCAAAATGAATCAGGCTTGGATCAACACCAGCTACCAAGCACCTGATGCTGATATTAATGAATAATATCTTTTTGTTGAAATGTCGGATCCCTTTTAGACTGCTGATGCTGAGTGACTGTCCTCTTATGCTGCTGATGGAATATCCTTCTCCTCCTCACTTTTCTTGCTGATAGCTAGTAAGAAATGTTGTGTTTCTGGGCTCCGCCACCAGTGCCTAAGGCACAATTTTTCAGCCCCTGTTTAACAGGGGCGCCTAATAACAATTTGTGATGCAATACTTTGCACGTGGCTCCTTGTTGCGCTCCAATTGGAGTTATTGGGAGGGGTTGCAGTGTTGTGTTGTGCCCAAGGCACAATTTTTCTGCCCCTGTTTAACAGGGGCGCCTAATAACAATTTTTGATGCAATACTTTGCAAGTGGCTCCTTGTTGCGCTCCAATTGGAGTTATTGGGAGGAGTTACAAGTGTTATGTTGTGCCCAAGGCACAATTTTTCTGCCCCTGTTTAACAGGGGCGCCTAATAACAATTTTTGATGCAATACTTTGCACGTGGCTCCTTGTTGCGCTCCAATTACAGGATGTTTGAGGGGTGCCTTTTTTTCTAAAAAATTTCTTGCACAAAACAATAATGGCCCCCCACCACCGCTAAAATATTCGACATAATGTTGCCACACAGAACTTGCGCAAGTAGCATTAATTACTTTTTTTTTATAGTCCTTTCATGTTGTGCAGGGACATTTCTAAACACGTGTCACTACTATAGACACCCAGCAGGTGTGATATTTAAAGGAATTTTTTTTTTCACTTTAAGCATCATTAAAATGGCTGCTGCGGAAAAAACGGCCATTTAAAAAAAAAAAAATTCCATTGATGCATGTTCCCTGGGGCAAGACCCGGGTTCTGAACGACGTTTTCTAACATTTGATTGAATTTTGGTCTTTAAAACGATCGTTTTTGAATTCAAACGTTCGGGTCCCATAGACTTCAATGGGGTTCGAAATATTTGTGCGAACCCGCGGTCTGTTCGAACGTTCTGCTGCGAACCGAACCCGGGGGTGTTCGGCTCATCCCTACTGGTCACTGACCGGGCCAGTTTTTGCGTTTCGGCACTGCGTCATTTTAACTGACAATTGCACGGTTGTCCTCTTTTTTACCCCACAAAATTATATTTTTTGTTTTGGTGGTATTTGATCACCTCTGCGTTTTTTCTTATTTTTGCTTGAACCAAAAATATAGCGACAATTTTGTAAATAAAAAGACAACTTTTTTACTGTTTGCTATAAAAAATCTCCCCAAAAATATATATAAACTTTTTTGCCCTCAGTTTAGGCCGATACGTATTCTTCGACAAATTTTTGGTTCCAAAAAATCGCAATAAGGGTTTGATTGGTTTGGGCAAAAGTTATAAATAGGGGTTCGTTTTATGTTTTTTTTAGGAATATATATTTTTTTTACTAGTAATGGCGCCGATCAGTGAATTTTATGGCTACTGCGACATTATGGCGGACACATTTTTGGGACCTTTGGCATTTTTCTAGCGACCAATGGTATACAAATGCATTGCTTACTATAAAAATGTCACTGGCAGGGAAGGGGTTAACACTAGGGGCGAGGAAGGGGTTGATTATGTTACCTGGGTGTGTTCTAACTGTAAAGGGGGTGTGACTGACTAGGGGAAATTACAGATCGCTGTTCATACATTGTATGAACAGACGAGCAGGCATTCCCCCCCCCCCCTGACAGGACCGGGATAAAGGGGATCTCCACACCAAAAAAAAAAAAACGGCGTGGGGTCCCCCTCCAGGTGCATAACAGGCCCTTAGATTTGGTCTGGAACATGAGGGGTTAAACCCACGCCAAAGAAACGGCGTGGAGTTCCCCCCCAGATCCAGACCAAACCCTTATCCCAGGCACGCAGTCTAGCCGGACAGAAATGGGGGTGGGGACGAGCGAGCGACCCCCCCTCCTGAGCCGTACCAGACCGCATGCTCTCGACATGGGGGAGTGTGTGCCATGTCGATAGGGACAAGAGCCTCTTCCCGACAACCCTGGCCGTTGGTTGTCGGGGTATGCGGGGCTTATCAGAATCTGAGAGCCCCCTTTAATAAGGGGGCCCCCAGATTCTGGCCCCCCACCCTATGTGAATGAGTATGGGGTACATCGTACCCCTACCCATTCACCTGGTGGAAAAGTGTAAAAATAAGACACCACACAGAATAAAATAATTTATTAGTCAGCTCCGGGGGTCTTCTGCCGGGGCCCCCCCACCACCACCCCATTGGGCCCCAGGGCTTCGCCGTTTTCTGCCGGGGGCGGCGACACCCACCGATGCTCTCCACCATGTTCGGCCGGGCCCCCACCCCAAATTAAGCTCTTTTACATCCGGGGGGGCGGCAGAAAATGGCGGAGAACAACGGGGGGTGTCGCCCCCCTCGGGCTTCTGCCCGTCTTCCGCCGGGGGGGCGACACCCGCCGATGCTCTCCGCCATGTTCGGGCGGGCCCCCACCCCAAATTAAGCTTTTTGTGCATCCGGGGGGCCGGCAGAAAATGGCGGAGAACACCGGGGGTGTCGCCCCCTCCTCGGCCTTCTAGCCGTCTTCCGCTGGGGGGTGCCCTTCCCCCCCGGGCTTCATCGTTTTCCGCTGGGGGGTGCTCCAGCCCCCCACCGGGCTTCTGGCCGTCTTCCGCCAGGGGGTGACACCCACCGATGCTCTCCGCCATGTTCGACCGGGCCCCCACCCCAAATTAAGCTCTTTTACATCCGGGGGGGCCAGCGGAAAATGGCGGAGAACAACGGGGGGTGTCGCCCCCCCTCGGCCTTCTAGCCGTCTTCTGCCGGGGGGCTTCGTCGTTTTCTGCCGGGGGGGCGACAACCCACCCCAGTCTTCGCCGCCGCCTTACGCCACGGCCCCCTTCACCACAAAGCTTGAGAAGACGAGGTCCGGCGCTGAAATGCCGACAGAGCGGTGGGCAACGACTTATATTGGCATAGGGCGTGGGTGTGGTGATGCCACCATGTGACCTTAACCCATATGACATCACATTCCCATCATGCCCAGTGATGTCACATGGGTTGAGGTCACATGGTGGCATCACCACGCCCTATGCCAATATAAGTCGTTGCCCACCGCTCTGTCGGCATTTCAGCGCCGGACCTCGTCGTGTCAACATCGAATGGAAGAAGACAGCGGAGAGAAGCCCTGGCCCCAGCGAAGGAGCCAGGCAGAAGCGGAGGGCACAGAAGAAGCCCGCGGGTGTCACCCCGCGGCGGAAGACAGCGGAGAGAAGCCCTGACCCAGTGGAGAAGCCAGGCAGAAGAGGCCATCGAGAGCCCCCCCCAGCAGAAAATGGCGAAACCCGCGGCAGTGCCCCCTCCCTCAAAGCACACACTCCCCCATGTCGAGGGCATTCAGTCTGGTAAGGTTTAGGAGGGGGGTGCTCGCTCGTTCCCACCCCCATTCCTGTCCGGCCAGACTGCGTGCCTGGGATGAGGGCTTGGTATGGATCTGGGGGGGAACCCCACGCCGTTTTTGGCGTGGGTTTAACCCCTCACGTTCCAGACCAAGCCGAAGAGCCTACTGTACCCCTGGAGGGGGACCCGCACCGGTTTCAAGTTTGAAATTTGGCGTGGAGTTCCCCTTCAGTGTCAGCGCAGGCTGAAAACCGTTTGGAGATTCCCGTGCACCGCGTCATGCATAGGAATTTCAGCTACGTCGCATAGAATTTACTAAGAATTTCTCGGCGTACTAATGTGGCGCACGGGAAGCCCCGAAGTTTCCCTCTGCGCATGCCCAGTATGCAAATGAACCTTCAGGCGCACTTTGCAAGCGCACGGGGATCGGTTCTCAAAAGTGAGGCCGCGTACACACGACCCAGAAACTCGACGGGCCAAACACATCGTTCCGCCCGTCGAGTTTCCCGTTCTGCTCGTCGAGCAGCTCGATGAGCTTGCTTTGCGTACACACGTTCAAAGTCCAAATCTCGTCGATCTCACGTTCACCACGTGTGACGGCACTATAAAGGGGACGTACGTTTGGTTTGGTGCCACCCTTGGGCTCCTTTTGCTAATCTCGTGTTTACGCGTGTTAGTAAAAGTTTGGTGAGTGACGATTCGCGCTTCTCAGTTTTTCGTGCTTTTCAGATCGATCTCTGCCGTTCAGTTTGTACTTGTGGGTTCGTATCTTGGCTATCGGGGCGTGCGGTCAGGTCGTATTGTTTTACATTGCGGTCCTGTCCGCCCGTTTTTGATTTTCAGGTCGTTCTTCATAGGTCTTGCTGTTCTTCAGTGCGGTCTGTTTAGTGCAATTCTGTTTAGACGTTCGTTTCTAACCTTGTAGCCATGTTGCAGGCATCTCGTCATCGGCGAGCTCGTGCTGTGCGTGCCATGTCTATAGGTCTATTGCTTTTAGACCTAGATGACGAGTCCATGAACAGGGTAAGGAGGCGTTCATGGACCAAGAATTGGTTGCTCCGTAGGAACCAATTCTCACATATGCCTTTGCTGCGGGAGCTTCAGGAAAATAATCCTGAAGATTACAGGAATTTCCTGAGGATGTCGGATCCCGTTTTCCAGCACCTGTTGGCCTTGGTGTCCCCCTATATTACCAGGCAGGACAGTGTTATGCGGGAGGCTATTGGTGCTGAGCAGAGGCTAGTTGCCACCCTACGTTATCTGGCAACTGGGAGAAGCCTTCAGGACTTAAAGTTCTCTACGGGCATCTCCCCCCAGGCTCTGGGCCTTATTATTCCTGATACCTGCTCTGCTATCATCCAGGTTCTGCAGGAGGAATATATGAGGGTAAGTTTTCTCCTTTACTATCTCATTTTATGGGCCAGATTCACGTATTCCAGAGCATCTTTGCTCTGGAGTAACGCTTCTGATTTGCGTTGCGCTGCCGAAATTTTAGGAGCAAGTGCTGTCATTCACGAAGCACTTGCTCCTAAAGTTGCGGCAGCGCATCACAAATGAGCCGGCAGAATTCAAATGTAGCGGGTACGGGGCGTGTAGTATGCTAACTACGCGCGATCCCGCCGCCAACGTACTGCGCATGCGTCGAGTGTCAAAACATCCCCGTGCGCATGCTCCAAAATCTGTGAATGAACGTCAATGACGTCACATTCCCATTCATGACCGTTTTACGCAAGCGACGTTTTTTTTTTTTTTCCCGACGCGATGACGACGCCTATACCTAACATAGGATACTCCAACCCCATGTAGGTATATCTATGCGCCGCGTATCCCGTCCGGAAACGTCGTATCGTCATTGCGTCGCGCCGGATTTCGATCGTGAATTGCCGATTTCCGCTCATTAACATATTTTTTGAGCGTAAATCGGCGGGAACGCCCCCGGCGCCATTTTTAAGTTGAAGTAACGATGCGATGGCGAAACTCAGTTACGCTGCTCGCATCAGAACTTCAACCCGGCGTTTCTTGTTTTCTGGTTACAGAAAACAGAAACGCCGGCTCAAAGCCACAGTTAGGCTGGCGGATCACTCGATCCGCCAGCGTAACCTTTCCTGAATCTGGCCCTATGTATATAATGTATGCTAATGTATTGCACTTATCTCCTCCTTCCATAATTACCGTTTGGAATATGCTGTGAATGTCCCCTTTGCCCCCATGCATGCTGTAAAGTTTAATGATGCCCCTTTTTCGGCCTACATGCCTATTTCCCTTCACTTACCTCCCAGCATCCTATCCTGGGCACAAACACACCTAGCCTAGTCACTTCCCAATGTATTGTATTATATCCATTGTAATGTTTGCCCCCCCTCCCCTCCAAAATGTGTTTTAAAAGTCTATGTACACTTTTTTTTTTGTGTACTCCCAAACTCATCTAGCCCTCCCCTCCAATGTGTTTTAAAAGTCTATGTACACTTTTTTTTTATTTTTTTGTGTGTACTCCCAAACTCATCTAGCCCTCCCCTCCAAAATGTGTTTTAAAAGTCTATGTACACTTTTTTTTTTTTTTTGTGTGTGTACTCCCAAACTCATCTAGCCCTCCCCTCCAAAATGTGTTTTAAAAGTCTATGTACACTATTTTTTTTTTTTTGTACTCCCAAACTCATCTAGCCCTCCCCTCCAATGTGTTTTAAAAGTTTATGTACACTTTTTTTTTTTTTTTTTTTTTTTGTGTACTCCCAAACTCATCTAGCCCTCCCCTCCAAAATGTGTTTTAAAAGTCTATGTACACTTTTTTTTTTTCTTTTTGTGTGTACTCCCAAACTCATCTAGCCCTCCCCTCCAATGTGTTTTAAAAGTCTACGTACACTTTTTTTTTTTTGTGTACTCCCAAACTCATCTAGCCCTCCCCTCCAAAATGTGTTTTAAAAGTCTATGTACACTTTTTTTTTGTACTCCCAAACTCATCTAGGCCCACACAAAACTTGGGCACTGGCACATCAGAGGGGGTGTTTACTGTGAGAATTGACTAAATCTATTTATGTATAATATGCTAGTTCAAAGAAATGTTTTAATGCTTATAATGTCTTTGTATAATCAGCTTGCAATGTTTCGGGGATAATTTTTTTTTGTTCATTTTTTTTCTTCCACAGCTTCCGTCCACGCCACAGGAGTGGCAGTCTGTGGCCATGGACTTTCAGAGGCGGTGGAACTTCCCCAACTGCGGGGGAGCCATCGACGGGAAGCACGTCCGCATCGTGCCTCCACCCCGTTCAGGATCCCAGTTCTACAATTACAAGGGGTTCAATAGTATTGTGCTGATGGCGGTGGTGTCAGCGCAGTACGAATTCCTTTTTGTGGATGTCGGGATGAATGGACGGATTTCGGATGGGGGAGCCTTCAAGCAGACCGAGTTTGCGCTTCGCCTTCAAGAGGAGGATCTGTCATTGCCACCGGATGACCAGAATCTTGAAGGGCTGCCATTTGTTTTCTTGGCTGATGAGGCGTTTGCATTGGGACCCCATCTTATGAGGCCATTCCCTCAGCGGACCCTCACCCCAGAGAGGAGGGTCTTTAACTACCGGCTGGCCAGAGCCCGGAGAGTGGTGGAGAACACCTTCGGAATAATGGCCAGCCGGTTCCGCCTTTTCTTGACCTCTCTCCACATGGCAGAGTACAAGTGGAACTATATTATTTTTGCTTGTTGCATACTTCACAATTTTTTGAGAAGACAATCGACAACATATCTTGCCCCGGTTGGACCCGAGGCTGTACTTTTTGAAACAGAGCAAACATTGCCAGGTCTTGAAGCTGCCCATCAAGGACTGCCCCCCCAGAGTGCCCGTGAAGTGAGGGACAAATACGTTCAATACTTTATGGGTAGGGGGGCCATACCATCACAACCAAATGTGTTTTAATTTCTGTTTCCAAAAATGTAAAATCTTTATCAAAACATTTTTATGTCTCGCTTGTGTTTTTCAATGTTTCATATTTTTTCTTATTCTTCTACATGTAGTGTCAAGTGTATTTTCCTTAACTAATTTCCTAGGTGACATCCTAAAAAATCACATGTACAGTTATTGGTATTTTAAGCAAAACCACACACACTTTTTTTTAGATATCAAAATCTCTTTTTTATTTTTTCAACAATTATATTTTTAACAAACAGAATGAGGTAATAATTGTTAGATTTTTTTTAAAAATATTTTTTCTTTTTGATTTAAAAAAATAGAAAAACATTTATTTTTTTGGTCTTTTTGATTAAAACATATTTTTTTTTTTTTTTTTGGTCTTTTTGATTCAAACATATATTTTTATTTTTTTTGGTCTTTTTGATTAAAACATATTTTTTTTTTTTTTTGGTCTTTTGGATTAAAACATATAATTATTTTTTATTTTTAAACAAACATTACAAAAGTAAAACCCTCCCCAGAACATCAATTATATTTTTTAATTTGGTTTCCACTTCTTTGGTCTTTTTCCGTATCTCCTGGTTCATATCCTCAATGTCATCCCTGCAGGACTGGACCTGGGCAATTAGGAGATGAGCACTGTAGCTATCCAAGCCGCCACCAGCTCCTGAAATGTGTGACCAAATCAGGTATTAAAATTTAGCAGGCCTACATCTAGATTAGCTGAAGCTGTGTTAATATGTTACTTTACCGGATGTAGTGGCATCATCATCCCGCGGGGGTGGGGCTTGGGTGCTGCCTTGCTGCTCCTGTGTAGAAGTTTCATTCCGCCCTACGAGAATAAAGAAAATGGAAAGATGAAGAGGCCTGAAAGAGGAATCTGTTTTGATTTAGACCATTTGTGGGACGATTGATGTTTTGAACAGCCCCCTCTGGGCAGAACACAGGATTCTAGGCATTCCCAAACATTATTACATTTCTTGTACCTTTGTTATAGTTTCAAACATGTAGGCAAACCAAGTATACACTGGATCACCTCACCTCTGTGTGAACCCATAAATGGATTATTCTTGTGGCCAAAAATTCTGCAAATGAGTTCACATGTATCACCAACTGCTGAGCAGACTCTCCTTTTACTGTATATTGTCTTATTTTACAGTAAGAGAAGTTCTTTAATAATACATCAACATTAATAACACAATTGATCTCACTTTAAACTAAAAAAGTGCCCAACAATTGGTCAGAAAAGTCGTCGTTCTTTTGGAACGGCGACTCCTATGACCAAATATCATGCTCACAAACAGGGCAGGACTTAGGGTGGTGGGGGCCCCTGGGCTTGAGTGTTGAAGGGGTCCCCTGGACGGAGGGGGGAATCATAGTTGTTGAGCGGGGAGGGGTGCGCAATTCAAGTTGTTGAACGGGAGGGGGGGGGGGGTCTTTTTAAGTTGTTGAGCGGAGGGGGGGAGTGCCTCTCATCTGTGCCGACAGCCAGGGCCACAGACTGTCATTAGCCCGGCTGTTGGCTTTCTTCCCTTCAGCAGCCACAGTCCTCCACACACCGCTCCGGTTCCTCCTGCTTCCGTGCTGCCTCCTATTGCAGTGCAGGAAAACTAACCCTTTCCCGGGACTGCGTGAAGAAGCGGAAAGTCCCACAGAATCCATGCGTCTTGGGAGGTATGCGCAGGGCCGCCTTCAGGAATTTTGGGGCCCCTTACACAGCTTAAGGCAAGGGCCCTCTGGAGCAGAGAATTGGGGGGGGGAGGGGGTTGCTGCCGCCTGAAATTGAGAAGCAAGGGGGGCCTTTAACAACAAAAAAAAAATTATAAAAAAATGTAAAATATATATATATATATATATATATATATATATAAAAGGGGGCTAGCCATCCGGGGCCCTGGGGATCGCTGTACCCTTTAATAATAATAATAAATAAATATAAATATATATATATATATATATATAAATATATATATATATATATTATATATAGAGATATAAAAATATTATTTTAATGTTAAAAAAAATCTAAAAAGTTGGGTTGCTGTCCGGGGGCCTCCGGGCCCCTGGGGACCTCCAGACCCCTAAAAAAAAACAAAAAAAAAAAAAACATTTATTTAAAAATACATAAAAAAGGGGGGCCCTGGGGAACCTCCGGGCCTTTTCTTAAATAAAAAAAATATATAAACAAAAATACAAAAGAAATATTTAGCTTTAAAAAAAATGGGGGGGGGGTTGCCACATGGGTCCCTGGGGACCTCTGAGCCCTTTAATGATAATCAAAAAAAATATATATATATATATAAAAAATAAATAAAAAAAAAGGGTGGTGGGGTTGCCATCCGGGGGCCCAGGAGACCTCTGGGCCCTTTAATAATAAGAATAATATTAATAATAATAATAAATATATATATATATATGTATATATATCTATATATAGATATAGATATAGATATATATATATATATATATATATATATATATATAGAAAAATATATCTAAATAAATATATTAAAAAAAAAAAATCTTTTTTGTTTTTAAGAAAAACGTAGGAAAAAAGTAGGGGTTGCTGTCCGGGGCTCTGGGGACCTCCGGACCCATAAAAAAAAAAAAAATGGTAAGTCCAGCCCTGTAAAACTTGTTCAATATTTGATCGTAGGAGTCGACGTTCCGAAAGAATAGACGATTTTTCCGACCAATTCTTTGTCCCAAAAAAATTGAATACAACCTGCAAGAAAATGCACATGGCGCAAAAAAAAAAAAATTAAATTGACTTACTTTTTAGAACTCTCCTGATCTTGCTCATGGTCTCTGGCTCCCGCAGTTTTAGATCCGACCACCTCTTTCGGATCTGCTCCTTGCTCCTTCGCACCCCAAATTTTTGATAGAGCCTCCTCACCACCTTCTCCATTATTTCCGCCTTTACTTTATTCGGGTGCTTGTAAGGTCCACGCCTGCCATCATAGTCCTCCTTTTGAAATATGAAGACCAGCTCCACCATCTCCTCGAAGGTCATATTGGTTGCCTTAAAGCTTCGCCTTCTCCTTGAGCTCTCTCCCGCCCGGCCTGCTTGTTGTGCGTCCATTTTTTTTGGCTCCCCGATAAATAAAATGAAGGATAAGGGGCGGGGAAAGGAGTACACTGAACGTCAGGGGTGGGGAAACGTGCGGAACGTCACACATGCGCGCGAATAAAGGGATACCACGTGAGTGAAAGGGGCGGTCCCAGTTTGTGGAAGACGGCGGAGAGAACGCTCGGGTTCAACGACGGTATGTAACTACTTTTTCAAGTTTATTAGTGATGGTAGAAGTTGTTGAGCTATCTATCATATGATAACCTAGGAGAAATAATGAAAGAGGGTCGGGGAAAGGACGACACAGAACGTCAGGGGTGGGGAGACGTGCGTTGCGTCGCACATCCGCGTCTATAATGGGATACCACGTGAATTGAAAGTGGCGTTCCCAGTTTGTTGAAGACGGGGGAGAGAACGCTCGGGTTCAACGACGGTATGTAACTACTTTTTCAAGTTTATTAGTGATGGTAGAAGTTGTTGAGCTATCTATCATATGATAACCTAGGAGAAATAATGAAAGAGGGTCGGGGAAAGGACGACACAGAACGTCAGGGGTGGGGAGACGTGCGTTGCGTCGCACATCCGCGTCTATAACGGGATACCACGTGAATTGAAAGTGGCGTTCCCAGTTTGTTGAAGACGGCGGAGAGAACGCTCGGGTTCAACGACGGTATGTAACTACGTTTATTAGTGATGGGATGAGTTGGTGGGGCTACTTAAATATGATAACCTAGGAGAAAGTTACAATAAACATTTTCTGAAATGGCCATCTATAGTGCTGTCGTACATAACCGCGTTTAGATACAGCATTTTGCTCAAAGTATGGTGTTGGGGGCAAGGTAGTTTTTCACAGATGTATTTGTAAAATATGTGGTTTAATACTTGTTGAAAATGGTCGCTTTTAAAAGTCTTGCCCAAACTAGATCGTTTCTAACGTTTCATACACAAATGAGTGAAGGGATCTAGGCCTCATTACACACAACTGGTCACCTGTTTCCTATGAACTTGACCAACACATGATATGCAAATTCCTCCTTGTCGTTTGCACGACGGAAGGGGCGGGGAAACATCGAATTCATAATCATGGGCGGAAGACGTGTGCGGAGTGTATGTAATGCTCGAACACACGCGTCGTACGTCCGATCGGGGTGCGGAAGGAAGACGATTGAACGACAGGCGTGTAGGTAGGCTTTGAACTTGGGACAGCAGAGCAGGGCCGGCATCAGGGGGGTAGAGGCAGTACACCTGTAAGGGTCCCGGGGGTCCCCAGGGCCCCATATGGCAACCACCCTTTACAAAAATAATAAAACAAAAAAAATAATATATATATATATATATATGTATATTTCTCTCTCTTTTTCTTTCTGTGGCAGCCCCCCCTTCTCAATTTCATTCGGCAGCACCCCCCCCCCCCCGGTTCTCTGCTCCAGGGGGCCCATGCCTGAAGCTGTGTAAGGGGCCCCAAAAATCATGATGGCGGCCCTGCAGCAGAGGCCTATTCAGGAAAGTCAGACATTTAAGGGCTAGATGTTGATAAAGAGTACTCGAGTTTCAAGACTGTGGATTGACATTATAGTATTTTTCTTTTTTGTTTTTCTGGCAGAAATGAATAGATTCAATAAAAGGGATTTTCTAGAAGTCTTCATAGACAGATGGAGGGAGCAGACAGTGCTGTGGGCCACCAAAGACCCTAGGTCCCGAAACAAAGAACTGAGGACAGCAGCACTGGAGAGCCTTCTCCCACTTGTGCGCAGGCAGGTGGGGCATGATGTGACTGCTGAGCAGTTGGAGGTGAGAATTGGAACTTTGAGAGGCTCCTACAGTAGGGTGACCAGACATCCCCAATTTCAGGGGACAGTCCCCTGATTGAGGACACTGTCCCCGGACCAAGTCTGTCCCTGGTTTTGTCCCCAGATTGGATTTAATAGGGGGCAGGGGCAATTTCAAGGACAGTCAGTGCATAATTAAGATAAACAAATTAGAATTACACCGCCCCCGCTCCGCCGTGCCTACTAGCTTAGGGGGGTTGTTTTTTTTTCCCATTATCTGTGCCCCTTTCTGATGATCATGTGTTGGTCGGAGCCGAGGGAATATTTCTTCAGTTTCAGGTGCATGCCCATTCAGCTTCGCTCGCATGTTCTTCTGCCTTGGCTCAAATCCTGGCCAGCCACCTGCCTATCTCCTTGCCTTCCCTGGCGGAGTGATCTTTCTCCACTCCCCATCCAGTAGTATCCGGGGCCCGAAGAGTAAGACTTGAGAGGTTGTGAGGTGGGCATCGACGGGCAGAGAGTCGCTGATTGTTGCCATTACTAGTAAAAAAAAATATGTCCCCGGATTTCATTTTAAAAATCTGGTCACCTTATCCTACAGGAAGGAACGCAACACGGTGTTAAATTCTATGAGGTCTGGAGCTGGAGTAGGGCAGGTATATGTACCGAAGTTGTGGTACTACAACAGACTGTCCTTTCTGGATGACCACTTGGAAGTAAGGCCATCACTTTCCAGCCTTCCCCCCAAAAGACAGAGAGGAAGAGGAAGAGGGAGGTCCAGACTTCCCTCCAGGCAACCTGATGCTCCTCCAGTAGATGAGACCTCTCAGCAGCCTTCCATCCTGGAGGAAGAGCCAGATTTGGCTGTCTGGAGCCAGGTATAGTACTTTCAATGTGCAAATGTGTGTGTGTGGTTTAAATTTAGGAAAATAGATGTTTTGATGTTTAAAGGTGAAAAAAAAGGACTAGCTAAATGTGTTTTACATATCATTAGTCAGTAGTGGCCACTAATGTTGAGGTAAATATTTTTTTAATTTTTAAACTTTCTAAAAACATTTTTTAGGAAACATACAAAAACAAACAGAAGGACACAGAATACATATATACATTAACATACAAAAAAGGCCAAAAATGGTCTCAGTGTATTAAGTTAATCTACGTTGGTTATAGTATGGATAATATGGGTATTTCAATATCCTAAACTCATCTTCTACAGGATGGGCTCCCAAACTATATTTTCACCTATTGTACCTCTAGGACCTCAGGAGTACAGTCCCCGGGGGTAGATGGAAGAAGAATTGTGGAGAAGGGGAGGGGGGAGTGTGCGGGAGATAAAACACAAGTAGAGGAGAGGGTAGAGAGGGATGAGAAAGCAAGGAGAAAGAAGAGAGAGAAAAAAAGGGTGAAAAAATCCTATTAATAAGTGAATTAAAGTGTATATTTAAAGTTTATATTATGCTTAAATAATTATTTGTATATCATTTAATGCATGGGTCTTCAAACTATGGCCCTCCAGTTGTTCATGAACTACAATTCCCATCATGCCTTGTCATGTCTGTGAATGTCAGAGTTTTCCAATGCCTCATGGGATGTGTAGTTCCACAGCAGCTGGAGGGCCGTAGTTTGAGGATCCCTGATTTAATGTGTTGGATGGACTAATAAGCCCACCCACCATTATTTAGTGAGAGAGGGAAATTAAAAATAGAGGGAGAGGTAAAAGTAAAAAAAAAAAGTGGATATAGGTATACATTTCAAAATTAATGAAGTAAATTTAGAGTATTTTTTTATAAATTTATATTATATCTAAATATCTAAATGTATTATATTGCTGCATTAAGAAGAGAAGAGGTTAAAAATATACAAACTGCAGGGGTCAGAATGATTGGCTTATCAATTTCTTGACAAACAGTTTGCAACAGTCATGAGCTGAAAATTGTGTGTGGTTTTGGAACCCAAAAGTAAAACTGTCCCTTTTTTTAATACACAGGAGGATATCAGCCAGCAGGAGGTACAGGAAAGTACCAGGCAGGAGGAGGGCAGGGTGAGTGGCACAGAGGAGGTGGCAGGGGCAAGTTTACTGGAGGAGGTTGCAGGCCCAATTGGCTCGGAGGAGGTTGCAGGCCCAATTGGCTCGGAGGAGGTGGCAGGCCCAAGTTGCTCGGAGGAGGTGGCCGGGCCTAGTAGCAGTACTAGGTGTCAGGTGCCTCCAATACGCCTTCAACCCAGAAGGGCCGCAAGGGATATGAGGGTTCGCGAGGCCTCACTGGCCCTCATTCGCGAGGCACAGGCCAGCCTCCAGCAGCCTGCCACCTCTCAGGAGGGCTTTTTGACCTTTATTCTGGCCAAAATGGACCACATGAGTGAGGACCAGCGTCTCCTCTTTGAGGGACTCCTCGTCACCTTAGCCAATAAGGCGGTGAGGGGTCATCTCACTGAGGAGACGGTGCTCTGTTCACATCGCCATCGCCGAAGAACATCTCGCTCACAACCTCCTCCTCCTTCTTCTTCTTCTTCTTCTCCTGCCCCTACTGCTTCCCCTACTCATTCTTCTCCTGCCCCTACTGCTTCCCCTACTCATTCTTCTCCTGCCCCTACTGCTTCCCCTACTCATTCTTCTCCTGCCCCTACTGCTTCCCCTACTCATTCTTCTCTTGCCCCTACTGCTCCCCCTACTCATTCTTCTCTTGCCCCTACTGCTTCCCCTACTCATTCTTCTCCTGCCCCTACTGCTTCCCCTACTCATTCTTCTCTTGCCCCTACTGCTTCCCCTACTCATTCTTCTCTTGCCCCTACTGCTCCCCCTACTCATTCTTCTCCTGCCCCTACTGCTTCCCCTACTCATTCTTCTCTTGCCCCTACTGCTTCCCCTACTCATTCTTCTCTTGCCCCTACTGCTCCCCCTTCTCATTCTTCTCTTGCCCCTACTGCTCCCCCTACTCATTCTTCACCTTCTTCTTTTGCTTTTCCGTCTCCTCCCCCTCCTCCTTCTCGTTCTCCTCCTCCCCTTGATTCTATTTCTCCTGCTCCTTCTCCTCCTCCACCACGTTCTGCTACTCCTCCTCCTGGCATGAGTACTGCCTCCATGGCCCCGCCTCCAGCCAGGCAGAAGAGGAAGGCTGCTGCGAAGGCTGCAGAGAGGGTCAGAGAGCAGGCTGGAGGGAATCCATCAAGGAAGGCCTTGCGAAAAAGCAAAAGATGACTCCCTTCCTTCCAGGTGGTGTACCAGAGGACAGTCTGCTGTAGTACCACAACTTTGTGACATCTGCCTGCCCTGCTCCAGTTTCTGACCTCTGGGAGTCCAAGACCTTGACACGTTCCTTCCTGGATGAGCCTCTCAACTTCCAAATTTTGAATCCAACTGCTAAGCAGTCACATGACGCCCCACCTGTCTGTGCACAAATGGCAGCAAGCTATCCAGTGCTGCCTTTTTTTTTTTTTTGGTTGTAATCCTTAACCAAAATAAATGGTGATTTTTGAGTTTACAGTTCATACTTGTCTATGTGTTTTTACTCCAAAAAATAATGTAGCTTGTGAGAAGGCAGGTTATGTTTTTAAATCATTTTAAAGGTGTAATTAGAAAGGGACAGATGTGGAGCTGTGGTGGCTCAACGTGATTGGCACTGCGCTGACAAGCCATTCACCTCTGCAGCCAAGGGTTCGGATCCCGGTCTCGGCTACATGTGAATTGAGTTTGGTGGTCTCAGCCCGGCTCCCGGTGGGTGTGCTATGCAAGGTACGCCTGTGCTTAGTACGCCCACCCCCCCCCCCCACAAAAACCACCACACTTGCACGCACACGAAATTGGTTTAAAACACACGCACTTTGGCCATGCGGTCTCCTAAAATAAAGAGAGGCGAAGGACCTACGGGGCTGGCTGGGTGGGCTAGGCCCCCTCACTCCCTCATAGGGGGAGTCCCTCTGCCCCATTGGGGTCCCGTTGGGCCCCAGTTGGGCTCCCAAGAGGAGCAGGTAGGGCGGGGTGAGTGGGAGGCCCCCCTTCACACCCGCCATTGCCACCAGGGGCATGGAGAAGGATGGCGATTGCCTCCGGGGGGAGGGTCTGCCTACTCCCAACTCCTGCAGTCCAGCTCCTCTCTCTCGAGTTCACGCACAAAAATACACTTTAAAAAAAAAAAGAAAGAAAAAAAGAAAGGGACAGATGAGATAAGACCAAACAATAATGTTTCAGTGGGGGGTAACTTGACACTCAAATACAACTAGATCACAGGTGTCAAACTGGCGGCCCTCCAGCTGTTACAGAACTACACTACATTGCAAGACTGACAATTACAAGCAGGGCCACCATCAGGGGGGTACAGGCATTACACCTGTAAGGGGCCCGGGGGTCCCCAGGGGCCCAGATGGGAACCACCCTAAAAAGAAAAAAAAAAGATTTTTTTTTTTTTTTTTTTTTTTAGGGGTCCGAAGGTCCCCAGGGGCCCGGAGGCCACCAAGGGCCCCAGATGACAAGCCCTTTTTTTTAATAAAAAATATATATTTTTTATAAAAAAAATATATTTTTTTAATATATTTTTTTATTAAAGGGCCAATTTTTTTTATTTTTTTTTAGAGGTCCGGAGGTCCACAGGGACCTGGAGATCCCCAGGGCCCCAGATGACAACCCACCTTTTTTTCTAAAAAAAAATATATTTTTTTATTTCTTTCATTTATTTCTCTCTATATATATATATATATATATATATATATATATATATATATATATATATATATATATATATATATATATATTTATATATATATATATTTATATATATATATATATATATATATTTTATATATATATATATATATATATATATATATATATATATTTATTTATTTATTTATTTATTTATTATTATTAAAGGGCCCAGAGGTTCCCAGGGCCCCCGGTTGACAATCCTTTTTTATATATTTTTTAAACTTTTTTATATTATTTTATTTCTTTTTTTTTTATATATAGATGTATTTTTATTAAAGGGCTCAGAGGTCCCCAGGGCCCCATGTGTCAAACCCCCTTTTTTTTTTTATTGTATTTATAATTTTTGTTTATATCATTTTTTTTCTATTTTTATTTTTTATTAAAGGACCCAGAGGTACCCAGGGCCCTGGAAGGCAACCCCTTGTTTTTTTTTCAATTTTTCTATATATATATATAAATGTTTATTTCTTTTTTTATATATATATTTTTTTATTTCTTTCTTTTTTTTTATTTAAAGGGCCCAGGGTTTTCTTTTTTCGGGCCCAGAGGTCCCGAATGGAAAGCCCCTTTTTTTTTGTAATTTCCTTTTATAACAAAAAAAATAATGTCCCCGGGGCCCCAGTTGGCAACCACCCTTTTTAAAAAAAAAAATATATATATATATTATATATTTATATTTTCTCCCATGCCTGAAGCTGTGTAAGGGGCCCCAAAATTCCTGATGGCGGCCCTGATTACAAGCATGACTCCTGCACGCAGAGGCATGATGGGACTTGTAGTTCTGCAACAGCTGGAGGGCCACCAGTTTGACACCCCTGATGATTAGAAATTTAAAAAAAAAAGGTAAAAATGAAGATCATGATTTGAAATACAGGACAAAAAAAAAATGAGATCTCATTTTTATTTTTTTGGTCCTGTATTTCAAATCCTGGGATCTTCATTTTTAATTTTTTTTTTTCTTTTCTAATCATCTAGTTGTTTCACAAACTATGTCAGAAGAACTCTGTGGGAATATCAGCAGCAAATTTAAAAAACACTGGTCCAGTTTTGTGCCATTGTAATTTTTTTTAAAGAACGCTGCAATTAAACGATGCAATAATGTTGGCAGCGTGACGAATGTGCTATCTCCATTCCAAACGCTACTTTTACCAAGGATGTGCTCCAGTCTCCTACTTTTATCTGAGCATGCGCGGGTTTTCTTAGCATACACACGATCGAGCTTCTCGTCGGGAAAACAGCCCGTCGATAACCTTGTCGAGCCAAATTCGACTTCCGTCCAGAAAATAGAGACCCTGCTCTCTATTTTGGCTCGACGAGCTGCCCGACGGTTTGCTCGACGAAAGTGTACACACGACCGGTTTTCTCGGCAGAATACGTCTCCCAGCGAGCTTCTCGCTGGATTCTGCCGAGAAACTCGGTCGTGTGTACGCCGCCTTACTTTCACTTTCGATTCGGCCTGCCACACACATTCAAACACATGTCACTACACTTCCCCTCCATCACCCCCCTCCCTCGCCTAATTAACTCCCGCCCGAATCCCCGATATTTATATTACTAAATGCCGTATGCCAGGTCTGTACTGGCGTGCCAAGCGCCCTCTTCTGGGCGCATTAGGCATTTTAGTAAATGGAGAAATACACTGCTCTGGCAGCGTATCTCTTTTGTAAATGTCAAAAACACTTTTACTCCTGCTTGTGCACCATGAGTCATGGCGCACAGACTTGGTAAATCAGCCCAACAGTGGGCCAGATTCTCATACATCGGCGCATGTTTATGCAGGCGTAGCGCATATCAGATGCACTACACCGGCATAACTTCGAGAGCCAAGCACCATATTCTCAGTGCAATTGCGCCCCTCGATGCGCCTGCGTTATGTAAATTGTTTGGCGTAAGCCGACGCAATTCAAACTAGGAGGGAGGTGGGCGTGATCCATTTAAATGAACCGTGACCCCATGCAAATGAGCGTTTGTACGGACGGAGCATGCGCAGTGACGCGACCGTCTGGACCGCCCCTCTGCAAATGTGCACAACTATGCACAGTGTGACACCTGAGCAATGCCGGCCCACTCTACCTACGCAATGTGTATAAATGCGGCCGGACATGCGCCCGTCATTCGCAAAATTACACCATTTTATTTCCGGTGGTGTAGGTAATTTTGCGGCTTGTGTAGTGCCATGTCTGCTCCGAGGAGAGAAAGACGGAAAAAAAACATCTCCCCCGACGAGAGGGCCATCATTATCTCCGCCATGGAGCAGTACGATGCTCGCCTCCATGGCCCACAGAGTGGCACCACACGTAAGGCTAAAAAGGAGGAGATACTCCAGCGCATCACCGCTCAGGTAAATTCCCTGTCACATGAGGTGAGGAGACCCCAAGACATCTCAAAGAAGATGCATGACCTGCGGCGCCTGGTCAGAGGCAAGCTAGGTGTGATCAGCAGGCATGCAAGGGGCACTGGAGGGGGACCACCCTGTGCAATCTGCCTCACTGCAGACGAGAAAGTGGTTGCCCGCTGCCTACAGAGGGAGCAGGTGGAGGGACTTCCAGGCTATGACTCCGTGGCTCTGGGCTTGAGGACAGGTAAGTGTGTTTTATCTACTATCTGGTGTGTAGCATGTGTGTGGGGGGGGGGGGTGGAAGGGAACATGTGTCAAGTGTGTGGGTCCACCAACATGTGAATGTTTTGTGTCACCCACAGATGTGCAGGAGGGAGCTGGGCCATCTGCTGCTGGTGTCCGACCCATGGCATCTCCGGAACATCCTGTGCCTCATTCTGACCTCCTGGGAAGCCTGGTAGTATTGGTGGAGGGGAGTGCCCAGTCCGCAACTGTGCCTCTATATGGAGGAGCCAAGTGTGTTGGCAGGACCATCACACTCATCCACCCCCCTCATCTCCAGCCCCTCAGTGTCTGCCCCCGTCATGTCCAGTCCCCCCTGGTCCATCCCCGTCATCACCAGCCCCTCAAGATCCTCCCCCTATGGAAGGTCCCCAGCCACTCCACGGCCCAGGAAGGCGACCAGGAAGACGAGGGGCGTCCCTGAATTCCTTCCGGAACACCTGTCAAGGGAGCAGGACCGGCAGACCCGCCATATGGGTGAAGTCGTGGTGGAGATGAGGCGGGTGGCAGACAGCCTGGGCTCCTCAGGCCCCTTAAGTGACACTCTGCAGGATGTCTCTGCCAACACGTCTGCATCAGTTACCTGCCTGGGGGAGCTCCAGTCCTCAACGGCGGAACTTGTGGGCGAGGTGAAGGCCCTGAGAGTGGCTGTACAGGCCCAGACAGTTTCTATGGAGTCGGTCCTCACCCGCATAGCTGTGGCTTTGGAGGGCAGCCAGGCAGCCAGGGAGAGACCAGGGGATGCTCCTCCACCTGATACCCCACCCCCCCCACCCGAGGCACCCCCCCCCGACAACTAAGGGCCAGGAGCCTGGGCACCAGGCGGAGCCCACACCAGAGCAAGTGATTGCCTTTTTGATATATTTTTTTGTTTTTTCATATGCTCTGGTGAAGAGTTTTTTTTTCATATGCTCTGGTGAAGAGTTTTTTTTTTTTTTGATACTGCACACGGTGCAGTGTGAATGGTGTGTGAATGTGGGGGTGGCACTCCTGGCAATAAGGGGTGTCACCCTCGGCCGTTGGGGAGAAGTTATCCCCACGGCTGTGTGAATGATGTGTGAATGGACAGCGACACCATTGGGGCCTTGACGCAAGAGTTGCTGCTCCCAAGTCCTGCATGCCAGACTTGGGCTAATCCAATGTGATGTGGATGTGGTTGTGTGTGATCTAGGGACCACAGTGGTGTGCATGCGTGCATTGTCTGTGTGACATGATGAATGTGTGTGTTTAACGGTCAAAGATTCGTAACACGGGGACCCTCCTGACTGCTCTTCCATCAGCAGACTGGGTCTCCTCTGGCAGCGGGGGGCAGTGTGGTTCGGGGGTCAGGTCATCACGTAGGTCAATCTGCAGGCCTTTTCTCACGGCTAAGTTGTGCAGAATGCAACATCCACCGATGATCTGACACTCGAAGTTTGGGGAATACAACAGGGCCCCCCCAGACTTATCCAGGCATCGGAAACGGGACTTCAGGAGCCCGAATGTGCGCTCCACGACTGCACGAGTTTTGATATGTGATATTTGATATGTGCTTCATTGTATCTTCTCTCTCCTCTGGTTTGCGGATTCCGGAATGGAGTCATGAGATGGGGCCCAAGTACATATGCCGCGTCACCTGGAAGGAAAAAGACAGGAGGATGTTAGTAGTGCATGTGCCCCTTGTGATGTGTGCATCATGGGGGGGGACAGTCATGCCTGCCACCCATGTCACTCACCAACCAACCAGCTGTCCCCATACATGTTCAGTTCAAATTCTGCTGGGATGGGGCTTTGACGGTATATGTAGTTGTCGTGGCTGGATCTGGGGTGTTTGGCACGGACGTGCCATATGAGTCCTTGGGCATCGACTATCACCTGTACGTTGATGGAGTGCCAATGCTTCCGATTGTGGTATATGTGCTCTGTCTCACGGGGGGGCTGTAGTGCCACATGGGTGCAATCAATGGCCCCCACTGTGCGTGGGAATCCGTCAATTTTCATTGCCTTATGCCGCAGACGCTCAGTGGTGGGTCTGATGATGTGGTGGGACATGCGTCTGAGGATTGCAGGGACAACCTGGTGCACACATCTGCTCATGCTGGTTTGTGACATCCCAGCCACAACTCCACTTGTACACTGGAATGAACCACTGGGGAGGAAATGCAGTGTTGCCAGGACCTTGCCCAGTGGCTGCAGTGCATGTGAGCGTTGTGTCCTGCTGGTGAGGTCATCCTGCAGGGCTGTGGTTATTTCCAGGATGGCAGCAGGGCTGAATTTGAAGATGCGATACACCTCCTCATCACCCATGCCAAAGAGGCTAATGCATGTTCGGTATATCCTCTCCCGTGCTCTCCTCATTCTACGCCCCTCTAAAGCCACTAGTAGTGCTATGACCATGCCTGCCCCTGGCATATTAGCATACGGATGTGTTGTCCTGCAAGTGTGTTTGCTCAGCTCGTCCGTAACGGTGCTGCTGTATTAGCTCTCCTGCTGACTTCCACATGTCTGGGGCAAAGTTACCCTTGCTTTATGAGGGGTAAATTAATGCGGAACACGCGTAATAAACGCGGCCCATATAGCCGGCGTCTGGCGCACGTACATTCGGGAATCCCCGTATCTCCCTCATTTGCATATTTGCATACAAAATCAATGAGAACGGCAGACGTGACGCGCGTAAATATGCGCCTACGTAACGCAGACTTAGAACAGTTATGACGGTCAGACGAATCCTAATTTCAGGCGTATCTGGTTCTGTGGCTGCGGCCCATGGATACGATGGCGCGTATTAGCACATACGCCGCGCATCTCCATATACGCCACCGCAACTTGTTTGAGAATCTGGCCCAGTGTCTTTTCAGATAGATAGATAGATAGAGAGAGTAGGAAGGCTAGTAGTCAGTATAGTTGATTTTACAGTGTGTAGAGAATATATATACATCCTTAGGAGTTGTACATATATTTATACACTGTATAGCTTAGCTAGATCTGCTAGATTTTGTTAGGCAGGAGATTGTGCTGTGCTATACGTTTGCTGTGTTTTTTTCCCATAAAGACAGGCGATCATACTGCACGTTGCACGTTTGCTGTGTCTTTGCCCATAAAGACAGGCGATCATACTGCATGTTGCACGTTTGCGGTGTTTTTTGCCCATAAAGACAAGCGATCATACTGCACGTTTCACGTTTGCGGTGTGTTTGGTCATAAAGACAGGCGATCATACTGCACGTTTGACGTTTGCGGTGTTTTTTGCCCATAAAGACAGGCGATCATACTGCACGTTTCACGTTTGCGGTGTTTGGCCATAAACACAGTAGATCATACTGCACGTTGCACGTTTGCGGTGTTTTTTGCCCATAAAGACAGGCGATCATACTGCATGTTGCACGTTTGCGGTGTTTTTTGCCCTTAAAGACAGGCGATCATACTGCACGTTGCACATTTGCGGTGTTTTTTGCCCATAAAGACAGGCGATCATACTGCACGTTTCACGTTTGCAGTGTGTTTGGCCATAAAGACAGGCGATCATACTGCACGTTTCACCTTTGCGGTGTTTTTTGCCCATAAAGACAGGCGATCATACTGCACGTTTCACGTTTGCGGTGTGTTTGGCCATAAACACAGTAGATCATACTGCACGTTGTACGTTTGCTGTGTTTGTTGCCCATAAAGACAGGCGATCATACTGCACGTTTCATGCTTGCAGTGTTTTTTGCCCATAAACACAGTAGATCATACTGCACGTTTCACGTTTGCGGTGTTTTTTGCCCAAAAAGACAGACGATCATACTGTACGTTGCACGTTTGCGGTGTTTTTTGCCCATAAAGACAGGCGATCATACTGCACGTTTCACGTTTTCGGTGTGTTTGGCCATAAACACAGTAGATCATACTGCACGTTGCACGTTTGCTGTGTTTGTTTGCCCATAAAGACAGGCGATCATATTGCACGATTCACGTTTGCGGTGTGTTTGGCCATAAAGACAGGCGATCATACTGCACATTTGACATTTGCGGTGTGTTTGGCCATCAACACAGTAGATCATACTGCACGTTGCACGTTTACTGTGTTTGTTGCCCATAAACACAGGCGATCATACTGCACTTTCACGTTTGCGGTGTGTTTGGCCATAAACACAGTAGATCATACTGCACGTTGCACGTTTGCTGTGTTTGTTGCCCAAAAAAAGACAGGCGATCATACTACACGTTTCATGCTTGCAGTGTTTTTTGCCCATAAAGACAGGCGATCATATTGCACGTTTCATGCTTGCAGTGTTTTTTGCCCATAAAGACAGGCGATCATACTGCATGTTTCACGTTTGTGGTGTGTTTGGCCATAAAGACAGGCGATCATACTGCACGTTTCATGCTTGCGGTGTTTTTTGCCCATAAGGACAGGCGATCATACTGCACATTGCACGTTTGCGGTGTTTTTTGCCCATAAACACAGTAGATCATACTGCACGTTTCACGTTTGCGGTGTTTTTTGCCCAAAAAGACAGACGATCATACTGTACGTTGCACGTTTGCGGTGTTTTTTGCCCATAAAGACAGGCGATCATACTGCACGTTTCACGTTTTCGGTGTGTTTGGCCATAAACACAGTAGATCATACTGCACGTTGCACGTTTGCTGTGTTTGTTTGCCCATAAAGACAGGCGATCATATTGCACGATTCACGTTTGCGGTGTGTTTGGCCATAAAGACAGGCGATCATACTGCACATTTGACATTTGCGGTGTGTTTGGCCATCAACACAGTAGATCATACTGCACGTTGCACGTTTACTGTGTTTGTTGCCCATAAACACAGGCGATCATACTGCACTTTCACGTTTGCGGTGTGTTTGGCCATAAACACAGTAGATCATACTGCACGTTGCACGTTTGCTGTGTTTGTTGCCCAAAAAAAGACAGGCGATCATACTACACGTTTCATGCTTGCAGTGTTTTTTGCCCATAAAGACAGGCGATCATATTGCACGTTTCATGCTTGCAGTGTTTTTTGCCCATAAAGACAGGCGATCATACTGCATGTTTCACGTTTGTGGTGTGTTTGGCCATAAAGACAGGCGATCATACTGCACGTTTCATGCTTGCGGTGTTTTTTGCCCATAAGGACAGGCGATCATACTGCACATTGCACGTTTGCGGTGTTTTTTGCCCATAAAGACAGGCGATCATACTGCACGTTGCACGTTTGCGGTGTTTTTTGCCCTTAAAGACAGGCGATCATACTGCATGTTGCACGTTTGCGGTGTTTTTTGCCCATAAAGACAGGCGATCATACTGCACGTTTCACGTTTGCGGTGTGTTTGGCCATAAAGACAGGCGATCATACTGCACGTTTCACGTTTGCAGTGTTTTTTGCCCATAAAGACAGGCGATCATACTGCACGTTTCACGTTTGTGGTGTGTTTGGCCATAAACACAGTAGATCATACTGCACGTTGCACGTTTGCAGTGTTTTTTGCCCATAAAGACAGGCGATCATACTGTACGTTGCACGTTTGCAGTGTTTTTTGCCCATAAAGACAGGCGATCATACTGCACGTTGCACGTTTGCGGTGTTTTTTGCCCATAAAGACAGGCGATCATACTGCACGTTTCACGCTTGCGGTGTCTTTTGCCCATAAAGACAAGCGATCATACTGCACGTTTCACGTTTGCGGTGTGTTTGGTCATAAAGACAGGCGATCATACTGCACGTTTCACGTTTGCGGTGTGTTTGGCCATAAACACAGTAGATCATACTGCATGTTGCACGTTTGCTGTGTTTGTTGCCCATAAAGACAGGCGATCATACTGCACGTTTCATACTTGCAGTGTTTTTTGCCCATAAAGACAGGCGATCATACTGCATGTTTCACGTTTGTGGTGTGTTTGGCCATAAACACAGTAGATCATACTGCACGTTGCACGTTTGCTGTGTTTGTTGCCCATAAAGACAGGCTATCATACTGCACGTTTCATGCTTGCAGTGTTTTTTGCCCATAAAGACAGGCGATCATACTGCATGTTTCACGTTTGTGGTGTGTTTGGCCATAAAGACAGGCGATCATACTGCACGTTTCATGCTTGCGGTGTTTTTTGCCCATAAGGACAGGCGATCATACTGCACATTGCACGTTTGCTGTGTTTTTTGCCCATAAAGACAGGCGATCATACTGCACGTTGCACGTTTGCAGTGTTTTTTGCCCTTAAAGACAGGCGATCATACTGCACGTTTCACGTTTGCGGTGTGTTTGGCCATAAAGACAGGCGATCATACTGCACGTTTCACGTTTGCAGTGTTTTTTGCCCATAAAGACAGGCGATCATACTGCACGTTTCACGTTTGTGGTGTGTTTGGCCATAAACACAGTAGATCATACTGCACGTTGCACGTTTGCAGTGTTTTTTGCCCATAAAGACAGGCGATCATACTGTACGTTGCACGTTTGCAGTGTTTTTTGCCCATAAAGACAGGCGATCATACTGCACGTTGCACGTTTGCGGTGTTTTTTGCCCATAAAGACAGGCGATCATACTGCATGTTTCACGTTTGTGGTGTGTTTGGCCATAAAGACAGGCGATCATACTGCACGTTTCATGCTTGCGGTGTTTTTTGCCCATAAGGACAGGCGATCATACTGCACATTGCACGTTTGCGGTGTTTTTTGCCCATAAAGACAGGCGATCATACTGCACGTTGCACGTTTGCGGTGTTTTTTGCCCTTAAAGACAGGCGATCATACTGCATGTTGCACGTTTGCGGTGTTTTTTGCCCATAAAGACAGGCGATCATACTGCACGTTTCACGTTTGCGGTGTGTTTGGCCATAAAGACAGGCGATCATACTGCACGTTTCACGTTTGCAGTGTTTTTTGCCCATAAAGACAGGCGATCATACTGCACGTTTCACGTTTGTGGTGTGTTTGGCCATAAACACAGTAGATCATACTGCACGTTGCACGTTTGCAGTGTTTTTTGCCCATAAAGACAGGCGATCATACTGTACGTTGCACGTTTGCAGTGTTTTTTGCCCATAAAGACAGGCGATCATACTGCACGTTGCACGTTTGCGGTGTTTTTTGCCCATAAAGACAGGCGATCATACTGCACGTTTCACGCTTGCGGTGTCTTTTGCCCATAAAGACAAGCGATCATACTGCACGTTTCACGTTTGCGGTGTGTTTGGTCATAAAGACAGGCGATCATACTGCACGTTTCACGTTTGCGGTGTGTTTGGCCATAAACACAGTAGATCATACTGCATGTTGCACGTTTGCTGTGTTTGTTGCCCATAAAGACAGGCGATCATACTGCACGTTTCATACTTGCAGTGTTTTTTTGCCCATAAAGACAGGCGATCATACTGCATGTTTCACGTTTGTGGTGTGTTTGGCCATAAACACAGTAGATCATACTGCACGTTGCACGTTTGCTGTGTTTGTTGCCCATAAAGACAGGCTATCATACTGCACGTTTCATGCTTGCAGTGTTTTTTGCCCATAAAGACAGGCGATCATACTGCATGTTTCACGTTTGTGGTGTGTTTGGCCATAAAGACAGGCGATCATACTGCACGTTTCATGCTTGCGGTGTTTTTTGCCCATAAGGACAGGCGATCATACTGCACATTGCACGTTTGCTGTGTTTTTTGCCCATAAAGACAGGCGATCATACTGCACGTTGCACGTTTGCAGTGTTTTTTGCCCTTAAAGACAGGCGATCATACTGCACGTTTCACGTTTGCGGTGTGTTTGGCCATAAAGACAGGCGATCATACTGCACGTTTCACGTTTGCAGTGTTTTTTGCCCATAAAGACAGGCGATCATACTGCACGTTTCACGTTTGTGGTGTGTTTGGCCATAAACACAGTAGATCATACTGCACGTTGCACGTTTGCAGTGTTTTTTGCCCATAAAGACAGGCGATCATACTGTACGTTGCACGTTTGCAGTGTTTTTTGCCCATAAAGACAGGCGATCATACTGCACGTTGCACGTTTGCGGTGTTTTTTGCCCATAAAGACAGGCGATCATACTGCACGTTTCACGCTTGCGGTGTCTTTTGCCCATAAAGACAAGCGATCATACTGCACGTTTCACGTTTGCGGTGTGTTTGGTCATAAAGACATGCGATCATACTGCACGTTTCACGTTTGCGGTGTGTTTGGCCATAAACACAGTAGATCATACTGCATGTTGCACGTTTGCTGTGTTTGTTGCCCATAAAGACAGGCGATCATACTGCACGTTTCATACTTGCAGTGTTTTTTGCCCATAAAGACAGGCGATCATACTGCATGTTTCACGTTTGTGGTGTGTTTGGCCATAAACACAGTAGATCATACTGCACGTTGCACGTTTGCTGTGTTTGTTGCCCATAAAGACAGGCTATCATACTGCACGTTTCATGCTTGCAGTGTTTTTTGCCCATAAGGACAGGCGATCATACTGCACATTGCACGTTTGCAGTGTTTTTTGCCCATAAAGACAGGCGATCATACTGCACGTTGCACGTTTGCAGTGTTTTTTGCCCTTAAAGACAGGCGATCATACTGCACGTTGCACGTTTGCAGTGTTTTTTGCCCATAAAGACAGGCGATCATACTGCACGTTTCACGTTTGCGATGTGTTTGGCCATACAGACAGGCGATCATACTGCACGTTTCACGTTTGCAGTGTTTTTTGCCCATAAAGACAGGCGATCATACTGCACGTTTCACGTTTGCGGTGTGTGTGGCCATAAACACAGTAGATCATACTGCACGTTGCACGTTTGCTGTGCTTGTTGCCCATAAAGACAGGCGATCATACTGTACGTGGACCGTTTGCGGTGTTTTTTGCCCATAAAGACAGGCGATCATACTGCACATTGCACGTTTGCGGTGTTTTTTGCCCATAAAGACAGGCGATTATACTGCACGTTTCACGCTTGCGGTGTCTTTTGCCCATAAAGACAAGCGATCATACTGCACGTTTCACGTATGCTGTGTGTTTGGTCAAAAAGACAGGCGATCATACTGCACGTTTGACGTTTGCGGTGTTTTTTGCCCATAAAGACAGGCGATCATACTGCACGTTTCACGTTTGCGGTGTGTTTGGCCATAAACACAGTAGATCATACTGCACGTTGCACATTTGCTGTGTTTGTTGCCCATAAAGACAGGCGATCATACTGCATATTTCACGTTTGCAGTGTTTTTTGCCCATAAAGACAGGCGATCATACTGCACGTTTCACGTTTGCGGTGTGTTTGGCCATAAACACAGTAGATCATACTGCACGTTGCACATTTGCTGTGTTTGTTGCCCATAAAGACAGGCGATCATACTGCAAGTTGCACGTTTGCGGTGTTTTTTGCCCATAAAGACAGGCGATCATACTGCACGTTTCACGCTTGCGGTGTTTTTTGCCCATAAAGACAGGCGATCATACTGCACGTTTCACGTTTGCGGTGTGTTTGCCCATAAAGACAGGCGATCATACTGCACGTTTCACGCTTGCGGTGTTTTTTGCCCATAAAGACAGGCGATCATACTGCACGTTTCACGTTTGCGGTGTTTTTTGCCCATAAAGACAGGCGATCATACTGCACGTTTCATGCTTGCAGTGTTTTTTGCCCATAAAGACAGGCGATCATACTGCATGTTTCACATTTGTGGTGTGTTTGGCCATAAACACAGTAGATCATACTGCACGTTGCACGTTTGCTGTGTTTGTTGCCCATAAAGACAGGCTATCATACTGCACGTTTCATGCTTGCGGTGTTTTTTGCCCATAAGGACAGGCGATCATACTGCACATTGCACGTTTGCGGTGTTTTTTGCCCATAAAGACAGGCGATCATACTGCACGTTGCACGTTTGCAGTGTTTTTTGCCCTTAAAGACAGGCGATCATACTGCACGTTGCACGTTTGCAGTGTTTTTTGCCCATAAAGACAGGCGATCATACTGCACGTTTCACGTTTGCGATGTGTTTGGCCATAAAGAATGGCGATCATACTGCACGTTTCACGTTTGCAGTGTTTTTTGCCCATAAAGACAGGCGATCATACTGCACGTTTCACGTTCGCGGTGTGTGTGGCCATAAACACAGTATATCATACTGCACGTTGCACGTTTGCTGTGTTTGTTGCCCATAAAGACAGGCGATCATACTGCACGTTTCATGCTTGCAGTGTTTTTTGCCCATAAAGACAGGCGATCATACTGCACGTTTCACGTTTGTGGTGTGTTTGGGCATAAACATAGTAGATCATACTGCACGTTGCACGTTTGCTGTGTTTGTTGCCCATAAAGACAGGCGATCATACTGCACGTTTCACGTTTGCGGTGTTTTTTGCCCGTAAAGACAGGCGATCATACTGTACGTTGCACGTTTGCGGTGTTTTTTGCCCATAAAGACAGGCGATCATACTGCACGTTTCACGTTTGCGGTGTGTTTGGCCATAAACACAGTAGATCATACTGCACGTTGTACGTTTGCTGTGTTTGTTGCCCATAAAGACGGGCGATCATACTGCACGTTTCATGCTTGCAGTGTTTTTTGCCCATAAACACAGTAGATCATACTGCACGTTTCACGTTTGCGGTGTTTTTTGCCCAAAAAGACAGACGATCATACTGTACGTTGCACGTTTGCGGTGTTTTTTGCCCATAAAGACAGGCGATCATACTGCACGTTTCACTCTTGCAGTGTTTTTTGCCCATAAAGACAAGCGATCATACTGCACGTTTCACGTTTGCGGTGTGTTTGGTCATAAAGACAGGTGATCATACTGCACGTTTCACGTTTGCGGTGTGTTTGGCCATAAACACAGTAGATCATACTGCACGTTGCACGTTTGCTGTGTTTGTTGCCCATAAAGACAGGCTATCATACTGCACGTTTCATGCTTGCGGTGTTTTTTGCCCATAAGGACAGGCGATCATACTGCACATTGCACGTTTGCGGTGTTTTTTGCCCATAAAGACAGGCGATCATACTGCACGTTGCACGTTTGCAGTGTTTTTTGCCCTTAAAGACAGGCGATCATACTGCACGTTTCACGTTTTCGGTGTGTTTGGCCATAAACACAGTAGATCATACTGCACGTTGCACGTTTGCTGTGTTTGTTGCCCATAAAGACAGGCGATCATATTGCACGTTTCACGTTTGCGGTGTGTTTGGCCATAAAGACAGGCGATCATACTGCACATTTGACATTTGCGGTGTGTTTGGCCATAAACACAGTAGATCATACTGCACGTTGCACGTTTACTGTGTTTGTTGCCCATAAACACAGGCGATCATACTGCACTTTCACGTTTGCGGTGTGTTTGGCCATAAACACAGTAGATCATACTGCACGTTGCACGTTTGCTGTGTTTGTTGCCCAAAAAAAGACAGGCGATCATACTGCACGTTTCATGCTTGCAGTGTTTTTTGCCCATAAAGACAGGCGATCATACTGCATGTTTCACGTTTGTGGTGTGTTTGGCCATAAACACAGTAGATCATACTTCACGTTGCACGTTTGCTGTGTTTGTTGCCCATAAAGACAGGCTATCATACTGCACGTTTCATGCTTGCGGTGTTTTTTGCCCATAAGGACAGGCGATCATACTGCACATTGCACGTTTGCGGTGTTTTTTGCCCATAAAGACAGGCGATCATACTGCACGTTGCACGTTTGCGGTGTTTTTTGCCCTTAAAGACAGGTGATCATACTGCACGTTGCACGTTTGCGGTGTTTTTTGCCCATAAAGACAGGCGATCATACTGCACGTTTCACGTTTGCGGTGTGTTTGGCCATAAAGACAGGCGATCATACTGCACGTTTCACGTTTGCAGTGTTTTTTGCCCATAAAGACAGGCGATCATACTGCACGTTTCACGTTTGCGGTGTGTGTGGCCATAAACACAGTAGATCATACTGCATGTTGCACGTTTGCTGTGTTTGTTGCCCATAAAGACAGGCGATCATACTGCACGTTTCATGCTTGCAGTGTTTTTTGACCATAAAGACAGGCGATCATACTGCACGTTTCACGTTTGCAGTGTTTTTTGCCAATAAAGACAGGCGATCATACTGTACGTTGCACGTTTGCAGTGTTTTTTGCCCATAAAGACAGGCGATCATACTGCACGTTGCACGTTTGCGGTGTTTTTTGCCCATAAAGACAGGTGATCATACTGCACGTTTCACGCTTGCGGTGTCTTTTGCCCATAAAGACAAGCGATCATACTGCACGTTTCACGTTTGCGGTGTGTTTGGCCATAAACACAGTAGATCATACTGCATGTTGCACGTTTGCTGTGTTTGTTGCCCATAAAGACAGGCGATCATACTGCACGTTTCATGCTTGCAGTGTTTTTTGCCCATAAAGACAGGCGATCATACTGCATGTTTCACGTTTGTGGTGTGTTTGGCCATAAACACAGTAGATCATACTGCACGTTGCACGTTTGCTGTGTTTGTTGCCCATAAAGACAGGCTATCATACTGCACGTTTCATGCTTGCAGTGTTTTTTGCCCATAAGGACAGGCGATCATACTGCACATTGCACGTTTGCAGTGTTTTTTGCCCATAAAGACAGGCGATCATACTGCACGTTGCACGTTTGCGATGTGTTTGGCCATACAGACAGGCGATCATACTGCACGTTTCACGTTTGCAGTGTTTTTTGCCCATAAAGACAGGGGATCATACTGCACGTTTCACGTTTGCGGTGTGTGTGGCCATAAACACAGTAGATCATACTGCACGTTGCACGTTTGCTGTGTTTGTTGCCCATAAAGACAGGTGATCATACTGCACGTTTCATGCTTGCAGTGTTTTTTGCCCATAAAGACAGGCGATCATACTGCACGTTTCACGTTTGTGGTGTGTTTGGCCATAAACACAGTAGATCATACTGCACGTTGCACGTTTGCTGTGTTTGTTGCCCATAAAGACAGGCGATCATACTGTACGTTGACCGTTTGCGGTGTTTTTTGCCCATAAAGACAGGTGATCATACTGCACATTGCACGTTTGCGGTGTTTTTTGCCCATAAAGACAGGCGATCATACTGCACGTTTCACGCTTGCGGTGTCTTTTGCCCATAAAGACAAGCGATCATACTGCACGTTTCACGTTTGCTGTGTGTTTGGTCAAAAAGACAGGCGATCATACTGCACGTTTGACGTTTGCGGTGTTTTTTGCCCATAAAGACAGGCGATCATACTGCACGTTTCACGTTTGCGGTGTGTTTGGCCATAAACACAGTAGATCATACTGCACGTTGCACATTTGCTGTGTTTGTTGCCCATAAAGACAGGCGATCATACTGCATATTTCACGTTTGCAGTGTTTTTTGCCCATAAAGACAGGCGATCATACTGCACGTTTCACGTTTGCGGTGTGTTTGGCCATAAACACAGTAGATCATACTGCACGTTGCACATTTGCTGTGTTTGTTGCCCATAAAGACAGGCGATCATACTGCATATTTCACGTTTGCAGTGTTTTTTTGCCCATAAAGACAGGCGATCATACTGCAAGTTGCACGTTTGCGGTGTTTTTTGCCCATAAAGACAGGCGATCATACTGCACGTTTCACGCTTGCGGTGTTTTTTGCCCATAAAGACAGGCGTTCATACTGCACGTTTCACGTTTGCGGTGTGTTTGGCCATAAAGACAGGCGATCATACTGCACGTTTCACGTTTGCGGTGTTTTTTGCCCATAAAGACAGGCGATCATACTGCACGTTTCATGCTTGCAGTGTTTTTTGCCCATAAAGACAGGCGATCATACTGCATGTTTCACATTTGTGGTGTGTTTGGCCATAAACACAGTAGATCATACTGCACGTTGCACGTTTGCTGTGTTTGTTGCCCATAAAGACAGGCTATCATACTGCACGTTTCATGCTTGCGGTGTTTTTTGCCCATAAGGACAGGCGATCATACTGCACATTGCACGTTTGCGGTGTTTTTTGCCCATAAAGACAGGCGATCATACTGCACGTTGCACGTTTGCAGTGTTTTTTGCCCTTAAAGACAGGCGATCATACTGCACGTTGCACGTTTGCAGTGTTTTTTTGCCCATAAAGACAGGCGATCATACTGCACGTTTCACGTTTGCGATGTGTTTGGCCATAAAGAATGGCGATCATACTGCACGTTTCACGTTTGCAGTGTTTTTTGCCCATAAAGACAGGCGATCATACTGCACGTTTCACGTTCGCGGTGTGTGTGGCCATAAACACAGTATATCATACTGCACGTTGCACGTTTGCTGTGTTTGTTGCCCATAAAGACAGGCGATCATACTGCACGTTTCATGCTTGCAGTGTTTTTTGCCCATAAAGACAGGCGATCATACTGCACGTTTCACGTTTGTGGTGTGTTTGGCCATAAACATAGTAGATCATACTGCACGTTGCACGTTTGCTGTGTTTGTTGCCCATAAAGACAGGCGATCATACTGCACGTTTCACGTTTGCGGTGTGTTTTGCCCGTAAAGACAGGCGATCATACTGTACGTTGCACGTTTGCGGTGTTTTTTGCCCATAAAGACAGGCGATCATACTGCACGTTGCACGTTTGCAGTGTTTTTTGCCCTTAAAGACAGGCGATCATACTGCACGTTTCACGCTTGCGGTGTCTTTTGCCCATAAAGACAAGCGATCATACTGCACGTTTCACGTTTGCGGTGTGTTTGGTCAAAAAGACAGGCGATCATACTGCACGTTTCACGTTTCTGTGTTTTTTGCCCATAAAGACAGGCGATCATACTGCACGTTTCACGTTTGCGGTGTGTTTGGCCATAAACACAGTAGATCATACTGCACGTTGCACATTTGCTGTGTTTGTTGCCCATAAAGACAGGCGATCATACTGCATATTTCACATTTGCGGTGTTTTTTGCCCATAAAGACAGGCGATCATACTGCAAGTTGCACGTTTGCGGTGTTTTTTGCCCATAAAGACAGGCGATCATACTGCACGTTTCACGCTTGCGGTGTTTTTTGCCCATAAAGACAGGCGATCATACTGCATGTTTCACGTTTGCGGTGTGTTTGGCCATTAAGACAGGCGATCATACTGCACATTTCACATTTGCGGTGTGTTTGGCCATAAACACAGTAGATCATACTGCACGTTGCACGTTTGCTGTGTTTGTTGCCCAAAAAAAGACAGGCGATCATACTGCACGTTTCATGCTTGCAGTGTTTTTTGCCCATAAAGACAGGCGATCATACTGCATGTTTCACGTTTGTGGTGTGTTTGGCCATAAACACAGTAGATCATACTTCACTTTGCACGTTTGCTGTGTTTGTTGCCCATAAAGACAGGCTATCATACTGCACGTTTCATGCTTGCGGTGTTTTTTGCCCATAAGGACAGGCGATCATACTGCACATTGCACGTTTGCGGTGTTTTTTGCCCATAAAGACAGGCGATAATACTGCACGTTGCACGTTTGCGGTGTTTTTTGCCCTTAAAGACAGGCGATCATACTGCACGTTGCACGTTTGCGGTGTTTTTTGCCCATAAAGACAGGCGATCATACTGCACGTTTGACGTTTGCGGTGTGTTTGGCCATAAAGACCGGCGATCATACTGCACGTTTCACGTTTGCAGTGTTTTTTGCCCATAAAGACAGGCGATCATACTGCACGTTTCACGTTTGCGGTGTGTGTGGCCATAAACACAGTAGATCATACTGCATGTTACGCGTTTGCTGTGTTTGTTGCCCATAAAGACAGGCGATCATACTGCATGTTTCATGCTTGCAGTGTTTTTTGCTCATAAAGACAGGCGATCATACTGCACGTTTCACGTTTGTGGTGTGTTTGGCCATAAACACAGTAGATCATACTGCACATTGCACGTTTGCTGTGTTTGTTGCCCATAAAGACAGGCGATCATACTGCACGTTTCACGTTTGCTGTGTTTTTTGCCCATAAAGACAGGCGATCATACTGTACGTTGCACGTTTGCGGTGTTTTTTGCCCATAAAGACAGGCGATCATACTGCACGTTGCACGTTTGCGGTGTTTTTTGCCCATAAAGACAGGCGATCATACTGCACGTTTCACGCTTGCGGTGTATTTTGCCCATAAAGACAAGCGATCATACTGCACGTTTCACGTTTGCGGTGTGTTTGGCCATAAAGACAGGCGATCATACTGCACGTTTCATGCTTGCAGTGTTTTTTGCCCATAAAGACAGGCGATCATACTGCATGTTTCACGTTTGTGGTGTGTTTGGCCATAAACACAGTAGATCATACTGCACGTTGCACGTTTGCTGTGTTTGTTGCCCATAAAGACAGGCTATCATACTGCACGTTTCATGCTTGCGGTGTTTTTTGCCCATAAGGACAGGCGATCATACTGCACATTGCACGTTTGCGGTGTTTTTTGCCCATAAAGACAGGCGATCATACTGCACGTTGCACATTTGCAGTGTTTTTTGCCCTTAAAGACAGGCGATCATACTGCACGTTGCACGTTTGCAGCTTTTTTTGCCCATAAAGACAGGCGATCATACTGCACGTTTCACGTTTGCAATGTGTTTGGCCATAAAGACAGGCGATCATACTGCACGTTTCACGTTTGCAGTGTTTTTTGCCCATAAAGACAGGCGATCATACTGCACGTTTCACGTTTGCGGTGTGGGTGGCCATAAACACAGTAGATCATACTGCACGTTGCACGTTTGCTGTGTTTGTTGCCCATAAAGACAGGCGATCATACTGCACATTGCAAGTTTGCGGTGTTTTTTGCCCATAAAGACAGGCGATCATACTGCACGTTTCACGCTTGCGGTGTCTTTTGCCCATAAAGACAAGCGATCATACTGCACGTTTGACGTTTGCTGTGTGTTTGGTCAAAAAGACAGGCGATCATACTGCACGTTTGACGTTTGCGGTGTTTTTTGCCCATAAAGACAGGCGATCATACTGCACGTTTCACGTTTGCGGTGTGTTTGGCCATAAACACAGTAGATCATACTGCACGTTGCACATTTGCTGTGTTTGTTGCCCATAAAGACAGGCGATCATACTGCATATTTCACGTTTGCGGTGTTTTTTGCCCATAAAGACAGGCGATCATACTGCACGTTTCACGTTTGCGGTGTGTTTGGCCATAAACACAGTAGATCATACTGCACGTTGCACATTTGCTGTGTTTGTTGCCCATAAAGACAGGCGATCATACTGCATATTTCACGTTTGCGGTGTTTTTTTGCCCATAAAGACAGGCGATCATACTGCAAGTTGCACGTTTGCGGTGTTTTTTGCCCATAAAGACAGGCGATCATACTGCACGTTTCACGCTTGCGGTGTTTTTTGCCCATAAAGACAGGCGATCATACTGCACGTTTCACGTTTGCGGTGTGTTTGGCCATAAATACAGGTGATCATACTGCACGTTTCACGTTTGCGGTGTTTTTTGCCCATAAAGACAGGCGATCATACTGCACGTTTCACGCTTGCGGTGTTTTTTGCCCATAAAGACAGGCGATCATACTGCACGTTTCACGTTTGCGGTGTGTTTGGCCATAAAGACAGGCGATCATACTGCACGTTTCACGTTTGCGGTGTTTTTTGCCCATAAAGACAGGCGATCATACTGCACGTTTCACGTTTTCGGTGTGTTTGGCCATAAACACAGTAGATCATACTGCACGTTGCACGTTTGCTGTGTTTGTTGCCCATAAAGACAGGCGATCATACTGCACGTTTCACGCTTGCAGTGTTTTTTGCCCATAAAGACAGGCGATCATATTGCACGTTTCACGTTTGCGGTGTGTTTGGCCATAAAGACAGGCGATCATACTACACATTTCACATTTGCGGTGTGTTTGGCCATAAACACAGTAGATCATACTGCACGTTTCACGTTTGCAGTGTTTTTTGCCCATAAAGACAGGCGATCATACTGCACTTTTCACGTTTGTGGTGTGTGTGGCCATAAACACAGTAGATCATACTGCACGTTGCACGTTTGCTGTGTTTGTTGCCCATAAAGACAGGCGATCATACTGCACGTTTCATGCTTGCAGTGTTTTTTGCCCATAAAGACAAGGCGATCATACTGCACGTTTCACGTTTGTGGTGTGTTTGGCCATAAACACAGTAGATCATACTGCACGTTGCACGTTTGCTGTGTTTGTTGCCCATAAAGACAGGCGATCATACTGCACGTTTCACGTTTGCAGTGTTTTTTGCCCATAAAGACAGGCGATCATACTGTACGTTGCACGTTTGCGGTGTTTTTTGCCCATAAAGACAGGCGATCATACTGCACGTTTGCGGTGTTTTTTGCCCATAAAGACAAGCGATCATACTGCACGTTTCACGTTTGCGGTGTGTTTGGTCATAAAGACAGGCGATCATACTGCACGTTTGACGTTTGCGGTGTTTTTTGCCCATAAAGACAGGCGATCATACTGCACGTTTCACGTTTTCGGTGTGTTTGGCCATAAACACAGTAGATCATACTGCACGTTGCACGTTTGCTGTGTTTGTTGCCCATAAAGACAGGCGATCATACTGCACGTTTCACGCTTGCAGTGTTTTTTGCCCATAAAGACAGGAGATCATATTGCACGTTTCACGTTTGCGGTGTGTTTGGCCATAAAGACAGGCGATCATACTGCACATTTCACGTTTGCGGTGTGTTTGGCCATAAACACAGTAGATCATACTGCACGTTGCACGTTTGCTGTGTTTGTTGCCCATAAACACAGGCGATCATACTGCACGTTTCACGTTTGCGGTGTGTTTGGCCATAAACACAGTAGATCATACTGCACGTTACACGTTTGCTGTGTTTGTTGCCCATAAAGACAGGCGATCATACTGCACCTTACACGTTTGCTGTGTTTGTTGCCCATAAAGACAGGCGATCATACTGCACGTTTGCGTTGTTTTTGCTCAGTCGATCTTACTATAAGTTTGCTGTGTTTTTGCCACTAAACTCAGTTGATCTTAATATACGTTGGCTGTTTATTTCTGATTTTGTCCTGTGCAGGCTATTAAAATGTCTGGAAGGACAACAAAGAAAGGCAGAGCGTCACAAGGGCAAGCAGGCTCTGCATCTAGAGGCAACGCTGGTGGTGGACGCGGTGCATCCTCTTCAGCACATGGCCACTCGTCCTTATTTTTGGGAGCTGGCCGTGTTGAGCCTCAACATGCAGACCAAAGAGTAGATTGGATGACCAAGCCGTCATCATCCTCCTCATCCTCTCTCACACAGACTGATCATAGTTTGTCTGGCAAAGCAGCTGCCAAGGCTTCCTCTTCCCTCTGTACCATGACATCACACAATCCTTCACTAGTCCCACCGTGTCCTCCTGAGGAGTCCACTGAACTGTTTCAACACAGTGTTGGGTACATGCTGAATGAAGATGCGCAGCATTTTGAAGGCTCCGATGATGGAACACAGATAGAGGAAGGCATTGATGTGAGTCCAGGGAGAGGGGGTGGCCGAGAGGGACAGCAATCTGGCAGTGATGTTCCCCCAGCTGGAGCATACTGCCAGGTTGTTGACAGTGATGAGGAAGGAGGGGGGTGATGAGGTCACTGACTCTACCTGGGTGCCTGATAGGAAAGAGGAGGAGGAAGAGGAGTAGGAGGAGTAGGACGAGGCACAGGCACATCTCCAAAGAGGCAGGATGCCCTCCAGGGGTCAGCATAAGGGCACACCAACTGCATTACAGCGCACATCTACGGCGCTTGTGCATGGCGCTGCTGTGTCTGACCGGTACAGCAAAAGTTTGTTGGTGTGGGCCTTTTTTGAAACATGTCCACAAGATCGTACCTTTGCTATTTGCAACATATGTCGCAAGCGTATCTCGTGTGGCCAAAACATCAACCGCCTGGGTACCACATGCTTGTCCAGACATATGTCGACCTGCCATGCAGCTCGTTGGCAAGCACACCAGAAAGACCCACACCAAAGACAAATGCGTACCCCCCTTGCCCTTCTGGGACCTCCAACCCCAATAGACCCCCAGTCCTCTCTGAAGCCTGCAGTGAAGGTGTAGAAATAGGTGTGTCACAAGCTAGTAGTAGCGGGCAATCTACTGATAGTACCAGGCAAATTTCCCTGCCCCAGCTGCTGCAGCGCCGGAAGAAGTACAATCCCAGCCATCCACATGCCCAGCAGTTGAATGCTAGCTTAGCGAAATTGCTAGCACTTCAACTGCTACCTTTTCAGTTGGTAGATTCTGCCCCCTTCCGTGAGGTTGTGCAATGGGCAGTACCTCAGTGGCAAGTACCAAAACGCCACTTTTTAACCTGCTGGTAATCCTCTGTCCATATGGTGGTGGTTCACTGGATCATACTAAGCACTTGGGTGTTGTTTATCTTCAAGCACTTTCTTGGACTTTAATACATTGTATTCATAAGGACTTTTTTGTTGTTTATGTTTTTTATTGGCGCAGTTTTTCTCTTTTTATATGTTATTGTGGTATACACGCTTACTGCTGCCTTTGCTATTTTGATATCAATATCATATTTATTTTTGGTTAGCGCAATTTTCTTTTCCTATTTAACGTCTTGCTGAGGCTTCAGTGAGTCACAGAAGGAGCGGTGGAAAAATTAATTAAAAAAAAAAAAAAAAAAAAACATAATCATGCGAAGAAGTAAAAAGAAAATCAGAAATGATTCACAAATGATGCAAATCCGCTAGTCGAGACGATCGAAGCCTCAAATATGAGCGGGTCTCACACGCAAGGTATGAGCTGATGTGGAAAAAAAAAAAGAAGGAGCGGTGGAGAAGGTGGCCGTCTGACCGATGCCTTTAGACAGTTTTTTAGTCCGCAGCCCCAAGGTCTGACTGGTTCCAGCAACCATCGCCAGCGTCTGGTTTACATGGTCCAGGAATACCTAGGGGCAAGATCCGACTTGGACACCTTCCCCACCGAAAATCCTCTGACTTACTGGGTCTTGAGGATGGATCACTGGCACAGTACGCAATTGAGCTACTGGCTTGCCCTGCATCCAGTGTTCTTTCAGAACGCACATTCAGTGCTGCTGGAGGCTTTGTGACCGATCACAGGGTGCGCCTCTCCACCGACTCTGTTGATCGACTGACCTTCATCAAAATGAATCAGGCTTGGATCAACACCAGCTACCAAGCACCTGATGCTGATGTTACTGAATAATATTTTTTTGTTGAAATGTCGGATCCCTTTTAGACTGCGTATGCTGATGCTGAGTGACTGTCCTCTTATACTGCTGATGGAATATCCTTCTCCTCCTCACTTTTCTTGCTGATAGCTAGTAAGAAATGTTGTGTTTCTGGGCTCCGCCACCAGTGCCTGAGGCACAATTTTTCAGCCCCTGTTTAACAGGGGCGCCTAATAACAATTTTTGTTGCAATACTTTGCACGTGGCTCCTTGTTGCGCTCCAATTGCATTTATTGAGAGGGGTTGCAAGTGTTGTGTTGTGCCCAAGGCCCAATTTTTCTGCCCCTGTTTAACAGGGGCGCCTAATAAAAAATGTTGATGCAATACTTTGCACGTGGCTCCTTATTGCGCTCCAATTGGAGTTATTGGGAGGGGTTGCAGTGTTGTGTTGTGCCCAAGTCACAATTTTTCTGCCCCTGTTTAACAGGGGCGCCTAATAACAATTTTTGATGCAATACTTTGCACGTGGCTCTTTGTTGTGCTCCAATTGGAGTTATTGGGAGGGGTTGCAAGTGTTGTGCCCAAGGCACAATTTTTCAGCCCCTGTTTAACAGGGGCGCCTAATTACAATTTTTGATGCAATACTTTGCACGTGGATCCTTGTTGCGCTCCAATTACAGTATGTTTGAGGGGTGCCCTTTTTTCTAAAAAATTTCTTTCACAAAACAATAATGGCCCCCCACCACCGCTAAAATATTCGACATATTGTTGCCACACAGCACGTGCGCAAGCAGTATTAATTACTTTTTTTTTTATAGTCCTCTCATGTTGTGCAGGGACATTTCTAAACACGTGCCACTACTATAGACACCCAGCAGGTGTGATATTTAAAGGATTTTTTTTTTCACTTTAAGCATCATTAAAATGGCTGCTCCGGAAAAAAACTGCCTTTTTAAAAAAAAAAAAATTCCATTGATACATGTTCCCTGGGGCAAGACCCGGGTTCTGAATGAAGTTTTCCAACATTAAATTATCGTTTTTGAATTCGAACGTTCGAGTCCCATAGACTTCAATGGGGTTCTAAATGTTTGCGCGAACCCGCAGTCTGTTCGAACGTACTGGTGTGGGTATGTTCAGCTCATCCCTAGCAATGAACAGAGCGCCGTTCTATCTGTCTCCACTCCAATATCACACTGCAAAGTATATAATTTTATAATGTGGGCTGGGTCTAGAGCAGGCGTCCCCAACCACCAGGCTGTGGGCCAATAACGGGCCATGGTCTCTCTGCAGCCGGGCTGCAGGCAGCATGAGAATACAAGGCAGGAGGGTTTACAAATGAGAGAGCCAGGTGTACCGGAGAGGCAGGCGGGCGGGCGGGCGGGCAGGCAGATGAGGTAAGGGTGCTGGCAAACAGAGATGGCATCATTGTCTCTCCGCCCGCTCTGCATCACCTCTACTCCGTCCTCACAGTGCTGGCCTCTTCAATATCAGAGCTGCTGTGAAGAGCAGAGATGACATCATCTCTCTCAGCCCGGGGGGACCCCATAAGAGGAGGATCATGGCTTCTCTGTGCAAAACCCTTGCACAGAGGAGGTAAGTACTGTATAACATGTTTGTTATTTAAAAAAAACAAAGCTTTACAATCACTTTAATTTTTTATCTCACACAGCACAGCCCCACCCACCCAAAGGCTGGACATCAAGAGATTCATCTCTGCCTCTCCCTGCTGAAACAACAGTTGACTGGCTACTAGAATAAAGCAGCATTCCTTGAAAGGCGACCAAGTTAGAACTGAAACCAATTTTTCATTACTTCCTGAGAATTTCCTGCACTGTTTACTTATGATAGAAAATATAAATCACCAAAATAGCTGTAAGCACCCTTAAGATTATTATGTACAGTATATCTGACTCTGCATGAATGATTTTTGATACTCAATAGTCCTGGGCTTCTTCTTTAACATACTGTGGATTTCCAGACATTTATGTGAGGAATTGGGGATACTGACAATTCCAAGCCAAGCTTTCAAAAAATGCAGTGTAGCCTGCGCTTACTGTGTGCAATTAGTATTTTTCTGGCATTGTGATGCAGACAGAGTGAGAGGAACAGATGCTGAATCCTCATTGTGTTCCATGTAACCTAGAGACAGCCTGCTGGCCTTGCCTCCCTCCCTATAATCTCATTCCCAATCAACCCCAAGCCTCACACCTTCAAGGATCCCCCTCCACATTCAAACATACACCCTTTCTCAATGAAATATGTTGATTAGATGCTTTTTGTAAGTCAATGAAAATTGGACAAACATCATACAAAGAATATGATTATATATATTTATATATATATATATATATATATATATATATATATATATATATAGGCATGTGTAAAGATTTGTTTGTTTTCTTAACCACACAGTAGTAATATTCTGTCTGAAAAAGGTTTAATTTTTTTGACAGGCCCAACATTTTGTAAAGCCTGTAGGGTAAGGTGACCATATTTTTTTAAATGAAATCCGGGGACATATTTTCTGGTTTTACTAGTAATTGCGGCAATCAGCGACTCTCTGCCCGTCGCCACCCGCCTGACAGCCTGTCAAGTCCTACTCTCTGGGCCCCGGCTACTACTGGGTGGGGAGCGGAGGAAGATCACTCCGCCATGGAAGGCAAGGAGATAAACAAGCAAGCGGCTGGCCAGGACTTGAGCCAAGGCAGAAGAACATGCGAGCGGAGCTGAATAGGCATGCGCCCGAAACTGAAGAAATATTCCCTCTGCTTCGATCAGCACATGATTATCAGAAAGGGGCACAGATAATGGAAAAAAATACACCCGCTAAGGTAGTAGGAGCGGGGGGTGTAATTCAGATTTTTTTTTTTTTTTAATTCTGCACTGACTTTTTTGAAATTGCCCCAGCCACTGTTCAAATCCAATCCGGGGACAAAATCAGGGACAGATTTGGCCCGGGGACAGTGTCCTCAATCCAGGGACTGTCCCCTGAAACCGTGGATGTCTGGTCACCCTATTCAAAGGCTTTAATTACTATCGCGGTTACAGGTTAAATGTCCACACCTAGTGCCAGTATTACATGGGTGCCCAGATATTAGGGATGAGCTTCACGTTCGAAACGAACGTATGTTCGACTCGAACATCGTCCGTTTAACCGTTCGTCGAATTTCGAACAAAAACGATCGTTCGCGGCAAATTCGAGTGAAACGAAACAACCGTTTTTAAGACTTTTTTTCCATCGATACATGTTCCCTGGGGCAAGACCCAGGTTCTTAAAGACGTTTTCCAACAATAACTTAAAAATTGGTCTTTAAAACGACCGTTTTAAAAACTTTTTTTTTTCCATTGATACTACTCATGCTCCTGAAAAGACAACAGTTTTTAAGACTTTTTTCCACTGATACATGTTCCCTGGGGCAAGACCCGGGTTCTGAAAGACAATTTCCAACAATAACTTTAAAACGACCGTTTTTGAATTCGTTCGAGTCCCATAGACTTCAATGGGGTTCTAAATGTTTGTGTGAACGATCGGACCGTTCGACGGTTCTGGTGTGAACCGAAGCAGGGGTGTTCGGCTCATCCCTACCAGATATCTTGGAAGGTACACTGAAGGAACCTTCCCCATCACCGCCTCCGACTGACCCTTGTTAATGACCACCATTCCTATGCAGAACTAGCTGCTACAAAATTTTCCCCAGGTATGAACTAAACACAGATGTAATACCAACTGTATAAACAAAGTGTCAAGAACTCCAACTTTGCCGTAATGTGTACAAGGAAGGGTAACACACATTACAAAAAGGTGTAATACTAGTTCTGCTTTCAAACAGCACACTGTATGGCTTTACTGCTGTGCCCAACTGGCTTAAGACATTAAATGGGTGTGCCCACTTCACATTTTACTGAAGGTAAACTTGAGTTACTGAGTAAAAAAAACTTGGCTTTGACCATAGGAATTCCAAAGACATGGCATTACACAGTCCACAGATATGGCAGAGCAACTGTATAATTCAGATGAGGTCTCACTAATGCTTTGAACAGGGGCAAAATTATGTCTCCCTCTCCCACTCTCTGGAGCCTTTACCCTTTTTTAAAAAAAAAGAAATAATTTTTCTTGCTTGGTATTGCATGGTTTTATAAAGTCTATGATATGCCAGAACACTCAGAATTTTATTGACCATCAACTTCCCCAGTTCTTCTCCTCTTAGAATGTATGATGCATACATATTTTCAGCCCTCAAGTGCATGATTTTTTATTTGGTCAGAAGTTTTCTGGACCATTTTACCTTTGAGCAATTGGGGTTCTAAAGTCAATACCCAGCCTAGGGTCACACATTTCCAAATGTCATTCAGGGACCTCCCCCACTTCCCCCAAAAATATGATTTTTGATACCTTTTTTTGACAATTTTTCAAAAAACAACAACAAATAGTGGTCACCAGTTTAGACAGGTGGTATGCCATCAATGCCAAAACACTTTTTAAATCTTTTTTCTTTTTTCAGAAGCAGTGATTTTAATGATGCAACAATAAAAACAAAAATATAGTGCCTGGGGTCCTCACAATCTGCCTGTAAAGTGGCGCATCTGTAACATGCATTGAACATACTGCAGCAAAAAATTAAATTTCAAAAGAAAAAAATAATGAATTTACTCGCAGTTGCAATCGCTGGCACCTGGCTATTGATAAAAAGGTGAAGAAGAATACGACCCCTTCGGGTCTGTTATGGATTTTAAGGGGAACCCCCAAGTCCCAATTTTAAAAAAATCCCCCCCCTAAATCCATACCAGACCCTTATCCAAGCAAGCTTCCTGGCAGGTCAGGAAAGGGGGGGACAAGTTGGCGCACCCCCTGAACCATACCAGGCCACATGTCCTGAACATGGGGCTCTGCCCCCACCAGAGCAAAGCACCTTGCCTCCATGTTGATGGGGACAAGGGTCTCTAATGCTGGTTGTGGGGGTCTGTGGGCAGGGTGTTTATTGGAATCTGGAAGCCCTCTCTAACCACTTAACACCCGCCCGCCATCAAATGACGGCGGGCGGAATGCTCTATTGTTCTGACAGGACGTCATATGACGTCCTGTCATTTAAAGCCGCTAGGGGGCGCACGCTTGCCCGTCGCGTTACTGGGAACGCAGAGCTCCACGTCCTGTCAGGGAGAGAGGAGACCGATCTGTGTCCCTTGTACATAGGGACACAATCGGTCACCTCCCCCAGTCACCCCCTCCCCCTACAGTTAGAACACTACTTAGGACACACAAATTAAACACCTTTCCCACCCCCTAGTGGTTACCCCCTTCCCTGCCAGTCACATTTATACAGTAATCAATGCATATTTATAGCATTGTTCACTGTATAAATGCGAATGGCCCAAAAAATGTGTCAAAAGTGTCCGATGTGTCCGCTATAATGTCGCAATCCCGAAAAAAAACGTTTTTAGCCCAAAAAATAAAAACTGTACGGGTGATCAAATACCACCAGAAGAAATCTCTATTTGTGGGGAAAAAAGGACGCCAATTTTGTTTGGGAGCCGCGTCGCACGGCTGCGCAATTGTCAGTTAAAGCGACGCAGTGCCGGAAGCTAACATCTTGTCTGGGCAGGAAGTGGGTGTAGGTGCACAGTAGGCAAGTGGTTAATAAGGGGGCCCCCAGATCCCAGAACCCCCCCATGTTAATGGGTATGGGGTACATAGTAACCCCACCCCTTCACCAGAAAAGAAAATGCTGATCATGAGTGTAATGCTTAAATAATAACAATAATGAATGCATGTTTTACCTGCAAAAATATGTGCTTTTTTTTCCAAAGGTGAATTTAGTCTTTTAAACAGACAAGCACTATCATTTGCAAAGCTCATCCAGTACCTGATCAGTTAAACCATCTGATGCCTAATCTTATAATAATGTTCTCCGAATTACATCATCCAAATGGGAGATGTAGTTCCAGGACAAGCATAGTGTTCACTAGGGATGACCAGAACACCCCCGTGTTTGGTCCTCACCAGAACCGTCGAACGGACCTCACGTTCGCGCGAACGTATAGAACCCCATTGACGTATATGGGACTCGAACATTCAAATTCAAAAGTCATCATTTTAAAGCCCAATATACAAGTTATTGTCAGAAAACTGGCGTTTTTTCTGTAGTAGCGATTTTAATGATGCTTAAAGTGAATATTTTTTTTTTTAAATCCTTAAAATATCGTACCTGCTGGGTGTCTATAGTAGTGGCACGTGTTTAGTACTGTACCTGCACAAAATGAGACTACTATAAGAAAAAAGTAATTTAAGACTGCTTGCGCCTTTAATTTAATGTTTGGTCCCTGCAATACGGATAAAAATCACTGAAGAAAATAGCATGGGTTTCCCCGCCACCACTCCCCCCAGGTCATTACAAGCCCCTTTGACCCTATATACTTTGCACAGCAGTATACAGGCGGTGCAAACAAGACAGGGACTGTAGGTTTGTTGTTAAGTAGAATCTGTTTATAATTTTCCACTGGTACTTCTTTAAAGTGTAGCTTCAGCCATAAAATCTTTTTTAAGCTTTTCTGAAAACATAGAGAAGGGTTATTATCACCCCTGTAACATTTGTTTTGCTGTCTGTGTGCATCTGTTCAGAAGATTTCTACTCACTTTCTGTCCCAATGACAAATGATTTTTTGATTTTTTTTTTTATATTTTTTTTGGTGAAGCAAGGATTGGTGATAAAGCATCAGTGGACAGGAGACACCTTATACAGAAGAGAATTTCCCTAGGTGTTGGTGTTGCCACAACACTGTAAGCCCTCACAGTTAGTCTTGGTGGGCGCTGAAACACCCTGCTGTGAAATATTAGATCAAGAATTGTAATCCCCCCCTGCAGAAAAATTGGGCCTTAGGCACTGGTGCCGGTGCCACAACACTGCAACACCTCACAGATACTGTTATTGGAGCGCAGTAAAGAGCCACGTGCAAAGTATTGCATCAAAGATTGTCATTACACGCTCCTGTTATACAGGGGCAGAAAAATGTGGCCTTAGTCACTGGTGGCAATGCCCAGAACCAACAATGTTCATACTAGCAATCAGCAAGATCATTAAGGAAGAAAAGGATATTCAGCCAGTATAACACGATAGTCACTCGGCATTAGCATAAGCAGTCTGCAAGGGATCTGACACTTCCAAAAAATTAAATCAGCATCAGGTGCTTGGTAGCTGGTGTTGACCCAAGCCTGATTCATTTTTATGAAGGTCAGTCGATCGACGGAGTCGGTGGAGAGGCACACCCTGTGATCGGTCACAAAAGCCTCCAGCAGCACTAAATGTGCGTTCTGAAAGAACGCTGGATGCAGGACAAGCCAGTAGATCAGTTATGTACTGTGCAAGCTCTGGCCAGTGATCCTTCCTCAAGACCCAATAAGCCAGAGGATTTTCGGTGGAGAAGGTGTCCTAGTCTGATCTTGCCCCTAGACGCTGGCGATGGTTGCTGGAACTGGTAATACCTTGGGGATGCGGACTAAAAAATTGTCTGAACGCATCGGTCAGACGGCCACCTTCTCCACCGCTCCTTCTGTGACTCACCGAAGCCTCAGCAACACGTTGTCCAGCACCAGGATTTGGTAATCCCCCAGGTTCTGGGAACGCGTTGCACAGACCTTTCTGCAAGGCCTCCCGAAGATTTTTCATCTTCTGCTCCCTCTGCAATGGCAAGATAAGGTCCGCAACCTTACCCTTGTAACGTGGATCAAGGAGAGTTTCCAGCCAGTATTGATCCCTCTCCTTGATACCACAAATATGAGGAACCTTACGCAGGCTTTGCAGGATCATTGAGGCTATGCAGCGTAGGTTTGCTGAGGCATTCGGGGCACAGACCTCTGGGTCACTGAGGACGACAGGATCTGCAGCCACCTCATCCCAGCCACGTAAAAGTCCATGGGTTCCTTGGGACTGTGAATGATCCATTGAAGCCTGCTCGTGCTGATGCTGAGTGCTAGGCTCCACCTCCATGCTGATGATACAATCATCATCCTCCTCCTTCTCCTCCTCCTCCTCCTCGTCCTCTTCCTGTGTGCTAGACGGGCAAGCAGAACCACTGTCTGGATAAAAGGGGCCTTGAGAGGTTAGGAAGTCCTCCTCTTCCTCCCTCTGTTATGCCTCTAGGGCCCTGTCCATTATTCTACGCAGCGTGTGCTCCAACATGTGAATAAGAGGGAAAGTCTCACTGATGCATGCATTGTCACTGCTCACCATCCTCGTGGCCTCCTCAAATGGTGACAGGACAGTGCATGTATCCCTGATCAAGGCCCACTGGCGTGGGGGGAAAAAAAAACAAGCTCCCCTGACCCAGTTCTGCTGCCATATTGGCACAGGTACTCATTGATGGCCCTCTGCTGCCTGTGCAGCCACTGCAGCATGGCCAATGCAGAGTTCCATCTGGTGGGCATGTCACAGATTAGGCGGTTCTTGGGCAGGTTGTATTCCCTTTGGAGGTCTGTCAGCCAAACAGTGGCATTATATGACCTTTGGAAATGCACACAGACTTTCCTGGCCTGCTTCAGGACATCCTGTAAGCCCGGGTACCTTCCCAAGAATCGCTGCACCACCAAATTCAGGACATAAGCAAAACAGGGCACACGGGTCAGTTTTCCCTGTCGCAGGGCAGAGAGGAGGTTGGTGACATTGTCGCTAACCACCAGGCTTAAGCTGGCATGGTGTCAACCACCTCTGAGCCTGCCCCTGCAGAGCTGACAGAACCTCGGCCCCAGTGTGGCTCCTGATTCCCAAGCACACCAGCTCTAGCAACGCATGGCATCTCTTTGCCTGCATTCCTACGTAGCCCCTCGTACGCCTGGGGAGCACGGCTGATTCTGAGAACACATCGGCACAGGAAGAGGCCACAGAGGAAGAAGAAGTCTGTTCGTACGTTCGACAAAAGCGGCCATTCGCGCCAAATTCGAGTGACGCAAAATGGCCCATAATTCACTGCGGCATTGCGCGCTGATGATTGGCCAAGCATGCTGTATGTCCTGCATGCTTGGCCAATCACAGCGCACAAAAAAAACGAAGAGCCATAATTGGCCAAAGCCTGAGTGGCTTTGGCCAATTATGGCTCAGGGCTTTAGCACACACCCCACACTATATAAGGCCGTCTGCTGGGCGGCCTCATGTAGTGTGTTTCGGCTTGTTAATTAGAGCAGTCAGAGAGACAGAGATTGGGCCAGATTCATAAAGGCCGCGCGCAAAGTTGCGGCGGCGTAACTTTTCTTATTTACGCTAAGCCGCCGAAACTTTACTCGCAAGTGCTGTATTCAGAAAGCACTTGCGTGTAAAGTTTCAGCGGCGTAGCGTAAACTGGGTGGCCTAATTCAAATTTGGCGGGTAGGGGGCGTCTCCTATTTAAATTAGGCACGTGTCTACGCGCCGAACGTACTGCGCATGCGTTGTGTTTTCGACGTGAACGTAATCGACGTAAATCCACATTCACAGACGAGTTACGCAAACAACGTAAACATTTTCAAATTTCCTGCGGTCACAACGTCCATACTTAACATAGGATGCACCTGCTATGGGCAGCTTTATCTTTACGGCGGGAAAACCCTTACGTAAACGGCGTAAAGTGACTGCGTTGGGCCGGCGTATGTTTGTGAATTGGCGTATCTCGCTGATTCTCGGCGTAAATCAACGGAACGCCCCCCGGTGGCCATTTTAAAAACAAATTTACGATCCGATGGCGTAATACAATTACGCCTGTCGGATCTTCAATGCAAACCAGCGTATCTTGTTTTTTGAATACAGAAAACAAGATACGCCGGCGCAAAGTGTGAGTTATGCCAGCGTATCAGTGAACTCTTTCTGAATCTGGCCCATTGTCTTTTTAGATAGCTAGATAGAGCAGGCAGGCTAGTCAGTTTAGCTTCAATTACAGTGTGTAGAGAATATATATACATCCCTAGGAGTTGTACATATATTTATACACTGTGAGCCAGATTCAGAAAGTATCTACGTCAGCGTATCTAGTGATACGGTGCGTAAATACTAAGGGCCAGATTCTCAAAAGAGATACGACGGTGTATCGCAGGAAACACCGTCGTATCTCTGTTTTTTTTACTGGGTATCTATGCGTGTGATTCATAGAATCACTTACGCATAGATACAGTGAAGATCCGACAGGTGTAAAACACTTACACTGTCGGATCCGGTAGCAGAACTTTCAGGGTCGCTGCAGTCGCCGTTGCGACTGGGCCCTGCCGTTTTGCCACTGTGGGGGGGGGCCCTAGTTCCCGGGTGCCTTCATTGCGGGACAATGAAACGCTGGGTGGGAACAGTCATGTAATGTGGATTTCAGTGGCGGAGTCTGAGCCGCGGTAGCGCTAGCTCCGGCGCACAGAACCACCTCCACCTTCTGTCCACTGGTTGCTAGAGCCACTTGGCGTGTAGCAACCAGTGACATCACAGCTGCAGTGCAGGGCCCCTCCGTGTTCAGAGCTGAAAGCGTAGGAGAATTTCACTTCCTCTTCCGACCTCCGCGCTACTTCTCTGTCTCCTGGGGTCCAACACCCCTTGACATACCAGAGAGGCACAATTTCACAGCATCTGAGAGGGAGCGCAGCAGCAGCATCTGAAAACAACAACAGAGAGTGGCGGCCCCAGTGAGCAGCAGGAGGCTGGCTGGAAGAAACAGCGCGAGAGAAAGTGAGAGAAGACCTGACCTGAGCAGCAGTGAGTGCAACATCCCAGGCAGAACCTCCCAGTCCCAGAGCCTGCACACCTTCTCCCAACGTCTGCTCCAGCTGTGCCTGTCATCAAGAAGAAACATAGGCTGACAGGGGACAAGGATGGTCTTGAGGTAGGTGCAACACACACACCTACCCACAGACAGGGGCTGGGACAGGGTGTACAGGAAGGACTGCAGGCCAGCTTAGGGGGTCAATTTCACTCACCACCCGCCCTATCTCTCTCTCCCATCCACCCCTCCTCTCTCTCAACACCCTCTCTCTCTCTCCCATCCCCCTCTCTCATACCACCCTCTCTCTCTCCCACCCCCTCTCATCCACCCCTCAACTCTCTCTCCCACCCCCTATCTCTCCCATCCCCCCTCTCTCTCATCCACCCCCTCTTTCTCTGTCTCTCACCACTCTCTCTCTCTCTCACCCACCCCCTTTCTCTCTCCCATCCCCCTCTCTCTCATCCATCCCTCTCCTTCTCTCTCTCTCTCATCCACCCCCCTCTCTCTCTCTCATCCACCCCATCTCTTTCTCTCTTATCCCCTCCCTCTCTCTCACCCCTTCTCTCTCTCACCCCCTCTCTCTCTCACCCCCTCTCTCTCTCTACCACCCCCCTCTCTACCGTCCCCCTCTCTACCACCCCCTCTCTACCACCTCTCTCTCTCTCTCTAACACCCCTCTCTCTCTCCACCACCCCTCTCTCTCTATCTCTCTCTACCACCCCTCTCTCTCTATCTCTCTCTCTACCACCTCTCTCTCTCTCTCTCTCTCTCTACCTCTCTCTACCACCTCTCTCTCTCTACCTCTCTCTCTCTACCTCTCTCTCTCTCTCTACCACCTCTCTCTCTACCACCTCTCTCTACCACCACTCTCTCTCTACCATCTCTCTCTCTCTACCACCTCTCTCTCTCTCTACCACCTCTCTCTCTCTCTACCACCTCTCTCTCTCTACCACCTCTCTCTCTCTCTACCACCTCTCTCTCTCTCTCTCTCTATACCAACTCTCCCTCTCTCTCTCTCTACCACCTCTCTCTCTCTCACCTCTCTTTCTCTCTCTCTCTCCCCACCCCTTCTCTCTCTCACCAAGCCATTCTCCCCTCCCAAGTGGACACTGACTAACAGGTGACAGCTCTCTGGGGACTCTGTATGGAGGGGCTCTCTGTGAACCCTTATGTATGGGGGTCTCTCTGGGTACTCTGATGTATGGGGGTTCTCTCTGGGTACTCTGTATGGGGGGTGCCCTCTGTGAACCATGAAGTATGGGGGGGGGCCTCTCTGTGGACCCTGATGTATGGAGGGGTTGGCTCTCTGGGGACTCTGATGTATGGGGGCTGGGCTCTCTGTGATATCTGATGTATGGGGGTGCTCTCTGGGGACCTTGATGTATAGGGGGCTGTCATGGACCGTGAAATCATACTTCATGTATTACATAAGATAACACATTATGGATATGACATATTGCAGGATGCCTTTGGACATTATGAGGTGTCTGTCTAGATGGGGATTGAACTGAATCAGACTATTGAGGACTATTGAAAGGCTAAGTGGCTTGTGAAAGACATTCATTGTCCAGTGTGTAGAGGTGTTAAGTCAGTCGGCTCTTTGACCTTTCTATTGTGTGATAACACTGTTTTGAGCCTTTTGATTATCAGGAGTATTGGATTAGCATGTCATTATCTAAAAAAGTGTGATCTCTCAGATGTAGTAATGACCTCCTCTCTGCACGGAGACAAGCTGGCTAAATAACGTATTCTGTTAACTTCACTGATGTCATTGTCTACAGGAATGTCATTATCTCTGAAGTAGTAAAGTCATGCCAAATACATCGGTGCCGAAATGCCTCTGTATGGAAACCCCAGTGTGTGAAAAGGGGGTGGTGATTTCATTGTTCTTTGATTGATGGAAGCTGTAACCTGTATATAACGAGCTGAGTGTTTCAATAAAGTTGAGTTCTGGTTGAACATTCATACAACTCGTTTGGTGTGTGTTCTTCATGGATCCAATCGGCACATAGCTGTAGGTTGGATCCTGGAATCTTGGATGACTGGACCATCAGATGTTGCAAGCTGCAATCTGATCCGATAGAAGCAGAGGAGTGTCGGGAGAGCAGGACCTGGGCGAGAAAGGGTCTCGTCACATTGGTTGGCAGCGGTGGGATTTGCTCTCCAGTTACTGGGACAACTCCAAACCACCACCATGAATGACCAGCTATGCAGCCTGCAGGAGAACCATGCGAAAAGATTTGCTTGAAGAGCCGTGGAGGGACTGGTGGGAAGAAAAAGGCCACCCTGATCATTACGCTAGCCGAGATGGATCAGAGGGATGGTGATGCAGGACCCCGGTCAGTTGAAGACTTGTTCCAGCAGCGAGTTCAACAGCGGTTGGCATTATATGGTGCTAACCCATCAGAGACCGCCAGACAGGAGGCCATTAGAGACATCCAGCTGCAGGATGAGCGACAACAGAAAGAACTAAAGCGCCAAGAAAGAGAACTAGGAGCGGTAACAGAGAGATCGAGAGCGGCAACAGAGAGAACGAGAGCGGCAACGTGAGCTGGAATTTGCCTACAAACAGCTGCTAGACTCCGCTCAGCAGCAGGATGGGGCTCCTTTATCTGGGTCTATGAGGAAATATCAGCTGACAACACTGAAATTCTGGCTAAATCCTGGCTGAAGAATCGGCCATGTGGCAGGGTAACAGTGTGCTTTGCCAACCTGCCCCTGCAGCTATGGACCCGGAGGTCTTATGGCGGATGCAGCAAGTGCTGACTGACCTTGATGATCCTGTTTCTGCAGGGGATGATCTTGAATGGAGGAATGTGCCTGTCCAGCAGTATGCCAGTGAATCAGCAGTGGAAAATCTGGAGATTGCTATTCCCAAAGCTGAAGTACTGACCACAGGGCCGAGCTCTGCTAACCTCTGCTCAGTACCTATAGCATCTTCTGGGTTACATGGACAGGAAATGGTGAACCTCTATCCCCAGACACCAGTTGCAGAGACAGGGGATTTAATAGATTTTTCTGCTGAGGAAGAACAACCTGAGGAGCCTCCAGCAGAAGAGCTGGGATCAGGCACAAACTTCACTGTGCTCTGCCCAGCACCAAGGGCAGTATTTGTGGAGTTACAAGGAACTTCCCCAGCTGAAGTGCTGGTCACTGGACAGAAGGTTCAAGACCTCTGCCCCACCCCTGTGGCAGTTCCGGAGGCTCAGGGTGAGAAGGTGGCGATCACGCCCCAGCTGCAGATTACAGAATGTATGGACTGTTCAGAGGATGTTACGGATTGTGCACCCCCACCAGAAGTGCTGGCAACAGGGCAGAGTGCCAGCCATCTCTGCCCAGCATCGGGACCAACTGTGGAGTTCCAGGGAGCCGGGGCGGTTGGCCCCCCTCCCCAGCAACCAGCTGAGGTGGTAAAGCTCTTATTCCCAGCTGAATCACTGGCAGCAGGACAGGATGCTACTGGCGGCTGCACCCCACTACAGCTTGAGCAGATATCGGTGGATGGGACTGTGGTCTCCACTCACAGCAACCCAGCAGAAGAGCTGGCAACAGAGCAGAGTGCCCCGGGCCTCTGCGTTCACCTAACAGAAGAGGGGGTTCCTGTGGTAGTGGATGGGACTTCGATCTTCACTGACTCAACCCCAGAAAATGATACGGCCCTGAGACAGGAGGATGTTGGCTTGGCTTTACAAGCATCAGGGGATTTTCACCTAGCACCAGTGGTTGGGACTTCAGTCTCCACTGGTATACCCCAGGAATGGTGGCCAGTTGGCCCAGATCCCCAACAGCATGATGAACTGAGCCCGGCCACCCTGTCTTCTCTCCAGCGGCTGAAAGGACTCCAGGGAGAAGGGCCAGTCCAGGCCTCGCCCCAGCGGCAGGCGTATTCCCTGAGAGAGGCAGAGGATGACGGGGTGAGTAATGCTCTGTTTGGACTAAATTATTTGGGGTACTGTATGGATACTGGCATTGGGGGACTGGAACTACTGACGAAGTTCAGAGTCAACCCATCTGGTGTCTCCTACTGTGTTAGTCTCCTGCCAAAAGGGGAGATGTGTGACAGGCCTAGCCGGGAAAGGGGCTTTTGGAGAGGACTGAATGCGAGCCTCTTGCCATCCGATTATGGGGCAGGGCCTCAAAGCAGGAAGGCGGATGGGGTATCCTGGCAGACGGTCCTGGAACCTTAAGACAACTTGTCCAACATCCTCGAGTTGACCCGTGTAGGTCCCACTGCGGCTGTTGGACTATTTCCCAGGGGGAGTAATGTCATGGACCGTGAAATCATACTTCATGTATTACATAAGATAACACATTATGGATATGACATATTGCAGGATGCCTTTGGACATTATGAGGTGTCTAGATGGGGATTGAACTGAATCAGACTATTGAGGACTATTGAAAGGCTAAGTGGCTTGTGAAAGACATTCATTGTCCAGTGTGTAGAGGTATTAAGTCAGTCGGCTCTTTGACCTTTCTATTGTGTGATAACACTGTTTTGAGCCTTTTGATTATCAGGAGTATTGGATTAGCATGTCATTATCTAAAAAAGTGTGATCTCTCAGATGTAGTAATGACCTCCTCTCTATGCGGAGACAAGCTGGCTAGATAACGTATTCTGTTAACTTCACTGATGTCATTGTCTACAGGAATGTCATTATCTCTGAAGTAGTAAAGTCATGCTAAATACATCGGTACCGAAATGCCTCTGTATGGAAACCCCAGTGTGTGAAAAGGGGGTGGAGATTTCATTGTTCTTTGATTGATGGAAGCTGTAACCTGTATATAACCAGCTGAGTGTTTCAATAAAGTTGAGTTCTGGTTGAACATTCATACAACGCGTTTGGTGTGTGTTCTTCATGGATCCAATCGGCACATAGCTGTAGGTCGGATCCTGGAATCTTGGATGACTGGACCATCAGATGTTGCAAGCTGCAATCTGATCCGATAGAAGCAGAGGAGTGTCGGGAGAGCAGGACCTGGGCGAGAAAGGGTCTCGTCACAGGGGCTCTCTGGGGACCCTGATGTAAGGGGAGACTCTCTGGGGACCCTAATGTATGGGAGGAGACTCTGGGGACCCTGATGTAAGTGGGGAAGGCTCTTTGGGCACCCTTATGTAAGGAATTGTCTCTCTGGGGACCCTGATGCAAGGAGGATCTGCACCCAGTTATGTGACAATATATACATACACACACACACACACGTATATTGTATACATGTGTATACCCGCCCAAGCATAAGACTTTCTTTACTTGCTTGCTACACTGCTATGGGCTCTAGCCCGAGATCTTTTGTAGACCTAGCAATGCCCATGGGGGGGCCCTTCATGGTTTCTTGCACCGGGGCCCTGAAGATTTTAGTTACGCCTCTGGTCGGATCGTAGATGTAATGACTTCGCTGGCCGGTAGGTGGCCTTTACTTTGATTTCTCACTTTCCTATGCAAATGAGCCTAATACGCCGATTCTCGAACGTTTTTACGCTGCCCCGTCGTCGTTTACGTTGTTTCCGTAAGCGTAAACCTACCCCTGCTATATGAGGGGTAGGTTTACGAAGTTCCGTCGTTGCCATGTTAAGTATGGCGTCGGGTCAGCGTCGTCTTTTTCCGTCGGTTACGTTATTTTACTAAGTAGTTTGCGAATAGTTTGCGTAAGTGACGTTCACGTTGTTTTTACGTCGGTTTCAACAATGTTTTCCGACGTGAGCTGAGCATGCGCACTGGGCTATTTTTGCGGCCGGCGCATGCGCAGTTCGATCGACGCGGGGGCGCGCTTATTTTAAATACAAGCCGCCCCCTTTGAATTACGTGGCCTTATGCTGGGCCATTTACACTACGCAGCCGCAACTTACGGAGCAAGTGCTTGGAGAATACGGCACTTGCTCTGTTAAGTTGCGGCGGCGTAGTGTAAATGGCCCTAAGAATAGCCGGCGTACCTTTTTTTGCTATTCAGAAAAGAAGATACGCCGGTTTTCTTTTTTTTTTTAATTCTTTATTTTATAACATTTTTCCACTCTTATTTCCTCTTTATACAAAAAAGTAAATAACTACAATTTGACACTTTTCTTTAGACATTTTCTCGTTAGTCATTGTGCTTCTTAGCGAAATTCCAAAATCCTGCCATCATATCTACTGTATGTAGCTATAACATAATACGCTTCCTATTCCCCATATCTACCCTTCCTTCTGAATCGCTATTCCCCCCCCCCCATTCCCCCCCCCCAAAAAAAAGAACCCCTCCCACCCCCCTCCTCCTTTAAAGGTCCTGCTCTCTGAATCTTATATAGGGGGTCCACACTTGACTATACTTCCCTTCTTGTTCTCTTATTCCCATCGTCAGGTTCTCCATCTGCTGAATTTCTGTTACTCTGCCCAGCCATTGCTGTCTAGTCGGCGCAGACGTACTTTTCCACAAAATTGGAATGCATGCCCTTGCCGCTGTCAACAAATGTCTAAGCAGAGAATTTTTAAACTTTGCCATGGAAATTGGGAAGTCCAAAAGTAGATAGGTAGCTGGATTATCTCCCAGATCTACCTCTGTGATTTCTTTTACCGTATCGGTGACCATTTTCCAAAAATCTCTCAACTTTGGACACTCCCAGAATACATGTAACATGGTACCCTCCCCTTCTCCACACCGCCAGCACCGGTCTGATAATTCGGGGAATATCCTTTTTAATGCGACAGGGGTTTTATACCATCTAGTCAGGATCTTATAACCACCCTCTTGGTATCTGGTAGCGAGAGAAGCTTTGTGTGTAAAGTTGAAGATTTTTATTCTCTGCGTCTCTGAAAATGTAGTCCCCAATTCTTTTTCCCAAGCTAGAATAAATGGTAATTCTTTTGGGGCTATTGACTCTTCTAAAAGAGTATACATTAAAGACAGACCATGTCTCAGTGAGTCACCCTTCAAGCATAGTTCCTCATATCTTGAGAGGTCTCTGGTTGCTTTGCCTAGTGGATTCATTGCTCTAATAGCAGCTTTTAATTGGTTTAATCTCATTGAGTCTATTTCTCTATTAAATACCTCTTCCCTTTCTCCCCCACTGCTCCTTTGATTCTCATCTTCAAAGTGTGTTAGCCTGCTCATTCCCGAGCGTCTAAGATTATTAAAATGTAGGTCTGTGAGGCCTAAATGGAATCTAGGGTTTCCCAGCACCGGGAGTAGTGGGCTTGGATGTTCCGAGATTTTAGTTTTCTTAAATATTTTTTTTATGACTCGTAATGTGGCTCCTATAGTGGGGTGTTTTTTCACTTCTTGTGGTATATCTACCTCTTGGGTCCATGCCATTCCCTCTAAAGGAATGTTCGTGATTTTTTGCTCCATATGTATCCATGGTTTTGCCTTCTGTTGGGTACACCACTCTACTACCCTTGCCATATGGGACGCATCGTGGTATCGTGGCATCGTGGAGTCCCACCCCTCTTCTTTCCTTTGGCAACATCAGAATCTCTCACCCTATTCTAGGTGCTTTCCCTGCCCAGATGAACTTAGCGAATCTAGTTCTTAAATCTCTCAGGAACCCTGAGGGAATCTTTACAGGTAAGGTCTGAAGTATGTATAGTAGTCTTGGCATCACATTCATTTTTATAATGTTAATTCTTTCCGAACCATGTAAAGATTTCCTTATCCCATCTTTGAAAGTCTGCCTTGATCTGCCTTACCAGGGGTACGAAGTTCAACTCGTAGATTCTTTTTAGATTTTTCGGTATCTTTGTTCCCAGGTAAAGTATGTGGGAGTCTGTCCACCTAAAGGGGAAATTTGCCGCTAATTGCTGCCGGTTTTCTTCTAAGATACGAGCGGCGTAATTCGCTTACACGTCGTATCTTAGTTGCATATTTACGCTGGCCACTAGGTGGCGCTTCCGTCGTCTTTCGCATAAAATATGCAAATGAGCTATTTACACCGATTCAGAAACGTACTTGCGGCGATGTGTTTTACGTTGTTTGCGTAAGCGTTCGAGCGGCGTAAGGTTACCCCTGCTATAGGAGGCGTAGCTAATGTTAAGTATGGACGTCGGGACAGCATCGAATTGAAAGTCGGTTACATCGTTTGCGTAAATCGTTTGGGAATGGGGCTCGACGTTAGTTACGTTCACGTCGTTTACATTGAGAAAAAGCGACGTGATTTTGTGCATGCGCACTGGGAACATCCACGGACGGCGCATGCGCCGTCCAAAAAAAACGTCAATTACGTGGGGTCATGATTCATTTACATGAATCACGCCCCCACTTCAGACATTTGAATTGCGCGGCCTTACTCCGGGCACTTTACGCTACGCCACCGCATATTATGGAGCAAGTGCTTTCTGGATAAGGCACTTGCCCATAATATTTGCGGAGGCGTAGTGTAAAGACGAAACGCTACACCGCCGGAAATATACACAAATGTATCTGAATCCCGCCCTGTATAGCTTAGCTAGATCAGCTATTCCTATTTGTCAGGCAAGAGATTGTGCTAGCTGCAGTGTTCTAACGTGTTGTATTGCCTGTGTGCTGTTTAGTTTACACCTAAACGTACTCGTAGCTCTGCAATGTAATGCAGTTGGTGTGCTGCCCTTAAGCTGTGCCCTGAAGGGCATCCTGCCTTTTTGGAGATGTGCCTGTGCCTCCTCCTCCTCCTCCTCTCTTCTATCAGGCATCCCCTCCCTCCTCATCACTGTCGAAAACCTGGCAGTATGCTGCAGCTGGGGGAACATGACTGCCAGATTGCTGTCCCTCTCGGGCACTCCCTCTCTCTGGGCTCACATTACTGCCTTCCTCTATCTGTGTTCCATCATTGGAGCCTTCAAAACGCTGCGTATCTTCAGGCAGGATGTACCCAACGCTGTGTTGAAACAGTTCGGGGGACTCCTCAGGAGGACTAGGGAAGGAGTAAGTGTAGCAAATTGAGCAGAGGGAAGAGGACACCTTGGCAGCTAATTTGCCAGACAAAGTACCCTGAGCCTGGGTGAGAGAGGATGAGGAGGATGAGGATGACTTGGTCATCCACTCTACCAATTTGTCTGCATGTTGAGGCTCTACAAGGCCAGCTCGCGAAAAGAAGGACGAGCAGGAGAAGGAGGATGGACTGTGTCCACCACCGTTGCCTCTAGATGGAGAGCCTGCTTGCCCTTGTGACTCTCTGCCTCTCTTTGTTGTCCTTCCAGACATTATAATGGCCTACAGAGGACAAAATCAGTACACACACCTCGTAGCTTTAGGTGCAAACTGCAGAGGACACGTGGAGTACACACCAAGTAGCTTTATGTGCAAACTAATGAGCACACTTGCAGTATACACAGGGGCGGACTGACCATTCGGTCATTCGGGCAGTGACCGAGGCCCCGTGCCACTAGGGGGCCCCATCAGGGTGGCCAGCCTCAGTAAAACTAAGGACAGAATGTAAAAATCTGTGTATTTTTACATCTGTTCTTGACATGTCTGGCACCGACATTATTTTGATGTGAAATTCCTGAGATTATAGCTTACCCGCCTCTGCACTGCCCCCTCAGCCAATAGGAACACGCTGTACACGCCCCCTTCCACAGCGCGGCTTTTTTGACACAGAAGCAGGAGATGCAGACAGAGTCCGACTGCTAGAGGAGGGGGAGGCGGGGACACAGCATGGAGTGTGGGACAGACTGCCTGATAAGGTACTGTAAGCTGGCTGAGCTTTACAAGATGGATCCTTGTCAGTGGGTTACCCTAGTGAGCAGAGAGGAAGGGGATGTGTTACCTCTAGCATGGCTCCTCCTGTCTCTGAGACTATTAGATCGATTTTGTGTGTAAGAAGTGCATGTCCTGAATGTCTCCCCCAACCTGCCTACTCATTAGCTGCCCACCACTACACAGGCACAGTCCCCTCCTCTCCTCTCCTGTATTACCAACTAATGTGCCTGTGAGCTGCTGGGGCACTACAAGTTCCAGCATGTTAGGAGATGGGGCAGCAGTGCATTCAGTCATTCTGATTTTTGGGTGAAAGATGCTGGTGTGTGTATGTATAATGTGTGTATATACTGTATGGGCCAGATTCAGGTAGATGGGCGCTTCTTTACTTTGGAGTAACGTTTCTCATTTACGTTACTCCGCCGACACTTTCGGCGCAAGTACTGTTATTCACATAGCAGTTGCGCGTAAACTTGCGCCAGAGTAACGATAATGCGCTGGCGTAACCCGACGCAAGTGGAAGTGGGTGTGATCATATGTAAATGATGGGCGGAGTCCAGCGCAGAGGCTTACGTTCAGCGCATCATCCACGGAGCATGCGCAGTAAGTGAGGCTCCACTCGCCCCCTTGTGCGCATGCTCACAACTTCCGTCGGCACCACTTCACGGAAAATGTGTTCCATTGCGCGTATAAAAGCGCTAGCGGAAACGCCATTCCGGTGCAAAAGTATATCCGTTTCCCCCCACCCCAGGGAAGATACTTTTGCACTGTCATGGCTGCTCCCGCTACCCCCAAAGAGAGGAGGAACCTCAATTTTAATGCCCAGGAGGTCTCTGTGATCATCTCGGCTATGGAGACATTTAATCAGTTCCTCCACGGGAAAAAAAGTAGGAAGACCAGCCGGGAGAGGAAGGGGGGGGAGGGTACATGTGCCAAGTGTGTGGGACCACCAACATGTGTCTGCTTTGTGTCATCCACAGATGACGGAGCTGGGCCATCATCTCTTACCGGCCAGTCCACCCCAACCTCCCAACGGGATGCTGATGACGAGGCCCTGGGTGCTGGAGACACCGAGGTGGAGGAGGAGAGTGCCCACACCACTTCAGCAGAGGTGGTTGAGGAGGAGCCTGTCCCTGAGCAGGACTTTATGTTATTGTTGGAGGAGTCCTCCTCCTCTGCAGGGCCCTCTGTCATCCCCTCCCCCATCCTAGGTAGCCCCTCAAGGGCGACTCCATCCCCACAGGGACAACCTTCTCCTGCCCCCAGGAAGGCGACCCGTAAGACCAGGGGGGTGTCTGATATGGTCCAGGACCAGGTAGTGTTGGACCACGCAAGGCAGACCCAGCAGATGGGGGAGATTGCTGGCCACTTAGACCGGGTCGCTGACAGCCTGGGCTCCATGTCACAGCTGCCCAGTCGTGTGCAGGACGTTGTCACCAGCCTGGGGGAGGTGCAGGCTGATGTACGGCACCTGACAGCAGCCGTCAACGCCAACACAGCTGCCATCCGGCAAGAGGGGAGGCAGCGGCAAGGTGACCAGCGGCATCATATCACCCGCCAGCTGAGGATGCAGGCCCAGACCAACCTGTATCTCAGCCGTATTGCCGTGGCCTTGGAGGGCAGGCAGCCAACAGCTCCCAGGAGTGGCCCCCGAGACGTCGCCGGATCTCCGACGGAACTCCCTGAAGGCCCAGAAGCCGACGGAGAGGTGAGTACCAATCAAAAGAATCTTAATTGATCAAAAAGATTTTGATCGATCAAAAAAATTAAAGATTAATCGATTAATTAAAAGTTAATTTGCACAGCCCTAGAGATATGTATTTATTTTTTTACTGCACACGGTCAGGAGTGCAGGGGACAGTGTGAATGGTGTGTGAATGTGAGGGGGTGGCACTCCTGCCAGTAAGGGGTGTCACCCTCGGCCGTGGTGGTGAAGTTAACCCCACGGCTGTATGAATGACGTGTGAAAGGTGTATGAATGGACAGCGACATCATTGGGGCCTTGACGCTGACGTTGCTGCTCCCAAGTCCTACATGCTGGACTTGGGCTAATCCAATGCGATGTGCATGTGGTGTGTGTGATCTAGGGACATCAGTGGTGTACACGCGTGCATTGTCTGTGTGATCAATGTTTTGGTTTATTGTCCAAAGATGCCTATGGCGAGGACCCTCCTGACTGCTCTTCCATCAGCTGAACGGGTCTCCTCTGGCAGGTGGGGACTGTGTGGGTCGGGGGTCAGGTCATCACGTATGTCAATCTGCAGGCCTTTTCTCATAGCAAAGTTGTGCAGAATGCAACATGCACCGATGATCTGACACACGAAGGTAGGGGAATACAATAGGGTCCCCCCGGACTTATCAATGCAGCGGAAACGGGACTTCAGGAGCCCGAATGTTTGCTCCACCACTGCACGGGTTTTGATGTGTGCTTCATTGTATTTTCTCTCTCCTCTGGTTTGGGGGTTCCGGAAAGGAGTCATGAGATGGGGTCCCAGTGCATATGCAGAGTCACCTGTAAGGGAAAAGACAGGAGGATGTTAGTCATGCATGTGCCCCTTCTGATGTGCATCACGGGAGGGGATAGTCATGCCTGCCACCCATGTCACTCACCAACCAGCCAGCTGTCCCCATACATGTTCTGCTCGAATTCTGCTGGGATGGGGCTCTGACGGTATATGAAGCTGTCATGGCTGGACCCGGGGTGTTTGGCACGGACGTGCCATATGAGGCGTTGGGCATCGGCTATCACCTGTACGTTGATGGAATGCCAATGCTTCCGATTGCAGTATATGTGCTCTGTGGCACTGGGGGGCTGTAGGGCCACATGTGTGCAATCAATGGCCCCGATGGTGCGTGGGAATCTGGCAATGCTGTAGAAATCTGTCATTGCCTTCAGCCGCAAGTCCTCAGTGGTGGGTCTGATGAACTGGTTGGACATGCGTCTGAGGATTGCAGGGACAACCTGGTGCACACATCCGCTCATAGAGGACTGTGACATCCCAGCCACCACTCCACTTGTACGCTGGAATGATCCACTTGCAAGGAAATGGAGTGTTGCCAGTACCTTCACCAGTGGCTGCACTGCTTGTGAGCGGTGTGTTGAGCTGGTGATGTCACCCTGCAGGGTTGTGGTTAGTTCAAGTATTGCATCTGGGCTGAATCTGAAGAGGCGATACACCTCCTCATCACCCATGCCAAAGAGGCTCATGCGCGTGCGGTATATCCTCTCACGTGCCCGCCTCCTTCGTTCCGGGGGACCCAGTACTAGTGCTAGGACCACGATTGTCCCTGGCATGTTGGCACACAGAGGTGTTGTCCTTGCAAGTGTGGTTGTTCAGCTTGCTAATTTTGTCGGTAACGCTGCTGCTGTAGCTGCTCTCCTGCTGACTTGAGGCCGTCTGGAGTAAAGATAAAGCAGCCATTTGTAGAAATAACTTTGCACCGGACGGACGAGTTACGCGCGGCGCATGTAGCCGGTGTATGGTGCTAATCCGTTCGCGAATTGGGAAATCTCCCTCATTTGCATATTTGCAGGGGAAATCAATAGGCGCGACTGATGCGCCAAGCGAAATTATGCGCTGACGATACTCTGGCGTCGGAAAGTTAAGCCGATCGGAAATGGCCCGTTTTCTGTCGCATCTAGTTTGGTGGGTACGGCCACATAGAAACGACGGCGCATAATCACAGTTACGCGGCGCATATCGAATTACTCCAGCGCAAGTCTTGCTGAATCTGGCCCTATGTGTGTATATACTATGGGCCAGATTCAGGTAGATGGGAGCATCTTTAATCTGGAGTAACGTTTCTCATTTACGTTACTCTGGCGAAATTTTAGGAGCAAGTGGCTGTTATTCATGAAGCACTTGCTCCTAAAGTTGCGGCAGCGTATCGAAAATGAGCCGGCGGAATTCAAATTGGGCGGGTACGGGGCGTGTATTATTTAAACTAAGCGCGATCCCGCGGCGAACGTACTGCGCATGCGTCGACTGTCAATGCATCCCAGTGCGCATGCTCCAAATTCTGTCAGTGAACGTCAATGACGTCAAATCCCCATTCATGGACGTTTTACGCAAGCGACGCAAATTTTTTTTTTCTCGACGCGATGACGACGGCTATACTTAACATAGGATATTCCACTAGGGGGCTGCTTTATCTTTACGCCGCGTATCGCTTACGGAAACGTCGGAAAGTCACTGCGTCGCGCCCGAATACGCTCGTGAATTGCCGATTCCCGCTGATTAACATATTTTTTCAGCGTTAATCAGCGGGAACGCCCCCAGCGCCATTTTTTAATTAAAGTTGCGATGCGATGGCGAAATTCAATTACGCCGCTCGCATCGTAACTCCAACCCGGCGTTTCTTGTTTTCTGGTTACAGAAAACAAAAACGCTGGCTTAAAGTGACAGTTAGGCTGGAGTATCACTGATACTCCAGCCTAACTCTACCTGAATCTGGCCCTATATGTATAGTGTGTGTATATATACTGTATGTATAGTGTGTGTATATATACTGTATGTATAGTGTGTGTATATACTGTATGTATAGTGTGTGTGTATATACTGTATAGTGTGTATATACTGTGTGTGTGTATATATATACTGTATGTATAGTGTGTGTATATACTGTATGTGTGTGTATACTGTGTGTGTATATATAGTGCATGTATATAGTATGTATGTATAGCGTGTGTGCTTATACTGTTTGTATGTGTGTTGTACAGTGTCTGTATATACTGTGTATGTATATACGGTGTGTGTGTATATACTGTATGTATAGGTAGGATGGAAGGTGGCACACTGGGGGGGCTCTGCCGTAGGGTGGCACACTGGGGGGGCTCTGCCGTAGGGTGGCACACTGGGGGGGCTCTGCCGTAGGGTGTCACACTGGGGGCACTGCCGTAAGGTGGCACACTGGGGGCACTGCCGTAAGGTGGCACACTGGGAGGCTCTGTTGTAAGGTGGCACTCTGGGGGGGGGGGCTCTGCCGTAGGGTGGCACACTGGGGGGGCTCTGCCGTAGGGTGGCACACTGGGGGGGGGCTCTGCCGTAGGGTGTCACACTGGGGGCACTGCCGTAAGGTGGCACACTGGGGGGCTCTGTTGTAAGGTGGCACTCTGGGGGGGGGCTCTGCCGTAGGGTGGCACACTGGGGGGGCTCTGCCGTAGGGTGGCACACTGGGGGGGGGCTCTGCCGTAGGGTGTCACACTGGGGGCACTGCCGTAAGGTGGCACACTGGGGGCACTGCCGTAAGGTGGCACACTGGGGGGCTCTGTTGTAAGGTGGCACTCTGTGGACTGTGATGTATAGGGAGAATGTTGGTACTTTGTTGTAAGGGAGGACTGATGTGAGATCCTGACTGTTATACTATATATGTTTTGTTTGTTACTTACTCCTGGCGTAACGGCCATCTGTAAACCCAGGGGCCCCATAATCTTCTTTTGCCCGGGGGCCCCATGAGTTGTCAGTCCGCCCCTGAGTATACACCAAGTAGGTTTAAGTGAAAACTATACAGCACAAGTGCAGTAAACACCTGGTACATTTAGGTGCAAACTATACGGCCCAAGTGCAGTAAACACCTGGTACGTTTAGGTGCAAACTATACAGCACAAGTGCAGTAAACACCTGGTACGTTTAGGTGCAAACTATACAGCACAAGTGCAGTATACACCAAGTAGGTTTAGGTGCAAACTATACAGCACAAGTGCAGTAAACACCAGGTACGTTTAGGTGCAAACTATACAGCACAAGTGCAGTATACACCAAGTAGGTTTAGGTGCAAACTATACAGCACTAGTGCACTATACACCAAGTAGGTTTAGGTGCAAACTATACAGCACAAGTGCAGTAAACACCAGGTACGTTTAGGTGCAAACTATACAGCACAAGTGCAGTAAACACCTGGTACGTTTAGGTGCAAACTATACGGCCCAAGTGCAGTAAACACCTGGTACGTTTAGGTACAAATTATACAGCACACGGGCAATACAACACGTTAGAAGACTGCAGCTAGCACAATCAACTGCCTGACAAATAGGAATAGCTGATCTAGCTAAACTATACAGGGCCAGATTCAGGTAGATGGGCGCTTCTTTACTTTGGAGTAACGTTTCTCATTTACGTTACTCCGCCGACACTTTCGGTGCAAGTACTGTTATTCACATAGCATTTGCGCGTAAACTTGCGCACGGAGTAACGATAATGCGCTGGCGTAACCCGACGCAAGTGGAAGTGGGTGTGATCATATGTAAATGATGGGCGGAGCCCAGCGCAGAGGCTTACGTTCAGCGCATCATCCACGGAGCATGCGCAGTAAGTGAGGCTTCACTCGCCCCCTTGTGCGCATGCTCACAACTTCCGTCGGCACCACTTCACGGTAAACGTCAGTGCAATGCGTTCCGTTGGGCGTTTAAATGTGCCCGTAGATGCGCCATTCCGGCACTAAAGTATATCCTGTTCCCCCTCCCCGCAGTGAAGTTTCTTTTGTTCTGAGATGGCTGCTCCCGTTCCCCGCAAACACACAGGAGAAAGCTGAACTCTAAAGGCCAGGAGCTGTCAGCCGTCATCTCGGCTATGATGTCTTCCTCCATGGCTGTAAAAGTTGACAGACAAGCATGGACAGAGGTGTTGTCCTGCAAGTGGGGGTGCTCAGCTAGCTCTTATCGTCGGTAACGCTGCTGTAGCTGCTCTCCTGCTGACCTGTGGCCGTCTGGAGTAAAGATAAAGCAGCTATTTGTAGAAATAACTTTGCGTCGGACGGACGAGATACGCGCGGCGCATGTAGCCAGCGTATGGTGCTAATCCGTTCGCGAATCGGGTAATATCCCTCATTTGCATATTTGCAGGGGAAATCAATAGGCGCGACTGATGCGCCAAGCGAAATTATGCGCTGACGATACTCTGGCGTCGGAAAGTTAAGCCGATCGGAAATGGCCCGTTTTCTGTCGCATCTAGTTTGATGGGTACGGCCACATAGAAACGACGGCGCATAATCACAGTTACGCGGCGCATATCGAATTACTCCAGCGCAAGTCTTGCTGAATCTGGCCCACAGTGTATAAATATATGTACAACTCCTGGGATGTAGGGATGAGCCGAACACCCCAGGGTTCGGTTCGCACCAGAACGTTCGAACAGACCGCGGGTTCGCGCGAACATTTAGAACCCCATTGAAGTCTATGGGACCCGAACGTTCGAATTCAAAAACGTTAATTTTAAAGACCAATATTCAATTTAATGTTGGAAAACATCTTTCAGAACCTGGGTCTTGCCCCAGGGAACATGTATCAATTGAAAAAAAAGTTTTAAAAACGGACGTTTTTTTTCCGGAGCAGCCATTTTAATGATGCTTAAAGTGAAAAAAAAAATGAAAAATTCCTTTAAATATCACACCTGCTGGCTGTCTATAGTAGTGGCACCTGTTTATAAATGTCCATGCACAACATGAGAGTACTATAAGAAAAAGGTAATTTAATACTGCTTGCACACATGCTGTGTGGCAACAATATGTCGAATATTTTAGCGGTGGTGGGGGGCCATTATTGTTTTGTGAAAGAAAAATTTTAGAAAAAAGGGCACTCCTCAAACATACTGTAATTGGAGCGCAACAAGGAGCCATGTGCAAAGTATTGCATCAAAAATTGTTATTAGGCGCCCCTGTTAAACAGGGGCAGAAAAATTGTGCCTTGGGCACAACACAACACTGCAACCCCTCACAATAACTCCAATTGGAGCACAACAAAGAGCCACGTGCAAAGTATTGCATCAAAAATTGTTATTAGGCGCCCCTGTTAAACAGGGGCAGAAAAATTGTGCCTTGGGCACAACACAACACTGCAACCCCTCACAATAACTCCAATTGGAGCACAACAAAGAGCCACGTGCAAAGTATTGCATCAAAAATTGTTATTAGGCGCCCCTGTTAAACAGGGGCAGAAAAATTGTGCCTTGGGCACAACACAACACTGCAACCCCTCACAATAACTCCAATTGGAGCACAACAACGAGCCACGTGCAAAGTATTGCATCAAAAATTGTTATTAGGCGCCCCTGTTAAACAGGGGCAGAAAAATTGTGCCTTGGGCACAACACAACACTGCAACCCCTCCCAATACCTCCAATTGGAGCACAACAAAGAGCCATGGGCAAAGTATTGCATCAAAAATTGTTATTAGGCGCCCCTGTTAAACAGGGGCAGAAAAATTGTGCCTTGGGCACAACACAGCACTGCAACCCCTCACAATAACTCCAATTGGAGCACAACAAAGAGCCACGTGCAAAGTATTGCATCAAAAATTGTTATTAGGCGCCCCTGTTAAACAGGGGCAGAAAAATTGTGCCTTGGGCACAACACAACACTGCAACCCCTCACAATAACTCCAATTGGAGCACAACAAAGAGCCACGTGCAAAGTATTGCATCAAAAATTGTTATTAGGCGCCCCTGTTAAACAGGGGCAGACAAATTATGCCTTGGGCATAACACAACACTGCAACCCCTCACAATAACTCCAATTGGAGCACAACAACGAGCCACGTGCAAAGTATTGCATCAAAAATTGTTATTAGGCGCCCCTGTTAAACAGGGGCAGAAAAATTGTGCCTTGGGCCCAACACAACACTGCAACCCCTCACAATAACTCCAATTGGAGCACAACAAGAAGCCACGTGCAAAGTATTGCATCAAAAATTGTTATTAGGCGTCCCTGTTAAACAGGTTCAGAAAAATTGTGCCTTGGGCACAACACAACACTGCAACCCCTCCCAATACCTCCAATTGGAGCACAACAAAGAGCCATGGGCAAAGTATTGCATCAAAAATTGTTATTAGGCGCCCCTGTTAAACAGGGGCAGAAAAATTGTGCCTTGGGCACAACACAACACTGCAACCCCTCACAATAACTCCAATTGGAGCACAACAAAGAGCCACGTGCAAAGTATTGCATCAAAAATTGTTATTAGGGGCCCCTGTTAAACAGGGTCAGAAAAATTGTGCCTAGGGCACAACACAACACTGCAACCCCTCACAATAACTCCAATTGGAGCACAACAAAGAGCCACGTGCAAAGTATTGCATCAAAAATTGTTATTAGGCGCCCCTGTTAAACAGGGGCAGAAAAATTGTGCCTTGGGCACAACACAACACTGCAACCCCTCACAATAACTCCAATTAGAGCACAACAACGAGCCACGTGCAAAGTATTGCATCAAAAATTTTTATTAGGCGCCCTGTCAAACAGGGGCAGAAAAATTGTGCCTTGGGCACAACACAACACTGCAACCCCTCACAATAACTCCAATTGGAGCACAACAAAGAGCCACGTGCAAAGTATTGCATCAAAAATTGTTATTAGGCGCCCCTGTTAAACAGGGGCAGAAAAATTGTGCCTTAGGCACTGGTGGCGGAGCCCAGAAACACAACATTTCTTACTAGCTATCAGCAAGAAATGTGAGAAGGAGAAGGATATTCCATCAGCAGCATAAGAGGACAGTCACTCAGCATCAGCATACACAGTCTAAAAGGGGTCCGACAATTCAACAAAAAATTATTATTCAGTAACATCAGCATCAGGTGCTTGGTAGCTGGTGTTGTTCCAAGCCTGATTCATTTTGATGAAGGTCAGTCGATCAACAGAGTCGGTGGAGAGGCGCACCCTGTGATCGGTCACAAAGCCTCCAGCAGCACTGAATGTGCGTTCTGAAAGAACACTGGATGCAGGGCAAGCCAGTAGCTCAATTGCGTACTGTGCAAGCTCTGGCCAGTGATCCATCCTTAAGACCAAGTAAGCCAGAGGATTTTCGGTGGGGAAGTTGTCGGATCTTGCCCCTAGGTATTCCCAGACCATGTAAACCAGACGCTGGCATGGTTGCTGGAACCGGTCAGACCTTGGGGCTGTGGACTAAAAAACTGTCTGAAGGCATCGGTCAGACGGCCACCTTCTCCACCGCTCCTTCTGTGACTCACCGAAGCCTCAGCAAGACGTTGTCCAGAGCCAGGTTTTGGTAATCCCCCCGGTTCTGGGAACGCGTTGCACAGTCCCTTCTGCAAGGCCTCCCACAAAAGTTTTATCTTCTGCTCCCTCTGCGATGGCAACATAAGGTCCGCAACCTTACTCTTGTAACGTGGATCAAAGACAGTTGCCAGCCAGTAATGATCCCTCTCCTTATTAGCACATACACGAGGATCCTTATGCAGGCTTTGCAGGATCAGGGAGGCCTTGCAGCGTAGGTTTGCAGAGGCATTCGGGGCACAGTCCTCTGGGTCACTGAGGATGACAGGATCCACAGACACATCATCCCAGCCACGTAAAAGTTCACATGTTCCTTGGGACTGTAAATGATCCCTTGAAGACTGCTGCTGCTGAGTGCTAGGCTCCACCTCCATGCTACTGATACAATCATCCTCCTCCTCCTCCTCTTCCTGTGTGCTAGGTGGGCAAGCAGGACCACTGTCTGCGTAAAGGGGGCCTTGAGAGGTAAGGAAGTCCTCCTCTTCCTCCCTCTGTTCTGCCTCAAGGGCTCTGTCCATTATTTCACGTAGTGTGTGCTCCAACATGTGAATAAGAGGGACAGTCTCACTGATGCATGCACTGTAACTGCTCACCATCCTCGTGGCCTCCTCAAATGGTGACAGGACAGTGCATGCATCCCTGATCAAGGCCCACTGGCGTGGTGAAAAAAAAACAAGCTCCCCTGACCCAGTTCTGCTGCCATATTGGCACAGGTACTCATTGATGGCCCACTGCTGCGTGTGCAGCCGCTGCAGCATGGCCAACGTAGAGTTCCATCTGGTGGGCATGTCACAAATTAGGCAGTTCTTGGGCAGGTTGTATTCCCTTTGGAGGTCTGACAGCCGAGCAGTGGCATTATATGACCTCCGGAAATGCACACAGACTTTCCTGGCCTGCTTCAGGACATCCTGTAAGCCCGGGTACCTGCCCAAGAACCGCTGCACCACCAAATTCAGGACATGGTACTGCACATTCCACAAACTCACGGAAGGGGGCAGAATCTACCAACTGAAAAGGTAGCAGTTGAAGTGCTAGCAATTTCGCTAAGCTAGCATTCAACCGCTGGGCATGTGGATGGCTGGGATTGTACTTCTTTCGGCGCTGCAGCAGCTGGGGCAGGGAAATTTGCCTGGTACTATCAGTAGATTGCCCGCATGTACTACTACTACTAGGTTGTGACACACCTATTTCTACACCTTCACTGCAGGCTTCAGAGAGGACTGGGGGTCTAGTGGGGTTAGAGGTCCCAGAAGGGCAAGGGGAGGTATGCTTTTGTCTTTGGTGTGGGTCTTTCTGGCGTGCTTGCCAACGAGCTGCATGGCAGGTCGACATATGTCTGGACAAGCATGTGGTACCCAGGCGGTTGATGTTTTGGCCGCGCGAGATACGCTTGCAACATATATTGCAAATAGCAAAGGTATGATCTTGTGGACATGTTTCAAAAAAGGCCCACACCAAGGAACTTTTGCTGTACTGGTCAGACACAGCAGCGCCATGCACAAGCGCCGTAGATGTGCGCTGTAATGCAGTTGGTGTGCCCTTAAGCTGACCCCTGGAGGGCATCCTGCCTCTTTGGAGATGTGCCTGTGCCTCGTCCTCCTCCTCCTCCTCTTCCTCCTATTCCTCCTCTCTTCTATCAGGCAACCAGGTAGAGTCAGTGACCTCATCATCCCCTCCCTCCTCATCACTGTCAAAAACCTGGCAGTATGCTCCAGCTGGGGGAACATCACTGCCAGATTGCTGTCCCTCTCGGCCACCCCCTCTCCCTGGACTCACATCAATGCCTTCCTCTATCTGTGTTCCATCATCGGAGCCTTCAAAACGCTGCGCATCTTCATTCAGGATGTACCCAACACTGTGTTGAAACAGTTCTGGGGACTCCCCAGGAGGACACGGTGGGACTAGGGAAGGATTGTGTGATGGCATGGTACAGAGGGAAGAGGAAGCCTTGGCAGCTGCTTTGCCAGACAAACTAAGATCAGTCTGTGTGAGAGAGGATGAGGAGGATAAGGACGGCTTGGTCATCCAATCTACTATTTTCTCTGCATGTTGAGGCTCAACATGGCCAGCTCTCGAAAATAAGGACGAGCGGCCACGTGCTGAAGAGGATGCACCGCGTCCACCACCAGCGTTGCCTCTAGATGCAGAGCCTGCTTGCCCTTGTGATGCTCTGCCTTTCTTTGTTGTCTTTCCAGACATTTTAATAGCCTGCACAGGACAAAATCATAAATAAACAGCACCTGTCCAGTAAGAGCAACTGCGTTTATGGGCAAAAACACAGCAAACGTGCAATATGATCGACTGCGTTTATGGGCAAAAACAGCAAATGTGCAGTAAGATTGACTGCGTTTATGGGCAAAACCAGCAAACGTGCACTATGATAGACTGCTTTTAGGGGCAAAAACACAGCAAACGTATAGTAAGATCGACTAAGTTTATGGCCAAAAACAGCAAACGTGCAGTATGATCGATTGAGTTTATGGGCAAAACAACACAGCAAACGTGCAACGTGCAGTATGATCGACTGTGTTTATGGCCAAAACAACACAGCAAACGTGCAACATGCAGTATGATCGACTGTGTTTATGGGCAAAACAGCACAGCAAACGTGCAACGTGCAGTATAATCGACTGTGTTTATGGCCAAATACACAGCAAACGTGCAACGTGCAGTATGATCGACTGTGTTTATGGGCAAAACAACACAGCAAATGTGCAACGTGCAGTATGATCGACTGTGTTTATGGGCAAAACAGCACAGCAAACGTGCAACGTGCAGTATGATAGACTGTGTTTATGGGCAAAACAGCACAGCAAACGTGCAACGTGCAGTATGATCGACTGTGTTTATGGGCAAAACAACACAGCAAACGTGCAACGTGCAGTATGATCGACTGTGTTTATGGGCAAAACAACACAGCAAATGTGCAACGTGCAGTATGATCGACTGTGTTTATGGCCAAAAACACAGCAAACGTGCAACGTGCAGTATGATCGACTGTGTTTATGGGCAAAACAACGCGGCAAACGTGCAATGTGCAGTATGATCGACTGTGTTTATGGGCAAAACAACACAGCAAACGTGCAACGTGCAGTATGATCGACTGTGTTCGTGGCAAAAAAACACAGCACACGTGCAACGTGCAGTATGATCACTATGATAGACTGCTTTTATGGGCAAAAACACAGCAAACGTATAGTAAGATCGACTAAGTTTATGGCCAAAAACAGCAAACGTGCAGTATGATCGACTGTGTTTATGGCCAAAACAACACAGCAAACGTGCAACATGCAGTATGATCGACTGTGTTTATGGGCAAAACAGCACAGCAAACGTGCAACGTGCAGTATGATCGACTGTGTTTATGGCCAAATACACAGCAAACGTGCAATGTGCAGTATGATCGACTGTGTTTATAGGCAAAACAACACAGCAAATGTGCAACGTGCAGTATGATCGACTGTGTTTATGGGCAAAACAGCACAGCAAACGTGCAACGTGCAGTATGATAGACTGTGTTTATGGGCAAAACAGCACAGCAAACGTGCAACGTGCAGTATGATCGACTGTGTTCATGGCAAAAAAACACAGCACACGTGCAACGTGCAGTATGATCGACTGTGTTTATGGGCTTGTAACGGTCACCACCGTTTACGACCTTCCATCCAACCACGACAAGCTTATCCGACACTCCACAATCCTGCATACACGATCCATTCCATTTCCCATAATAACCGAGACTCTGCTCTGGTACTGGTTTCAAAGATATGAACACTTTATTGGTTTTCTTCTCAGCTTTTATATCCAGTTACAAGCATGTGACAGTAATCAAAGTGACAATGCCATCTCCACCCCCCTATTCACTCACTGAGGCTAATTATCTAGCAGACATGACGGCACCGATACTGACAGATCTGTCACATTCCAAACTACAATTACACAATGATTTTACCTTTTGAATAATACACAATCACAGATAATCTTCACACATATACAAGGAACCTCAATCACATTACCCAGACAGACTTACTGTCTCTAAAGGGCTTGACACCTTTGTACCATAGACAATGTATGGTCTAGGAGTAGATGCAATTAACACCTTTCAAAAGAATGAAATGTCTTTCACAAGCCGGGGCACTTAACATTTCAATAGCTGGAGCTAAGCATTGAATAAGCTTGTAATGTCCCTCTCCTGTGTAACAGGTGTCAATATGGACCTCTTTTAATATGCCAGTCCTGCAATATGAATTATTATTAATGTCCCATCTCATGTAATATATGAATTATGATTTCTATGTCACCCTATGTACAAAAGTGACTCCTGTTACATGGCTCCCTCCTTGTGGAACACTCCGGCAGACCCGGCTTGATCCTTTTCGGGTCAACTTGGGGATGTCCGGAACTAGGAGGCCGGAATGACGTCTGTTTTCCGGGATAACCCATCAGCATAGCCATTTTGCTTACCGGGTCGGTAGCTGATGGTGAAGTTGTAAGGTTGCAGGGCTAAGCTCCACCGCAGCAACCTGCCATTGTCTCCTGAGACCCGATTGAGCCACACCAATGGGTTGTGGTCGGTGACTAATGAAAATTCCTGTCCGTACAGGTAAGGGTTCAACTTCTTAAGGGCCCAAACCAAGGCTAAACACTCCTTCTCCACTGCCGCATAGCTGACTTCCCGTGGGAGTAGTTTTCTGCTCAGGTATGCGACAGGGTGTTCTCCTCCATCCTCTCCGATTTGGCTCAGCACCGCCCCAAGTCCAAACATGGAAGCATCTGTGTGAACAAGGAAACGTCTGTTAGGGGCTGAGCAGCCAAGACAGGGGCATTTACCAGTGCTTGCTTGAGGGCTAGAAACGCTGCTTCACAAGCTGGAGACCACAGGACCTGCCTAGGTAAATTCTTTTTCGTCAGGTCCAACAGGGGTTTGGCGATGGCACTATAGTCGGGGACAAAACGTCGGTAGTCCCCAAGAAGGCCAATACCTGGGTCTTAGTGCGGGGTGTGGGCCAGTTAGCTACTGCCTCTACCTTGGCTGGCTCTGGTCTCTGGTTCCCACACCCTACTCGGTGTCCCAGGTACTGCACCTCTGCCATACCTAGATGGCACTTGTCTGGTTTTAAGGTCAGGCCAGCGGTCTGAATCTTGTCCAGCACCACCCCTACGTGAACCAGGTGCTCCTCCCAAGACTCACTGTAGATCGCAATGTCATCCAGGTATGCACAAGCAAAATCTTGGAAGCCATCGAGGAGCCTATCCACCATACGTTGGAAGGTCGCCGGGGCGTTTTTCATCCCGAATGGCATGACCTTAGACTGGTACAGGCCGAATGGGGTAACAAATGCTGACTTAGGGATAGCATCCTCGGCCAGGGGAATCTGCCAATAACCTTTACACAGGTCGATTGTAGTCAAATAACGTCCCCTGGCTATACGATCTAGCAGTTCGTCTACCCGGGGCATCGGGTAGGCGTCAGTGGTGGTCTTCTCATTGAGTTGCCTGTAGTCCACACAGAACTGGGTAGTTCCGTCTTTCTTAGGCACTAGGACTACAGGCGAGGCCCAAGGGCTGTCCGAGGGCTCAATGACTCCTAACTGAAGCATCTCCGTTATCTCCTTCTGCATCCCTTCTCGGACTGCTTCAGCAATACGGTAGGGGGCCTGTCGAAGGGGTGCTTGTCCAGAGGTCTCGACCTTATGCACAGCCAGAGTCGTATAGCCCGGTTTTTGGGAGAAAGTTGCCTGTTTCTCCCACAGAAGCCGCTTAGCCTGTTCCTTCTTTGTGGGACTTAACCGATCCCCTAGCTGTACAAGGCTAATGAGATCAGTCTGGGGGTCTCCCTCTAGTAAATCCGGGAGGGGCAAATTTTCTGAGTCGTCCGCAGCAGGGGCGCATACAGCAGCGACATCCTCCTGCCGTTCCTGATACTCCTTCAGCATGTTCACATGAAAGGTTCGCTGGATTCTTTCATCTGCACAGCTGGCAATGACATAGGTGGTATACTACTTTATATGGGCCTTGCCAGGATGCCTGCATCTTGTCGGTCTTCACCGGCTTGAGCACTAAGACCTTCTGCCCAACCCGGAAGATACGCTGTCGGGCCCCCCGATCATACCATCTCTTCTGTCTTCTCTGGGCCGCCTGGAGATTCTCCCATACCATCAGAGACAGTTGCTCCATGCGGTCCCTGAGTTCCAGAACATAAGGCACTCTGGGGGTCCCCTCCCGTTCTGTCTCTCCCTCCCAGTGTCCTCTAATGAGATTGAGGGGTCCGTGCACCCTTCTCCCATAGAGTAACTCGAACGGGGAGAAACCAGTGGATTCCTGGGGTACCTCTCTGTACGCAAATAGCAGGTGAGGCAGAAATCTCTCCCAGTCTCTGCAAGCATCCGAAAAGGTCCTCAGCATTTGATTGAGGGTCCCATTGAAGCGCTCTTAGAGACCATTAGTCTGAGGGTGGTAAGGTGAGCTAAGCAGGGGTTTAATATTGCACACCTTCCATAACTGCTGGGTGAGCACTGCGGTAAACTGGGTTCCCTGGTCAGAGAGGATCTCCTGAGGGAACCCCACTCTAGTGAATATCTTAACCAGGGCATCAGCTACTGTCTCTGCTTCAATGTTGGACATAGCGACTGCCTCTGGGTAACGGGTGGCATAGTCCACCACGGTGAGAATATACTTCTTCCCGGATGGACTAGGTCTGGATAAAGGGACCAACAATGTCAACAGCTATGTGGTAAAAGGGCTCCCCAATAATAGGCAAAGACATAAGTCTAGCCTTAGGGTGGTCACCCCTCTTGCCTACCCGTTGGCATGTGTCACACGTTTGGCAGTATTGTCGCACATCCTGGTTAATATTGGGCCAAAAGAAATTCTGTGTAATCCTATGGGCTGTGCGACGGGACCCTAGATGTCCTGCTAGTGGTACATCATGCCCGATTCGCAGAATCTCCAGCTGGTATTTTCTGTGAAGGGGCCTTACTTCTCTGGGCTGGCTTGGGGATCCTATACAGTCTGTCCCCCACCCATTCATAAAGCTCCCCATCTATTCCCCTTTCCAGAGTATCTGCCTTAGCCCTATACCTCTGTAAGGTCGGGTCCTCCCGGGTTTCCCTCCCGAATGCGTTTGGGGTATCCCAGCCTAGGGGCGCCTGATCTATAGTACATGTCGGGGAAGATAGTCTTACCTGGGTCTCAGCAGCAAGCGGGCCGGTTCCAGAATCACGGGCCTGGGCGCGGGTAGTCACTGGGTTGGCTTCATCAGGGCCCATCATGGAGTAAGCAGAAACAAGGGGGGCCAAATCATTCCCCAGTAGTACATCCGCTGGCAAATATTTCATCACCCCCACATTAACGTGTCCTGAACCAACCCCCCAATCCAGGTGAACACGGGCAACGGGCAGATGGAAGACAGTGCCTCCTGCCACTCTTACAGCTACTGTGTCTCCGGTGTGCTGGCTCTCTGGAATGAGATTCTTCTGTAGCAGGGTCATGGTGGCCCCAGTATCATGTAGCCCATTGGCTACCTTTCCATTGACCCAGACAGTCTGCCTGTGTTGCTGCCTGTTGTCCCAGTTAGCTGCTTGTACTGGATCAGCCTCGTGCAGGATGCCCCAATGTTCTTCTTCCTCAACGCAGTGGGCCCCCGGCATGGGTGTGTGGGGGTTTCCCCTTTCTGGCTGTCTCCATGACTGTGACTGCCTGGCCGGATTCAAGGGACAGTCTGACTTTTTGTGCCCTGGTTGTTTACACCCAAAACACTTGATGGGTTGTGAGTAGCCCTGGGAGTTGAATCTGGACTGCTGAGGATAAGTGGCCACTGGAGGTGGTGCTGTAGGACGGTACGACTGGGGTTTGTAGGCAATAGCCGGAGGGGGTTCCACGGATCGATAATCCACCCGAGCTGTTGTCTTGACCACAGAGTTATCCAGTTTGCGGGTGTCTGTGTATTCGTCCGCTAGGCGAGCTGCTTCCGGCAAGGAGAAAGGTTTTCGGTCCCGGACCCACTCTCTGACTTCCAGGGACAGTTTGTCAAAGAAGTGCTCCAGCAGGAACACCTGCAGCACCTCTTCCCCGGATTCTGCTTGACATCCATCGATCCAGTGGGATGCAGTGCGGTGTAGGCGGCATGCCCACTCGGTATACGAGTCTCCAACTTGCTTGCTCGTTTCTCGGAAACGCCTCCGGTATGCCTCTGGTGTGACGGCATACCTGACCAAAAGTGCTTCTTTTACCAGTCCATAGTTCATAATATCCTTGTCTGGGATGGCCCTGAACGCTTCACTGGCCCGGCCGGACAATTTCCCAGACAAAATGGTAACCCATTCCTCGGTGGGTACCCGGTGTAGGGCACATTGCCGTTCAAAATCAGCAAGGTACCCATCAATCTCCCCTTCAGCTTCAATGAAATTCTTAAAAGCAGCAAAATGTATTTGTCTCCTTTCAGTTGGTGCTGCTGTGTACCTCTTTGCGGTAGCAAATGTGCATCCACAGCTGCTATAACCCGGTCTATGATCTCCGGTGGAGGGTTAGGACCATAATGTGCCAGTCTTAGTTCAACAGCCCGATTAAAACTTGCTTCTTCAGGTGTCCTGTCTGTTACGCTGGGCCTTTCTGTTACGCTGGGCCTTTCCGTTACGCTGGGCCTTTCCGTTACGCTGGGCCTTTCCGTTACGCTGGGCCTTTCCGTTACGCTGGGCCTTTCTGTTACGCTGGGCCTTTCTGTTATGCTGGGCCTCTCCGCTCCATCCATTTGGACAAGTTCTGCAATAATGTCCATCTTCTTACGGTTGCTGGACGGTCTGCCCCGGCTCTCCAGTAAGTCCTTGAGGGAAGAGCGCTTCATCCGTGCATATACCACCTCCATTGTCCTGTGTCCTTGTAGCCGTCCTTCTGAAGATGGAATCACCCCACTGCTGTGCCACCAAATGTAACGGTCACCACCGTTTACGACCTTCCATCCAACCACGACAAGCTTATCCGACACTCCACAATCCTGCATACACGATCCATTCCATTTCACATAATAACCGGGACTCTGCTCTGGTACTGGTTTCAAAGATATGAACACTTTATTGGTTTTCTTCTCAGCTTTTATATCCAGTTACAAGCATGTGACAGTAATCAAAGTGACAATGCCATCTCCACCCCCCTATTCACTCACTGAGGCTAATTATCTAGCAGACATTACGGCACCGATACTGACAGATCTGTCACATTCCAAACTACAATTACACAATGATTTTCCCTTTTGAATAATACACAATCACAGATAATCTTCACACATATACAAGGAACCTCAATCACATTACCTAGACAGACTTACTGTCTCTAAAGGGCTTGACACCTTTGTACCATAGACAATGTATGGTCTAGGAGTAGATGCAATTAACACCTTTCAAAAGAATGAAATGTCTTTCACAAGCCGGGTCACTTAACATTTCAATAGCCGGAGCTAAGCATTGAATAAGCTTGTAATGTCCCTCTCCTGTGTAACAGGTGTCAATATGGACCTCTTTTAATATGCCAGTCCTGCAATATGAATTATTATTAATGTCCCATCTCATGTAATATATGAATTATGATTTCTATGTCACCCTATGTACAAAAGTGACTCCTGTTACAGGGCTAAACAACACAGCAAACGTGCAATGTGCAGTATGATCGACTGTGTTTATGGGCAAAACAACACAGCAAACGTGCAACGTGCAGTATGATCGACTGTGTTTATGGCCAAAAACACAGCAAACGTGCAACGTGCAGTATGATCGACTGTGTTTATGGGCAAAACAACACAGCAAATGTGCAATGTGCAGTATGATCGACTGTGTTTATGGGCAAAACAACACAGCAAATGTGCAACGTGCAGTATGATCGACTGTGTTTATGGCCAAAAACACAGCAAACGTGCATTATGATCGACTGTGTTTATGGGCAAAACAACACAGCAAACGTGCAATGTGCAGTATGATAGACTGTGTTTATAGCCAAAAAATCAGCACAAATCAGCACAAAAAACAGCACAATCTCCTGCCTGACATATACTAATAGCAGATCTAGCTAAGCTATACAGTGTATAAATATATGTACAACTCCTAAGGATGGATATATATTCTCTACACACTGTGGGCCAGATTCTCAGTGGCGCTATGACGGACTATCTCAGATACCCCGTCGTATCGCCGTTTTTTTGGGCTCGTATCTATGCGAGTGATGCTTAGCATCACTTTGGCATAGATACGCTTGAACATCCGACAAGTGTAATACCATTACACTTGCGGATCGTAGTTGTAATGACAACTCCGGCCACTAGGTGGCCTTTACGTTGTTTTCTCATTTGCCTATGCGAATGAGGCTACTACGCCGATTCCCGATCGCTTTTATGCTGCCCCGTCGTCGCGTACGTCATTTTCGTTCGCGTAAGGTTACCCCTGCTTCTATGAGGAGTAACCTTACGAAGTACCGTCGGATGCCATGTTAAGTATGGCGTCGGGTCAGCGTCTGCTTTTTCCGTCGCTTACGTCGTTTTACTAACTCGTTCGCGAATAGGGCATTGCGTAGCGACGATCACATCGTTTTGACGTCGGTTTCAACGGCCCTTTCCGACGTGAGCTGGAGCATGCGCACTGGCCTTTTTTCCCGGCCGGCGAATGCGCAGTTCGTTCGAAGCGGGGGCGAGCTTAATTTAAATACAAGCCGCCCCATTTGAATTACGCGGGCTTACGCTGGGCCATTTTTGCTATGCCAACGCAAACTACGGAGCAAATGCTTGGGGAATACGCCACTTGCTCTAGTACGATGCGGCGGCGTAGTGTAAATGACTTACGCTACGCCGGCGAATTTCTTAGAGAATCTGGCCCTGTAAATTTAACTATAGTGACTACTAGCCTTCCTACTCTATGGGCCAGACTCCCGTAGAATTGCCGCTGGCGTAGCGTAAGCCATTTACACTACGCCGCCGCAATTTAACAGAGCAAGTGCCGTATTCCCAAAGCACTTGCTCCGTAAGTTGCGGCGGCGTAGTTTAAATGGCTCTGCGTATCCTCGCTTAATTCAAAGGGGGTGGCTTGTATTTAAATTAGGCGCACCCCCCGCGTCGATCGAACTGCGCATGCGCCGCCTCAAAAATAGCCCAGTGCGCATGCTCCAACTCACGTCGGAAAAAATGAATGAAGCCGGCATGAGCGTCGTTTACGTAAATCCCTAATCGAGAACGACTTAGTAAAACAACGTAACCGACGGAAAAGGATGACGCTGACCCGACGCCATACTTAACATGGCAACGACGGAACTTCGTTAGGTTACCCCTCATATAGCAGGGGTAACCTTACGCGTAGGGAAACTACGTAAACTACGACTGGGCGGCGTAAAAACGTTCGGGAATCGTCGGATTAGGCTCATTTGCATAGGCAAATGAGAAATCAACGTACAGGCCACCTAGCGGCCAGCGATGTCATTACATCTCCGATCCGACGTTGTAATTGTTTTACACATGTCGGATCTTCACTGTATCTATGCGTAAGTGATTCTAGGAATCACACGCATAGATACCCAGTAAAAAAAAAAGAGATATGACAATGTTTCCTACGAAACGCCGGCGTATCTCTTTTGAGAATCTAGCTCTATCTATCTATCTATCTATCTATCTATCTATATCTCAGCGGCGATACGACGGAGTATCTCAGATATCCCGCCGTATCGCCTTTTTTTTTTGCCTCGTATCTATGCACGTGATGCTTAGCATCACTTTTGCATAGATACGCTGCAACATCCGACAAGTGTAAAACCATTACACTTGCGGATCGTAGGTGTAATGACAACTCCGGCCACTAGGTGGCCTTTACGTTGTTTTCTTATTTGCCTATGCAAATGAGGCTAGTACGCCGATTCCCGATCGCTTTTACGCCGCCCCGTCGTCGCGTACGTCGTTTTCGTTCGCGTAAGGTTACCCCAGCTTCTATGTGGAGTAACCTTACGAAGTTCCGTCGGATGCCGTCGGGTGCCGTCAGATGCCATGTTAAGTATGGCGTCGGGTCAGCGTCGGCTTTTTCCGTCGCTTACGTCGTTTTACTAACTCGTTCGCGAATAGGGAGTTGCGTAAATGACGCTCACGTCGTTTTGACGTCGGTTTCAACGACGCTTTCTGACGTGAGCTGGAGCATGCGCACTGGGCTTTTTCCCCGGCCGGTGCTGCGCAGTTCGTTTGACGCGGGGGCGCGCTTCATTTAAATACAAGCTGCCTCATTTGAATTACGCAGGCTTACGCTGGGTCATTTTCGCTACGCCAACACAAACGATGGAGCAAATGCTTAGGGAATACGGCACTTGCTCTAGTACGATGCGGTGGCATAGTGTAAATGGCTTACGCTACGCCGGCGAATTTCTTAGAGAATCTGGCCCTATCTATCTATCTATCTATCTATCTATCTATCTATCTATCTATCTATCTATCTATCTATCTATCTATCTATCTATCTACCAGATTCAGGAACAGTTAGGCTGGCGGATCCAGTGATCCGCCAGCCTAACTGTCACTTTGAGCCGGCGTTTTTGTTTTCTGTAACCAGAAAACAAGAAACGCCGGGTTGAAGCTCCGATGCGATCAGCGTAACTGAGTTTTGCCATCGCATCGTTACTTCAACTTAAAAATGGCGCCGGGGGCGTTCCCGCCGATTTCCGATCAAATAATATGTTAATGAGCTGAAATCGTCAATTCCTGCTCGACGCAATGACGGTACGACGTTTCCGGAAGCGATACGCGGCGTGAAGATATACCTACATGGGGTTGGAGTATCCTATGTTAGGTATAGGCGTCGTCATCGCGTCGGGAAAAAAAAAAAAAACGTCGCTTGCGTAAAAAGATCATGAATGGGAATGTGACGTCATTGACGTTCATTCACAGAATTTGGAGCATGCGCACGGGGATGCTTTGACACTCGACGCATGCGCAGTACGTTCGCGGCGGGATCGCGCTTAGTTTAAATACTACACGCCCCGTACCCGCCCAATTTGAATTCCGCCGGCTCATTTTCGTTACGCTGCCGCAACTTTAGGAGCAAGTGCTTCGTGAATGACAGCACTTGCTGCTAAAATTTCGGCAGAGTAACGTAAATGAGAAGCGTTACTCTGGAGCAAAGAAGCTCCCATCTACCTGAATCTACCTGAATCTATCTATCTATCTATCTATCTATCTATCTATCTATCTATCTATCTTCAGGTAGATTGGCGCATATTTATACCGGCGTAGCGCATCTCATTTGCACTACGCCGATGTAACTCAGAGAGGCAACTACAGTATTCATAAAGCCGCTGCTCCCATTCCCCACAGGCAGAGGAGGAAAAAAAAACTTTAACACCCAGGAGATGTCAGCCCTCATAACAGCAATGGAGACTTATGACCAGGGCCGCCATCAGGGGAGTACAGGCAGTACACCTGTAAGGGGCCCGGGGGTCCCCAGGGGGCCGGATGGGAACCCCCTTTTTTTTTTTATAAAAAAATATATTTTTTTAATATATTTTTATTTATATTTTTTTGATGGACAAGAAGACCTGGCTTGCAGTCTCTGCTCTAATTCATTTCTAAGGTGTTCTATCGAGTTGAGGTCAGGCCAGTCAAGTTCCTCCACCCCAAACTTGTCATCCATGTCTTTATGGACCTTGCTTTGTGCCATGGTGAGCAGTCATGTTGGAACAGGAAGGGGCCCTCCCCAAACTGTTTCTACAAAGTTGGGAGCATGAAATTGTCCAAAATGTGTTGGTATGCTGACGCCTTAAGAGTTCCCTTTACTGGAACTAAGGGGCCAAGTCCAACCCTGAAAACAATCCCACACCATAACCCCCCTTTCATCAAATGATTTGGACCAGTCCACAAAGCAAGGACCATAAAGACATAAATCAGTGAGTTTGGGGTGGAGGAACTGGACTGGCCTGCACAGAGTCCTGACCTCAACACCTTTGGGATGAATTAGAGCGGAGACTGTGAGCCAGGCCTTCTTGTCCAACATCAGTTCCTGACCTCACAAATACACTTCTGGAAGAATAGTCAAACATTCCCATAGACACCCTCCTAAACCTTGTGGACGGCCTTCCCAGAAGAGTTGAAGCTTTTATAGCTGCAAAGGGTGAGCCAACCCAATATTGAACCCTCCGGACTAAAGAATCGCACACACGATCGAATATTCCGATAGACGTGTTTTGTCGTATAATCAAACCGTCTGTACGCTCCATTGGACAAAAGAGCGGAAAAACTACGTAGTTTCGTGAATGTTGTCTGAAAAAGTTCTGCCGTCTGTATGCAGAACAAGTTTACGGCCAGTGCCTTTCGGACAAAAATATATACAGGGCTCAAAATTTCAAGTCCTGAGCTACTAGCCAGGCCTCAAGAGTTACTCGCCACCAGTTGCCCCACCTTATTCATACACTGCCCTGCACCTAATTGCACCTGTAAACACGCCCCCATAGATCATCTCATGGAATGACAATGTTTTATGCAGAATTAAGTTACAAAATTAAATATTACCAACAACAACTTTAAAAAAATGGGACAGGACACTGGGGGCAGACCAGAGGGACAGGGCACTGGGGGCAGACCAGAGGGGCAGGGCACTGGGGGCAGACCAGAGGGGCATGGCACTAGAACTGGGTCTCTTCCCCATTCTGTTGCTGTCTCCTCTGCAACTCCCATCCATCCTCTCTCTCTCGCCCATTCATCTCATCATCCGGAGCCTGTGTGTTCAGCTCCACGCTTGCATGTCCCCACTTCCCCCTTTCATTCAGGCTGGCAGAGAGGAGAGGAGCTGCAGCACAGCAAGAGGGAGTACAATCCAGCGCTGAGATCCACACAACTGCACAGCCAATGACACCATAGCACAGCGCACACTGACACCGCACAGCACACATTGAGACCAGTCTGTTTACAGTGCTCAGGCTGAACTGTTGGACACTTACTTAGAGCACAAGGAGAAGAAAACTGAACAAACTGGAAGGCTCCCGCTCTCATGTCAAGGCAACTTTCAGTGAGCGCTGCACCGGAGTGGTAATTTTCGCAATCCTCCACCTCACTCATTACTTTCTGCTCTCCAGCTACATTGGTCGGGCCCCGGTGGGAGGGGGGCAGGCTCAGAGAGGTCATACTGTTAGGTCCCATGGCTTAATGAGAATTGTAAGGAGAGCACCTGTGTACTGCTCTGCCTGTGCACAGCTCACCAGACTACTTTTCCCGAGCATGTACCTTTCCTCTTCGGCCACCAATCTCATCAGGACTCTGAGGCCTCGTACACACGATCGGACATATCCGATGAAAACGGTCCGCGGACCATTTCCATCGGATATGTCCGATCGGGAGTTTGATCCGATGGCGTGTACACACCATCGGATCAAATTCCCCGCCGCCGGAAGGCGCGGTGACGCGGCGGTGACGCGGCGGTGACGTTGACACCGCCACGTCACCGCCACGTCACCGCACCAGGAAGTTAAACACTTCCGCGCATGCGCCGAATCCATTCGGCGGCGGCGCGGCGGCGGTGGGGGACGACATGTCTGCTGGTAAGTGTACTAACCAGCAGACATGTCGGGCGGACAGATTCCACCGGATGGATTTCAAAGCATACTTTGAAATCTGTCGGGTGGAGAAATCTGTCCGCTAGCCCATACACACGAGCGGAGATGTCTGCTGAAACGGTCCATCGGACCGTTTTCAGCGGACATTTCCCCTCGTGTGTACGAGGCCTAAGTGTAGGCACAGATTGGAGGGAGATTGGTCATGCAGCCCTGTCATCACTCGCCACCAGCCTAAATCCACTCGCCAAATGCTAGTAGGCGAGTGGAAATTTTGAGGGCTGATATATATGTAATTATTATTATCATTATTATTATTAAAGGGCCCAGAGGTCCCGGATGGAAAGCCCCCTTTATTTGGTAATTTATTTTTATATAAAAAAAAGGGAGGTTGCCATCTGGGGCACTGGTGGCCTCCGGACCCCTAAAAAAAAAAAAAGAAAAAAAAAGGTTTCTTTTTTTTTTAAGGGGGTTCCCATCCGGGCCCCTGGGGACCCCCGGGCCCCTTACAGGTGTACAGCCTGTACCCCCCTGATGGCGCCCCTGGTGGCAGGTGACCCATTAGTAGTGCTAGGACCACGGCTGCCATGTGTTGTCCTGTAAGTGTGGTTGCTCAGCTCGTCTGTAACGGTGCTGCTGAAGCTGCTCTCCAGCTGACTTGAGCAAGTCTGGTGCAAAGTTACCCCTGCTTTATGAGGGGTAACTTTAGGCCGGCCAAACATCTTAGGCACACCGCGCCTAGCCTGCGCCGAACGGGCCTATGTTCGGGAATCGGCGTATCTCCCTCATTTGCATATTTGCATAGGAAATCAATGGGTTTGCCAGATGCGTCCGGCCTAAATGTGCACCTAGGATGTGCAGGCGTAGGCAAGTTACGCCGGTCGGGAATAGCCTATTTTGGTGAGTATCTAGTTCTGTGGGTACAGTGCATAGATATTCCGGCGCAAATTTAGACTTAGGCGGCACATCTCGAGATACTCCGGCATAAGTCCTACCTGAATCTGGCCCAGTTGGGCTGATTTACCAAGCCTGTGCGCCATGACTCATGGTGCACAAGCAGGAGTAAAAGTGTTTTTGACATTTACAAAAGAGAAACGCTGCCAGTGCAGTGTATTTCTACATTTACTAAAATGCCTAATGCGCCCAGAAGAGGGTGCATGGCACGCCAGTACAGACCTGGCGTACGGCATTTAGTAATGTAAATATCGGGGATTCGGGCGGGAGTTAATTAGGGTAGGGAGGGGGGTGATGCAGGGGAAGTGTAGTGACATGTGTTTGAATGTGTGTGGTGGGCCGAATTGAAAGTGAAAGTGACTGTTGAGAACCGATCCCCGTGCGCTTGCAAAGTGCGCCTGAACCTCGCGAGGTTCATTTGCATACTGGGCATGCGCAGAGGGAAATTTCAGGGCTTCCCGTGCGCCACATCAGTACGCCGAGAAATTCTTAGTAAATTTCATGCGGCGGGAATCTCCAAACGGTTTTCAGCCTGCGCTGACCATGAAGGGGAACTCGGCGCCAAATTTCAAACTCGAAACCGGCGCGGGTCCCCCTCCAGGGGTACAGTAGGCTCTTCGGCTTGGTCTGGAACGTGAGGGGTTAAACCTACGCCAAAAACGGCGTGGGGTTCTCCCCCAGATCCAGACCAAGCCCTCATCCCAGGCACGCAGTCTGGCCGGACAGGAATGGGGGTGGGGATGAGCGAGCGCCCCCCAATCCTGAGCTGTACTAGACCGCATGCCCTCGACATGGGGTAGTGTGTGCTTTGAGGGTGTGCCCCCCACCCCAAGGCACTCTTGTCCCCATGTCGATAGGGACAAGAGCCTCTTCCCGACAACCCTTGCCATTGGTTGTCGGGGTATGTGGGCGGGAGCCAATCGGAATCTGGGAGCCCCCTTTAATAAGGCGGCCCCCATATTCCGGCCCCCCACCCTATGTGAATGAGTATGGGGTATTTTTTCCATTCACCTGGAAAAAATGTAAAAATAAGACACCACACAGAATAAAATAATTTATTAGTCAGCTCCGGGGGTCTTCCGCCAACCCACCCCGGTTTTCGCCGCCGCTGTCTTCCGCCACAGCCCCCTTCACCACAAAGCTCCCGTGCTTATGGGGGAGGGCCGCGGGCTTCGTAGTTTTGTGCCGGGGTGGGGGGTCGAACATCCCACCCCGGTCTTCGTCGCCGCCTTCCGCCGCGACCCCCTTCACCACGAAGCTTCCTGCTTATGGGGGAGGGCCGCGGGCTTCTTCGTTTTCTGCCGGGGGGGGGGGCTCTGGATGGCCTCTTCTGCCTGGCTCCACCGCTGGGGTCAGGGCTTCTCCCGACACCCGTGGGCTTCTCCGGTGCGCTCTGCTTCTGCCTGGCTCCTCTGCTGGGGCCAGGGCTTCTTCTTCCAGTCGATGTTGACACGATGAGGTCTGGCACAGAAATGCAGACAGAGCGGTGGGCACCGACTTATATTGGCATAGGGCGTGGTGATGCCACCATGTGACCTTAACCCATGTGACATCACATTCCCATCATGCCCATGATGTTACATGGGTTGAGGTCACATGGTGCATCACCACGCCCACGCCCTATGCCAATAAGTCGTTGCCCACCGCTCTGTCGGCATTTCAGCGCCGGACCTCGTCGTGTCAACATCGAATGGAAGAATACAGCGGAGAGAAGCCCTGGCCCCAGCGGAGGAGCCAGGCAGAAGCCGACGAAGGCGGCGAAGACTGGGGTGGGTTGTCGCCCTTCCCGGGCAGAAAACGACGAAGCCTGGTGGGGGGCTGGAGCCCCCCCGGCAGAAGACGACTAGAAGGCCGAGGAGGGGCGACACCCCCGGTGTTCTCCGCCATTTTCCACCGCCCCCCCCCGGATGCACAAAGAGCTTAATTTGGGGTGGGGGCACGGCCGAACATGGCGGAGAGCATCGGTGCCCCCCCCGGCGGGAGACGGGCAGAAGCCCGGTGGGGGCTGGAACACCCCCTGGCGGAAAACGGCTAGAAGCCCGGGGGGGGGGGGTAGGTTCACCCCCTGGCAGAAAACCGCCAGAAGCCCATGGGAGGCAGAAGCCCCCCCGCAGAAGACGGCTAGAATGCCGAGGAGGGGCAATGCCCCCCGTTGTCCTCCGGCATTTTCCGCCGCCCCCCCGGATGTAAAAGAGCTTAATTTGGGGTGGGGGCCCGGCCGAACATGGCAGAGAGCATCGGCGGGTGTCGCCCCCCCGGCGGAATACAGCCAGAAGCCCGCGGGAGGCAGGAGCCCCCCCGGCAGAAGACGGCTAGAAGTCCGAGGAGGGGCGACGCCCCCGTTGTTCTCCGCCATTTTCCGACACCCCCGGATGTAAAAGAGCTTAATTTAGGGTTGGGGCCCGACCGAACATGGCGGAGAGCATCGGCGGGTGTCGCCCCCCGGCAGAAAATGGCGAAGCCCGGGGCCCAATGGGGTGGTGGTGGGGGGCCCCGGCAGAGGACCCCCAGAGCTGACTAATAAATTGTTTTATTCTGTGTGGTGTCTTATTTTTCCACCTTTCCACCAGGTGAATGGGTAGGGGTACGATGTATCCCATACTCATTCACATAGGGTGGGGGGCTGGTATCTGGGGGCCCCCTTATTAGAGGGGGCTCTCAGATTCTGATAAGCCCCCCGTCCGCATACCCCGACCACCAACGGCCAGGGTTGTCAGGAAGAGGCTCTTGTCCCTATCGACATGGGGACAAGAGTGCTTTGGGGGGGCAGTGCCCCCCTCCCCCAAAGCACTCACTCCCCCATGTCGAGGGCATGCGGTCTGGTACAGCTCAGGAGGGGGGGGGGGCGCTCGCTCATCCCCACCCCCATTCCTGTCCGGCCAGACTGCGTGCCTGGGATAAAGGTTTGGTCTGGATCTGAGGGGGTACCCCACGCCGTTTCTTTGGCGTGGGTTTAACCCCTTACATTCCAGACCAAATCTAAGGGCCTGTTATGCACCTGGAGGGGGACCTCACGCCGTTTTTTTGTAAAATGTGGTGTGGAGTTCCCCTTTATCCCGTGTGGTGCATTATTTTCCTTTATTTATTTTTTCCCCAGGTGAATGGGTAGGGGTACAATGTACCCCATACTCATTCACATAGGGTGGGGGGCCAGAATCTGGGGCCCATCTTGTTAGAGGGGGCTCTCAGATTCTGATAAGCCCCCCACCCGCATACCCCGACAACCAACGGCCAGGGTTGTTGGGAAAAGGCTCTTGTACCTATCGACATGTGGACAAGAGTGCTTTGGGGGAGGTAGTGCCCCCCTCCCCAAAGCACACACTCCCCCATGTCGAGGGCATGCGGTCTGGTACGGCTCAGGTGGGGGGGCGCTCCCTCGTCCCCACCCCCATTCCTGTCCGGCCAGACTGTGTGTCTGGGATAAGGGTTTGGTCTGGAGCTGGGGGGGGGGGGGGGAACCCCACGTCTTTTTTTTTTAGCGTAGGTTTAAGCCCTTACGTTCCAGACCAAATCTAAGAGCCTGTTGTGCACCTGGAGGGGGACCACCACGCCATTTTTTTTTTAAATTTGGTGTGGAGTTCCCCTTTATCCCGGTCCTGTCAGGGGGGAATGCCTGCTCGTCTGTTCATACAATGTATGAACAGCGATCTGTCATTTCCCCTAGTCAGTCCCACCCCCTTTACAGTTAGAACACACCCAGGTAACATAATCAGCCCCTTCCTCGCCCCTAGTGTTAACCCCTTCCCTGCCAGTGACATTTTTATAGTAAGCAATGCATTTGTATACCATTGGTCGCTAGAAAAATGCCAAAGGTCCCAAAAATGTGTCCGCCATAATGTCGCAGTAGCCATAAAAATCACTGATCGCCGCCATTACTAGTAAAAACAAAAATATATTCCTAAAAAACCCATAAAACGAACCCCTATTTATAACTTTTGCCCAAACCAATCAAACACTTATTGCGATTTTTTTTAAGCAAAAATATGTCGAAGAATACGTATCGGCCTAAACGGAGGGCAAAAAAGTTTATTTATATATATTTTGGGGAGATTTATTATAGCAAACAGTAAAAAAGTTGTCTTTTTATTTACAAAATTGTCACTATATTTTTGGTTCGAGCAAAAATAAGAAAAAAAGCAGAGGTGATCAAATACCACCAAAACAAATAATACAATTTTGTGGGGGAAAAAAGAGGATGCCAATTTTGTTTGGGAGCCACGTCGCACAACCGCGCAATTGTCAGTTAAAATGATGCAGTGCCGAAACGCAAAAACTGGCTCGGTCAGTGACCAGTAATATGGTCTGGGGCTCAAGTGGTTAAAAATTAAGAAAACACTAAAGTTAGCCCAATTTATGGCCATAATGTGAAAGATGATGTTACATTGAGTAAATAGATACCTAACATGTCACGCTTTAATATTGCACACACTCATGGAATGGTGCCAAACGTCAGTACTTGAAAATACCCATAGGCAACACTTTTTTTTTCAGGTTACCAGTTTAGAGTTACAGAGGAGGTCTAGTGCTAAAAGTATTGCTTTCACTCTAACGCACGCTATGATACCTCACATGTGGGGTTTGAACGGTGTTTACATATGTGGGCGGGACTTACACATTTAAGGCCCCCCACATATGTAAACACCGTTCAAACCACACATGTGAGGTATCATAGCGTGCGTAAGAGCGAGAGCAATACTTTTAGCACTAGACCTCCCCTGTAAATCTAAACTGGTAACCTGAAAAAAAAATGTGCGTGTTCGCTTCTGACTGCGAGCTACTAGGGACAGGGGCGTTTTAATTATTCTTATGTATGTTTGTTACGTAAAAATTCAATAAGACCTCCCCTTCAGGTTGGGAAGCATCAGTTCAGGGAAAAAAAAACAAAAAAACAGCTCTCATGCTTTCAACCGCCATTGCAGCTTTGATTCTGTTAATGCATCTCAAGTGAACTGGGCATGCTCGGACACTTAGAAAATTAAGCTGGGTTTTTGTGCCTCAAAATGACTTGCATGTTTCTGAGCCTGCTCAGAAAGCTTGTTTTTTGGCTTAGTAATTTAAGGACATCCTTAACAGGTGTAAGCAGTTACAAGTACACACAAACTAGAGGCTGACATTTCTTCATGTGTTTCCAATTCATTAAAACACATGTTATAAAAAGCGTGGATAGAGCACATGTCAGCTGCCCTGAGAGGGGGCAGACTGGCTGGCTGGCTGGCTGGAATGGAATGGAATGGCGGGGCGGGGCGGGGCGAAAAAGAGATGTTTTGGAGCAAGTTTTTTTTTGGGGGGGGGCAATTGTTTGATTTAATGATGTTCACTTTGATGTTTTGGTCTGCTGCATAATTTAGCAAAATGTTTCTCAAGACGTTAACGTTAATTCCAATTACTGTCTGAAATAAACCTAGGTATATTTTTTGTTTTTATGTTTTTTTTGTTTGTGTGTTTATTTTTTGTTTTGCTTTCCTTGTTTTGTGGACCAATAAAATTACTTTCAAATTTTGAAGTTTGTTTTGTGATATTTTTTCATGCTACGGATTTTAACAGCTGCAGCTGAAATAGTTTGGGCCTAAACCATCAAGTGTGATTTGTCTCTAAGCGTCTTTGCTGGTGTGTATGCATGAAATGTCTGCTGCTATGTTTAGTCACCAGAAAAGGAAAGACAAAGCGGTAAGTATTGTTTCCTAGAATTGATGTCCAGACTGGCTTTTTAAACCACATGTGCAAGATGAATGAAAACCTGCAAACATGGCCCGTTGGGGGGGGGGGGGGGTGGGGAATGGTGTATTGGTGAACAGGCTTAAAGTGCTGATTTACAGCACTGTGCTTGAATCTAGCACAAGACAATCCTATTCTAATTGTGGGTGTTTGAGGGAAGCCAAATGAGTGTTAGAACCCCTGCTTGTGTTTTTAGGTTGGGCTTTGTGTCCCTTTTCTTAAAATTGGCTTCACTTCCTGTCACACAGCTGAACAGGAAGTGAGGTTAAAACCCTACCAATGGTCTTTTCTTCGGGACACAGGTCAATCTAACTAGTGTCCCCATTAAGCAAATTGCACTGCTGTGTACACCCCAAATGATTAGTTTCTTTGGGGTTTAGTAAAGGCAAAGCCGCTCTGCAGTAGAAGCGTAGTCAATGAAAATCAGAAGGGAAGCACTGATGGTTTTAACATCCAATCCCGCCAAGTTTTTTTTTCCTTCCTTGCTTGTCCACTTGTAGTGCTAAGTGGATTTGCCTTTAGTAAATGGACCCCAAAGTCCAAGATCCCTACTAATTTGGGGTGTATACAGCAAAATGCAATTTCCATAATGGGAAACTATTTAGATTGATCTGTGTGTCCCCAACAAGACATTAATCAGGTTTTACCCTCACTTCCTGTTTGGCTATGTGGCAGGAAGTGAATGAATTAAGTAGAAAGTGACAACATTTGTGAGGTGTCTTTACCCTATCAGGGGTGCAGGCATCCCCAAAACAAACAAGACAATTGTTTTTCTTTCTCGTACATCACGGGACACAGAGCGGCATATTCATTACTATGTGGGTTATATGGAGTACCTTCAGGTGTGGACACTGGCAATCTCAAACAGGAAGTCCCCTCCCTATATAACCCCCTCCCCTAGAGGGAGTCCCTCAGTTTTTTCGCCAGTGTCTTAGGTGTTGGTCACGGAATAGCTTTGCTCCACATCCTTGGGATTAAGGGCGGGCTAACCGGATCTGTCCAAGGAGCCTCAGTGCCAAAGTGGACAGTACCCGGGCCCCAAACCGTGGGGTTTTGCCTATAATGCTCCTCTTTGGAGGGCTGGACCCTGGGCCCAGGACTTGGAGTTTGTAAAAACCATAAGTGCCTGTTTGCCAGGGTGCTATATAGGTCCAGGACAGTGGGTACCTTCATAGGACCCCAGGGCCTGAAGGTCTACTACGCTACCCACGGAGATGGGAGAAGATTGGATCGTTTTGCTGGACAAACATCCTGCAGCATGGAGCAGGTAAGGGGGAGCCTGCGGGACTTGGTTCGACAGCAGGCTCTCCGGGGTAACCTAAAAGGGGGGATAGCCTAAGTATGCTCTGCATTGGCAACCTTGCTCACTATGTCTGAGAAAGACAGGATGACCCCTTTTTTCCCCCATCACTAGGTTCCCCTGTCTAAGAATGTGTTGCTAGCTAACCTGCTGCTTTCTTCCTAGGACTAGTAAGGATCCCTATGGGGCCTTTTGGAGAGTCCTACCTGGCCGGGGGTTTGAATCTGCCGCCTGATACTGCAGTCCTGGGTCTCCAGCAGCGCGGCTCCTCCATGTTCCTCCTGTTCCGGCATACGCGCGCGCGTGCGCGCGCACGTCTTATAGACGTTTTTCGCGCCATTCAGAGAGGAGGGCGGGGGGGGGCGTGCCTGCGGCGTCATACAGGGGCACGCCTTGTGCTGTTATAGATCAGCAGGCATTGTCAGTGCTCAGTCTGAGGCTGATTTCAGAAGGAGAGGACGCAGAGCGGCAGAACAGTGACTCCCGGTGGCGGAAGAGGGGTAGTACATGCTGGACTTTGTTCCAATGCCTTTTTTGTTAAGCCAAGAAATTCCCCTTTTTGCAGCAGGTTGGAGGCTGGCAAACTAAGTTTGGGGTCACTGTATGTTTTAAAAAAAAAAAAAAAAAAGATATATATAATATATTAAAAAAAAAAAAAAGAAAAACATACGGGGCCCCATCAGTTTTTGGGCATTAGTGATCTATTGTCCCCTAAGCTCTGGTTTTGTACTCCTGGCCACTACAGTCTGTTGTTGTTGGCGGAGTCCCTCGATTTTGTATTATGGCTTCCAAAGGTTCGGGGTCAAAGGGTACAAAAAAGACCAAAAAACAAAGGGGTTCCCCCTCTGATTCTGATGATATGCCGATACTTTCCCCGCAACTTATTAACATAAAGGGCGCCTTGGATGAGCCATTAGGGGGATCTGGTGCGGAGGCTGGCCCAGATCAGCCCAGCCCTGTGTTTATCACAGAGGAGATGCTAGCCGTATCCCTAGGGGGGCTAGAAGAGAGAATAGCAGCATTGATCGCTAGAGCTATTCCTGGTAAGAAACGGGTTAGATCCCCATCACCAAGAGGTGTATCCTCAGATGCTGAGATTCTCTCTCCGGAGGAATTGGAATCACAGGAGGATCAACTAGACCTGAACCAAGAGGGTTCAGGGATTGAGGGATCTGCCTCTGAGGAACCATTTTCAGACTCCCAGACAGAAAGACTGTGGGTACAGTCTTTGACGGACATGGTCCGCTCGGCATTTAGTTTACCATTGCCAGAGCCTCAGGTTCCTCCGGTATCCTCTCTGGGCTCTTTGAAAGCTCCGTTAAGCAACACAGTTTTTCCGGTCCATCCTCTCTTGGAGGAATTGATCTTTCGGGATTGGGTACGGCCGGACAGGATTTTTCTGCCACCGAAAAGATTTGCGGTCATTTACCCCATGGAGGAAAAATTCTCCAAGAGGTGGAGGCTCCCAGTAGTGGATGCAGCCATCTCATGTGTGAATAAATCACTAACTTGCCCGGTGGAAAACATACATATGTTTAAAGATCCGGTTGATAAACGGTTAGAGACACTTTTAAAAGCATCCTTTGCTACGGCAGGAGCAGTGGTACAGCCAGCTGTGGCTGCAATTGGAGTTTGTCAGGCGTTAAAAGACCAGACAAAAGAAATGTTAAAGGACATGCCTACCCAACAAGCAGAAGAGTTTTCTGACATTCCCAGAGCTCTGTGTTTTGCTGTAGATGCTATAAAAGATTCCATCCAGCAGGCCTCTCGTTTATCACTATTTTTGGTGCACATGAGAAGGCTCTTATGGTTGAAGAACTGGGCGGCGGAGCCCCCATGCAAAAAGCTTCTGGCAGGGTTTCCCTTCCATGGAGGACGACTCTTCGGAGAGGATCTGGATAAATATATTCAGACTATTTCAAGTGGCAAGAGTACCCTTTTACCGGTCAAAAAGGTGGGGCAGCGACACTTCCAATTCAGGGCGCTCCCCTTCGGGCTGGCCACGGCCCCCCGGGTATTCACGAAGATCCTAGCCCCAGTTCTGGCCAATTTAAGGATCCAAGGGGTCACAGTCCTAGCATACTTGGACGACCTTTTAATCATAGATCACTCACGGCCGGGTCTGCAACAGGCAGTAAACCTCACGGTTCGGTACCTCGAAGGATTCGGCTGGGTCCTAAACCGGGGAAAGTCAGCGTTCCAGCCTACAAAGCAGTTGGAATACCTCGGCATGAGGTTAGACACAGAACAGCAAAGGGTGTTCCTGCCCCTTGTAAAGATCGAGGCTATCAAGGGGTTGGTTCAGTTGGTTCTAAACAAGAAAAAACCAACTATTCGCCTGTGTATGCGAGTACTAGGCAAGCTAGTGGCCACGTTCGAGGCAGTACCATACGCTCAGATCCACACTCGCGTCCTACAGGCAGCCATTCTAGCAGCCTGGGGCAACAGGGCACATGCCTTAGAGTCCCCTTTGACGCTATCATCAAGGGTCCGACAAAGCCTGGCCTGGTGGTTGAACCCCCAGAATCTTCTAAAGGGAAAATCCTTCAGCCCTATTGTCTGGAAGGTAGTTACCACAGACGCCAGCCTGGCAGGCTGGGGGGGCGGTCTTCGAGGGGTTCTCTCGCCAGGGAACTTGGGTGAAAGCAGAGAGGCAGCTCCCCATCAATATCTTGGAGATCAGAGCTGCTCGCCTAGCCCTTCTGGCATGGACCTCCAGATTAAAGGGGTTCCCGGTGAGAATCCAGTCAGACAATGCCACGGCGGTGGCATACATAAACCACCAAGGGGGAACCAGGAGTCAGGCCGCTCAGAGGGAGGTGAGCTTGATTTTTCAGTGGGCAGAGGTTCATGTACCCTGCATTTCGGCGATATTCATTCCCGGAGTGGACAACCTGCAGGCAGACTTCTTAAGTCGCCAGAGTCTGTTGCCAGGGGAGTGGTCTCTGCATCCCCAGGTCTTTCAGACAATCTGCCAGAGGTGGGGAATGCCGGTCGTAGATATAATGGCATCCAGGTTCAACAAGAAACTAGACAGGTTCGTGTCTCGAGCGAGGGATCCTATGGCCTGCGGAACCGATGCGTTGGTTTGCCCTTGGCATCAATTCAAACTTCTATATGCATTCCCTCCGCTACAGTTACTCCCTCGCCTGTTGCGCAGGATCAGAGTGGAGCACAAGCCAGTCATTCTAGTAGCTCCGGCTTGGCCCCGGAGGACTTGGTACTCACTAGTCCTGAAGATGGCAGTGGGAGACCCTTGGACTCTTCCTCTACAACCAGACCTACTCTCACAAGGCCCGATCCTCCACCCTACATTACAGCGTCTAAATTTGACGGCCTGGAGGCTGAATCCCTGATTCTCAGGGGTAGAGGTCTGTCTAGGCAGGTAATTCCTACCCTGATTGGGGCTAGAAAGCCGGTCTCCAGGGTGATTTATTACAGGGTGTGGAGGAACTACGTAGGCTGGTGTGAATCCAAAAGATGGAATTCCCGCAAATATACTATTGATAGGGTGTTAAGTTTTCTCCAGCTAGGAGTGGATAAAGGCCTGGCACTAAGCACAATCAAGGGACAGATCTCAGCTCTGTCAGTGTGGTTTCAGAGGCCGCTGGCCACCCACTCGCTGGTAAAGACCTTCTTACAGGGGGTCTTGCGTATTAATCCTCCTGTCAAGTCACCAATTTGTCCATGGGACTTAAATCTTGTCCTGTCCACTCTACAGAAACAACCCTTTGAGCCGTTGGCTGAGATTCCTTTAGTCTTACTGACAAGAAAGTTGGTTTTCTTGGTCGCCATAGTTTCGGCCAGGAGAGTGTCAGAATTAGCAGCCTTATCGTGTAAGGAGCCATATCTCGTTCTGCATAAGGACAGGGCAGTTCTCCGGCCCCATCCTTCCTTTCTACCAAAGGTTATATCCAAATTTCACTTGAACCAGGATTTGGTACTTCCATCCTTCTTTCCAAAACCCACATCTAGAAAGGAGGGGTTGCTGCATACCTTGGTTATTGTCCGGGCCATGAAGGCCTATCTTAAAGCTACAGAAAAGATCCGGAAGACAGATGTGTTATTCGTTCTACCAGATGGCCCCAAGAAGGGGCAGGCAGCTGCAAAATCCACCATCTCGAGATGGATTAGACAATTAATCATTCAAGCCTACGGTTTGAAGAGGTTGCCTCCTCCTTTGTCGGTAAAGGCCCATGCTACCAGGGCCATGGGCGCCTCCTGGGCAGCACACCATCAGATCTCTATGGCTCAGATATGCAAGGCGGCGACATGGTCATCAGTCCACACGTTTACAAAGTTTTATCAACTAGACGTGAGAAGGAATGCGGATTCTGCCTTTGGACAGGCAGTACTACAGGCTGCAGTTTAAGATCCTCGGGATCAGAAGCACCCTTGGTTGTAAAAAAAAAAAAAAAAAAAAAAAAAAAGTTTTTTCTTGACTAAGTTGGAATTATTATTATTATTTGAATATACCTCTAAATTGAATCCTTTTTTGGAAGATGTCTCCCTCCCCTCATTAAAGCATTGCTTTCGGACATCCCACATAGTAATGAATATGCCGCTCTGTGTCCCGTGATGTACGAGAAAGAAAAAGGGATTTTTAAATACAGCTTACCTGTAAAATCCTTTTCTTGGAGTACATCACGGGACACAGAGCTCCCACCCCTCTTTTGGGGAAACATTTTGGGAGGCATACTGCTTGCTACAAAACTGAGGGACTCCCTCTAGGGTAGGGGGTTATATAGGGAGGGGACTTCCTGTTTGAGATTGCCAGTGTCCACACCTGAAGGTACTCCATATAACCCACATAGTAATGAATATGCCGCTCTGTGTCCCGTGATGTACTCCAAGAAAAGGATTTTACAGGTAAGCTGTATTTAAAAATCCCTTTATTTTACATTGGGTGGTGTTTGTGGGGGTCCCTAACACACATTCATACATATTAGCAACGCTGGAACCTGGCCTGTTGGCATGGTTATATTTTCTTAGGCCCCTCAATAAAATTATCTGAAATTTGGGGTTAAACTGGAACTATAATCAACACTTCTTTTTTTGTTTTCTTTCATTTTGGATAGAGTTGGGGGGAAGGGTTATAAGCCCTGTCAGTTTATTTTGTATTATCCCTGTCCGTTTGGGAAGATTGGCCCTCACTTCCTGCCCCATAGCCAAACTGGAAGTGATAGAAAAACTACTCAAATTAAGGGACTCCTGTGCCCCCCCCCCCACAGAACTTGTGTGTGCCCCCTGAAAATTCCTGGGCGGGTCCTAAAAAACAGGGTGTGGCCTTGACAGGAAGGGTGGGTCATTTTTCTATTAGGGGTGCAGAAATTTGGTCAGACCTAGGGCAGCACAAAACCTAAATATCCTACTGCATATTAGGGCTTATTTAGACAGGATCCGATTTACAGCATATTTTTAGCTTGTGGGAGGAAGCCCACGCAGGCACAGGGAGAACATGCAAACTCCAGGCAGATGGTGTCACAGGTGGGATTCGAACCAGCAACCCTTTTGCTGCTATACACTACACCACTGTGCTGAACGAACATGATCGCAGCTGAAAGCATGAGATCAGTGTTTTTTATTTCCAATTCCATGCTTTCCAGCCTGGAGGACAGATGTGGGGTCTTATTGACCCCGCCTCTCTCCATAAAGAGGACCTGTCACACACTAGTCCTATTACAAGGGATGTTTACATTCCTTGTAATAGGAAGAAAAGTGAAAAATAATACAAAAAAGTGCAAAAATAAAAATATTAAAAAAAAAAAAAATCTAAATTTAAACGCCCCTGTCCCTAGTAGCTCGCACTCAGAAGCGAACAGGCATGCAAGTCCCACCAACATATATAAACACCCTGCAAAACCCACATGTGAGGTATCATAGCGTGCGTTACAGCAAGAGCAATAATTTTAGCACTAGACCTCCTCTGTAACTCTAAACTGGTAACCTAAAAAAAAGTCAAGCTTCGCCTATGGAGATTTTTAATAACGAAGTTTAGCGCCATTCCATGAGTGTGCGCAATATGAAAGCGTGACAAGTTAGGTATCTATGTACTCGGTGTAACATCATCTTTCACATTATCCCTAAAAATTGGGCTAGCTTTACTGCTTTGTTATTTTTTAATTCATGAAACAGGTTTTTTTTTAAGCCAAAAAAAAAAGGTGTTAGAAATTATTTGGCGCAAATACCGTTGGAAATTTGTAATAAAAAATGCCCGCCAGCCACTTTATTACCTAGGGTGTCTGCTAATAAAATATATATAATGTTTGGGGGTCCTGAGAAAATATAATTGTTACATGAAGGAGAGAAGTGCCAGAATAGGCGCGGTATGGAAGTGGTTAAAGTGCAACAATAAAAGTGAAATATTCCTTTAAATTTTGTACCATGGGGGGGTGTAATCAGGGCCGCCATCAGGAATTATGGGGCCCTTACACAGCTTCAGGCATGGGCCCCCTGGAGCAGAGAACCGGGGGGGGGTTGCTGCCAGAAATTGAGAAGGGGGGGGCTGCCGCAATTTGATAAGCGGGGGGTTCCTTTACAAAAAATTAAATAAAGAAAAATATATATATAAAAAAAAGGGTGGTAGACATCCGGGGGCCCTGGGGACCTCTGGGCCCTTTAATAAAAATAAACCTCTGGGCCCTTTAATAAAAAAGAAATAAAAATATATATATATAAAAAAACAAAAAAAAACAAGGGGGCTGCCTGGGGACCTCTGGGCCCTTTAATAAAAAAAAATATATATATAAAAAAATTAAAATAAAATATAAAACATTTAAAACATTTTTACAAGAAAAAAGGTTGTCATCTGGGGCAATAATTATAATAATAATAATAATAATAACTCCCTGGGAGAACACGTCCAGACCCTCTTTAGAATGGTGCTGGAGGAGACGGCGGCGGTGGTGGAGGTCGAGTGGGCGTATAGGGCCCTGGGGCCTAGGTCTACAGATCCGGACAGACCCCGGGACGTAGTTTGCAGGCTCCTGAGGTACACCCAGAAGAAACAAATACTGCGCAGAGCGTGGGAGCGGGGAGGAATCCCTTTGGACGGCGCTGAGATCCGGATCCTACCAGATGTCTCCAAAGCGACACTACGCAGGAGAGCCATGCTGAGACCGGTCCTGGAGTTAGCCAGAGAAAAGGACTTCACCTACAGATGGGGATATCCGCTTTCGGTGACCTTTCGGAAAGAAGGCTCAGCCTTTACACTAAAATCACCGGCGGACCTTCCGGACCTCTTCCAATTCCTTGGAGCAGACCGTGTGCGAGTTCCGGACTGGCTGCAGATTCTTCCGCGCACAGTCGGCCGATCGGGCCTCTCAAATTACAGAGCCGTGGCCCAGCCCCGGCGGCGGAGACCCGGCGGACAGAGGGACAGAGCGCCATCAGGCCAGGAGGGACGTGAGTAGGCCGTAGGCCACAGTCCCCCACTCCACCTTGCACCCCTGCTGCCCAAAAGATATTGCCGGATTGTTCCAGCCCTGGCCCCTGTTGAGAACGATCGGCACTAGGCTGCGGCCTTCATATGTCTTTGACCCCATCCACGCCCTGGACCCAGATATGCCTATTCACTATGGGGGGGGGGGCTGGCAACCACTCCTGCTGCACTTACATACTAGATGCCCACACACCGGCCCTATATTCAGACGCCTCGGCCCATCCCGGGGGGGAGAGGGGTGGGGGGACTGGCAACCACCATCATCATTGCTGGCAATCATTAGTGGCAGTAAAAGACGTAACGATCGGATCCATTACGTGGTCGGATCATGCCCCAGTCACACTATCCTATTGTCTATCAGAAACTCAGACGACCCAGAGACATCCCTGGAGGCTGAATGAAAGCCTGTTGCAGGACCCAGATGTCATGTCTGAAGTGACGACGGAGATCAACCATTACTTTGACACAAATACTACTCAGGACAGTGACCCGGGGGTGGTGTGGGAAGCCCATAAGGCGGTGGTGAGAGGTATTTTAATCAAACATGGTGCCTGTCTGAAAAAAATAAGGACTGAGCTGCTCGACTCCCTACTTCTTAAGTTACAGGCGCTGGAGTCCCAACATTAAAAGGCCCCGACAGACCGCATATGCTCTGATTTGAATGCCGTCCGTAAGAAAATTACTGACGTCTTACAATACAAAGCCAAGGCAGCGATACAAATCTGTAAGCGCAAAGTCTATGAATCGGGCAACAAATGCGGGAAGATGTTAGCACAGGCGATTCGGTCACAACATATGGCGTCATACATCCCGCATATCACCTCGCACAGAGGACGCAAGATCTCTGTTCCCCAGCAAATATCACAGGAATTCCGGACCTTTTATCACGCCCTGTATAATTTACCCCCGCCCTCCCCAGACCCTGACTTGACACAGATGACAGACTACCTGACAACCTCTCAAATGCCGACCCTAGCATTGGAGTCAAGGGAGCTTCTTGATGAGCCAATAGTGCTGTCTGAGCTGCAGGGGGCACTGAAATCCTCCAAACCCGGCAAAGCTCCGGGCCCTGATGGCTTTACCGCTGCTTATTATAAAGCCCTGTTGCCGTCCTTGGGAGGTAGATTGGTTGACCTATTTAATACGCTGGGATCAGGCAAGAAATTACACTCTAGCACCCTGCAGGCTCAGATAGCAGTGATTCACAAAGAGGGCAAGGATCCGGGACAGTGCGGTAGCTACCGCCCGATCTCCTTACTGAATACAGATATTAAACTATTCACTAAAATAATAGCGATCAGACTCCAACGATTCCTCCCTGACCTTATACACCTGGACCAAGTAGGCTTCGTTCCGACCAGAGAGGCAAGGGACAACACGGCTAAGGTCTTAAACTTGCTGCATGTCGCAAACACTTCAGGATCTCCCTGTAACTTCCTAGGCACAGACGCCGAAAAGGCTTTTGACCGGGTTAACTGGCGGTTCATGTTCACCACCCTAAGACACATAGGTATTGGACAGAAGATGATGAAGTGGATATCTGCGGCATATACGTGTCCGACGGCTAGGGTCAGGGTGAACAGGACATTGTCAGACCCATTCCCAATAACAAATGGGACCAGACAGGGCTGCCCGCTGTCGCCCCTCCTGTTCGCCCTGTCCCTGGAACCCTTCTTACAACGTATCCGGCTGAACCCTGACATTACAGGACTGGTAGTGGGCAGAGATCACTGTAAGGTCTCGGCCTATGCCGATGACATGCTATTCTCACTGACAAATCCGTTAATATCCTTACCAAACCTGATGAAAGAATTTGACATCTGTGGGACTCTGTCCAACCTGAAAATCAATCTGTCCAAGTCGGAGGCGATGGGGGTGGGAGTGCCTCAACCACAGCTATCACACCTGCAAAACAGTTTTAAGCTAAAATGGTCAGATGTAGCATTGACATACCTGGGAATAGGCATCCCTCACAAAATATCCAATGTCTATAAACTTAATTTCCCGCCCCTTCTTAAAACAGTCCGAAACCTACTGGATAAGTGGACCACAGGTCTGCATTCCTGGTTCGGAAGAAACAGTATACTAAAAATGACCATCCTACCCAAATTTCTATATCTCCTACAGGCCCTTCCTATACACATTCCGCCAGAATACTTCAGGCAGGTGCAAACGGTGTTTAAAACATTTCTCTGGGCAGGTAAGCACCCCAGGATACACAAATCGGTTCTTTCCCTACCCAAGCAATACAGTGGCCTGGCAATGCCGGACATACGAAAATATTATCATGCGGCGCAGTTGAACCGCCTGGTGGACTGGTGCAGACATGAGCCGACCAAGCTGTGGCCACGGATGGAGCAAGCACAAAGCAGAGTTTTACTGCGGCGTGCTCCATGGTGCCACAATTTGATGCAAAAGGAGGTGCAGCAGCACCTCCTGATAGGCAACACAGTTAAGGTCTGCATGAGACTGCTAACACAGAACCGCCTATCATCGGTGGACTCACCGCTCTGTCCAATTTTGGGTAACACATTTTTTGAACAGGGAATCGGAGACGCTAAATTTCACGCGCTACAGGAGTCTGGACTTTCCCAGGCCTCACATTTCAGTTTACCGGGTCGGTGGAGAACGCTAGCTGAGCTGATGGACCCAGGTGGTTGTTACCAACTGGACTTCTTGGGAGCCTGTCAGCTCAGCCATTTTCTGAGGACTATCCCGCCCCCCCTGGCACGGGACACCCCCTCACGCTCCTAGAAGAGCTATGCTCAGAATCGGGACCCCTGCCACACGCCTTGTCCTCCCTCCACACATTGCTAATTACACCAGAGGAGGGGTATCAAACCCCGTGCTTTGGGAAGTGGGAACAAGACCTCGGCAGCCCTCTCTCTACCAGCAAAAAACAACATATTCTAACATTTACACACAAATCATCGATATGTACGAAGATACAGGAGACCAATTATAAAATTTTGATGAGATGGTATAGGACACCAGCCCTCTTACATAGACTGTTTCCAACAGTATCCGATCTATGTTGGAGATGCCAGACGGAAAAAGGGACTTTGCTTCATATTTTCTGGTCATGCCCACATCTCCGTCCATTTTGGGCGGAGGTTGGGAGAATTGCCCAGAAATTCACAGAACGCACAATCCCTGACAACCCGACGTACTTCCTTCTACATGTGACTGACACCCCTGCCCGCATATACAAAAAGTCTGTCATCCGGCACCTTTTAGATGCGGCTAAGGCATGTGTTCCACTCTGTTGGAAATCTCCATATCCTCCAACAGTGGCTACGGCGGGTAGACGAGATCAACAGGATGGAGGACCTTATCCTGACAAAGCAGGATAGAAATGAACAGTACACCCAGACCTGGCAACTATGGAATATGTTCACATACTCTGAAGAGGGCCAGGCCCTCAGAGGAAGCAGACTGAGTTCCCAGATAGGGCACGCCTCCCCCCCGGGCGATAGTTAAAGCTGCATGGCTGATACTTCCACGGGAGTGCTATGTTTGCAGTTGAGGGATGTCCATGCTCGCGAGTCCTTCCCCCCCAGTTTCTTCAACTTTCACATCTCTTTCTCTATCTGTACTTGCACCTCAGAAAACGGAAAAGATGGGGGGCTGGGCCCTCGGACCCACGGAGACTAAACATTCTTTCAGACAGCACGAGTTTTGGGTGGCGACTGCCGGACGGCTGGAGTAGGGACGGGGGACGCTATGGGGGGGCAGAGTGCTCTGTCGCCCGCACCCCTGTTTCTGCTGGGGTAAATTTTGGGGTTATGTGCTTGCCGTCCGGAAATGTCACTTATGACTGTATACCCTATGTAGTTCCATGTATGTTATTACTTATACACTGTAATGTTGCTGTGGTTCGTGTGGGCCAGCTTCCTGTTATGAATAAATAAACAATTAAAAAAAAAAAATCCACACCAGACCTGAAGTTATGGTTATGGATATTTGGGGGGAACCCCACGTCATTTTTTTTAAATGACGGCGGGGTTCCTCTTAATATCCATACCAGACCTAAAGGGCCTTCTAATGGAATTTGAGGGGACCCCCACGCTTTTTTTTTGGTGTTTTTTATGAATGAATTCTCCTGCAATTGCCGGGAGCCGACAATTCATTATAGCCGCGAGTCAGTTTTAAACAGCTTTTTTTCTTTTGAGAATGTCATTTTGTGCAGGGACAGTTCTAACCACGGGAAAAGTGCGCTTTTTCACATGCTGACATTACACCCCCCTATGGTACGGAATTTAAAGGAATATTTCCCGAAAAAAACGGCCATTTAAAAAAAAAAAAAAACATTGGCACATGTAACCTGGGGCAGGACCGAGGTCCCCAAACACTTTTTAGGACAAAACTTGCAGATTAGCCTTTAAAATGAACACTTAAGATTTCCCCCATAGACTTTAACAGGGAGTTTGGCGGCGGCTTTACTTATCAATTGCATTGCGCTGCTGCTGCACCCGGTTCATGCGCCTAATTAAGGCTTCATCCAGCGCACTAATTAAGGCATGAACCGGTGCAGCGCAGGTTCAATAGTAAATCGTCCCCATTGTGTCTCTATCTATCTCTCTAACTGACTGTCTGTCTGACTTCTCTGTAAAGCAAGCCGAAACACACTACACAAGGCCGCCCGGGAGGCGGCCTTTTATAGTGTGGGGCGTGTGCTAAAGCCCTAAGCCCTAATTGGCCAAAGCACCCAGGCTTTGGCCAATTAGGTCTCTTCATTTTTTGGGCGCTGTGATTGGCCAAGCATGCGGGGTCATGGTGCATGCTTGGCCAATCATCAGCGCGCAACGCCCCAGTGAATTATGGGCTGCTGCGCGTCATTCGTTTTTTGACAAACGATCGAACCGGCAATGTTCGATTCGAACATGTGTTCGAATCGAACACAAAGCTCATCCCTACTGGGATGTATATATATCCTCTACACACTGTAAATTTAACTAAACTGACTAGCCTGCCTGCTCTATCTATCTATCTAGTAAAAAATAAACTGTCTCTCTCTAGGACTGATCTTTTTGTTAACACCGCCGCAACAACACTACATGAGGTCGCCCAGCAGGCGGCCTTTTATAATGTGGAGCGTGTGCTAAAGCCCTGAGCCATAATTGGCCAAAGTCACCCTGGCTTTGGCCAATTATTGCTCTCTGTTTTTTGCGCGCTGTGATTGGTCAAGCATGCGGGTCATAGTGCATGCTTAGCAAATAATAATCGTGATTTTGGCGCGAACGACCCGTTTTGTTCGAATTTTGACGAACAATCGAACAGCCAATGTTCAATTCGAACATGGGTTTGAGTCGAACGCGAAGCTCATCCCTAGTGTTTACCCTCCGCACAGCCATGTTTACTGACAAGTAGGGTTGTCCCGATACCACTTTTTTAGAACCGAGTACAAGTAACGATACTTTTTTCATGTACTCGCCGATACCGATTACCGATCCTTTTTTTAATGCCATGTGACAGTTTGACTTATGGGCACTGGCTCTGAAAAGTGGCTGGCACTGATGGGTGGCACTAACAGGTGGCACTGATGGCACTGATAGACACTAACAGGTGGCTGGCACTGATAGGTGGCAGTTATGTGCACTGATGGCACTGACAGGTGGCTGGCACTGTTAGATGGCACTGACAGGTGGCTGGCACTGATAGGTGGCACTTATGGGCACTGATGGCACTGACAGGTGGCTGGCACTGATAGGCGGCAGTTATGGGCACTGATGGCACTGACAGGTGGCTGGCACTGATAGGCGGCAGTTATGGGCACTAATGGCACTGAGAGGTGGCTGGCACTTATGGATGACGGCGACCAAATTTTATGGTCCGGTTACCGATCCCAATGTGGCTGCACCCTGCCAGCTTACCTAGCTAGTTCTACTGCAGGTGAGGAATCTTCGGTCCGCTGACTTCGCCCACTAAGGCCGCCTTCCCACTCCTCCTACTGACTTCGCCCGATCCGCCTACTGATGCCGCCCACCCTCTCCGCCCACTGAGTCCGCCCGCCGACCAAGAATCAGGTCAGGCATTGGGAGAATTTGTGCGAATACAAGTACTCACACAAATGCTCGGTATCGGTCCCGATCCAGTATCGGTATTGGGACAACCTTACTGATAAGTGTCTCACGTGTGGCCATGGAGAATCCTCCATCTCAACCCAGTGGGCACATGACTCAGCCCAGCCCTCCTCATGTTACCAAGACACAGCGCTTGGCCCCCCAGACTCTTTCTCACCTTGCTGGATGTCCCCGTTGCTTCTCTGGGAAGCGGTACATTCAGCTGCCTCTTTGCTTCGGAAGACAGCGGTGGCAGAAGTGCAGGCATGACATCAGCTTGGTTCTGCAGGCTTTGAGTACACATTACGCACCTATCCCGTATCCAGATTAACGTTTCGGCATTGAGGATGAGGACCTGTAATGCATTTTCCCTGGCTCAATTCCAGGATACATGTTCTATTCTCCCGCTGAGCCAAATTCATAACAATGTGAGCATGCAGACTGCAGACAATAATTCAGACAACAGTCTCCATCATCTTCCAACAGCAAAGAGAAAGGCTTTATTCAAAGTTACAGCTTTTTATAGCCAAAGTGACATAAGCAAGCATCATCATATACCCCCTGATGGCGGCCCTGGTGGCGGGGGACCCATTAGTGATAGACTGGGTGCTCTGATGTAAGGTCGGGATGGACTGAGAGCTCAGATGTAAGGTCGGGATGGACTGGGCACTCTGATGTAAGGTCGGGATGGACTGGGCACTCTGATGTAAGGTCGGGATGGACTGGGCGCTCTGATGTAAGGTCAGGATGGACTGGGCGGATCGCGGGGGCTACAGGCAGTACACATGTAAGGGGCCCGGGGGTTTTTTTTTTTTTTTTTTTTTTTTTTAATAGATCCTACATTAGGGTCCACTTAATAAGCATAGCCTTTATTATCTTACGGTCCTTCAAGTTTCAGGGGTATATTTAGAGGTTCTGAGGTCACTTCTATTTATCCTACTCATTCTCTTCCCTCTTTACTCTCCTCCTCTCTCCCCCCTCTCTTCTCTCACCCGCCATATCCCTCACCTCCCCTTTTCCTTAAGTTCCGTTCTTATCTCTTCCTTCTTGTATTACCCTACTTCCTTTTGTCTTTATTTCCCCCCCCCTCCCCCTCAAAACAACAGAAAAAAAAAAAAAAAAAAAAAGGGAAAAGATTTCCCCTCCCTCTTCGTTTCTCCCCTCCCCCCTCCCCTCCCCCACACCTCCCATTCTTCACCCCCCCCTTCCACTACCCATCCACCTCCTTCCCTCTTCTGAGTTCATGAATACGTTCCACCCTCCCCAAGTCTGGTTATATTGTTCATTTCTATCTTGGGCTGATAGTATTACGTCCTCCATTACGCAGATATTTCTAACCCTATAGAGCCAATCAATTATCGTAGGGGGTTTTTGTTTCTTCCAGTTTTGGGTTATCCCGGCCTTAGCTTCGTTAATCATATGACATATAATCGATTTCTTATATATTTTGGTTGGGATCTGTGTTAAATGAAGCAAGCAAAAAGCCGGGTCCTCTTGTAGTTTATATGTTGTAAATTTTTGGGTTATCTTTAATACTTCCTGCCAATATTTTCTAATCCTTGGGCAGGTCCAAAATAGATGATATATGGTTCCCCTATCTTTCTTACATCTCCAACATAAGTCTAAAGTTCCCGGATACACTCTACTTAATTTTTCTGGTGTATAATACCATCTATTTAGTATTTTATAATTTAATTCCTGGAGCCTGGTGCTTATTGATGATTTCATGGTTAAATTAATTATTTTTTGCTGCTGATTTGATGAAAAGTTCCTCCCCATATCTCCAGCCCAATCTTTTATAGGTAATAACTCCTGACCTTCCGGGGGTGCAGTTCCTATCTTATACATCTTAGATAGTAATCTTTCTGGTGGTTCTTGATTTTCACAATATCTTTCGAATTGTGTTAGTTCCCTTTTATATCGATTTATTGGACCTAGAGAATTAAAAAAAAATGGCACAACTGTACCGCTTGCCAGTCTTTCACCCCGTATTTTCCTTCCTGCGATATCAAAGCTGATGCAGTAGGCCATCTATCTTGTTCTGAAAAATGGGATATCTGAGTTAGGCCCTTCTCTTTGAGGCTCCTATATGCTCCTTTTTCCATACCTGGTGGGAAATAGGGGTTCCCTAGTACTGGGTATAGAGGGGAGAAGCTTGAGGTATGTTTTCCTATCCGGCAGATCTTATAGCCTATTGCAAGCGTCGTCCCTATAGTTGGATGTTTTTTTAGTTGTTTCGGCAGTGCTGGATAGCACCAAGATGCTCGTTGCAATGGTATTTTACTCATTTCTTGTTCGATATCCACCCACAGTTTGGATCCTCTCTTCCTACCCCATTCTATAATCCTCCCCATATGGGTCGCTTGATAATATTTAGTTACATCAGGTATTGCTAATCCCCCGTTGCCCTTAGGCAGAAACATCCTACTCCTACTGATCCTAGATTTTTTCTTAGCCCAAATAAACTCAAATAGGGTCCTATTTACTTGAAGTAGGAAGGCAGAGGGGATCCTAATTGGTATTGTTTGAAGGAGGTATAATATTTTAGGAAGTATACTCATCTTGATAGCGTTGCATCTCCCAAACCATGAATGAAATCCCCTCTGCCATCCCTTCAAGGTATCCTTGATTATATTCATCAATGGAGGAAAGTTCGCTCCAAAAATATTACCTAGCTTTGGTGTTATGTAAATCCCTAAGTATTTCAGGGCTGTCTTTACCCACTTAAATTTAAATTTAGGTTTTAAAATTTGTTGTAGGCCCTTCCTTAATTCCACGCTCATTACTTCAGACTTCTCGTAATTAATTTTTAAGTTTGCTAGTTCCCCATATTCCTCAATTTCTCTCATCAAGCTCTGTAGTGAATCCTGCGGATTGGATATGGTAAACAGCAAATCGTCTGCGAATGCAGAGATTTTATATTCCCTGTCTCCAATTTCCAATCCCCGGATATTAGGGTTTTGCCTAATCCTATTAAGGAGGGGCTCCAATGTCAAGACGTATAGTAACGGGGATAATGGGCACCCTTGTCTTGTCCCATTTGATATTTTAATGGGGTCTGAAAGGATCCCATTCACCTTAATTGATGCTTGAGGTATAGTATACACCCCCATAATCCATCTATACATATCTTCTCCTACTCCCATATGTCTCAGTACTCCTGCCATAAACTTCCAATTGACTCGGTCGAAAGCCTTTTCGGCATCTGTGCTTAAAAAAATCGAAGGTGTTTTAGTTTCCCTTGCCCAGTGTACCAGGTTTAACACTTTAATAGTGTTATCCCTGGCTTCCCGGGCTGGGATGAACCCCACCTGATCTGGGTGTATTAACTGAGTCAAAAGAGGTTTTAGTCGGGCTGCTATTAGTTTAGTAAAAAGTTTCAGGTCTGTATTCAGCAATGAGATCGGGCGGTAACTACCGCACTCCGCCGGGTCCTTCCCCTCTTTGGGGATCACCGTAATATGTGCCATGAGAGCTTCCGGGCGGAGTGCGGTAGAACGGCCGATCTCATTGTACATCCCAATCATATATGGTCCAAGAACGTGAAAGAAAGACTGATAATACTGAATAGAGAACCCATCTGGCCCGGGGGCTTTCCCCTTTTTAACCCCTTTCATGATACCTCTCAATTCCTCCAGTGTAATAGGTCTATCCAGACTCTCCCTTTCACTTGATGGTATTCTTAGCAATTGTGTTGAGGATAAATAATCCTCAATCCTTCTTCCAGGGATATCTGCTTGTTCTAAATTATATAAAGATGAATAATATTCACCAAACCTCTGTGCTATTTCTTTCGGGAGAGATTTTATCTGGCCATTCTTATCCTTTATATGTGGTATATAGACAGTATTCCTAAGTCCTTTCAGTTTCCCTGCTAATATTTTGCCACACTTATCACCTAGTTCATATGTTGTCCTTCTACCTACCTGGATTATCGCTTTAGCTTTATACCTCAATAGGTCAGATAACTCCCTCCTTTTGTGTCCAAGTTCTTCTCCTACTTTAATTGACTGTGTACCTTTATGTTGGATTTCTAGGGCTTGAATGTCTGTTGTTAGTTTCCTAACCTGCTTCTCCCGTATTTTTTTAATTCTTGCCCCGTGTTTTATCAATAGCCCTCTCATCACCGCCTTATGTGCCTCCCACACAACACTGGGGTCGCTCCCCGGTGTATCGTTGGTCCGAAAGTAGTCTCCTAACTCCTTTTCCATTGCCTCTTTAACTTCTTGTGTCTGTAATAGACTTTCATTCAGACGCCAACGATACCCCGTGGAGAGAACCTTACCTGATATTACTATGTCCATTATCACTGGGGCGTGATCCGACCAGGTTATATTTCCAATTTTCACTTCCTCTACTCCCGTCAATAAGTAGTGGGGAATTAGAAAGTAATCCAGCCGTGAATAACTTTTATGGGGGTTAGAGTAGAAAGTATAGTCTTTCTCCTCGCCATGGAGTGTCCTCCAAGCGTCCACCAGATGTATTTCTTTTAACTTTCGCAGAACTCGCCTCCTGGATTTCCCTGATATAGAGGAGGTTCCTAGGGAAGTATCCAATTTAGGATCTAATGTCATATTGATGTCTCCTCCTAATATCAGCTTCCCTTCTGTAAATTTATCCAGTTCAGACAATGTTTTAATCAGGAAGGCATCCTGACTCTTATTAGGCGTATATATAGTGGCTAGTGTTACTTTCTCGTCCCCTAAAGTACCTTTTAAGAATATATACCTTCCGTTTTCGTCTACCTGCTTTTCTGTTAGTGACCAAGCAACCTGGTTAGATATTAATATCGCCACTCCTTTAGATTTAGAGTTTAGGCTAAAGGAGTGGTAGGCGCATGGAAAGAATCTATTTTGTAGATACGGCAGCCGACTGGCTCTAAGATGGGTTTCTTGGACAAAGGCCACATCTGAACGTATTTTTTTTAATTCATTGAGGAGCATTCTCCTTTTTTCTGGGGTGTTTAATCCTTTAACATTAAAGGTCGTGATCTTTATACTCCCCATCTTAAAACTCTAAATCCCCTCCCTCCTTCCTCTTCCCTCTAACCGAGGAAATGGGGCTGTATTTAGGGGGTGGGTCGAATGCAATTACCCCCCCAAAATAAGGAGTGAGAGGTAAGAAGAGGAAGAAGAGAAACAGAGAGAGAGAGGGAAGAGAGAAAAAAAAAAAAAAAAAAAAAGGGAAAAAATACTTCAATAAGTAAATAAATAAACCCCCCCACCCACCCTAGATCCAATCCCCTTACTTATTGACCGTTGGGGTCAGGGAGGGTAATACCGAAAGCCCCCCCCTCTACCCCGTAGCCAATTTAGCTTTTGCCTATTTACTCTAGTACTCTATCCCTCAAGTATCCCCCTGAGTAATTCCCTATCGGGGGGTTACCGGTTTGCACACTCCTGTGTCACTCCAAGTCGCGATACTCCCGCCTCTTCTAATCCTCCGTCTACCTCCACTTTATTAATTAAATCATAGATTATTCTACATTGCCCGTCTAGATTAATCCCCAGATCTCGAATAATCCCTATTACTTCCTCCCCTTCCTCCTCTCCCCCCCCCCCCTGCCCCCCAGGGAAGCCCCTCCCCCCCCCAGGCACCCCGACACCCCGACAATGATCTCGCCCTGGGAGTGACCAACCTCCCTCAGGTGGCCTCCCCCTATTAATCCCCCCCCCCTCCCTCCCTCTACTAGTTTTGGTTTCCTATAGAATAAATATACTAATTTTCCTAGGGTGCTTTCACTGTATGTCCTACATGATATAATACATATATAAATACTTCCACTGCACACAGTACCAGGTATAACCTGGCTAGCATCATCTAATATTCTTATCATAACTCAAGAGGGAAGAACCAGAAAGACAAGAAACAAGCCAAAACACCAATTCTATAGTACATTATAACACATCCTAATTCTTCAACCGTAGTTTTTCTTAATAGATATATTGTCCATATAGTTTCCCTCCGGTCTATTCCACGTATCTATTCATCGTACTTTATTAGTCTTAAAGCACTTTCTAAATCACCCCTTACAAATTCCAAGTAATAATTACATTCATTTTTATATTCCTCTTAATGTCTGGTTTATCAATTACAACTGACCTTTTTGAGGTCCAAGAGTCCCCTCCCCCCCACCCACCCCCTCCCCCCCCCTCCCCCCACCCCCCCCTCCCACCCCCTCCCCCATACCCTGTGTATTTGTTCCCTTATTGTTGTGTCTATGAATTAATACGTGTAGACCCCCCCCCTTCCCCCCCCCCTACCCTGTGTCTTGTGATTATATCCACCTCTCTAGTGATCTTGTGGAGTGTCATCCAATTAAGTGGTCTATTGTCTCTCAAAATTTATTCCATCCCTTTGCCCTTATATAGTGTATATTAATTATTTTATTTATAGTGTATTGTATAGTGTATTGTCGTGCCTTGAGTGATTGTATACTGTATAATTAAATGTGATTATATTACCCCCCCTTAATCCCCCCCCCCTCCCACCCCCCCTTCTATTCCCTCCCTTTAATTCCCCCCCCTCCCTAGCCCCTCCCCCTCACCTCTCCCTCCTCACCCCACTCCCCTCCCCCCGCTCCCCCGACCCCGACCCCTCCCCGGCTCTTGACCCCGCTCCCTTATTCTAGGATTTCCAGAAGCTCAACGTAGGAGAGGGTATGGGAGAGAACAACCCAAGACGAGATCCCAAGAAAATAAAAAAAATAAAAAATAAGGGAGAATAATTCATAGATACACAAATCCCCAACCACAGATCCCAAAGTCCCTTATCATCCAGGTGTTCGGCGCCCAGGAGGAAGATGGAGGAAAAAAAAAAAAAAAAAAAAGGCAAATATAGCTCCAAAAGGAAAAATAGGAGAGAGGGGAAGGGGGGAAGGGGAGTCAACAGGGCCTCTACAGGGCCTCAGATCTCAGATGTTCCTTAATATTGGCTGTCTCCAGTCCACCACTTCCACCGGGTCAGTCTCTAAAAAGGAGAAGAGATCTGGTAGGTCATTTTTGGAGCGCAGCCAGAATGTCCCTGTGCCTTGTTTCCTTATAAACACCGATATTGGGTATCTCCATCTGTATGACCCCCCTAGTTCCCTTATTCGCTCTAAAACCGGGCGCAGCATAGCTCTCCGCTGCAGCGTTGCACTTGATAAGTCTGGCAATATCTTCAACTGGATTCCATTAAATTCAATGGTCCCCATATCCCAAGATTTACTTAATATTGCCTCTTTTTGTCTATAATAATGAAGTCTACAAATCACATCCCAAGGCCGAGAGTTATCTTTAGGCTTTGGGCCTAGAGCCCTATGCACTCTGTCCATCTCAAGGTTTAAGGGTACAACATCCTTCATTATTATTAGAAAAATATTTTTTACCGTCTCTTGGAGGTCTTCTGGGACTGCCACTTCGGGGATACCTCTTATACGTAGGTTATTTCGCCTATTCCTGTCCTGGATTTCTTCTAGCTGCAGCTGTAGGAGATTGATCACTTCTGATTGTTTACTTCTCTCCTGTTCCAGTGCTGTCACCCGTGTTATAAGATCTTTGGAAGTATTTTCATTCGTTGTCGTGCGCTTTTCCAGGCCCTGGACCTCTCCTTTGATCTCTTCCATATCTCTGGAGTGGGCCTCCTCTATTTTCATAATTAATGTAGTGATGTCATCTCTTGTTGGTAGTGCCTGGATCAGAGACTTTAAGGTATCAAGTTCATTCCTCCCCCCTTCGCTTAGTCTGAGTGGGGGTTCACTCCCCCCTATAGTAGTCACCCGAGGGCTTTGGGGGGCTATGTGTAGTGTCTCTATGTCAGTTCGTACATCTAGCTTTGGAATAGTGGTCAGCGTTTGTATTTGTAGATTCTCCATGCTCTGACCCTGTTCATCTCCTTTCTCCATTTTTGAGAAAAAGCTCTGTATCTCCGACTGACCTGCTAGGCTAGACGCCTGTGTTGTCAATGCAGTCCTCCTAGATGTACGTGTGTCTCTAGCTCTGGCTGCACACATGCCGCCCCCACCACTCTCCCCGTGTGCTTCTCACAGCTCTAGTGCTCTGCTCCACGTCTCCTAGAAGCACTTGGGAGAGTCCAATATATATATTATATATTTGCCCCCAGGTTGGACTAACTGGGCTAACTGGGCTAGGGCGCAAGCTGAGGTGATCCTCCACACAGTTTGCCGCGTCCCCCTACACACTGCCCGTTTTTAACACTACCTATATAACTATGGCACTGTCCTTCTTCCAGCTCCTCTTCTCCGCCCGTCTCCTTGTCTCTTATCCCCTCTCACCTGTCTCCTCTGCTCTCTTCTCCTCTTAGTAGCCAGTCCCTCCTCTCCCTTCCTTCTCGTTGGGATCAGGTTTGTCACGGCTGCTGCGCTACCCGCTGTCCGTTTAAGCAGCAGAGTGCGGGGTATGTGGGGCATACGGGTAGCGGGAGGCAGATGCGGGGATAGCAGGGGGATGTAGTGAGGAGGAGAGCGGCAGCGGTAATAGGTAGTAAGGCGGGGAGCGAACCCCTAAGACCCGCAGCGTCCGACGGCTCCAAGGGCTGCCCGGATAGCTTCCGTCCTGTTGCTTCCTGTTACGCCCTCAGCAGGATATCCTATCGGGTTGTAATCCACTAACTCGCACGGAGGAGACGGAGGTAGCGGGAGCTCACAGCTTCACTCCCTCACTCAGTCATGTGCAAACCACGCCCCCCTAGTGGAGAGGTGGGGGCCCGGGGGTTTTAATATAAAAAGAAATTACCAAATAAAGGGGGCTTTCCATCTGGGACCTCTGGGCCCTTTAATAATAATAATTATAATAATAATAATAATTATATATATATTTTGTCCGAAAGGCACTGGCAGACGACAGAACTTTTTCAGCCAACATTCACGAAACTACATAGTTTTTCTGCTCTTTTGTCCGATGGAGCGTACAGACGGTTTGATTAAACGACAAAACACGTCCATCGGAATATTCGATCGTGTGTGCGATCCTTTAGCCTGTAGGGTTCAATATTGGAATGGCTCACCCTTTGCAGCTATAAAAGCTTCAACTCTTCTGGGAAGGCCGTCCACAAGGTTTAGGAGTGTGTCCATGGGAATGTTTGACCATTCTTCCAGAAGTGTATTTGTGAGGTCTGGAACTGATGTTGGACAAGAAGGCCCGGCTCACAGTCTCCGCTCTAATTCATTCCAAAGGTGTTCTATCGGGTTGAGGTCAGGACTCTGTGCAGGCCCGTCCAGTTCCTCCACCCCAAACTCTCTCATTTATGTCTTTATGGTCCTTGCTTTGTGGACTGATCCAAATAATTTGATAAAAGTGGGGTTATGGTCTGGGGTTGTTTTTCAGGGGTTGGGTTTGGCCCCTTAGTTCCATTGAAGGGAACTCTTAAGGCGTCAGCATACCAAGACATTTTGGAGAATTTCATGCTCCCAACTTTGTAGAAACAGTTTGGGGACGGCCCCTTCCTGCTCCAACATGACTGCTCACCAGTGCACAAAGCAAGGTCCATAAAGACACAGATGAGCAAGTTTGGGGTGGAGGAACTTGACTGGCCTCAACCTCAGTCCTGACCTTAACTCGATAGAACACCTTAGAAATTAATTAGCAGAGACTGCAAGCCAGGCCTTCCATCAAAAAAATAAAAATATATTAAAAAAAATATATTTTTTTATAAAAATAAAATAAAAAAAGGGGGTTCCCATCCAGGCCCCTGGGGACCCCTGGGCCCCTTACATGTGTACTGCCTGTACCCCCCTGATGGTGGCCCTGGACATAAGTCTCCATTGCTGTTATGAGGGCTGACATCTCCATGTACTTTTGTATCGGCTGGGCGTAAGTTGGACCGGCGTATCTCTGTAAGTTGGGCCGGCATACTTGTGAGTATGCTCACAAGGGAACGAACATACTGGGCCAGATTCAGGTAGATGCGCGCATCTTTTCGCCAGCGTAGCGCAACGCATATACGCTGCGCTGACGCAAACTAGCGAGTGAAGTACAGTATTCACCAAGCGCATGGCCGTTTCTTTGCGACGGAGTAACGAAGATGCGTTGGGCGCAACCCGACGCAAGTGGAAGTGGGTGTGATCATATGTAAATGATGGGCGGAGCCCAGCGCAGAGGCTTACGTTCAGCGCATCATCCACGGAGCATGCGCAGTGAGTGAGGCTTCACTCGGCCCCCTGTGCGCATGCTCACAACTTCCGTCGGCACCACTTCACGGGAAACGTCAGCGCAATGTGTTCCGTTGCGCGTATAAAAGCGCCAGCGGAAGCGCCATTCCGGCGCAAAAGTATTTCCGTTTCCCCCCACCCCAGGGAAGTTACTTTTGCACAGAGATGGCTGCTCCCGCTACCCCCAAAGAGAGGAGGAACTTGAATTTTAATGCCCAGGAGGTCTCTGTGGTAATCTCCGCTATGGAGACTTATAATGACTTTCTCCACGGAAAGAAAAGTCGGAAGACCAGCCGGGAGAGGAAGCAGGCCATCCTGGACACCATTGCTGGCAGGGTGAATGTGTTGGGGTACTCCACCCGGACTGCTGGTGATATCCAGAAGAAAATTAACCACCTGCGGCGCAAGGTCCGTGGCAAGGTGGCCACCATTCGGACCCATGAGAGGGGCACAGGTGGTGGACCCCCATGTGCGGTCAGCCTGACCACAGAGGAGGAGGTGGTCGCCCGCTGCCTGGACAGGGAGCAGTTGGAGGGGGTCCCTGGATATGACTCCATGGAGGAAGGCTCCAGGACAGGTAAGTGTTTTTTATCCCCTATTTGGTGTGTTGCATGTGGGGGGGGGGGGTACATGTGCCAAGTGTGTGGGACCACCAACATGTGTCTGCTTTGTGTCATCCACAGATGACGGAGCTGGGCCATCATCTGTTGCCGGCCATTCCACCCCAACCCCTCAACGGGATCCTGAGGACGGGCCCCTGAGTGCTGAAGACACCGAGGTGGAGGAGAGTGCCCACACCACTTATGCAGAGATGGTTGAGGAGGAGCCTGTTCCTCAGCAGGAGTTTATTTTGGTTTTGTCAGAGTCCTCCCCTTCTGCAGGGCCCTCTGTCATCCCCTCACCCATCCTCGGTAGCCCCTCAAGGGCGACTCCATCCCCACGGGGACAACCTTCTCCTGGCCCCAGGAAGGCGACCCGTAAGACCAGGAGGATGTCTGATCTGGTCCAGAACCAGGTGGCGATGGACCACGCCAGGCAAACCCATCAGATGGGGGAGATTGCTGGTCACTTGGACCGGCTCGCTGACAGCCTGGGCTCCGTATCACAGCTGCCCAGTGGTGTGCAGGACGTTGTGACCAGCCTGGGGGAGGTGAAGGCTGATGTATGGCACCTCACAGCAGCCGTCCACGCCAACACAGCTGCCATCCGGGAAGAGGGGAGGCAGCGGCAGCGTGACCAGCGGCATAATGGATTAATTTTTCTTTTTTTTTTCTTGCTCAGGTTATGAGTTTATATTTTATTTTATTACTCATGTTATGAGATATTTATTATATTTTTAACTGCACACAGTCAGGAGTGCAGGGGACAGTGTGAATGGTGTGTGAATGTGAGGGGGTGGCACTCCTGCCAGTAAGGGGTGTCACCCTCGGCCGTGGTGGAGAAGTTATCCCCACGGCTGTATGAATGACGTGTGAAAGGTGTATGAATGGACAGCGACATCATTGGGGCCTTGACGCTGGCGTTGCTGCCCCCAAGTCCTACATGCTAGACTTGGGCTAATCCAATGTGATGTGGATGTGGTGTGTGTGATCTAGGGACATCAGTGGTGTGCATGCATGCATTGTCTGTGTGATTAATGTTTTGGTTTAGTGTCCAAAGATGCCTACGGCGAGGACCCTCCTGACTGCTCTTCCATCAGCAGACTGGGTCTCCTCTGGCAGGGGGGGGCTGTCTGGTTGGGAGGTCAGGTCATCACGTATGTCAATCTGCAGGCCTTTTCTCATAGCAAAGTTGTGCAGAATGCAACATGCACCGATGATATGACACACGAAGGTAGGGGAATACAATAGGGCCCCCCCAGACTTATCCAGGGAGCGGAAACAGGACTTCAGGAGCCCAAATGTTTGCTCCACCACTGCACGGGTTTTGATGTGTGCTTTATTGTATTTTCTCTCTCCTCTGGTTTGGGGGTTCCGGAAAGGAGTCATTAGATGGGGTCCCAGTGCATATGCAGAGTCACCTGGAAGGGAAAAGACAGGAGGATGTTAGTAGTGCATGTGCCACTTGTGATGTGTGCATCATGGGAGGGGATAGTCATGCCTGCCACCCATGTCACTCACCAACCAGCCAGCTGTCCCCATACATGTTCTGCTCGAATTCTGCTGGGATGGGGCTCTGACGGTATATGAAGCTGTCATGGCTGGACCCGGGGTGTTTGGCACGGACGTGCCATATGAGGCGTTGGGCATCGGCTATCACCTGTACGTTGATGGAGTGCCAATGCTTCCGATTGCGGTATATGTGCTCTGTGGCACTGGGGGGCTGAAGGGCCACATGTGTGCAATCAATGGCCCCCACAGTGCGTGGGAATCTAGCAATGCTGTAGAAATCTGTCATTGCCTTCAGCTGCAGCTCCTCAGTGGTGGGTCTGATGAACTGGTTGGACATGTGTCTGAGGATTGCAGGGACAACCTGGTGCACACATCTGCTCATGGAGGACTGTGACATCCCAGCCACCACTCCACTTGTACGCTGGAATGATCCACTTGCAAGGAAATGAAGTGTTGCCAGTACCTTCACCAGTGGCTGCACTGCTTGTGAGCGGTGTGTTGGGCTGGTGATGTCACCCTGCAGGGTTGTGGTTAGTTCAAGTATTGCATCTGGGCTGAATCTGAAGAGGCGATACACCTCCTCATCCCCCATGCCAAAGAGGCTCATGCGCGTGCGGTATATCCTCTCACGTGCCTGCCTCCTTCGTTCCGGGGGACCCAGTACTAGTGCTAGGACCACGACTGCCCCTGGCATGTTGGCACACAGAGGTGTTGTCCTTGCACGTGTGGTTGTTCAGCTTGCTAGTTTTGTCGGTAACGCTGCTGCTGTAGCTGCTCTCCTGCTGACCTGTGGCCGTCTGGAGTAAAGATAAAGCAGCTATTTGTAGAAATAACTTTGCACGGACGGACAAGATACGCGCGGCGCATGTAGCCAGCGTATGGTGCTAATCCGTTCACGAATCGGGAAATCTCCCTCATTTGCATATTTGCAGGGGAAATCAATAGGCGCGACTGATGCGCCAAGCGAAATTATGCGCTGACGATACTCTGGCGTCGGAAAGTTAAGCCGGTCGGGGAAAGCTCAATTTCTGTCGCATCTAGTTTGATGGGTACGGCCACATAGATAAGACGGCGCATCTTCACAGTTACGCGGCGCATATCGAAATACTCCAGCGCAAGTCTTGCTGAATCTGGCCCACATAGCATGCTCCGCCAAAGATACGCCGGGCGTAAATCACTAGACCATCATTTGCATAACGTCACACCCACTTGCAGTTGCACCGGCTTATGCCAAAGGAATTAAGTTACGTCGGCACAAAGTTAGGTGCAAGTGCTTTATGAATACTGGGCCAGATTCTCAAAAAATGGCGTATCTGGCGGCGTAGCGTATCGTATTGCATTTACACTACGTCTACGCAAATTACTGGAGCAAGTGCCGTAATCTCAAAGCACTTGCTCCGTAATTTTCGGCGGCGTAGCGTAAAAGCGGCAGTCGCAAGGCCGCGTAATTCAAATACTGAAGGAGGGGGCGTGCTGTATTTAAATTAAGCGCTCCCACGCATCAAACGAAGTGCACATGCGTCGGCCAGGAAAAAAGCCCAGTGCACATACTCCAGCTCACGTCGGAAAGCATCGTTGAAACCGACGTCAAAACGACGTGATCGTCACTTATGCAATTCCCTATTCGCGAACGACTTAGTAAAACGACGTAACCGACGGAAAAAGAGGACGCTGACCCGACGCCATACTTAACATTGCAACGACGGCACTTCGGAAACATACCCCTCATACAGCAGGGGTAACCTTACGCGTACGCAACCTACGTAAACTACGTCGCCGCGTCGCAAAAACATTCGGGAATCAGCGTATAAGGCTCATTTGCATAGGCAAATGAGAAAACAACGTAAAGGCCACCTAGCGGCCGGCGTTGTCATTACATCTAAGATCCGACAGTGTAATTGCTTTACACCTGTCAGATCTTTAGTGTATCTATGCGTAAGTGATTCACCGTCGTATCTCAGCTGAGAATCTGGCCCACTATAGTTGCCTCTCTGAGTTACATCGGCGTAGTGTATCTGAGATATGCTACGCCCGCCTAAAGATAGGCAATTCTATTTGAATCTGGCCCATGGTGGTCTCTTGTGACGTCTGTTTCTTGACCACGAGGAAAACACAGCTCAGCTCATGGGGGCCATTTTATCTTTTGGTCGATGGGAGGGGTAGAAGTTGGTTAGGAGTGCAGTAGAAAGGAGGGGGTTTGAAGACATCTGGCTTCCACCTTTACTGTCTTGTCACATAATGCTGAAATACACACACACACACACACATATAATATATATATATATATATGTATATATATATATATATATATAATATATATAGATCTATATATAGATATATATATATATATATATAGATCTATATATAGATCTATATATATATATCTATATATATATATATATATATATATATATAGATATATATATTGTGAGGGATTAACTCGGTAGCGGGTGTGTGTGACCCCCTGGATGGGTTCACTACACGCTTAACTGTACAAAAAGGCAGTTGAGGAGGATTGAAAACAAATGATATGTTTTTTTTTTCCATATTGCTGGATACACGTGCAAGCATAAAAACAGCATAAACAAAACATAAAGTAAACCCTTGCCACTTGGGGCGTCTACCTTCCCAACACAGGAACCTACCTATGAAGTCTGGCACAGCCTACTGCTGGGCAGACACTGCTGGTCCTACAGCAGTAAACAACAAAAAAAGTCTCTTTGATATTTCTCACACAGAAATATCCATCAGCACCGCACCTCTTCAGAAGTGCTTGTGACTGCTCCTTCACTCCCAAAGCCTCAGGATCCAGCAATCATTTATCCTTAGGCTGTCTTTATAGGGGCTTTAATTGCTTTATTCTGAACAGCTGAAACCTTTAAAAGCCCCAAACCTCTCTGGCCATCTCTGCAGCCGACGCCCAATAGTAATTGGTGTATTGTCTAAACAAGGCAGAAAAGTACCTCCCGTCTGGGACAACACACACAGATTTACCTGACTTCCTGTCACAATATATATATATATATATATATATATATATATATATATATATATATATATATATATATATATATATATCAAGAAATAAAATAAATAAAACAATAAAATAAAGGAAAGCAATATTTTAGTGGTTAGGAGAAAGAGAACATAGACACAAAATAATAATTTTATCAATTCTATCACAGAGCCATCCCAGCAATGCTCGAATCGGCTGCATTCTCCCTGCTCTCCACCTCCTCCATCGTCTGGGCCTCAGTTCCTGCACCACAACTTCCATCCTGTCCGCTGTCATTGTTGCCATTGTTGTTACTGCTCGTGGGACCTTCCATCTCTCCTCCGCCGCCTCCTTTGTTGTTACATTCCGGGACACTGTAATCTGCTGTATCTGCTTGCTGTACCTTTGAGAACAGGACGTTCTCTATTACACGCTTTGTGACCTGTAGTAGGTCGAAGGTATAAGGTGAGAGGCCATTCCTGCTGATTGGTGGAGGTTTCTTCTGAAAATCACTCTCTTGGATCACGTACATAATTTTTCCAGATTTGGATCATATAAGCACTGAGCACCGTTTATGGACTTTTCTTTTCCTTATTTGGATTATATTAGCACTGAGCACTTTTTATGGATTTTTTTCTTTTCTCATTATATGCATAATTTTCTATTGTATATGTATATGTATATTTAATTAATTGTTTTTTTTGCGCTGCACTACTTTTATTGTTATATTGTTTGAGGTGTTTTATTTGAATTTACCTTTAAGTGCTGGCTTGCAATTTTTTAGTTTGTTGTGTGGGTTCCAGCGCTGAATTATTTTCTTTGTTATTTTAATAGCACCTAAACGCAATTGCTATTCCTGCACGTTTGCTGTTTAATAGCACCTAAACGCATTTGCTGTTACTGCACGTTTGCTGTTTAATAGCACCTAAACGCATTTGCTGTTACTGCACGTTTGCTGTTTAATAGCACCTAAACGCATTTGCTGTTACTGCACATGTGCTGTTTAATAGCACCTAAACACATTTGCTGTTACTGCACGTGTGCTGTTTAAAAGCACCTAAACGCAGTTGCTGTTACTGCAACGTTTGCTGTTTAACAGCACCTAAACACATTTGCTGTTACTGCACGTTTGCTGTTTAATAGCACCTAAACACAAATGCTATTACTGCATGTTTGCTGTTTAATAGCACCTAAACACATTTGCTGTTACTGCACGTGTGCTGTTTAAAAGCACCTAAACGCAGTTGCTGTTACTGCACATTTGCTGTTTAATAGCACCTAAACGCATTTGCTGTTACCCCAGTGTCTTTTCTACCAGATAGATAGATAGATAGATTGATAGATAGAGCAGGCATGCTAGTCAGTTTAGCTTAATTTACAGTGTGTAGAGGATATATATACATCCCTAGGAGTTGTACATATATTTATACACTGTATCGCTTAGCTAGTTTAGCTATTCCTATTTGCCAGGCAGGAGATTGTGCTAGCTGCAGTGTTCTAACGTGTTGTATTGCCTGTGTGCTGTTTAGTTTACACCTAAACATACTCGGTGTTACTGCACCTTTCCTTTTTATTTGCAGCTGTTTAATAGCACCTAAACGCATTTGCTGTTACTGCACATGTGCTGTTTAATAGCACCTAAACCCATTTACTGTTACTGCACGTTTGCTGTTTAATAGCACCTAAACGTATTTGCTGTTACTGCACATGTGCTGTTTATTAGCACCTAAACACATTTGCTGTTACTGCACGTGTGCTGTTTAACAGCACCTAAACACATTTGCTGTTACTGCACGTTTGCTGTTTAATAGCACCTAAACACAAATGCTATTACTGTATGTTTGCTGTTTAATAGCACCTAAACGCATTTGCTGTTACTGCACGTGTGCTGTTTAATAGCACCTAAACACAGTTGCTGTTACTGCACGTGTGCTGTTTAATAGCACCTAAACACATTTGCTGTTACTGCATATTTGCTGTTTAATAGCACCTAAACGCATTTGCTGTTACTGCACGTGTGCTTTTTAATAGCACCTAAACGCAATTGCTATTCCTGCACGTTTGCTGTTTAATAGCACCTAAACGCAGCTGCTGTTACTGCACGTTTGCTGTTTAATAGCACCTAAACGCATTTGCTGTTACTGCACGTTTGCTGTTTAATAGCACCTAAACGCATTTGATGTTACTGCACATTTGCTGTTTAATAGCACCTAAATACATTTGCTGTTACTGCACGTGTGCTGTTTAATAGCACCTAAACGCAATTGCTATTACTGCAAGTTTGCTGTTTAATAGCACCTAAACGCATTTGCTGTTACTGCATGTGTGCTGTTTAATAGCACCTAGACGCAATTGCTATTACTGCACGTTTGCTGTTTAATAGCACCTAAACGCAGTTGCTGTTACTGCACGTGTGCTGTTTAATAGCACCTAAACACATTTGCTGTTACTGCACATGTGCTGTTTAATAGCACCTAAACAAAGTTACTGTTACTAAACATGTGCTGTTTAATAGCACCTAAACGTACTTTTTGTTACTGCACTTCTGCTGTTTATTTGCACCTAAACGTAGTTGGTGTTACTGCACTTGTGCTATTTATTAGCACCTAAACTTTCTTTGTTGTTAATGCACTTGTGCTGTTCAGTTGCACCTAAACGTCCTATGTGTTACTGCACTTGTGCTGTTTATTAGCACCTAAACGTAGTTGGTGTTACTGCACTTGTGCTGTATAGTTTTCACTTAAACCTACTTGGAGTTTACTGCACTTGTCCTCTCCAGTTTGTACCTAAAGGTACGAGATGTGTGTACTCATTTTGTCCTGTGCAGGCCATTAAAATGTCTGGAAGGACAACAAAGAGATGCAGAGAGTCACGAGGGCAAGCAGGCTCTGCATCTAGAGGCAAAGCTGGTGGTGGACATGGTGCATCCTCTTCAGCACGTGGCCGTGGCCGCTTGTCCTTCTTTTCGGGGGCTGGCCGTGTTGAGCCTCAACTTGCAGAGAAATTAGTAGAGTGGATGACCAAGCCGTCCTCATCCTCCTCATCGTCTCTCACCCAGGCTGATCTTAGTTTGTCTGGCAAAGCAGCTGCCAAGGCGTCCTTTTCCCTCTGCACAACGGCATCACACAATTCTTCCCTAGTCCCACCATGTCCTCCTGAGGAGTCCCCCAAACTGTTTCAACACAGTGTTGGGTACAGAGGAAGGCATTGATGTGAGCCCAGAGAGAGAGGGTGGCCGAGAGGGACAGCAATCTGGCAGTGATGTTCCCCCAGCTGGAGCATACTGCCAGGTTTTCTACTGTGATGAGGAGGGAGGGGATGATGAGGGCACTGACTCTATGTGGTTGCCTGAGAGGAGAGAGGAGGAGGAAGAGGAGGAGGAAGAGGAGGACAAGGCACAGGCACATCTCCAAAGAGGCAGGATGCCCTCCAGGGGCCAGCTTAAGGGCAGCACACCAACTGCATTACATCGCAGAGCTACGCCTGTGCAGGGCGCTGCTGTGTCTCAAAGTTACTGCAAAAGTTCTTTGGTGTGGGCCTTTTTTGAGACATGTGCATCAGATCGCACCATTGCTATTTGCAGCATATGTCTCAAGCGTATCTCGCATGGCCAAAACATCACCCGCTTGGGCACCACATGCTTGACCAGACATATGTCAACCTGCCATGTAGTTCATTGGCAAGCATACCAGAAAGACCCACACCAAAGAACAAAGCAGACCTCCCCTTGTCCCTCATCAGCTGGGACCTCCAACCCCACTAGACCCTCAGTCCTCTCTGAAGCCTTCACTGATAGGACTGAAGGTGTAGAAATAAGTGTGTCACAACCTAGTAGTACATGCGGGCAATCTACAGATAGTACCAGACAAATTTCCCTGCCCCACCTGCTGCAGCTCCGAAAGAAGTACTTTCCCAGCCATCTACATGCCCAGCGGTTGAATGCTAGCACTTCAACTGCTACCTTTTCAGTTGTAGATTCTGCCCCCTTCCGTGAGTTTGTGGAATGTGTGGTACCTCAGTGGCAAGTACCCAAACGCCACTTTTTCCTACGGAAGGCGATTCCGGCTCTCTACCGGCATGTGGAAGGCAATGTCAATGCCTCGCTGGACAGGGCGGTCAGTGATAAGGTGCATCTTACCGCTGACTCATGGTCCAGCAGGCATAGTCAGGGACGTTACCTCTCTTTCACAGCGAATTGGGTGATTCTGCTGGCAGCTGGGAAGGACGCAGGGCAAGGTACAGTAGTGTTGGAGGTTGTTCCGCCACCACATCTCCAGAACTCAACTATGGGTTGCGACACACCTCTCTCCTCCGCCCCCTCCTCTTCTTCTTCCTCTGTGGCCTCTTCCTGTGCTGATGTTTCCTCGAAACCAGCCGTGCTCCGTAGGCGTATGAGGGGCTACGCAGGAATGCAGGCCAAGAGATGCCATGCGGTGCTAGAGCTGGTGTACTTGGGAGACAGGAGCCACACTGGGGCCAAGGTTCTGTCAGCTCTGCAGGGGCAGGCTCAGAGGGGGTTGACGCCATGCCAGCTTAAGCCTGGTGGTTATCGACAATGGCACCAATCTCTCTCTGCCCTGCGACAGGAAAAACTGACCCATGTGTCCTGTTTTGCTCATGTCCTGAATTTGGTGGTGCAGCGGTTCTTGGGCAGGTACCCGGGCTTACAGGATGTCCTGAAGCAGGCCAAGAAAGTCTGTGTGCATTTCCGGAGGCCATATAATGCCACTGCTCGGCTGACAGACCTCCAAAGGGAATACAACCTGCCCAAGAACCACCTAATCTGTGACATGCCTACCAGATGGAACTCTACATTGGCCATGCTGCAGCGGCTGCACACGCAGCAGAGGGCCATCAATGAGTACCTGTGCCAATATGGCAGCAGAACTGGGTCAGGGGAGCTTGTTTTTTTTTTCCCCACGCCAGTGGGCCTTGATCAGGGATGCATGCACTGTCCTGTTACCATTTGAGGAGGCCACGAGGATGGTGAGCAGTGACAGTGCATGCATCAGTGAGACTGTTCCTCTTATTCACATGTTGGAGCACACGCTACGTGGAATAATGGACAGGGCCCTTGAGGCAGAACAGAGGGAGGAAGAGGAGCACTCCTATACCTCTCAAGGCCTTCTTTATCCAGACAGTGGACCTGCTTGCCCACCTAGCACACAGGAAGAGGACGAGGAGGAGGAAGAGGATGATTGTATCAGCAGCATGGAGGTGGAGCCTAGCACTCAGCATCAGCAGTCTTCAAGGGATTATTTACAGTCCCAAGGAACCCATGGACTTTTACGTGGCTAGGATGAGGTGGCTGCGGATCCTGTCGTCCTCAGTGACCCAGAGGACTGTGCCCCGATTGCCTCAGCAAACCTACGCTGCATGGCCTCCCTGATCCTGCAAAGCCTGCGTAAGGATCCTCGTGTTCGTGGTATCAAGGAGAGGGATCATTACTGGCTGGCAACTCTCCTTGATCCACGTTACGAGTAAGGTTGCAGAGCTTATCTTGCCATCGCAGAGGGAGCAGAAGATGAAACTAATCCGGGAGGCCTTGCAGAAGGGTCTGTGCAACGTGTTTCCAGAACCTGAGGGATTACCAAATCCTGGTCAACACGTTGCTGAGGCTTCGGTGAGACATTTTTTTAGTCCACAGCCCCAAGGTCTGACCGGTTCCAGCAACCATCGCCAGCGTCTGGTTTACATGGTGAGGAAATACCTAGGGGCAAGATCCGACTTGGACACCTTCCCCACTGAAAATCCCCTGGCTTACTGGGTCTTGAGGATGGATCACTGGCCAGAGCTTGCACAGTATTCAATTGAGCTGGTATGCTCAGCCTGCTGGGTGAGGCACTTCTGCGTAGTGGCTGAGGTGCCCTGCACAGCCAATGTGCACTCAGCCTGTGTCTTTGCTGAGGAGGCCAGGCTGTCAGCCACACAGTGCAGGTCACAGGCTAGATCACCCATGTGGCGTGTCTGCCTTGCCTGCTCCCTCCCCAGCCCTTCTTGGAGGGATACAGCTACACCCCTGGTCTTCCTTTCGGATGGGGTAGCCCTGGAGGGGGTTCCCCTGGATGGGGTAGCCCTGGATGGGGTTCCCCTGATGGGCGTGGAGGTCTCTGAGGATCCGGGCAAAAGGGATGCCTCCTCAAGATAGAGGCATTCCTCAAAATCAAGATCCACCGGCTCCTCCTCAACTACCTCTAGAGTAGGGATGAGCCGAACACCCCCGGGTTCGGTTCGCACCAGAACGTTCGAACAGACCGCAGGTTCGCGCGAACATTTAGAACCCCATTGAAGTCTATGGGACCCGAACGTTCGAATTAAAAAATGGTCGTTTTAAAGACCAAAATTCAATTAAATGTTGGAAAACGTTGTTCAGAACCCGGGTCTTGCCCCAGGGAACATGTATCAATGGAATTTTTTTTTTTTAAAACGGCCGTTGCACAACATGAGAGGACTATAAAAAAAAAGTAATTAATGCTACTTGCGCACGTTCTGTGTGGCAACAATATGTCAACTATTTTAGCCGTGGTGGGGGGCCATTATTATTTTGTGAAAGAAAAATTTTAGAAAAAAGGGCACCCCTCAAACATACTGTAATTGGAGCGCAACAAGGAGCCACGTGCAAAGTATTGCATCAAAAATTGTTATTAGGCGCCCCTGTTGAACAGGGGCTGAAAAATTGTGCCTTGGGCACAACACAACAATTGCAACCCCTCCCAATAACTCCAATTGGAGCGCAACAAGGAGCCACGTGCAAATTATTGCATCAAAAATTGTTATTAGGCGCCCCTGTTAAACAGGGGCTGAAAAATTGGGCCTTGGGCACAACACAAAACTTGCAACCCCTCCCAATAACTCCAATTGGAGCGCAACAAGGAGCCACGTGCGCTCAGGTGGTATATAGAAGCACACGTACAGTGGCACTAACTGCGCTCAGGTGGTATATAGGAGCACACGTACAGTGGCACTAACTGCGCTCAGGTGGTATATAGGAGCACACGTACAGTGGCACTAACTGCGCTCAGGTGGTATATAGGAGCACACGTACAGTGGCACTAACTGCGCTCAGGTGGTATATAGGAGCACACGTACAGTGGCACTAACTGCGCTCAGGTGGTATATAGGAGCACACGTACAGTGGCACTATCTGCGCTCAGGTGGTATATAGGAGCACACATACAGTGGCACTAACTGCGCTCAGGTGGTATATACCAGCACACGTACAGTGGCACTATCTGCGCTCAGGTGGTATATACCAGCACACGTACAGTGGCACTATCTGCGCTCAGGTGGTATATACCAGCACACGTACAGTGGCACTATCTGCGCTCAGGTGGTATATAGCAGCACACGTACAGTGGCACAAACTGCGCTCAGGTGGTATATACCAGCACACGTACAGTGGCACTAACTGCGCTCAGGTGGTATATACCAGCACACGTACAGTGGCACTAACTGCGCTCAGGTGGTATATAGGGGCACACGTGCGGTCACACCAAATGCGCTAAGGTGGTATTGAACAGCACACGCACAGTCAGAGCGACTGCGTTTCTGTGCAATTCAATAGCCCACTTGCATTAACAGCAACTGCCTTTCTGTGTAAATAAATTGCACACTTGCAGTAACAGTTAATGCGTCTATGTGCAATTAACTAGCACACGTTGACTAACACGGAGTACTATGTTTAAGGTAAACCCTAAAGCACAATCTCCTGCCTGACAGATACTAATAGCAGATCTAGCTAAGCTATACAGTTTATAAATATATTGACAACTCCTAGGGATGTCAATATATTCTCTTACAAACTGTAAATTTAACTATACTAACTAGTAGCCTCCCTGATCTATCTATCTATCTATCTATCTATCTATCTATCTATCTATCTATCTATCTATCTATCTATCTATCTATCTATCTATCTATCTATCTATCTATCTATCTATCTATCTATCTATCTATCTATAAAGACACTGTGGGGCTGATTTACCAAGCCTGTGCGCCATGACTCATGGTGCACAAGCAGGAGTAAAACCGTTTTTGACATTTACAAAAAAGATACACTGCCAGTGCAGTGTATTTCTTCATTTACTAAACTGCCTAATGCGCCCAGGAGAGGGCGCACAGCACGCCAGTACAGAGCTGGCGTACGGCATTTAGTAATGTAAATATCGGGGATTTGGGCGGGAGTTTATGAGGGGAGGGAGGGGGGTAATGCAGGGGAAGTGTAGTGACATGTGTTTGAACGTGTGTGGCGGGCCGAATTGAAAGCGAAAGTGACTTTTGAGAAACGATCCCCGTGTGCATGCAAAGTACGCCAGAACCTCGGAAGGTTCATTTGCATACTGGGCATGCGCAGAGGGAGATTTCAGGGAATGCCGTGCGCCGCGTCAGTACGCCGAGAAATTATTGGTAAATACCAAGCGGCGTAGCAGTATTTGCACTGCGTGAAACGGCGCACGGCAATCTCTGAGCTGTTCTCGGGCTGCGCCGACACTGAAGGGGAACTCCGCGCCAAATTTCAAATTTGAAACCGGCGCGGGTTCCCTCCCAGGGGTATAATAGGCTCTTCGGCTTTGGTCCGGAACGTTAGGGGTTAACCCACGCCAAAAACGGCGTGGGGTTCCCCCCCAGATCTGTACCAAGCCTTATCCCAGGCACGCAGTCTGGCCGGACAGGAATGGGGGTGGGGACGAGCGAGCGCCCCCCCCCCCCCCCCTCCTGAGCCGTACCAGACCACATGCCCTCGACATGGGGGAGTGTGCGCTTTGGGGGAGGGGGGCACTGCCCCCCCATCCCAAAGCACTCTTGTCCCCATGTCGATAGGGACAAGAGCCTCTTCCCGACAACCCTGGCCATTGGTTGTCGGGGTATGCGGGCGGGAGCCAATCAGAATCTGGGAGCCCCTTTAATAAGGCGGCCCCCAGATTCCGGCCCCCCACCCTATGTGAATGAGTATGGGGTACATGGTACCCCTACCCATTCACCTGGTGGAAAAAGTGTAAACACAAATAAACCACACAAGAATAAAATAATTGATTAGCCAGCTCCGGGGGTCTTCCGCCAACCCACCCCGGTCTTCACCGCCGCAGTCTTCCGCCGCCGCCCCCTTCACCACGAAGCTCCGTGCTTGTGGGGGAGGGCAGCGGGCTTCGAAGTTTTCGCCGGGGTGAGGGTCGCACATCCCACCCCGGTTTTCTAGTCGTCTTCCGCCGCGGCCCCCTTCACCATGAAGCTTCCTGCCTATGGGGGAGGGCCGCGGGCTTCGTAGTTTTCTGCCGGGGGGGCCTCTCGATAGCCTCTTCTGCCTTGCTCTTCCGCGGGGGCCAGGGCTTCTCGTCGCTGTGTCGCCGTCTTCCGCCGCCGCCCCCTTCACCACGAAGCTCCCGTGCTTGTGTGGGAGGGCAGCGGGCTTCAAAGTTTTCGGCCGGGGTGAGGGTCGCACATCCCAACCCGGACTTCTAGTTGTTTTCGCCGCCGCCCCCTACACCATGAAGCTTCCTGCTAATAGGGGAGGGCGGCGGGCTTCTCGTCGCTGTCTTCCGCCGCGGGGTGACACTCGCGGGCTTCTTCGGCGACCTCCGCTTCTGCCTGGCTCCGCCGCTGGGGCCAGGGCTTCTTCTTCCATTCGATGTTGACACGGCGAGGTCCGGCGAAATGCCGATAGAGCGGTGGGCACGGACTTATATTGGCATTGGGCGTGGGCGTGGTTATGCCACCATGTGACCTTAACCCATGTGACATCACAGGGCATGATGAGTGTTTCCCCCCCCCCGGCAGAAAACGGCTAGAAGACCGAGGAGTGGCGACGCCCCCGTTCTCCGCCATTTTCCGCCGGCCCCCCCGGATGTGAAAGAGCTTAATTTGGGGTGGGGGCCTGCCCGAACATGGCGGAGAGCATCGGTGGGTGTCTCTCCCCCCGGCGGAATGCGGCGGCGAAGACCGGGGGGGGTAGGTGTACCCCCCGGCGGAAGACAGCCATCAGCCCGCGGGAGGCAGGAGCCCCCCGCGGAAGGCGGCGGCGAAGACCGAGGAGGGGTTTCGCCCCCCGCTGTTCTCCGCCATTTTCCGCCGCCCCCCCCCGGATGTAAAAGAGCTTAATTTGGGGTGGGGGCCTGGCCGAACATGGCGGAGAGCATCGGTGGGTGTCCCCCCCCGGCGGAAGGCGGCGGCGAAAACCGGTGCGGGGCTGGAGACCCCCCGGCAGAAAACGTCTAGAAGACCGAGGAGGGGCTCCGCCCCCCGTTGTTCTCCGCTGTTTTCGGCCGGCCCCCCCGGATGTAAAAGAGCTTAATTTGGGGTGGGGGCCTGGCCGAACATGGCGGAGAGCATCGGTGGGTGTCGTCCCCCCCGGCAGAAAACGGCGAAGCCCGGGGCCCAATGGGCTGGTGGTGGGGGGTCCCGGCAGAAGACCCCCAGAGCTGACTAATAAATTATTTTATTCTGTGTGGTTTATTTGTGTTTACACTTTTCCACCCGGTGAATGGGTAGATGTACAATGTACCACCATACACATTCACATAGGGTGGGGGGCCAGAATCTGGGGGCCACCTTATTATAGGGGGCTCTCAGATTCTGATAAGCCCCCTGCCCGCATACCCCGACAACCAACGGCCAGGGTTGTCGGGAAGAAGCTCTTGTCCCTATCAACATGGGGACAAGAGTGCTTTGGGGGGGGCAGTGCCCCCCTCCCCCAAAGCACACACTCCCCAATGTCGAGGGCATGTGGTCTGGTACGGCTCAGGAGGGGGGGGGGGGCGCTCGCTCGTCCCCACCCCTATTCCTGTCCGGCCAGACTGCGTGCCTGGGAGAAGCGTTTGGTCTGGATCTGAGGGGGAACCCCACGTCAGTTTTGGCGTGGGTTTAACCCCTTATGTTCCAGATCAAATCTAAGAGCCTGTTGTGCACCTGGAGGGGAACCCCCACGCCATTTTTTTTTATTTGGTGTGGAGTTCCCCTTTATCCCGGTCCTGTCAGGGGGGGGAATGCCTGCTCGTCTGTCCATACAATGTATGAACAGCGATCTGTCATTTCCCCTAGACAGTCCCACCCCCTTTACAGTTAGAACACACCCAGGTAACATAATCAACCCCTTCCTCGCCCCTAGTGTTAACCCCTTCCCTGCCAGTGACATTTTTATAGTAAGCAATGCATTTGTATACCATTGGTCGCTAGAAAAATGCCAAAGCTCACAAAAATGTGTCCGCCACAATGTCGCAGTAGCCAGAAAAATCAATGATCGCCACCATTACTAGTAAAACAAAAATATATTCCTAAAAAACACATAAGACCAACCCCTACTTATAACTTTTGCCGAAACCAATCAAACGCTTATTGCGATTTTTTGGAACCAAAAATATGTCGAAGAATACGTATCGGCCTAAACTGAGGGCAAAAAGTTTTTGAATATATTTTGGGGGAGATATATTATAGCAAACAGTAAAAAAGTTGTCTTTTTATTTACAAAATTGTCGCTATATTTTTGGTTCAAGCAAAAATAAGAAAAAACGCAGAGGTAATCAAATACCACCAAAAAAACAAAAAAAATAAAATTTTGTTGGGGGTAAAAAGAGGACGCCAATTTTTTTGGGGGGCCACGTCGCACAACCACGCAATTAGGGCTCAAGTGGTTACAAATTAAGAAAACACTAAAGTTAGCCCAATTTATGGCCATAATGTGAAAGATGATGTTACACCGAGTAAATAGATACCCAACATGTCACGCTTTAATATTGCACACACTCATGGAATGGCGCCAAACTTCAGTACTTGAAAATACCCATAGGCAACACTTTTTTATTTATTTTCAGGTTACCAGTTTAGATTTACAGAGGAGGTCTAGTGCTAAAAGTATTGCTCTCGCTCTAACGTACGCTATGATACCTCACATGTGGGGTTTGAACGGGGGTTAAATATGTGGGCGGGACTTACACATTTAAGGCCCGCCTACATATGGAAACATCCTTCAAACCACACATGTGAGGTATCATAGCGTGCGTAAGAGCGAGAGGAATATTTTTAGCACTAGACCTCATCTGTAAATCTAAACTGGTAACCGGAAATAAAAAATGCTGCGTGTTCGCTTCTGACTGCGAGCTACTAGGGACAGGGGCGTTTTAATTATTATTATTTATGTTTGTTACGAACAAATTCTATAAGACCTCCCCTTCAGGTTGTAAAGCATCAGTTCAGGGGGAACAAAAAAAAAATCTAATGCTTTCATCCACCATTGCAGATTTGATTCTGGTAATGCATTTCGAGTGAACTGGGCATGCTCGAACACTTAGAAAAATAAGCTGGGTGTTTGTGTCTGAAAATGACATGCATCTTTCTGAGCATGCTCAGAAAGCTTGTTTTTTGGCTTAGTAATTTAAGGACATCGTTAACAGGTGTAAGCAGTTACAAGTGCACACAAACTAGAGGCTGACATTTCTTCATGTGTTTCCAATTGGTTCATTAGCACACATGTTATAAAAAGCGTGGATAGTGCACGTGTCAGCTGCCCTCAGAGGGGGCAGATTTGCTGGCTGGAAGGAATGGCGGAGCGAAACAGAGATGTTTTGGAGCAAGTTTTTTGTTTTTTTGATGTTTTGTCTGCTGCATAATTTTGCAAAATGTTTCTCAAGATGTTAATGACTAATGTTTTAATCCTGTGGGTCTATCCTGTTATTTCAAAAGCATGATTTATTTTCCAATGACTGTGTGAAATAAACGTTGTTCTATTTTTTGTTTATGTTTTTTTTTGTGTTTATTTTTAATATTTTGTTTTGCTTTCCTTGTTTTGTGGACCAATAAAATTACTTTCAAATTTTGAAGTTTGTTTTGTGATATTTTTTTCATGCTATGGATTTCTGCAGCTGAAATAGTTTGGGCCTAAACCATCAAGTGTGATTTGTCTCTAAGCTCTTTCCTGGTGTGTATGCATGAAATGTTTAGTCACCAGAAAAGGAAGGACAAAGCGGTAAGTATTGTTTCCTAGAATTGATGTCCAGACTGTAGGAAAACCTGGAAACATGGCCTGTTTGGGGGGGGGGGGGGGTTGGTGTATTGGTGGAAATTTCTTGTTTATTCAGACACGACATTAGGTACCAAATTTACAAATAACGGGGAAACATCAAGAAAATCTCACACTGCTTACAAACATTTACATATACAAGATAATCATTTAAACAACTATAACACTCCTATAAAACCAACATTGAATTTACAAACCTTGAAAACACAGACTACTAACACGCAACCAATTCACCAGTGCTAACCTCTATCAGGTTGGGCAAACTTTTATCACCCTCCATTATCCGGCTCATTGCACTTTGGGTCACTATTGGTGCATACCCATAATTAAGGTCCATAAGAAACAAAAGAAAGAATAACAAAATACTATATATGGCATATTTTACGCGGATTAGCCAACTACCTGCGCAAGCCTATTGGCATCAACTGCAGAAACCTACAGCCTCTGCCCCATCTGGCCACTGCACCAGGTCATAGCTAGCCAAATCCATCAACAGACCACATATCTATACATCATAAACATCGAACAAAATCCCGCTATATTAACCGACTAGTAAAATAACAAATTACTCTGCGGCACCCGCACCCTCATCCTGCTTAGAACAGGGCACAGAACCCATTCCCGCATCACTCATTTAACACCTTTTTTACTTTTTTTCTTTTTCTTCTTATTCTTCCTAAGCACTACCTAACCAGTATCACCGGCTGCTGGGCCCACCCCACTCATACCCTCTGAGGGCTCTTCACTTGACCCGGCCTGAGGTCTTTTCTGTGACCCAAGGGCCACCTCCATATCCTCCTGGGTTACTGCACCACCCAACGCATGAGAATCCACCCGGGGGGGGGAGAGCGGGGCAAAACGGGAAGAAAGCGGGAGGGGAACAGAACAAGAATGAGAGGAGGGGGCAACAGGAAGAGAAAAGGAAGGGGGGGGAAGGATAGCACAGACTGGCCCCAACACCCCCCCCCAGGGGGAACCACCAAACCCTCCTCACTCCCCTCTACTTCAGAATCGGTGTCTAAGGCAGAGGAGTCCAGCAAAAACTCAGGAGGCCCCCCAAGGAAAACCCCACCACCTCCTGACACTCCACTCCGACCCGGAGGGTCAGGGGCTACTGCACCAACCCCCGCCCTCCTCCTGATGAGACCCTGCCTTTGAGGCTCCTCACCCCCCTCTACCTCAGAATCAATGTCCACTCCACTCTGACCTGGAGGATCAGGGGCAGCTGCACCAACCCCCGCCCTCCTCCTGACAGAACCTTGCCTCTGGGGCATAGAGGCAGCCCGACCACCAGATCTAGAAGCACCCGCGGCCTGCCCCCCCCCACCCCCCTCCATCTCAGAATCAGTGTCCGAGGTGAAACCTTCCGACACCCCAGATTCCTCTTGCACATTACCCCTATAAGCCTGCGGACATCGACTGAAAGGGTGACCTAACTCGTTACAAAGATTACATCTAATATGGGCACACCCGTCCGCCAGGTGACCCCTCCCACCACAGCGCGTGCACTTCACAACAGTGCATTCAGCGCTCAAGTGAGTGGGGGACCCGCACTTAAAACACCTTTTAGGCTGTCCAGGATAAAAAAAACTAAATTCTGTCTCTCCCAATGAAAGCACTCCCAGGGATATGAGCCATGCTATTTCCCTGCCTCTTCAACTTAATCTTAACCCCCCAGGCCCCTGTCCAGATCCCCCTTTCATCCACCTTCTTCCAAAGGAGGCACTGGAGCTGGCCATGACGGGTCAACCAGGTCGCAATGTCTTCCGGAGGAAGGGATTCATTGCGTACCAGGATGGTTACATTTTTGACCTCCTCCTGCCTAGACAGGGGGGTCAAACAGAACTTGGACCATGGGTCCTGTCTTTTGACTAGTTCATAATTCAACAAAAACATTTCCATAACGATGACTGACATAAAACTAAAATCAAACTCTACTGAACCTCCCGGATGGATAACCGCAAAGAGGTCAGACGCCCTTACTCCCAGAGAGAGGACCATATCGATGACCTCTCCTCGGGACGGGCACTGACCTTCACCAATAAACTTTAGTTGCACCACATTCCTCCTCCTGCGTTCTGTACCACCACCTCCCCTGGACCATGCCCCCTCACCCCGCTGCTCTTGTGCAGGGGGAACCCTGAAATTGCGGGCACCGAACTTGCTGTAAATATGATCCAAGGGAGCACTTAACCCAGCCACTTGGGCATAAGACCTGCCCTCCCTCAAAGCATTGAGCAAGCTCTCTTCCTGAGAGGTTGTGATAACTCCCGCAGGTTGGGGTGCATCAAATGGACCAACCCCCCTCAGGACCTCCATTGACGCAACCTGGGCAGTCTCCTCATGACTCGCTGCCCTCCCCCTCACTACTGAAGGACCCGAAAGGGGGCCCGACCCCAACACAACTTCCTGTACCTGAGCCAATTGAGTATCATCCATATTAAAACCAGAGTCCCCCATCTCTTCACAGGCTCCATAGGAACCTACATGGACTTCTGTCACAGCTGCAGACTGGGAACCTTCTAACTTTCTAATAAAATCCATTGCCAAACATTCATCATCTAAATGTCCCGCAGGGTGATCCCCCCAGACCCGCAGATGGGGAAGTACTCACAAGTCCCTGGGTATTCTGTTCCAAAGCTGAGGACCGGACCTGGCCGGGAAATGGAGCTCCGGGTGTCACCACAGCCACTTCCGGTTCACCCGCTGATGTCACTTCCGGTTTCGGGTCACGTGCTGACGGCACTTCCGGTTCCGGGTCACGTGCTGACGTCACTTCCGGTCGCGGCTCCGTCCCAATCACGGGAGATTCCCGCACAGCGGAAATGCCCTCCAAGTCACTGCTGATTGGTCATCCAGAAGCAGGAGGCTCCACATGGCGTGGCGTGCCCTCTCCCTCGGCAGCCATTGCTATCCTAGCCATAGCTTCTTCCATACTAGATGTCATACAGTCCATCTCAACTGGATCCGCGGTAGATGCCTGCCCCTCACCCTGTAAACCCGCAGCGGTCGCCACCACAACGGCCGGCTGACCCTGCTGTAGGCTACTTGCTGGGTTCACAGAGGCCAAAGCACCCCCGCTTCCAGGAGCAGGCTTATCACCCTGATCTTGCTGGGAACCAGACACACTCTTCACGGTGACCAAAAGACCAGGCGGAAGATGAGGAAGACTCACCACGGGGTTGAGACCTCTCTCACTCACGCAAGTACCTCCTGCTTCGTGGGACAACCTCCCACTTGATGTTGTACCCCCTTTCTTCACAGGTTGGGGTCCAGCAGGTGCCTGGGCTCCCTCAGCGGTACTCTCCGAGATAGTCCCTGAGGTCTGAGGTTCCACTAACAGAGAACCCCCAGCCCCCTCAGCTACTAATGCTGACTTGCCTCTCCTTGCTGCCTGCTTGCTCTCCTCAGAGGCACGTTGGAGCTCCCTCCTGATTGGAAGGAGGAAAGCCTTCTCTGCAATCCCTCTGGAACAGAGACACATAACAAGACCCCATAACTGGCCATTCTGCTCTTTCAACAGGTCTATTGCTTCCTTGAATTCGAATCTTTTTGAGCTACTAGCCCGATCTCTTCTGTTCCTTAAACTGGCCAGCACTGTAATCCTGGAATGGAGAGCTTTTGCCGCCTTCTGAATCAAACCTTTGGTTTTGCTGCGTCTTCTCAGCATTCGCTGATCATCCTCCCCTTGCTGGGGAAAAGTCCAATCTGCCAGCTTGGACTGGACCGACAAAAATTGCTTCTCTTCTTTATTTAAATCCCCAAAACTCGGGAGATCCACGGTCCTCGGAGGTACCGGGCGGGAGGTGAACTCCCCTTGCCCAGGAACAAGCCCCTGGCCTGGGCTTGATGAGGCCATAGCCTCCCCTCTCCTCCAGGGTCTGGTTCTTCACAGGAGCTGCTTCAAAGACACAACCTCTTCCTTCAAGGCATTGGTGGAAATTTTTGATTTATTAGACACGACCTTAGATACCAGGTTTACAAAATAAACAGGGGAAAAAAGAAAACAGCAAAATCTCACATCACTTACAAACTTTTGCATGTACAAAAAAACACATCAACTACAATACTTTTCCATGAAATTTACAAAACATAAAAGACAAAAGAAAAATATTATACATAACATCCCTTACACGGTTTAACCAACTACCTGCGCAAGCCTATAGGCACCACCGTAGAAACCTACAGTCTCTGCCATATCTGGCCACTGCACCAGGTCATAGTTAGTCAATTATACCGACAAAACTACACATCATCAGACTCTGAAGACAAAATCCCACTATGTTGACCAGCGTCCACACCCTCATCCTGCTCAAAACGGGGCTCAACACCCCCTCCTACATCGCTCACTCCCCCTTTTTTTGCTTTTTTCTTTTTCTTCTTACTCTTCCTAAGCACTACCCGACCAGCACCATCGGCCGCTGGGCCAGCACCACTCATACCCTCTGAGGGCTCCTCACTAGACACAACCTTAGGTCTTTTTTGTGACCTGAGGGACACTTCCATATCCTCCTGAGCTACTGCATCACTTAAAACATGAGAAACCACTGGGGGAGGGGGAAACGGAACAGCACAGGAGGAAAGTGTGGGGGAGACAGGACAAGGACAAGAGGAAGGGGCAACAGGAAGGGGAAGGGAAGGAGGGATATCATCAAATGAACCCAAACAAAGGGGGGGCCCCCTACCACTTGACATTCTACCCTCCTTAAAAGCAGAGACCTTCGTCGCCAAGCCCTCCTCACCCCCCTCCACCTCGGAATCAGTATCCAAGGTAGAGGAATCCAAAAAACTGGGATACTCAAGAAAAACCCCACCTCCACCCGACACACCACTTTGACCTGGAGGGTCAGGGGCAGCTGTACTTGCCCCCGCCCTCCTCCCAGCAGGACCTTGCCTCTGGGGCATAGGGGCAGCTCGGCCACCAGATTTAAAAACATCCGTAGCCAAGCCCTCCCCACTCCCCTCCATCTCAGAATCAGTGTCCGAGGTAGAAACCTCCGACACCCCAGATTCCTCTGACACATTGCCCCTAAAAGCCTGCGGACAACGGCTAAAAGGGTGACCAAGCTTGTTACATAAGTTACATCTGATACGGGCACACCCATCCGCCAGGTGACCCCTCTCACCACAGCGCGTGCACTTCACCACAGTACAACCAGCGCTCAAGTGAGTGGGGGACCCACACTTAAAACATCTTTTAGGTTGACCAGGATAAAAAACCAAGATTCTATCTCTCCCAATGAAGGCACTCCCGGGGATGTGAGCCATGCTATTTCCCTGTCTCCTCAATCTAATTTTAGCCCCCCAGGCCCCTGTCCAGATCCCCCTTTCATCCACCTTCTTCCAAAGGGGGCCCTGCAGCTGGCCATGGCGGTTCAACCAGGTCGCAATGTCTTCCGAAGGAAGAGATTCATTGCGTACCAAAATGGTCACATTTTTGACCTCCTCCTGCCTAGTCAGGGGGGTCAAACGAAACTTGGACCATGGGTCCTGTCCTTTAACCAAATCATAATTAAGTAAAAACATTTCCATAACAACAACTGCAACAAAACTAAAATCAAACTCTACGGAACTCCCAGGATGAATGACCGCAAAAAGGTCAGACGCCCTTACTCCCAAGGAGAGGACCATATCAATGGCCTCCACTCGAGATGGGCACCGACCCTCACCAACATATCTCAATTGAATAACATTTCTCCTTCTACGCTCTAAACCACCGACTCCCCTGGACCATGCCCCCTCACCCTGCTGTTGCTGCGCAGGGGGGACCCTAAAGTTACGGGCACCGAACTTACTGTAGATATGATCCAAGGGAGCACTTGCCCCAGCTACTTGGGCATAAGACCTTCCCTCTCTCAAAGCTTTAAGTAAATTTTCCTCCTGGGAGGCTGTGATGACTCTCCCAGGCTGAGGTGCACCAAATGGATCAGCCCCACTTGGGACATCCATTGGCGCAACCTGGGCAGATACCTCTTGACTTACTACCCTCCCCCCTGGTACCAAAGAGACAAGAGGGGGACCTGTCTTCTTAAAAGCTTCTTGTACCTGAGCCAGTAAAGTGTCATCATCCATATAAAAACTAGAGTCCTCCATTTCTTCACAGGCTCCATAGGAGCTCACATGAACTTCTGTCACAGCTGCAGACTGGGAACCCTCTAGACCCCTAATAAAATCCATTGCTGGGCACTCCTCTTCTAAATGTCCCGCAGGGTGATCACCCCAAGCCTGAGCCTGCTCAGGAGGAAAACCCACAGACAGGGGGGTACTCACAAGTCCTTGGGTAGTCTGTACCAAAACCGAGGGCCGGATCTGGCCGGGAAACGGAGCTCCGGGTGTCACCGCGGCCACTTCCGGTTCACCCGCTGACGTCACTTCCGGTTCCGGGTCACCCGCTGACATCACTTCCGGTTCCGGGTCACGCACTGACGTCACTTCCGGTCGCGGCTCCGGCCCAATCACGGGAGATTCCAGCACAGTGAGAACGCCCTCTAAGTCACTGCTGATTGGTTGTCTAGAGGCAGGAAGCTCCACATGGAGTGGCGTGCCTTCTCCCTCGGCAGCCATTACTGTCCTAGCTATGGCTTCTTCCATATTAGGTGACACATAGTCCATCTCAACTGGGTCCATGGTAAGTGCCTGCCCCTCACCCTGTAAACCCGCAGCGGTCGCCACCACAACGGCCGGCTGACCCTGCTGTAGGCTACTTGCTGGGTTCACAGAGGCAGAAGCACCCCCGCTTCCAGGAGCAGGTTTATCACCCGGATCTTGCTGGGAACCAGATACACTCATCTCAGCGGCAAAGGAACCACGAGGAAGACGGGAGAGTCTCACCACAGGATTAAAACCTCTCTCACTCATACAGGTACTTCCCGCTTCATAGGACAACCCCCCACTTGATGTTGCACCCCCTTTCTTTGCAGACTGGGGCCCAGCAAGTGCTTGGGCGTCCTCAGCGGTACTCACCAAAGTGGTCCCTGAGGTCCGAGGCTCCACTGACAGAGAATCCTCAAACCTCTCAGCTACTGATGTAGACTTGCTTCTCCTTGCAACCTGTTTACTCTCTTCAAAGGCACGCTGGAGCTCCTTCTTGATTGGAAGGAGAAAGGTCTTCTCCGCAGTTCCCCTGGAACAAAGACCCATGGTAAGACTCCATAGCTGGCCATTCTGTTCTTTCATCAGATCTATCGCTTCCTTAAACTCAAATCTCTTTGAGCTGCTGACCCGATCTCTTCTGTTCCTCAAACTGGCCAGCACTGACATCCTGGAGTGGAGAGCCTGTGCAGCCTTCTGAATCAATACCTTGATCTTGCTGCGCCTTCTCAGCACTCCCTGGTCATCTTCCCCATGCTGGGGAAGAGTCCAATCCACCAGCTTAGACTGGGCCATCAAAAACTGCTTTTCTTCTTTGTTTAGATCCCCAAAACTAGGGAGATCCACAGTCCTTGGAGGTACCGGGCGGGAGGTGGACTCCCCCTGCCCAGGAGCAAGCCCCTGACCTGGGCTTGATGAGGCCATAGCCTCCCCTCTCCTCCAGGGTCTGGTTCTTCACAGGAGCTGCTTCAAAGACACAACCTCTTCCTTCAAGACATTGGTGGACAGGCTTGAAGTGCTGATTTACAGCGCTGTGCTTGAAACTAGCACAAGACAATCCTATTCTAATTGTGGGTTGTTTGAGGGAAGCCAAGTGAGTGTTTGAACCCCTGCTAGTGTTTTTAGGTTGGGCTTTGTGTCCCTTTTCTTATAATTGGCTTCACTTCCTGTCACACAGCTGAACAGGAAGTGAGGTTAAAACCCTACCAATGGTCTTTTCTTCAGGACACAGGTCAATCTAACTAGTGTCCCCATTAAGCAAATTGCACTGCAGTGTACACCCCAAATGATTAGTTACTTTGGGGTTTAGTAAAGGCAAAGCCGCTCTGCAGTAGAAGCGTAGGCAATGAAAATCAGAAGGGAAGCACTGATGGTTTTAACTTCCAATCCCGCCAAGTTTTTATTTTTCTTCCTTGCTTGTCCACTTGTATTGCAAAGTGGATTTGCCTTTAGTAAATGGACCCCAAAGTCCAAGATCCATACTAATTTGGGGTGTACACAGCAAAATGCAATTTCCAAAATGGGAAACTATTTAGATTGATCTGTGTGTCCCCAACAAGACATTACTCAGGTTTTTCCCTCACTTCCTGTTTGGCTATGTGGCAGGAAGTGAATGAATTAAGTAGAAAGTGACAACATTTGTGAGGTGTCTTTACCCTATCAGGGGTGCAGGCATCCCCAAAACAAACAAGAAAATTGTTGATTTAACATTGGGTGGTGTTTGTGGGGGTCCCTAACACACATTCATACATATTAGCAACGCTGGATCCTGGCCTATTGGCATGGTTATATTTTCTTAAGCCTCTCAATAAAATGATCTGAAATTTGGGGTTAAACTGGAACTATAATCATCACTTTTATTTTTTCATTTTGGATAGAGTTGGGGGGGGGGGGTTAGAAGCTCTGTCAGTTTATTTTGTATTATCCCTGTCCGTTTGGGGAGATTGGCCTTCACTTCCTGCCCCATAGCCAAACAGGAAGTGATCGAAAAACTAGGCAAATTAAGGGACTCCTGTGCCCCCGCCCCCCCCACAGAACTTATGTGTGTCCCCTGAAAATTCCTGGGTGGGTCATAAAAAAACAGGGTGTGGCCTTGACAGGAAGGGTGGGTCATTTTTCTATTAGGGGGTGCCAAAATTTGGTCAGGCCTAGGGCAGCATAAAACCTAAGGCCGCGTACACACAGCAGGGAATCTCGACGGGCAGAACACATTGTTCCGCCCGTCGAGGTTCCCTGCCGGCCGTCGAAATCGGCGACCCGCCCGTCGGGAATGGCAACCAGCCATTCTTCCGGGCGGGCCGTCGAGGAAATAGAGAGCGTGCTCTCTATTTCTGCTCGACGGGCTTCCCGACGGGAAGCTCGCCGAGACCGTACACACGGCCGAGGTCCTCGCTGGAATGTGCATTCCAGCGAGGTTCTCGCTGGTTTTCAGCGAGAACTTCGGCCGTGTGTACGCCGCCTCAATATCCTACTGCATATTAGGGCTTATTTAGACAGGATCCAATTTACAGCATGTTTTTAGGTTGTGGGAGGAAACCCACACAGGCACAGGGAGAACATGCAAACTCCAGGCAGATAGTGTCACGGGCGGGATTCGAACCAGCAACCCTTTTGCTGCTAGTCCTATTACAAGGGATGTTTACATTCCTTGTAATAGGAAGAAAAGTGAAAAATAATACAAAAAAAGGGACAAACAAGTGCAAAAATAAAAATATTAAGTAAAAAAAACAAAATTTAAATGCCCCTGTCCCTAGTAGCTCGCACTCAGAAGCGAACACGCATGCAAGTCCCACCCACATATGTAAACACCCTTTAAACCCCACATGTGAGGTATTATAGCGTGCGTTAGAGTGAGAGCAATAGTTTTAGCACTAGACCTCCTCTGTAACTCAAAACTGGTAACCTGAGAAAAAAAGTCAAGCGTCGCCTATGGAGATTTTTAATAACGAAGTTTAGCGCCATTCCATGAGGGTGCGCAATATGAAAGCGTGACAAGTTAGGTATCTATTTACTCGGTGTAACATCATCTTTCACCTTATCCCTAAAAATTGGGCTAGCTTTACTGCTTTCTTATTTTGTCATTCATGAAACAGGTTTTTTTTTTGTAAGCCAAAAAAAAAAAAAACGTTTGAAAATTTTTGGCGCAAATACCCTTGGAAATTTGTAAGAAAAAATGGCCGCCACTTTATTCCCTAGGGTGTTTGTTAATAAAATATATATAATGTTTGGGGGTCCTGAGTAATTTTCAAGGAAGAAAATATAATTGTTACATGAAGGAGAGAAGTGCCAGAATAGGCGCGGTATGGAAGTGGTTAAAGTGCAACAATAAAAGTTAAAAATTCCTTGAAATTTCGTACCATGGGGGGGGGGAATCAGGGCCGCCATCAGGAATCATGGGGCCCCTTACACAGCTTCAGTCATGGGCCCCCTGGAGCAGAGAACAGGGGGGGGTGCTGCCGCCTGAAATTGAGAAGGGGGGGGGCTGCCGCAATTTGATAAGCGGGGGGTTCCTTTACAAAAAAATAAATATAGAAAAATATATATTAAAAAAAGGGTGGTAGCCATCCGGGGGCCCTGGGGACCTCTGGGCCCTTTAATAAAAATAAACCTCTGGGCCCTTTAATGAAAAATAAATAAAAATATCTATATATATATATATATATATATATATATATATATATATATAAAAAAGGGGGGGGGTTGCCTTGGGAGCTCTGGGCCCTTTAATAAAAAATAACTAAAAAAATATCTAAACAAAAATAACATGGGTGGGAGCTGTGGTGGCTCAACGCGATTGGCACTGCGCTGACAAGCCGTTCACCTCTGCAGCCAAGGGTTTGGATCCCGGTCTCGGCTACATGTGAATTGAGTTTGGTGGTCTCAGCCCGGCTCCCGGTGGGTGTGCTATGCAAGGTACGCCTGTGCTTAGTATGCCCACCCCCCCCCCCTAACAAAAACACCACACTTGCACACACATGAAATTGGTTTAACACGCACGCACTTTGGCCATGAGGTCTCCTAAAATAAAGAGAGGCGAAGGACCTACAGGGCTGGCTGGGTGGGCTAGACTCCCTCATAGGGGGAGTTCCTCTGTCCCATCGGGCTCCCAAGTGGAGCAGGTAGGGTGGGGTGAGTGGGAGGCCCCCCCTCACACCCTCCATTGCCACCGGGGGCATGGAGAAGGATGGCGATTGCCTCTGGGGGGAGGGTCTGCCTACTCCCAACTCCTGCAGTCCAGCTCCTCTCTCTCGACTTCACGCACAAAATACACTTTAAAAAATAAATTAAAGAAAAAAAACAACCTGGGGAAAATATAAAATGTTTATAAAAATTTTATAAGCAAAAAGGTTGTCATCTGGGGCCCTCTGGGCCCTTTCATAATAATATATATATATATATATATATATATATATATGTTAAAAAAATAACAAAAAAAATATAAAAATATATAATTTTTTGTATTTTTTTTTAAAAAAAGGGGGGGTTGTCATCTGGAGCCCTGGGGATCTCCGGGCCACTGGGGACCTCCAGACCCCTAAAAAAAAAAACATTGGCCCTTTAATAACAAAAAATATGGGGGTTGCCACCCGGGGCCCTGGGGACCTCCGGACTGCTAAAAAAAATTAAATTCCAAAAATTGGCCCTTTAATAAAAAATAATAAAAAAATAAACAAAAAAATATATATATAAAAAAAAAAGAGGGGGGTTACCATCTGGGGCGCCTCCAGGCATCTGGGCACCTCTGGACCCCCGGGCCCCTTACAGGTGTACTGCCTGTACCCCCCTGATGGCGGCCCTGAGTGTAATGTCAGCATGTGAAAAGTGACATTCTGAAGGAAAAAAGCCGTTTAAAACTGACTCGCGGCAATAATGAATTGTCAGCTCCTGGCAATTGCAGGAGAATTCATTCATAAAAAACACCAAAAAAAAGCGTGGGGGTCCCCCCAAATTCAATTACCAGACCCTTTAGGTCTGGTATGGATATTAAGGGGAACCCCGCCGTCAATTTTCTAAAAAAAATTACGTGGGGTTCCCCCCAAATATCCATAACCAGACCCTTCAGGTCTGGTGTGGAATTTAAGGGGAACTCCACCCCAAATTGAAAAAAAATGGCGTGGAGTCCCCACTAAAATCCACACCAGACCCCTTATCCGAGCACGTTGACCTGGCCGGCCGCAGAAAAGAGGGGGGGGACAGAGCGCGGCCCCCCCTCTCCTGAACCGCACCAGGCCACATGCCCTCAACATTGGGAGGGTGTTTTGGGGTACCCCCCAAAACACCTTGTCCCCATGTTGATGAGGACAAGGGTCTCTTCCCCACAACCCTTGCCCGGTGGTTGTGGGGGTCTGCGGGCAGGAGGCTTATCGAAATCTGTAAGACCCCTTTAACAAAGGGGCCCCCCAGATCCCGGCCCCCCCCTGTGTGAAATGGTAATGGGGTACACTGTACCTCTACCATTTCACCAAAAAAAAAAAAAGTGTCAAGGGTTAAAAACGACAAGAGCCGGTTTTTGACAAGTCCTTTATTATCTTCTTTCTTCTTCTTTTCTTCTTTCCTTTGGGTTTCTTCCTCCATCTTCTTCTTCCTCTGCTTCTGTCTTGGGTCTTCTATTCCCACATCTTGCCTGGAATGTTCTTCCATCTTCTTCTCCTTCCGCTGTCCTTCTCGTCCGCATCTTCTTGTTGTTCTTCTTCACCGGAGCCGCCGCTTCCAATTGAAATCCCTGCTGTCTGCCAGACCACGCCCCCCTCTGACGCCACGGGCAAGCTCTTAGGAGTATGCTGCATGTGCGTCAGAGGGGGGCGTGGCCACATGTCAGAGGGCGGGCAATTCAATTGGAAGCGGCGACTCCGGCAAAGAAGAAGCCGCGCACACGGGGACTTTCCTAAGAGCTTGCCCGTGGCGTCAGAGGGGGGCGTGGTCCGGCAGACAGCGGGGATTTCAATTGGAAGCGGCGGCTCCGGCGAAGAAGAACCAAAAGAAGATGCGGACGAGAAGGACAGCGGAAGGAGAAGAAGATGTAAGAACATTCCGGTCAAGATGCGGAAATAGAAGACCCAAGACAGAAGCAGAGGAAGAAGAAGATGGAGGAAGAAACCCGAAGGAAAGAAGAAAAGAAGAAAAGAAGAAGATAATAAAGGACTTGTCAAAAACCGGCTCTTGTCGTTTTTAACCCTTGACACTTTTTTTTTTTGGTGAAATGGTAGAGGTACAATGTACCCCATTACCATTTCACACAGGGGGGGGCCGGGATCTCGGGGGCCCCTTTGTTAAAGGGGTCTTCCAGATTTCAATAAGCCTCCTGCCCGCAGACCCCCACAACCACCGGGCAAGGGTTGTGGGGAAGAGACCCTTTTCCTCATCAACATGGGGACAAGGTGTTTTGGGGGGCACCCCAAAACACCCTCCCAATGTTGAGGGCATGTGGCCTGGTGCGGTTCAGGAGAGGGGGGGCGTGCTCTGTCCCCCCTCTTTTCTGCGGCCGACCAGGTCAACGTGCTCGGATAAGGTGTCTGGTGTGGATTTTAGGGGGGACTCCACGCCATTTTTTTTTAATTTGGGGTGGAGTTTCACACCAGACCTGAAGGGTCTGGTTATGGATATTTGGGGGGAACCCCACATCATTTTTTTAAAAAACTGACGGCAGGGTTCCCCTTAATATCCATACCAGACCTAAAGGGTCTGGTTATTGAATTTGGGGGGACCCCCACGCTTTCTTTTTTTTTGTTTTATGAATGAATCTCTCACAATTGCCGGGAGCCGACAATTCATTATAGCCGCGAGTCGGTTTTAAACGGCTTTTTTTCCTTCAGAATGTCATTTTGTGCAGGAACAGTTCTAACCACAGGAAAAGGGCGCTTTATCACATGCTGACATTCCCCCCCCCCCCCCATGCTACGAAATTTAAAAGAATGTTTCAAATGACATGGGGGTTCCCCCAAATTTCATTACAGGCCCTTCAGGTCTGATATGAATATTAAGGGGAACCCCGCCGTAATTTTTTGGAAAAAAATGACGTGGGGTCCCCCCCAAATATCCATAACCAGACCCTTCAGGTCTGGTGTGGAATTTAAGGGGAACTCCACCCCAAATTTAAAAAAGAAATGGCGTGGAGTCCCCCCTAAAATCCACACCAGACCCCTTATCCGAGCACGTTGACCTGGCCGGCCGCAGAAAAGAGGGGGGGACAGAGCGCGGCCCCCCCTCTCCTGAACCGCACAAGGCCACATGCCCTCAACATTGGGAGGGTGTTTTGGGGTACCCCCCAAAACACCTTGTCCCCATGTTGATGAGGACAAGGGTCTCTTCCCCACAACCCTTGCCCGGTGGTTGTGGGGGTCTGCGGGCAGAAGGCTTATCGAAATCTGGAAGACCCCTTGAACAAAGGGGCCCCCCAGATCCCGCCCCCCTCCCTGTGTGAAATGGTGATGGGGTACATTGTACCTCTACCATTTCACCAAAAAAAAAAAAGTGTCAAGGGTTAAAAACGACAAGAGCCGGTTTTTGACAAGTCCTTTATTATCTTCTTTCTTCTTCTTTTCTTCTTTCCTTCGGGTTTCTTCCTCCATCCTCTTCTTCTTCCTCTGCTTCTGTCTTGGGTCTTCTATTCCCGCATCTTGACCGGAATGTTCTTCCATCTTCTTCTCCTTCCGCTGTCCTTCTCGTCCGCATCTTCTTCTTGTTGTTCTTCTTCACCGGAGCCGCCGCTTCCAATTGAAATCCCTGCTGTCTGCCAGACCACGCCCCCCTCTGATGCCACGGGCAAGCTCTTAGGAGTATGCTGCATGTGCGTCAGAGGGGGGCGTGGCCACATGTCAGAGGGCGGGCAATTCAATTGGAAGCGGCGACTCCGGCAAAGAAGAAGCCGCGCACAAGCTTCCAATTGAATTGCCCGCCCTCTGACATGTGACCACGCCCCCCTCTGACGCACTTGCAGCACACTCCTAAGATCTTGCCCGTGGCGTCAGAGGGGGGGCGTGGTCCAGCAGACAGCGGGGATTTCAATTGGAAGCGGCGGCTCCGGCGAAGAAGAACAAGAAGAAGATGCGGACGAGAAGGACAGCGGAAGGAGAAGAAGATGGAAGAACACGCCGGTCAAGATGCGGGAATAGAAGACCCAAGATAGAAGCAGAGGAAGAAGAAGAAGAAGATGGAGGAAGAAACCCGAAGGAAAGAAGAAAAGAAGAAGAAAGAAGATAATAAAGGACTTGTTAAAAACCGGCTCTTGTCGTTTTTAACCCTTTACATTTTTTTTTTGGTGAAATGGTAGAGGTACAATGTACCCCATTACCATTTCACACAGGGGGGGGCCGGAATCTGGGGGGCCCCTTTGTTAAAGGGGTCTTCCAGATTTCGATAAGCCTCCTGCCCGCAGACCCCCACAACCACCGAGCAAGGGTTGTGGGGAAGAGACCCTTGTCCTCATCAACATGGGGACAAGGTGTTTTGGGGGGCACCCCAAAACACCCTCCCAATGTTGAGGGCATGTGGCCTGGTGCGGTTCAGGAGAGGGGGGGCCGCGCTCTGTCCCCCCCTCTTTTCTGCGGCCGGCCAGGTCAACGTGCTCGCATAAGGGGTCTGGTCTGGATTTTAGGGGGGACTCCACGCCATTTTTTTTTTAATTTGGGGTGGAGTTCCCCTTAAATTCCACACCAGACCTGAAGGGTCTGGTTATGGATATTTGGGGGGAACCCCACGTCATTTTTTTAAAAAATTGACGGCGGGGTTCCCCTTAATAATCATATCAGACCTAAAGGGTCTGGTTATTGAATTTGGGGGGACCCCCACGCTTTTTTTTTTCGTTTTTTTTATGAATGAATTCTCCTGCAATTGCCGGGAGCCGACAATTCATTATAGCCGCGAGTCAGTTTTAAACGGCTTTTTTGCTTTGCAGAATGTCATTTTGTGCAGAGACAGTTCTAACCACGGAAAAAATGCGCTTTTTCACATGCTGACATTAGAGCCCCCCATAGTACGAAATTTAAAGAAAAATTACACTTCTATTATTGCACTTTTAGCATTATTAAAATCACTGCTCCCAAAAAAACGGCCGTTTTAAAAAATAAAAAAAGCATTGATACATGTCCCCTGGGGCAGGACTGAGGTCCCCAAACACTTTTTAGGACAAAACTTGCAGATTAGCCTTTAAAATTCACAATTAAGATTTCCCCCATAGACTGTAACAGGGAGTTCGGCGCCGGCTTTACTTATCAATTGCATCGCGCTGCTGCTGCGGCCGGTTCATGCGCCTAATTAAGGCTTCAGCCAGCGCACTAATTAAGGCATGAACCGGCGCAGCGCAGCTTCAATAGTAAATCACCCCCTGTGTCTCTCAATATCTATCTATCTATCTCTCTCTCTCTCTGTCTGTCTGACTGCAAAGCAAGCAAGCCGGAACACACTACACGAGGCCTCCCGGGAGGCGGCCTTTTTTAGTGTGGGGCGTGTGCTACAGCCCTGAGCCCTAATTGGCCAAAGCACCCAGGCTTTGGCCAATTAGGTCTCTTAGTTTTTTGGGCGCTGTGATTGGCCAAGCATGCGGGGGTCATGGTGCATGCTTGGCCAATCATCAGCGCGCAACGCCGCAGTGAATTATGGGTCATTCGAATTTGGCGCGAACGACCCGATTTGTTCGTTTTCGACGAACGATCGAACGGCCGATGTTCGATGCAAACATGTGTTCGCATCGAACGCGAAGCTCATCCCTACTCTAGAGCTAGGGTGACCACGTGTCCTGGATTGCCTGGGACAGTCCCACATTTTGCAGGTCTGTCCCGGGCACCTTGATTCCAGGACATTACAGTGTCCCGGAATGAAACTGACACAGCCACCCCCCGGCCATTCTGATGCCCCCAAAAAAGGCCGCCACATCACTGCTGTACTCACTGACAGTACTTGTCCTGGCCAGGAATGTCTGGAGGAGCACAATCCCTGCCCTCTGCTTGTGATTGGAGAAATCATAAATCCCACCTCTTGTGTCCAATCACTGTGCTGTGATTCGTTACATCACAAGCTGATTTTTGGGAAGGGAGGGTGTCCCTGAATGACAGTTAGAAAATGTGGTCACCCTATCTAGAGCAGAGGTGTGGGCACTCCCCTCCACCGATGGATCATGGCTTCCCAGGGGGTCAGGCTGAGGCTGAGGATGTTCCGGAGGTGGGGTGAGTCCGACACAGCCAGACAATGGCCCAGCTCCCTCCAGCACATCTGTGGATGACACAAAGCATTCACATGTTGGTGGACCCATACACTGGTCACATGTTCCCTTCCACCCCCTCACATGCTACACACCGAATGGGGGATAAAACACACTTACCTCTCCTTAAGTCCTGATCACTGGAGTCAAAGCCCTCCATGCCCTCCACCTGCTCCTGCTCCAGACAGCTGGAGATGACCTCCTCCTCTGCTGTCAACTTCAGAGAAGAAGCTGGTCCACCTCCCGTGCCCCTGAGGTGCCTCCTCACCTTGGCCAGCTTCTTCCTGACCCGCCGTCTCATGTAATTTTCTTTTTTTTTATCTCATAGGAGGTCCTGGTCTCATGCCCAAGAGCATTGATCTCCAGGGTGATCTTCTGGTAGATCTCCTTCTTCCTGGCCTTGCTGGTCCTGGCACTCTGTGCGCCATGGAGGTACACATCATACTGGGCTATTGCTGAGGTCAGGATAACCCTCTCTTTCAAGAGACATTTTTCTTCCTCCTCTCCTTGTCCACCTTAGGATCAGACATGGCTCCGCAAAAGTACTGTGCTCCAGGGGAAAAACAAGCAAACGGTGTACTTCTGCGCTGTATCTATGTGCTCGGCGTAAGCCGACGGGCCGGTGTGTATCAGGAAGTTGCGCCAGCGTAGTTGTGAGCAAGCGCATAGGGGTGCTGGGCATGCGTCCGCGTCACAACGCATGCGCCGTTCATGATACGCCGGGCATAAAACATTGCACCATGCTCAGACCATCATTTGCATGGGGTCACACCCACTTCCACCTACGACGGCTTATGCCTTTGAAATTACATTACACCGGCGCAGTGTTGCCTCTCTGCTCTGCATCGGCGTAGCGTAAAAGAGATACATCGGCGCATTTATATATATATGCCGCCGTAGCGTATGTGAATCTGGGCCATATATATATATAATTTTATATATAAATAAATATATATATACACACACACACACACAATATATATATATATATATATATATATATTGTGTAGCAGAGCGTCCCAGAGAGAGCCTGGGAAAGTCCAGTTCGGGGTTTATACCTCTCCCAGGCTCCTCTCTTACACGTTCAGAGATCTCTGATCCCTGATCCAGGTCAGGTGTTGGCCCTCTCCCCCAGGCCAATTTAAGCTCACCTGAGCTAACAGCCATTGCTCTGTCCTGGGAAACAGATAGTGTGGATCTGTAGGAGCAAGGAGGTTGTTAAAAGACTGGTGAGCAGTTTGTATTTTGAGCTAACAAGCGGTAGGCTTGTTTAGCTTAGTAGTTAGGGCCTACATATCGTGTAGTTAGAGCCGAGACACGGGCTAGGTGTTGTTTAAACTACTTTTGTTTGTTTCATTTTCTGCACACTGTACAGCACCTGTAAATAGACTTTGTATAGCACCAATAAAAATCCCACTGTTGTTCACTTATCCTATGGACTTTGGTATCTGTGCCTGCTCATCCCAGGGAGCTTTTGTACCCGCTACCTATCCCCAGCTTACATATGGTGGAGAATGCGGGCAGCAGTAGTAAGTTACTATTTTAAAAGGCCAGTACCTAAAGTGACAACATGGAGGAAATTCTCAAACAAATGATGTTATCCAATGCTGCACAACAGCAAGCAAACGCTGCACAACAGCAAACTAACGCTGCATTGCAGCAAGCCAATGCTATCGCACAGGAGCAAACCAAGGCGCTGTACAAACAGATTGGTGCTGCACAGGAGCAATCGCAGAGGCAGATTAGTGCTGCACAGGAGCAATCGCAGAGGCAGATTAGTGCTGTACAGGAGCAATCGCAGAGGCTGTTTGAACAGCTTGCCACTGCTGCAGAAGTGGATAGGAAAACCCTGACTAAGGTTGCAGAGACGCTAGCACAGTGGGCACCTGCGGAAATTAAGGATATGGGAGACAAGCCTTCAGCCATCCATGTGGCTCGCTTTTTGTCTAAAATGACTACGGATGATGATCCAGAGGCCTTCCTGTTAACGTTTGAACGGACCGCTGAGAGGGAATGTTGGCCTAAAACCAAGTGGGCAGGACTGATTGCCCCCTTACTTTCTGGTGAATCGCAAGAAGGCCTACTATGATCTGGAGTCAGCAGAAGCAGAAGACTACGAAAAGGTCAAGCAGGGAAATTCTGGCGCGACTCGGCGTCACCTTGGCCGTTCGAGCCCAACGGGTCCACAGCTGGTTCTTCAAAATCGAGAGGCCCCCAAGATCGCAGATGTTCGACCTAATCCACCTGGTGCGAAAATGGCTACAGCCTGAGTCCCTGTCTGCGCCACAAATAGTGGAGCGTGTGGTCATGGACCAATTCCTGAGGTCACTCCCAATTCCCTGCAGAAGTGGGTGAGTTCAAGGGGACCCCAAGTCGGCAGATAACCTGGTGGAACTCGTCGAAAGGTACTTTGCTGCAGAGAACTGGTCACCACCCCAACAACCGCACGGACTTTCCACCCAAAGCCACGGTCTCCCCAGGCAAACCGGTGTAAGACTGTTCCAGGGGAAGTGGGTGGTAAGCATGGCAAGGAAATAGGGGGGAGATTTTTGGTGCCAGGACTGAAGTTTGGCGTCCCAAGCAAGGGAAACCACTGCCTGTCAGCAAACCAACTTGGGGAAACATCAGGTGTTTTCGTTGCCAAGAGCTGGGACATGTTGCAGC